>CM022299.1:80399368-81614603 GCA_011799875.1 Thinopyrum elongatum
CTCGGGTCTTCTGAGAGTCCAGCGGGGCAGTCGGGTCAAGTGGGTCTCTGATAAGGCTCTACCCATCCTATACTAAACAGTTTAGGAGAACAGGCAGGTATCAAAAGTAGGCTACAATAAAGCAGGCTATGCAGCAGGTATAGGACAACAGTAGCAGCAGTACTTCTAATGCAAGCATAAGAGAGAAGAGAGTGGCGATATCGGAATGCTCAAAATGGGGGTGCTTGCCTGTCTGCTCGACGGCAAGGGCAGGGTCGTCGGGGACGTAGTCGTACTCCGGAGCGGCGTCTGCCTCAGGAGCTACGGCAACGTCGGGGTCTACCGAAAGAGAAGAGGGGGGAAGAAACAAGTAAATATAATGCAAACAGATGCAACACAGTGCGTGCGATGCTATGATGCAGTGCAGGGTTGCCTGACGTAAACCTAAGTCATTTTATTTATTTTAGGATTAGTGTTGGATTTATTGACCGGTGAATTGGCACTATTCATCTACCGGAATCGGGCTCGAAGTTACGAGTTCTCCTACGTAGGAGGTTCCGACAGGGAAACAGACGACACGATTAGACTTGTCTCGTCGTTCTAAGCAACTTTCATGTTTTAACTTTTCCGATCTGAGCTACGGTTTAAAAGTTTTTAATTTTTAAAGTTTATTTGATTTTCTGGAATTATTATTATTTACAGAAAATGAATTATGACGTCAGCATGATGTAATGTTGACATCAACAAGTCAACAGTCGGCTGACCAGTCAAACATGACATGTGGGTCCAATGGGACCCACATGTCAGCCTCTGTTACTATAACAGTGAGTTAAACTAATTAAATGGGTTAATTAGGGAGTGGGCCCCATCTGTCAGTGAGTCATTAGTAATTAGATTTATTTTTAAAAACCTATTTAGTTAATTAAGCACGCGGGCCCACTGGTCAGTGGCTGGGCTGCGCCCAGTCAACACGTTGACCACGGTCAGCGTGGTCAACTGGGCCAGGGGGGCCACTGGCAGTGACCCAGGGGTGGCCCCAGGTGTGCCACGTCGGCCGGCCGACGTTTAAACGCTGGCGAGCTCAAAAACACGGCGGCGCTGTTCGGAGGGTGGTCGGAATCACAGCTCCGGCCACCGTTTGGCGCGCGGAGTAGCGCGTTCGAAAGGGGGAAGAGTGCCGCATCGATCTGGCCTACTAGCGCGAGCGGAAACGACCGGAGACGAGCGCCAGGTCATCGCCGGCGGACGTCGGAATTGGCCATCGACGGATCCAGAGGTGCAGGACATGGGGGTTCATGCTAGCGGTGGCGTTGGAACCGCGCGGAGGTGCTGAGTGCGTTCCCGCACTCATATGGCTATGACAGAAGCTGTTGCCACGGCGGCGAGCTCCACGGCGGCGACGCCTTTGGGTGGCGATGGCTACGGTGCTACGGTGGCGCAAACGGACGGGAAAGAGAGGGGAAAGATGCTGCTGCTCACCGTGGAGGCGCACGAAGGCCCGGTGATAGCTTAGGAGCAGCAGTTCGCCGGCATTCGTCGGAGTTGCGCCGGCGACCGTAGATGAAGAAGCGCTCGATCCCCGCGCTGTGGTGGCGCAGCGCTTGAATCAGCAGGCGGAGAAGAAGGAGAAGGAGCTGGCGGAGCGATCGAGCTCGGCCTCAGGTGCTGGGGTGGTCGGTGGCCACGCCGGCTAGCTCAGCCATGTCGTCGGCGACGGGCGACTTGTGCGGGAGGGAGAAAACGAGAGAGAGGATGAGATCTGAGGGCGTCTAGGGTTGCGGAGGAGAGGGAGGAGCTCGGGGCAAACCTTATCCTCGCCGACAACCGACGGATGGCCGACAGCGAGGCCGGGCGACGGCGTGTCGGCGCGCGGGCGCGACAGCGCACGGGAGGAGGGAGGAGACCTCCGGATGGGCTGGGCCGGACCCTGTAGATAACAGGCCTAAGTGCACAGTAACGAATAGGCCTTTTCCATTTTATCTTTTCTGACTCTGCCCTTTTCTTTTATTCATTTCTGTTTTGAATTAGTTAGGGCTCTTATGCATTTTTATAAAATGTGGGAGTTGGTCCAAATAATGCAATGCAATATTACCCTTCACCAAAAACTTGTTTGGACAGATTTGGATTCCATTTGAATTTAATATGATTTTAAATAGATTTAATAATTCTGTTTTGGTGATGTTTCAATTTGTTTGAGTCACTTAGCTTACTCCAATTATATTGATCATGGATTTATAAATGTTCCTGGATTATTTGCCAATTAATGAACATTTATCCAACAGTGTTTGATCAACTTCATATTTCACTTATAAACTTGAGTTGATTTTCAAAATGGAGTTTGAATTATTTTGGTTAACCACTATGACTAGGCACTGCAAATGATATGACTTGGCAATATTAGCAGCTGATCACAGTGGTAGTTACACAGGGGTGTTACAAGTTCTCCTCCTCTAAAAGAAATTCTCGTCCCGAGAATTTAGAAGGTAGAAGGAAAGAGGTCGGGATATTCTTCCCGAAGATGATCCTCGCGTTCCCAAGTGGCTTCATCTTCAGTATGATTCGACCACTGCACTTTCAGGAACTTGGTCGTCTTCTGACGAGTTTGACATTCAGCTTCATCAAGGATGCGGATCGGATGCTCCTTATAAGATAAGTCATCTTGCAACTGAAGCATCTCGTGATCCACTGCGCGGTGCGGAGATTCCTTGAAGCATTTTCGAAGTTGCAACACGTGGAAGACGTCGTGGATATGAGAGAATTGCGGCGGCAACTCCAATTTATAATCCACCTGTCCACGTCTAGCCACGATGCGGAAAGGACCGATATAGCGAGGAGCTAGCTTGCCCTTGATTCCGAAACGACGGGTGCCTTTCATCGGAGTGACACGGAGAAAAACTTGATCACCTGGTTGATAAGTCAGACCCCATCGCTTGCAATCATAATTGCTCTTCTGGCGGTCTTGAGCTGCTTTGAGATTCTCCCGGACAATTCTGACTTGTTCTTCAGCGTGTTGAATAATGTCCAGTCCCACGAGAGGTCGTTCCCCAGTTTCTGACCAGTTCAGAGGGGTTTGACACTTACGTCCATAAAGCACTTCGAAGGGGGCCATTTTCAAGCTGGCTTGATAACTGTTGTTATAAGAGAACTCGGCATACGGGAGAGATTCCTCCCATTACTTACCGAAGGATATAACACAAGCGCGAAGCATATCTTCAAGTACTTGGTTAACTCGCTCGACTTGGCCTTGGGACTGAGGATGATAAGCTGAACTCCATGTAATGTGAGTGCCCATAGCTTCTTGGAAACTTTCCCAGAACTTGGACGTGAAAAGACCGCCACGGTCCGAACTGATCTCTTTCGGAATACCGTGGGGTGAAACAATTCTGGAGATGTAGAGTTCTGCTAACTGGCTAGCAGTGATAGTCTCCTTGACAGGTAGGAAATGAGCAACCTTGGAAAGTTGATCGACGACGACAAGAATAGCGTCGTGACCTTTCTGAGACTTGGGAAGACCAGTAATGAAATCCATCTGCACTTTATCCCATTTCCATAGAGGAATAGGGAGCGGTTGTAGAATTCCAGCAGGCTTCTGATGTTCTGCTTTCACGCGACAACATACGTCACATTCAGCAACGTATCGAGCAATGTCCTGCTTCATTCTGGACCACCAGTACCTCTGTCGAAGATAGCGATACATCTTGGTGCTACCCGGATGGATAGACAGCGGCGTATCATGAGCCTCCTTCATGACTTTGTCATTCATAAGCTCAAAGCGAGGTACTACGATGCGGTCTCTGAAATATAATGTTCCATCTTCAGCAACTGAGAAATCCCGGTACTTATCAAGGTGAAGCTCTTTCTTCATCAAGTCAATTTCAGCATCTTTGGCTTGCGCTTCCTTAATAGCCTTTTGAAGGTCTGGCTGTATCACAAGGTTATTAAGAGAACCTTGGGGAACAATTCGCAGATTCAGCTGAGTCAGTTCTGCATAAAGACGAGGTTGAGCTCGCCTAACCATGAGGTTGTTGCAATATGATTTGCGGCTCAGGGCATCAGCCATCACGTTAGCCTTGCCAGGGGTATATGAAATACCGCAGTCATAGTCTGTAATTGTTTCTAACCATCGTTGTTGACGGAGATTAAGATCCGGTTGAGTGAACAAATATTTCAAGCTTTGATGATCGGTATAGATCTCACACTGATTACCCAGAAGGTAATGTCGCCATAACTTCAATGCATATATCACTGCAGCAAGTTCAAGATCATGCACTGGATAATTTTCTTCATGTGGACGCAATTGACGAGAAGCATACGCAATTACTCTTTGTTCTTGCATTAGGGCACAGCCTAATCCCTGACGAGAGGTGTCGCAGTATATGACAAAGTCCTTGCGAGAATCAGGAGGAGCAAGCACTGGAGCAGAAGTAAGCTTGTCCTTGAGGGTCTGGAAACTTTCCTGACATTTGTCTGTCCACTCAAACTTAATGCCTTTGTGGAGCAGATTAGTCAGGGGCTTGGCGATCTTGGAGAAGTTCTCGACGAATCGGCGGCAATAACTGGCTAGACCGAGGAAGCTTCGGACTTGCTTGGCATTCTTCGGAGGACTCTAGTCAAGGATAGCCTGAACACGCTCCGGGTTAACGGCAATACCGTCCTTGGAAATCACATGTCCAAGGTAGGTCACTTCAGAAAGCCAGAATTCACATTTGGAGTACTTGGCATATAACTTGTGTTCTCGAAGTCTCTCTAGAACAAGGCGAAGGTGTTCAGCATGTTCTTCCTTATTCTTTGAATATACCAGAATATCATCCAGATATACCACGATGAATTTGTCGAGGTAATCCATGAATATGTAATTCATCAGACGGGAGAACATAGCTGGAGCATTCGTGAGGCCAAATGACATGACGGTGTACTCATAGGAGCCATATCGAGTAACGAATGCAGTCTTTGGAATATCGTCTTCACGGACACGAATCTGATGATAACCCAACCTCAAGTCGAGTTTAGAAAACACCGAAGATCCAGCAAGTTGATCATATAAGTCATTGATCCGGGGAAGCGGATATTTATTCTGAATGGTTGCCTGGTTGATAGGACGGTAATCTTGGACCAACCTATTCGTACCATCTTTCTTCTTGACAAAAAGAGACGGTACTCCCCAGGCAGAGGAACTAGGACGAATGAAACCCTTCCTCAAGGATTTATCAATTGCTTCCTTAAGCTCAATAAGATGGTGCGGAGGCATCTTGTAAGGACGCTTCGCAATAGGAGTGGTGCCAGGCTTCAAGTCAATGACGAACTCGACAACTCTAGCAGGGGGTATTCCTAGAAGTTCTTTTGGAAAAACATCCGGGAAGTCACAGACAACTGGGATGTTCTCGATCCCCTCAAGCGGAGAAGCGTTCAACGCGTTCAAGGCATAAATCTGAGCCTCGGCGTTCTGAGTGATATGAGCTCGGTAGTTCACTAACTCATCTAATGGATGAAGGAGGTGTACAACCTTAGTGGCGCAATTGATTGAGGTGCAATGAGCCTTCAACCAGTCCATTCCCAAGATAAGATCAATCGAGGAGGACTTGAGTATAATGGGAGAAGCGCGGAACTTCAACCCTTCAATATCAGTGATGACATCGGGGCTGAACACGAAAGCGCGACACTGGCCCGCGGGAGTGTTCACAGCTAATGAATGGTGTAGTGCTTCACTTTTAACGTCATGCATGAGTGCAAAATGTTCTGACATGAATGAATGCGATGCTCCTGAATCAAATAAAACAGTTGCAGGAACTGAATTAACAAGAAGTGTACCCATCACAGTTGCTGGTTGTTCGGGGTCTTCATTCATGTTGACATGGAAGACCTGCACACGACCATAAGAAGGTCTGGCATTGTTGTAGCGAGGCTGAGAATTCCCACGGCCATTACCACGGCCGGCAGAAGGAAGAGCCAACTGATTCTGATTCTGAGAGCAATCTCTGGCACGGTGACCTGGCTGGCCACACTTGAAGCATAGTCCATTGTCAGGACGAGGTGCAGGAGCTCGAGGTGCTGGAGCTTGCAGAGGCTGCCTCGGTGGTGGAGGAGGCAGACGTGGTGCAGCATAGGAAGGCCTATTCACATGAGCTGCTGGACGGTACATGCTCCGAGGTATCCAGATGTGGCGCTTCTGGGAAGACGAGCCCGAAGATGAGCCCGTCTCACGAGTGCGTCTGGTAGCTTCCTTGTGCTTCTTCAATCCAGTCTCGACCATGATAGCCTTATTCACCAAGGTGGCGAAATCAGGGTAGTCTTGAACAAGCAGGGCTAACTGAATGTCATGGTGCAGCCCTTCACGGAATTTCTCCTGCCTTCGGTCATCAGTGGGAACGTCCTCTTCAGCGTAGCGAGACAAGTTAAGAAACTCGCGCTGATAAACTTCCACAGACTTGTTGCCCTGAACGAGACTACGGAACTCGGCCTTCTTCCGTGCTATGACAGCTTGGGGAATGTAGCGGGCACGGAAAGCAATCTTGAATTCTGCCCAGGTGACGACGGTACCAGGTGGTAGGGTCTGTCGGTGAGTAGCCCACCACTGTGATGCGGGACCCTTCAGAAGGTATGTCGCAAAGGTGACATAATTGGCCGGGGCGACATCAGCAGACTCCATCTCATAGGAGATGTCACGCAGCCAGTCATCGGCATCCAGCGGGTTGACTGTGTTGCGGAAGAACGATGGATTGAGTCGCATAAACTCTGGCAAGGTGATGGAAGGTGGCTGCTGGTTAGCGTCAGGACGAGGGAATTGCTGCATAATTCCCGTCATAAATTGGCGATTGAGTTCAAACTGTTGCATCATCGCTGCCATGTAATCAGGTGGCGGCGGCGGCGGTGGATTGTTGTCAGCCATCCTGCTAAATCAACAGGGGTAGTTTAGCAGAAGCCAATGCGAGTGTTTAGCGGCATGCATGATGTAACGCGACGGAATTTAAATAGTACAGCAGATGCTTAATAGTAGTCATTAAGTCATACAGATCCATACAGAGTCGGTTACATTCGGGCAGCATAACGGCGCAAATTTAAAAGCTAGACAAGCTAGGCGGCGCGAAGGCACGCGGTAAGGAAGTACACGACGTGACATAGCAAAGGCTACATCAACATCGGAGAAAACCACTGAAACGGGGTAGCTGCAAGTGCGGACGACGGACGTTCGTCGCAGAAGGATCCTGTGCTCCATGTGCACTCTGATGCAGAACCCGGTCTCGAGCTAAAAGAAGAGGTCCACGTGCAGGCGTGTGACCTCCCACAGCAGGCCAATCGATCCCTGATGGCATCTCGGTCCTGCTCGGGTAAAGAATATGCTCTGGATGTATCCCTGCACGAACAGCTGGTAACAACTACGTCATAGCCTTGTAGAGTCGTGCTCGAGTGGCGAACAACTCGACAGCAAGAGCGCGAACAGTGCGATCCAGAGCCTGAGTACAATGAATCAGAACTCGCTGATCGTAGCGACGAGGCTCGTAAGGGGCACAAACAGCTGTGTAGAATCCAGAAGCATCTCCAGCAGGGGCATACGGAATGTACCGATACTCAGAAGCATCCAAGCTAGCGCTGTGCTCTCCTCGGAGACGTGCGACAGCAGAGTAAGCGGCATCATGTACTGCCATCTCAATCGTCACGTCGATACCGTGGAAAAGGTGTAACTCAGTGTCTGAGTCATCCTGCCGATCATAGATGCGAACATCAGCATAGTACTGCTCCTGGTTGAACTCACGATAAACCTCGTAGACCATGTACTCGGGGCACCAGCGGTATCCCACCCTGATCAAGAGGGCGATCAGAATAGCTGGAAACCCAGGGACATCTCGAGCACAGGTGCGAAGCACAAGCTGCGTCGTAGGGCGAGGTGGAAACAGACGGTCCATCTGAAATAAGAAGATTCAGGATTGTCATTCGACGACGAGAAATATAACAGATCCCGAATGGAAAGATTAAACAAAACAATGGAAAGGAAATGATTATCAGACTAATCAGATCAAAGACAGGGAAATCGCACTGAATCCAGCTCTCCGGATGGATGGAATTAACGAGATCCTAAGTGTCGGTGTTAGTAAATTTTATTAAACCCGAATAGAAGAGAGATTAGAATCCCGGAGTAAGATCGAGGAATAAAAGATCCTAATACCACCCAGTTGGCGACGTGGGCCCGTAAGCCACACAACCAAGTTAGTAAAACAGTCTTTGACGGCTAGACTCAACTTCGGCCAAAGAGTTGGAAAGGGGGACTCCTAGAGGCAGTCGGCTCTGATACCAACCTGTGACGACCCCGGCTTAATCGTGCACTAACCATACACACAAATGCACACGATCAAGCCTAAGGACTCACTTGAAGATATCACAACACAACTCTAAAACATAAATAAATTCATACAAGCTTTATATTACAAGCCAGGGCCTCGAGGGCTCGAATACATAGCTCGATGGCATACAAGTGTCAGCGGAAGCATTAGATATCTGGGTACAGATATATTACAGAAAGAGAGGTAAGCCTTCACAGAGGCGGGGCAAAATAAAATACTATGATTGAAAGGCGTGGGCCTCCTGCCCTGGACCCTCCGAATCCTACTCCTGGTCGTCGGCCGGCTCCTCGTAGTAGTAGTACTCTCCGGGCTGGTAGTAATAGTGGTCGTCGACGGGGACAACTGGCTCCGGGGCTCCGTCGTCTGAACGCGACAAAGGAATAAAGGGGGAAAAAGGAAAATAAAGCAAACGTGAGTACTCATCCGAAGTACTCAGCAAGCAAGGATCTACACTACATATGCAACATTTTCAAAGGAGGGCTGTATATGTGGACTGGGCTGCAGAAATGCCAGAATAGAGGGGGAAAGCCTAGTCCTATCGAAGGCTAGCATCTTCAGCATCTCCAACAGCCTTGCAGCATAAGAAGAGAGCAGAATAACATAATGTAAAGTATAGTAGTAATGTCATCAACCTCGGCCAGAGATTCTTCCTCGACTCCCTGCGAGAAAGCAATCCCAGAGCCATACTATCCATTTCATCTCAAGTCATGTTCTAGTTGTACCGATCGGGATACAACTCCGAGTGTCCGTTACCGTAGGACAGGCTATCGATAGAAGTTTCTTCCCTGCAGGGGTGCACCAACTTACCCACCACGCTCGCTTAACTCCGGCCGGACACACTTTACTGGGTCATGCCCGGCCTCGGCTAAGCAACACGCCGCAACCCGACCAAATACTTAACAGAGAGGTCAGCACGCCAGACTAAACCTATGCCCCCAGGGGTCTTGGGCCATCGCCCCGGGAACTCCTGCACGTTGGGTCAGGCGGCCGAGAGCAGACCTAGCAACCCCTTAATACAAGCGCAGTTGCTTAACCAGTCCAACTCGGCGCGCGCCGCTCAATCGCTGACGTCCATTAAGCTTCGGCTGAAGTATACGACGCAGAACGCCCATACTATGCCCACGTGATGGTTAGTGCTATCGGGCCAGAGGCCCCTCGGATTAAATATCCAAACCGTTAGTGGATTAGGAGCGCGCGGAAACGAGCAGAGACTCACGATCGATGTGACCCCATCGCCCCGTCTCGAGGACTTGCGGCAAGGGCTAAGAATGCCCGGCCACGCCTCGTAGTTATCTCGCGGGCACCTCTCAGGTCAACCCGACTCCACATCACCTCGCATTCATACTCGCGCGGGTACCCCTCAGGGCCGACCCGTCTTTAGTATCATGTTATCATGGTTCAGTGTTCAGTCATAGTAACCAAGTCTCCGTGTGTCTGACACCAAGGGGGAACCCTGAGGTATCACCCTCAATGGAATTCCCGCTCGATGCTATCGTCAAGGTGAACGAATGAGGCATCACCCTCGAGGTCCACACTTGAGAAGTTGCACGACGACGTCGTTATCGGGGGTGGTGTAGGAGGAATCACCCTCGCTTACCACGACCGAATAACTAACCTACAAGGTTATCATCAGAAGTGCTGACGAGGTATCACCCTCGGCACTCGATAGTAACCTAGTAGAGTCGAGCATCTTAGGGGAAGTGACGTGCGGTGCCAGGGTCTGATCTTCGATCCCGTTGCTCGGGTCTTCTGAGAGTCCAGCGGGGCAGTCGGGTCAAGTGGGTCTCTGATAAGGCTCTACCCATCCTATACTAAACAGTTTAGGAGAACAGGCAGGTATCAAAAGTAGGCTACAATAAAGCAGGCTATGCAGCAGGTATAGGACAACAGTAGCAGCAGTACTTCTAATGCAAGCATAAGAGAGAAGAGAGTGGCGATATCGGAATGCTCAAAATGGGGGTGCTTGCCTGTCTGCTCGACGGCAAGGGCAGGGTCGTCGGGGACGTAGTCGTACTCCGGAGCGGCGTCTGCCTCAGGAGCTACGGCAACGTCGGGGTCTACCGAAAGAGAAGAGGGGGGAAGAAACAAGTAAATATAATGCAAACAGATGCAACACAGTGCGTGCGATGCTATGATGCAGTGCAGGGTTGCCTGACGTAAACCTAAGTCATTTTATTTATTTTAGGATTAGTGTTGGATTTATTGACCGGTGAATTGGCACTATTCATCTACCGGAATCGGGCTCGAAGTTACGAGTTCTCCTACGTAGGAGGTTCCGACAGGGAAACAGACGACACGATTAGACTTGTCTTGTCGTTCTGAGCAACTTTCAAGTTTTAACTTTTTCGATCTGAGCTACGGTTTAAAAGTTTTTAATTTTTAAAGTTTATTTGATTTTCTGGAATTATTATTATTTACAGAAAATGAATTATGACGTCAGCATGATGTAATGCTGACATCAGCAAGTCAACAGTCGGCTGACCAGTCAAACATGACATGTGGGTCCAGTGGGACCCACATGTCAGCCTCTGTTACTATAACAGTGAGTTAAACTAATTAAATGGGTTAATTAGGGAGTGGGCCCCATCTGTCAGTGAGTCATTAGTAATTAGATTTATTTTTAAAAACCTATTTAGTTAATTAAGCACGCGGGCCCACTGGTCAGTGGCTGGGCTGCGCCCAGTCAGCACGTTGACCACGGTCAGCGTGGTCAACTGGGCCAGGGGGGCCACTGGCAGTGACCCAGGGGTGGCCCCAGGTGTGCCACGTCGGCCGGCCGACGTTTAAACGCCGGCGAGCTCAAAAACACGGCGGCGCTGTTCGGAGGGTGGTCGGAATCGCAGCTTCGGCCACCGTTTGGCGCGCGGAGTAGCGCGTTCGAAAGGGGGAAGAGTGCCGCATCGATCTGGCCTACTAGCGCGAGCGGAAACGGCCGGAGACGAGCGCCAGGTCATCGCCGGCGGACGTCGGAATCGGCCATCGACGGATCCAGAGGTGCAGGACATGGGGGTTCATGCTAGCGGTGGCGTTGGAACCGCACGGAGGTGCTGAGTGCGTTCCCGCACTCATATGGCTATGACAGAAGCTGTTGCCACGGCGGCAAGCTCCATGGCGGCGACGCCTTCGGGTGGCGATGGCTACGGTGCTACGGTGGCGCAAACGGACGGGAAAGAGAGGGGAAAGATGCTGCTGCTCACTGTGGAGGCGCACGAAGGCCCGGTGATAGCTTAGGAGCAGCAGTTCGCCGGCATTCGTCGGAGTTGCGCCGGCGACCGTAGATGAAGAAGCGCTCGATCCCCGCGCTGTGGTGGCGCAGCGCTTGAATCAGCAGGCGGAGAAGAAGGAGAAGGAGTTGGCGGAGCGATCGAGCTCGGCCTCAGGTGCTGGGGTGGTCGGTGGCCACGCCGGCTAGCTCAGCCATGTCGTCGGCGACGGGCGACTTGTGCGGGAGGGAGAAAACGAGAGAGAGGACGAGATCTGAGGGCGTCTAGGGTTGCGGAGGAGAGGGAGGAGCTCGGGGCAAACCTTATCCTCGCCGACAACCGACGGATGGCCGACAGCGAGGCCGGGCGACGGCGTGTCGGCGCGCGGGCGCGACAGCGCACGGGAGGAGGGAGGAGACCTCCAGATGGGCTGGGCCGGACCCTGTAGATAACAGGCCTAAGTGCACAGTAACGAATAGGCCTTTTCCATTTTATCTTTTCTGACTCTGCCCTTTTCTTTTATTCATTTCTGTTTTGAATTAGTTAGGGCTCTTATGCATTTTTATAAAATGTGGGAGTTGGTCCAAATAATGCAATGCAATATTACCCTTCACCAAAAACTTGTTTGGACAGATTTGGATTCCATTTGAATTTAATATGATTTTAAATAGATTTAATAATTCTGTTTTGGTGCTGTTTCAATTTGTTTGAGTCACTTAGCTTACTCCAATTATATTAATCATGGATTTATAAATGTTCCTGGATTATTTGCCAATTAATGAACATTTATCCAACAGTGTTTGATCAACTTCATATTTCACTTATAAACTTGAGTTGATTTTCAAAATGGAGTTTGAATTATTTTGGTTAACCACTATGACTAGGCACTGCAAATGATATGACTTGGCAATATTAGCAGCTGATCACAGTGATAGTTACACAGGGGTGTTACAGTAGCTACGCTAAAGAACACATGTGAGCGAGAGCTATCGCATCTCTTGCAACGAGTGACACATAGCAGCTAACAGTGGCGAAGACAGGCCTCAGACAGCCTGGCCGTGGCCTGGGGTGTGAGGGCCAAAACGTTCATTGACTGTAGCATCCGTTGAAATTACTAATTAAGAAGTAATTATTTTAAAGGTCACTCTCACCTTCTTAGGTTGCGACAAATATCGCACTGCATATGTCTCACTTGTCGCAAACTGAGAGTTTTTCTTTTAAAAAGAAACAAAAAGGTAAGGAAAAAATAAATAATAAATAATAGAAAACCGATTGAATAAACAAAAAAACCAACAGAGAACAAAAGAAGGAAAACAAAAAAGAACAAAAGAACCTACCAAAACCTTTTCAAAACTAGGTGGAACGTTCCCGAAGTCAAAGCTAAGATTGGTAGCTACGCTAAAGAACACACGTGAGCGAGAGCTATCGCATCTCTTGCAACTAGTGACACATAGCAGTTAACAGTGGCGAAGACAGGCCTGAGACAGCCTGGCTGTGGCCTGGGGTGTGAGGGCCAAAACGTTCATTGATTGTAGCATCCGTTGAAATTACTAATTAAGAAGTACTTATTTTAAAGGTCACTCTCGCTTTTTTAGGTTGCGACAAATGTCGCACTGCATGTGCCTCACTTGTCGCAAACTGAGAGTTTTTCTTTTTTCGTAGATTCATTTATTCAAAACGTTTTATCTTTCAAATTGTGCGTTCAAATCTTGACCCTTTTTCATCGTCGGATTTGTCGCGTCGAGATCTTCAAAACTAGATCCCATGTTGATAGTTTTCGACGAACTTTTTTCACGAAAAAATCCGAATCGGGAGCACATTTTTTTCTTTTCTGATATGCACGACCATGCCTCTCGCGAAAGCAAATTCGTGCCTCCACGAGAAGTAAATCCGTGCCTCTCGCATAATGGAAAAAACGCATTTTTTTTTCTTTTCCGAGAGGCACGACCATGTCTCTTGCGGAAGCAAATTTGTGCCTCCACGAGAAGTAAATCCATGCCTCTCGTGGTAGGAAAAAACGCGTATTTTCTCTTTTGCGAGAGGCACGGTCATGCCTCTTGCGTAATCAAATCCGTGCCTGCATGAGAAGTAATTCGTGTCTCTCGTGATAACAAAAAACGTGTTTTTCCCTTTTGCGAGAGGAACGACCGTGCCTCTCGCGTAAGCAAATATGTGCCTCCACGAGAAGTAAATCCGTGCCACTCGCGGAAGGAGGATAAAAAACACTTTTTTTCTTTTTCGAGAGGCACGGCCGTGCCTGTCAGGGGAAGCAAATATGTGCCTCCACGAGAAGTAAATATGTGTCTCTCGTGGAACAAAGTTTTTCCCCCTTTTGCGGGAGGCACGACTGTGCCTCCACGAAAAGTAAATCCGTGCCTCTCGCAGAAGGAGAAGAAAAAAGAGAACGCATTTTTTTTTTCTGAGAGGCGCGTCCGTGCCTCTCACGGGAAGCAAATCCGTGCCTTTACGAGAAGTAAATTTGTGCCTCTCGTGGAACAAAAAAAACCCGTGTTTTTTCCCTTTTGCGAGAGGTACAGCCGTACCTCTCACGTAAACAAATTCGTGCTTCTCGCGAAGAGAAAAAAACCGCATTTTTTCACATCATTTTTTTCCTGATTTTTTTTGTCCAAAGCATAAGAAAAACCCAGGGAAAATCCAAAATCCAAAAAGAAAACAAAAATATTATCTAAAAGCCAAAAACACATACAAAAAAATAAATAAAATCCAAAAATCGGAGGGAGCGCCCAGAACGCGACATGTGGCGGCGGCTGAGAGCGCGCCAGGTGATGCGTTCCCAGCCCACTCCAAGTGTCCTTTGCGGGGCCTCGCGTAGGAGTACTCATTCGTTAGTTGTTCTTCTGGGGCACTCCTATTTCTCGCGTTAAGCGAGACAGGAACGACCCCCTCGCTGAAGGGAACGCCAGTTGGGCCGGCCCAGGCGCGGGGGAAACACCTGCCTGTTTTTTGTTTTGTTTCTTTTCATACTTTTTTGTTTTGCTTTTTTGCTTTTTTGTACTTTTTTTTCTTAGAATCTTTTTTTACTTTTGTTTATACTTTAAAATATTATAAATATATATGTTACAAAAAACACTCTTAAAAAATATATGAAAAAAATGTTGAACAAGTAGTTAGAAAAAAAGTTGAAGAAGTATTTGAAAAATGTTGAAGAAGTATTTGAAAAAAATGTGGAACAAGTATTTGAATTTTTTTATCATGTATATAAAAATATGGAACAAGTATTGAAAAATGTTGAACAAGTGTTTGAAAAATGTTCAAGAAGTATTTAAAAAATGTTGAACAAGTATTTGAAAATATGTTGGACAAGTATTTAAAAAACTGTTGATCATGTATATAAAAGTGTTGAACAAGTATTTGAATTTTTTTGAATGAGTATTTAAAAAATGTTGGAATAAATATTAAAATGTTGATGAAGCATTAAAAAATGTTGAATAAGCGTTTGAACAATGTTGAATGTGTAGATCACTTATCAATTTTTTTTGACATATGCGAAAATATAGAATGAAAAAAAAACATAAGAAAAACAAAAGAAAAAAATAGATAAACAAAATACAAAAAAGAATGAAAAAACGGAGAAGAAAAAAGAAAAAAATGAAAGAAAAAAAAACATGACTCAAATGGCCTCAAGTAGGTCGCGCCCCCTAGTATTACAATGAATGGGACATGGCGGAGTGGCTAGCAGCTATAGTGCTACAATAATAAAGCGGCCTTGGGTGAATTGGGCCTTGGCCCAATGATGGCGCGGCTATGTGGCGCGGTATTGGTAGAATGGTGCGGGTCGAGCCACTTACAGTGCAAGAGGTTACACAAAAATTAAAATTCAAGTACGTCACCAAAATACTTGGAATGAACAACAATAAAGAAAGCATTAAGATTGCACTCTACAATGAAGAAGTTTCCTCGAAATCCTATAGATTTTTTTATTGAAATAACTATTAAGAAGTACCCTTGTAAATGTTACTCCCTCTGTAAACTAATATTAAACATTTTATATATTAGTTTACAGAGGGAGTACTCTCTTGTCGCCATTAGAGATTGATAGATCGATCTATTCGTCCATTATTAAAGAGATTAGATCTTATGTCGCTTGGTGATTCTTGTATTACTCATGTAAATCGTATCCGAAATAAGGTTAGCGATAGCTTACCTAATTCTACAGGGACTGAGGGAAGAACCATGACTTGGTTAAGTTCTGGTCCTGAAGTTTCCTTAGAGCTATGGGCTATGGATTGTAAGTACTTGAAGAGTTGAGTAATACAAGGTTTTCACCCGCAAAAAAGAGAGTTTGATGTGTTTTTTTCGATTGTGCTGAAAAAGTTTGTCTGATGTCAATCACATCGCATAAGGTTTGTTCACAATGATCATTGCCGATGAGGGTCGTCAAAGTTCATTTCGAGTAGACCGCTTGCAAGGTGAAGCACACTTTCATCTCTCTCTCTCTCTCTCTCATACACACATTTTTTCTCAATCTGAATGAGATAGCAACGATGTTGGTGCGACGTGCGTGGTGGGGGGGGGGGGGGGGGGGGGGGGGAGGCGGGGCACATATCATTGACCCCCCAAGATATTGCCTTGATGCTACCAGAGGCATTACCCCTTAAGGTTCTTGTTTTCATGGCGATGAACTTGCGTGTTGACATTCTATTGTCATTGGACCTATGCCCTTACACTGTGGCACATCGGCTGCTTTGCCATTTTGTATAGGTCACCTTCTATGTTTTATGCATGTACGTCATGTGTAGTTCTAATCAATCTAAAGGGAAAGAAAGAACAATTTTGTGGTTTCAGATTAACTTCTGAATTCTCATGGTCTCATGGTTGTATAGACGCTGCGATTTAGAGAAAGCAAATAGAGCATGCATCAAAAGTTGTACCAAGGAAAATGAAATAACTACTAAAAAATATGTGAAGGCATGAACGCAAAATGATAGGATCCGAGGACAAACTACGGGTTGACATGTTGTACACTATATAATTCCATGTTTGGATTCCCCTAAATGTGCTCTACAAGCTTCTATCATGGTATTTTACAATGTTATATCTCTAGAACTCTACAAAGATATCTAAAAGTACTAAAATAGATGCAAAAAACAAAATATTATATACGCAACACAATACAATTTAAAAACATGAACTACTTTATGGAGTAGTGTGATGTTATATATGTTTTCTTGTATGTAATAGTAAATTAGTCTAGCAAGTACAACTTGTCAATACAAAAATCTATATCTCTAAAGGCTGCCATAGTTCCCATGAAAAACATATTCAAATACAAGTCTATTTGCAAATAGTAGAGTTGCAACATTGAACATTGTACTTAATATTTAGTAATATGTTTGTGTGGTTAATTCCACTATGAATGGTAGATAAACATAAAATATTCTAGTAAGGATAAGTGTTGAACATTGTATAAATAGAAATATCACTAGTAGAAAAAGGCCCATTTGTCCCGGTTCCAGAGGCCCATTTGTCCCGGTTCTGGAACCGGGACTAAAGGGTCGGGACTAAAGCCCAACACCTTTAGTCCCGGTTCGCTTACGAACCGGGACAGATGTGGCTCCACGTGGCCACTGCGGCGAGCCCAGACAGGAGGGCCTTTAGTCCCGGTTGGTAACACCAACCGGGACCAAAGAGCATCCACGTGTCAGCAGCTCAGGGGCCTGGGTTTTTGTTTTTTTTTTGAAGGGGGGGGGGGGTGTTTGGGGGTTTTGTAGGGTTAATTTAGGGGTTTCATATATTGTGTTAGCTAGCTAATAGAGAGAAGTGTCCTCTCTTATCTTCGTGCTTGGTCGACGCTACGTACTATACGTATAGAGAGGACTCGACACGCTAGCTAGTAAGCAAATGAAGGAAACCATTAAGTACCCAAGATCGTCATGAACATATACAGAGAGAAGTGATCGACCTCCTCCTTCTCCGAGAGATTGGTCGAACAACAAGTTTTCGTATATCTATCCGACGCTACTAGCTACATATATACAATATAAGATCTCTTACAATCCCTAACATCTGATGTCAAGTTTCACATGGTATTCTCCGGCTGGATTGATGACGTGGTCAAGAAAGAATCCCGCCAATTCCTCTTGAATTGCTTTTATGCGATCTTGTGGTAGGAGTTCATCCCGCATCTGCCAAATCTAATTTGAAGAAGGGGGTCAATACATATATATGAATGAAACTCAACACAAATGATGGTAATAAAATAAAATTGTGAATATTATTGCTTACGCACTTCATATTATTTTTCAGAGTAGCCCCGCTTAGAGTTCGTCGCGTTGTAGATGTACTCGCAAACGTAGTATCCACAAAAATTATTCCCGCCTTCCTGCCACAACCACTTTACGAGAAATAGAGGTCAATCAAACTGATAATCAAGCATTATAAATGGTATTGATGAAACTAGCTAGAATCAATGGGAGATGCGCGGAACTAGCTAGTAGTACTTACTTTCGGGTGTGTAAATCGTAGCTCCCCCGACAGTCCCGGAGCTTCTGCGGTGAACACTTTCCAAACCCTGCGAGACAAAGAAAATAATTACTTGATATCAAGAAATGAACAAAGTTGCCGATATGGTGCGATAATGATCGATTGAACTTACTTCTGGAGCATTTCAGTCATGGCCGCATACTCCTTGGGATCTTTTTGTCTTGAGTCTAAGACGGTTACTAGTCCCAGCTCAAGCTTAATCTCTAGGAGAATAAAGTGGAAGTTGCGCACGCATGCATAACTCATCAATTACATTACTATAACCTCAAGTAATAATGGAAACCGAATATGCAGAAGACAGTAACACTCACTTGAAGTTGTAAGGAAAGAGTATTTTATCTTTGTTTTGATTTTTAAGCAATGATTGTAGCAAGTTGGCCTCGGTTTCTTTCGCATTATATTTAACCGTCCATTCATCTATGAGATTTGTGTTAATGAACCCAATATCATAGATTTGTGCATTTCTGCATTCGACGATCTTTAATCTGCATAATATAGTGAGGTTAATTATATATACATGCAATGAAAGAGCTGAGCTATATATAGAGACTTAATTACAGAAGTATAGTACTTACAGACAGTAGCAAGTGATGATTATTTTATCGAGGTCCTTTTGATTGAAAAACTGGAAGAACTCCTCAAATGGAACAGACAACAGATCAATTCCAACGAGGTCGTGCTCCTCTTTAACTCTCAGCGTCAAAATATCCTTCCCAGACTTGCAGGTGTCCATGTACCACTTATGGAATCTTCGCATAATCGTTGTTAGAGGAGGATCACCAGGTCTGACGAGAGGCTTCCCGTACCGGTATTTGTGTTCGTCCACCTCCATTGTATCAAAATGTGCATCATCGGGCAGGTAATCACCAGGATTGGTACCGGGCAGCATCCCCGGCAGATTTGTGACGATATCGCTAGACACCTTGAGCGGGGGGCACGATTGGTTTGCCTGTTCGCCGAGCTGGGGAATTTTGTTCCCACTTCTTCGTTCTTGTAACCTTTTGTCACTTGAAGTAGTTCCCGACTGGCGCGCTCCTTCCACTGCCTTTTGAAGAGCGCGAACATGGTTGTCATCCGGCGGAGGCGGTGGTGGTCGCTTCAGGTTCTTCAAAGTGCGCTTCAATTTCACCGGATCCATCTTCTCCTCCGGAGGTAGATTTTTCTTTGCAAAAAAGTCCTTCACTTGGGCTTGACAGATCTCCGCGTTTTCCTACTCGGTCATCTCGTATGGTAACTTCTCTAGAGGCTTGAGAGATGGACCAAATATGTATTGCCTCCCGCCTCTGGCTGTACTGCTAGACGCCGGAGCAGCCGGAGCGGCTGCGGCTGTCTTCCTTCGTTGCTTACGAGGCGGAGAAGGAGGCGGAGTGCTACGATGCGCCGGAGCAGCCGGAGCGGCGGCGGTTGTCTTCGCTGTTGTTGACGAGGCGGAGAAGGAGGCGGGCTGCTCGGACGCGCCGGCGCAGGCAGAGAAGGAGGCGGAGTGCCGCCACGCGTCGGAGCAGCTGGAGAAGGAGGCGGAGTGCCGCCACGCGCTGGAGCAGCCGGAGAAGGAGGCGGAGTGCCCTGATCACTCGCCAGAGGAGGAGGCGGAGGAGGAGGCGGAGTGCACTGACTCGCCGGAGGAGGAGGCGGAGGCGTCCAGTTCGGAAGGTTGATGAGCTCCTTCCGCCATAGATATGGAGTCTTCAGAGCAAGACCCAGCTGAGTCTCCCCTTCACCGGTAGGGTGGTCAAGCTCGAGCTCCTCAAATCCCTCCGTTATTTCATCGACCATCACAACAGCATAGCCTTCTGGAATTGGAAGGCAGTGAAAAGTTGCGCCGGGTTGAGGAGGTGCAACAGAGCCGACAACCGCCTTGACTTTGAGGCGCTGCCATTGCGCCATAAGGTGGCAATCTTGAGCCTCCGTGATAGCATCCACGGGGTAGCTGGGAGCCGTGAAGTGAGGCTGCTGAAGGAGCTCGGTGGAAGCCACGCTGCTTCTCCGCTGAGATGGCGGGGTAGCTTCTAGGGTAGCTCCGGCAGGTCGCTGCCTCTGAACTAGTGCTTGTTCCTCTAGCGCTCATACCCTTGCATTCAGCTTCTGCAGTTCGGTCTGCTCCACTTTCCTCCTCCTCTCCCGGGTTTTGTAACCGCCTGCGCTGGGAAACCCTTCCTTCCACGCAACGGAGCCTGCCGTGCCTCGTGTTCGTCCTGGGTGCTCAGGATTCCCGAGGGCCTGTGTGAGCTCGTCGTTCTCTCTGTCGGAAACGAACGTCCCTTGCTGCGCTGCGGCGATATACTTCTGAAGCATCTTGACGGGTATTTCAAGTTGCTCCTTCGTCCAACGGCACTTCCCTGTTTCAGGGTCCAAGGTTCCCCCAACCCCGAAGAACCAAGTCCTTGAACGGTCTGGCCAGTTCAATGTCTCTGGTTCGACCCCTTTATCAAGCAGGTCCTTCTCAGCCTTGTCCCACAACGGCCGGGCTTTGAGGTAGCCACCTGACCCCGTGCGATGGTGATACTCCTTCTTTGCAGCATTTTTCTTGTTTGTCGCTGACATCTTCTTACTCTTCTCCGATGTCTTGTGGGCCATAAATGCGGGCCAGTGATCTATTATCTTCTCAAATCGGCTGGTGAATTCTGGAGTCTTCCCTTTGTCGACAAAAGTTGATTTCAACTCATTCTTCCACCTCCTGAATAGATTTGCCATCTTCTTAAGAGCATGAGCCTTAACCAATGGCTCTATAACTGGCTTATCCGGATCCTCCTCTGGCGGTAGGGTGAAATTTGCCTTCAGCGCGGTCCAAAGATCATCTTTCTATCTATCGTTGACAAAAGACAATTGAGGGTCTTCGCTCTTAGGCTTATTCCATTGGTGGATGCTGATCGGGATCATGTCCCTAACAAGAACCCCGCACTGAGCAGAAAATGCTTCCTTGGTCCGGCTGGGTTCAATCGGTTGGCCATCGCCCTTGATTGCTGTGATCGTGAACCTTTCATCCTGGCGCAACCTTTTCTTCGGGCCTCGTCTCGTTACTGAAGTTTGGCTCGATCCGGAGGGCTAGAAAAGAAGAAAGAAGAGAGTTAATATGTGTACATACCAAAACAATTAATGCAACAATTAGCTAGTCAGCACAGGCTTAATTAATATATATACCTCGCCGGACTTTGCAACAGCTCCTTCCTCCGTTCGCTCACTGGAGCAGTCATCACGGTCTCCTTCCACCGGCATTCCGTCACCGGAGCCATCATAATCATGTCCTTCCACCTCCATTGTTCGATCACCGGAGCCTGCTTCACCCTCTGCTTCCAGACCATCGGTGTCGTTGAGATACGACAAGATATCACCTCCGCCGAGGATTATGTCCCCCAACAACTGTTCTGCTTCGATGTCTCGATGCTCCATAGTTTCTGCAAATATTACAACATGGCAATTAATATACAAACATGACAGATGGATATATTAGTGCAAACGTTGACCTAGCTAGCTCGACGCTTCTACGGTTTGGGGTGGCCTCGACAACTCTTCTAGGGTTTGGGGTGGCCTAGGCAACGCTTCTAGGGTTTGGGGTGGCCTCGACAACGCTTCTAGGGTTTGGGCCGGACCGCCTCTCTCATGAATGTCCGACGTCCGGACCGACAAGGGATTTAACAAAATGACGCCATTCTGGATGTGCAGAAAATGGTCCATATTTTTCCTGATCTCATCTACCCTTCTATATGTCACGTTGTCTAGTGTCAAAGAATTCAAGAAAACCATGACTTCATCATTAGCCGGAAATGACAGGCGTATAATGGTACGAAGCTCTTCAAAGTTGTTTTGGAATGGAGTTCCCGATAGAATAATTCGCTTTTTGGTACAAAGTTCAGCAAGAGCCTTCCGAATATCGCTATTTGGAAGGCCTTTGCTGAAATTCGTACCAAAAGGCGAAATATTCTATCCGGAAGTCCGTTCCAAAACAACTTTGAAGAGCTTCGTAGCATCATACGCCTGTTACTTCCGACTAATGATGAAGCCATGGATTTCTTCAATACTTTGACAGACAACGTGACATATAGAAGAATATATATATAGATGAGATCAGAAAAAAAATTGGATCAACTTGTGCACATCCATAATGGGGGCATTCTTGATAAATCTATATATGTCAAAATTAAAACTTTGACATATGATCAAACTTTGACATATGATCAAATGTTGCATATGTCAAAATTCAAACTTTGACATATGATCAAACTTTGATATATGATCAAATGTTGCATATGTCAAAATTCAAACTTTGATATATGTCCACCGCGATATAAAATAATACATAGACTTGTTCGGGCGAGAGGGGGTTGATCGACGTCCCCCCTCATGTCGAAGTTACCGGAGTTATCTTCTAGCGGTTTGGGTGGCCTCGAGAGTTTGTCGGGTAGGGGCGGGAGGGGGTAGGAGATCGACAACGCTTTTTTTCTAGGGTTTGGGTGGCCTCGAGAGTTGGTCGCCTGGTATATCGAGAGGGGGGTGAACATTTTACCTTAGTAACTTAGAAAAAAAATGTTATCGGGGAGGGGGTATATCGACCCCCCCTCATGTCGAAGTTATCGGGGAGGGGCTATATCGACAACGACATACATATAGCCACATACATATAAAAAAATTCTATGACATCATCTACATATAGCCACATACATATATATGGCTATGAAAAAAAATTCATCATATAAAAAAATGTTATCGGGGAGGGGGTATATCGACCCCCCCCCCTCATGTCGAAGTTATCGGGAGGGGCTATATCGACAATGACATATACATATGGCCACATCATATAAAAAAATTCTATGAAAATCCATACATACATATAGCCACATACATATATATGGCTATGAAAAATGCTATGAAAAAAAATTCATCATATTAAAAAAATGCTATGAACAAAACAATTAATACATATATGAACAAAACAATTTTATGAACATCCATACATACATAGCCACATACATATATATATATACATTATATATGAACAAAACAATTTTCATCATATAAAAAATATCAACATATATACATTATATGTGAACTCCACCATTTCTCTAAAAAAATTCTCTATGCAAATTTCTCTAAAAAACTGACTTTGATCATGAATATCTCTAACTGTGCAAATATCTCTAACTATGTAAATATTTTTCTTATATTTAATAAATTCCAAAGTTGGAATTTCAATTATTCATATTTCCTTTGATTTACAAAGGAGCTATATTCTCCCCAATTCTTTTGCACACACAAAAATTACTCCATCTATTTGACAGTACCCACAACCCATTCCGCCAAAAACATTTGGTTCTATAGTTCAAAATTTTCAAATATCATTCAGTTCAAATTTGGACCAGATTCAAACTCCATGGTCAAAGCGCAATTTAAATTGGACAAAAAATTCTCAAACTTTGCCAGACTCTCTTTTGTGCATCAACACCTCACCACAAAAATTCTTAAAATTCCTAGAGCCCTTTTGCATTTCATCATACACTTGATGTGCACCACAAAAATTTGGACAGAGGAGGGAATCGGCGGCAGGGCGCGGCGACGGCGGCCAGTACAGGGAGGAATAGGAGGAGGAGGAGGGGATCGGGGCGGCGCTCAGAGCGAGGACGCGTCGGCGACGAGGAGCGGGCTCGGTGGCGGCGATGACAAGGACGGGCTCGGGGCAGGGCGCGGCGACGGGGCAGGGCGCAGCGACGATGTCGGTGCAGGGCACGGCGACGGCGACGAGGAGGTAGGGCCGGCGACGGCGACGGCGACGAGGAGCGGGCGGCGACGGGGCAGGGCATAGCGACGGCGATAGCTACGAGAAGCAGGGCGTCGGCGTCGGGGAGAATGTGAGAACTTGCTGAAAAAATCCTAAGTGCCACTTATATAGGAAAGCCTTTGGTCCCGGTTAGTGGCATCAACCGGGACCAATGCCTCCTTTAGTCCCGTTTCGTGCCACCAACCGGGACCAAAGGTCTGTTTTGGCTAGGCAAAAGGGCGGGAAGCACAACCCTTTGGTTCCGGTTGGTGGCACGAACCGAGACCAAAGGGTGGCATTGGTCCCGGTTTGTGCCACGAACCGATACCAATTCACCCCTTTAGTCCTGGTTTGGTGTCACCAAGCGGGACCAAAGGCCTTGTGCTGCCCGCGGCCAAAAGTTTAGTCCCACCTCGCTAGTTGAGAGGAGCGCGGAGTGGTTTATAAACCCCACTGCCGCTGCCGTCTCGAGCTCCTCTCAAATGCAGGCTTACGGGCCTAACGTGACTCTCCTCTGCCTGTGGGCCTACTGGGCCTTCTGCGGGCCTGAATCCTGGCCCGTGGTTGGGTTTCTAGTCGTATTCAGGCCGTGGTGGCCCAGTAGGTGGCATTTTTTTCTATTTTTTTTCCAGTTTTTCTGTTTTGTTTTTTGCTTTATTTATTTTCTTTTATTCTTTAATTCTTTTTGCTTTTAGGTAATAAATATTATAAACTTTCTGTTAGTGCCATTAGTTTTTCAATTCGAATAGTTTAAATTTGAATTCTTTGAAATTTGTGTGAATCACTAGTTTGTGATTAACTTTACTATAAAAATAGATTTTTGAGTGATTCTTTTTACTGCTATTTAATATTACTGTGTTTTATCATTATATTCAAAAACAGTTTTTGTTATTTTAGTTTCTAACAAAAAAATCTTTATGATAATTCTTTTTGCTATTAAAGTTTCTAACAAAAAAAGTTCTTCAAATGAACTCTGAAGAGGTTGAAAATTGGCATGATATCATCATTTCACCCACATAGCATGTGCTAAAAAGTTAAGAGGGTTACGGCAAAAACTGGATGCACTTCGTGTACAAAATGGACAATCTCTTTCGAAGTATCAGGGTTTCAGACGAAAACTCATCTGTTACAAAGGGATTTCATTTTTTTGAACTTATTTGAACTCCAGACTTTTTATGTGCTCAAAATGAACCATTCAAAGCCACATCATTAATTTTTAACCCTTTCTGACTTCATCTGTCTTCACTTTTTCTTCGCTTGTGTCCTTTGCTTATTGCGCCGTAACCATGGATATTCTTCATCGCTTAACAGGGTGCTTGGGTCAGCCTTTACTTTGAAGGGAGGAATTTCATGAAACTTTTCATAATCTTCAGACATGTCTGTCTTACCCTCCACTCCCACGATGTCTCTTTTCCCTGAAAGAACTATGTGGCGCTTTGGCTCATCGTATGATGTATTCGCTTCCTTATCTTTTCTTTTTCTCGGTTTGGTAGACATGTCCTTCACATAGAAAACCTGCGCCACATCATTGGCTAGGACGAATGGTTCGTCTTTGTACCCAAGATTGTTCAGATCCACTGTTGTCATTCCGTAATGTGGCTCTACCTGTACCCCGCCTCCTGACAGATTGACCCATTTGCACTTAAACAAAGGGACCTTAAAATCATGTCCGTAGTCAAGTTCCCATATGTCCACTATGTAACCATAATATGTGTCCTTTCCCCTCTTGGTTGCTGCATCAAAGCGGACACCGCTGTTTTGGTTGGTGCTCTTTTGATCTTGGGCGATCGTGTAAAATGTATTCCCATTTATCTCGTATCCTTTGTAAGTCAATACAGTCGAAGATGGTCCCCTGGACAACGAGTACAGCTCATCAGAAACAGTGTTGTCACCTCTGAGACATGTTTCCAACCAACTGCCGAAAGTCCTGATGTGTTCACATGTAATCCAGTCGTCACACTGCTCCGGGTGTTTGGAGCGCAGAATGTTCTTGTGTTCATCGACATACGGGGTCACCAAGGTAGAGTTCTGTAGAATTGTGTAGTGTGCTTGAGACCAAGAATGCCCGTCCCTGCATATTATTGAGTCCCCTCCTAGCGTGCCTTTTCCAGTCAGTCTCCCCTCATACCGTGATTGAGGGAGACCAATCTTCTTAAGGTCAGGAATGAAGTCAACACAAAACCCAATGACATCCTCTGTTTGATGGCCCATGGAGATGCTTCCTTCTGGTCTAGCGCGGTTACGGACATATTTCTTTAGGACTCCCATGAACCTCTCAAAGGGGAACATATTGTGTAGAAATACGGGGTCCAGAACGACAATCTCGTCGACTAGATGAACTAGGACGTGCGTCATGATATTGAAGAAGGATGGTGGGAACACCAGCTCGAAACTGACAAGACATTGCGCCACATCACTCCTTAGCCTTGGTATGATTTCTGGATCGATCACCTTCTGAGAGATTGCATTGAGGAATGCACATAGCTTCACAATGGCTAATCGAACGTTTTCCGGTAGAAGCCCCCTCAATGCAACTGGAAGCAGTTGCGTCATAATCACGTGGCAGTCATGAGACTTTAGGTTCTGGAACTTTTTCTCTGCCATATTAATTATTCCCTTTATATTCGACGAGAAGCCAGACGGGACCTTCATACTGAGCAGGCATTCAAAGAAGATTTCCTTCTCTTCTTTGGTAAGAGCGTAGCTGGCAGGACCTTCATACTTCTTTGGAGGCATGCCGTCTTTTTCGTGCCAACGTTGCAGGTCCTCCTGTGCCTCCGGTGTATCTTTTGTCTTTCCATACACGCCCAAGAAGCCTAGCAGGTTCACGCAAAGGTTCTTTGTCACGTGCATCACGTCAATTGAAGAGCGGACCTCTAGGTCTTTCCAGTAGGGTAGGTCCCAAAATATAGATTTCTTCTTCCACATGGGAGCGAGTCCCTCAGCGTCATTCGGAACAGATAGTCCGCCGGGACCCTTTCCAAAGATTACGTGTAAATCATTGACCATAGCAAGTACGTGATCACCGGTACGCATGGCGGGCTTCTTCCGGTGATCTGCCTTGCCTTTGAAATGCTTGCCTTTCTTTCGACATTGATGGTTGGTCGAAAGAAATCGACGATGCCCCAGGTACACATTCTTCCTGCATTTGTCCAGGTATATACTTTTGGTGTCAGCTAAATAGTGCGTGCATGCGTAGTATCCCTTGTTTGTCTGTCCTGAAAGGTTACTGAGAGCAGGCCAATCATTGATGGTTACAAACAGCAACGCATGCAGGTCAAATTCCTCCTGTCTGTGCTCATCCCACACACGTACACCATTTCCATTCCACAGCTGTAAAAGTTCTTCAACTAATGGCCTTAGGTACACATCAATGTCATTGCCGGGATGCTTAGGGCCTTGGATGAGTACTGGCATCATAATGAACTTCTGCTTCATGCACAGTCAAGGAGGAAGGTTATAGATACATAGAGTCACGGGCCAGGTGCTGTGATTGCTGCTCTACTCCCCGAAAGGATTAATGCCATCCGCGCTTAAACCAAAACATACGTTCCTTGGGTCACCTACAAACTTAGTCCGGTACTTTCTCTCAATTTTTCTCCACTGCGACCCGTCAGCGGGTGCTCTCAACTTCCCGTCTTTCTTACGGTCCTCTCTGTGCCATCGCATCAACTTGGCATGCTCTTTGTTTCTGAACAGACGTTTCAACCGTGGTATTATAGGAGCATACCATATCATCTTGGCAGGAACCCTCTTCCTGGGGGGCTCGCCGTCAACATCACCAGGGTCATCTCGTCTGATCTTATACCGCAATGCACCGCATACCGGGCATGCGTTCAAATCCTCGTACGCACCGCGGTACAGGATGCAGTCATTAGGGCATGCATGTATCTTCTGCACCTCCAATCCTAGAGGGCATACGACCTTCTTTGCTGCGTACGTACTGTCGGGCAATTCGTTATCCTTTGGAAGCTTCTTCTTCAATATTTTTAGTAGCTTCTTAAATCCTTTGTCAGGCACAGCATTCTCTGCCTTCCACTGCAGCAATTCCAGTACGGTACCGAGCTTTGTGTTGCCATCTTCGCAATTGGGGTACAACCCTTTTTGGTGATCCTCTAACATGCGATCGAATTTCAGCTTCTCCTTTTCACTTTCGCACTGTCTCCTTGCATCAACAATGACCCGGCGGAGATCATCATCGGGCACATCGTCTGGTTCCTCTTGATCTTCAGCTTCCCCCGTTGCAGCATCATCGTATTCAGGGGGCACATAGTTGTCATCGTCCTCTTCTTCTTCGCTGTCTTCCATCATAACCCCTATTTCTCCGTGCCTGGTCCAAACATTATAGTGTGGCATGAAACCCTTATAAAGCAGGTGGGTGTGAAGGATTTTTCGGTCAGAGTAAGACTTCGTATTCCCACATATAGGGCATGGACAACACATAAAACCATTCTGCTTGTTTGCCTCAGCCACTTCGAGAAAATTATGCACGCCCTTAATGTACTCGGAGGTGTGTCTGTCACCGTACATCCATTGCCGGTTCATCTGCGTGCATTATATATAATTAAGTGTGTCAAAAACCATTACAAAACATCATGAATAGATAAATGACCAAATTAATAGAAGTTCATCATCACATTAAAATCAAAGTACATACATAGTTCTCATTGAACAACATATAGCTCTCCAGAGCATCTAATTAAACCATACATTAAAACTATGTAAAACATTTCAATGCAACAACAAATGCGATCATAATCGTAACCAAGGTAACAATTGATCCAACGGCATAATGATACCAAGCCTCGGTATGAATGGCATATTTTCTATACTTTCTAATCTTGAAGCGCATTGCATCCATCTTGATCTTGTGATCATCGACGACATCCGCAACATGCAACTCCAATATCATCTTCTCCTCCTCAATTTTTTTCAATTTTTCCTTCAAGTAATTGTTTTCTTCTTCAACTAAATTTAACCTCTCGACAATAGGGTCGGTTGGAATTTCCGGTTCACATACCTCCTAGATAAAAAAATCTATGTCACGTTGGTCGGCATAATTGTCATAAACAATAAATGAACCAAATAGTTATAAAATATAATATATACCACATCCAAATCATAGACAGGACGAGGGCCGACGGGGGCGGATACCAAAACCATCGCACTACATAATAACAAACAATAATAAAAGTAAGAAAATTAGACAAGTATCTATCTAAATCATACAAGTAAGAAATTTTTTTCTTTTAGAAAGAAGATAAGAACAAGAGGCTCACCACGGTTATGCCGGCGACGAGATCGGCGCGGCGATCGACGGCGGTGAAGACGGGGACGGGACGTGATGGACCGCTAAACCTAGACAAATCTTGAGGAAAATGGAGCTTGAAGGTCGAGTTTGGAGAGGAGAAAGCTTAAGTAGTGTTGCTCGGGCATTTCATCGAACACGTCATGTGCATAGGAGGTGAGCTAGAGCACCACAAACCCCTCCCCTCGTCGGCCAGAAAAAAACAGAGCAGTGGAGTGCTCTGCTCGCGGGCGAGGGGTATATATAGGCACAACATTGGTCCCGGTTCGTGGCTGGAACCGGGACCAAAGGCCCACCCTTTGGTCCCGGTTCCAGCCACGAACCGGGACCAATGGATGTGGGCCAGGAGCGAGGCCCATTGGTCCCGGTTCGTGTCTGGAACCGGGACAAAAGGGTCCAGACGAACCAGGACCAATGCCCCACGAGGCCCGGCCGGCCCCCTGGGCGCACGAACCGGGACGTATGCCCCCATGGGTCCCGGTTCGTGACTGAACCGGGACTAATGGGCTGGACAGGCCTGGACCAAAGCCCTGTTTTCTACTAGTGTATATTAGTAGTAAAATTGTTAGGATGAGTTACCGAGAAGTAAAAAAAAGAAATACGTACAAATCTTAACCTTGGGACGCTTCCCAAGGTCGTGGTACGTTCTTACTCCAACCTTTTTGCCTCGCTATGAGGTTCTTCTTTCTAATTCCTCGAGGATGCAGGTCTTGCCATCTGAAGGCCTCTCGTCGGATATTACAACAAGGAGAGTATGATATCATGTGGTGTACTTTCCATCAATAAGTCTACCCAATAATTTAAGCAAAAGCTTCATCATATTGAAATTTCAATTTCGAACAGAGAAATCAACTAATAGCAACAATAATCATCATTGCAATGTTGATGTATGATATATAACATATAAAATTATTAAAATACACCAAAATAAGCACATATGTCATGAACAAGATCAATTGTGTTAGCTTGCTACTCTATTTTTTTAGCATAAACAATGGGTGTACTAGGAATAATGCTCAAACAATTCATACTTGATATACACACCAATAAGAATTTTTGTTCTCACTATAAAACAAGCATCATAGCAAGAAAGTAGTTTAACCCAAATTTTGGAATCGATTGTTTTGATGTGGTGCCTTATCTCTACCTAGATGATGGCCTCACATCTCAACTAGATCAAAATTCTCATCCATCCCATGTGCCTACTGCTGATTACTCGCACATGATGGGGAGATCATTATGGCGATGATGGAGAAGGAGTTGATAGTAAAATCCCCCCCCCCTTCCGGAGGCATGATCTTCCTCCCAACAACCCTCCAGTACGAAGACCAGCAATGGCAGTGGTCTCCGCTCGAATAAAAAATATATGTGATACTTGGGTGATTATGGACTAGGGGACTGGGGCACCGAGACCAGGGAAAGGTTCCGCGGGGCGCACCAACCTTAGGGCTCTTGAGTTGGCCACTTGAGAGTTACGAGACCCTTGGTTCTCATCGTCTGGCCTATGTCCTCTTTTGTTCAAAACCTTGCTTGGATTTTCTCAATTTTTCGAACGAAGAGTTTTTTCTGCACAGATGATAACCCCCAACACAATTCTGCTGGAAACAACTATTAGTTTTTATTCATTAGAGTAAGTTTAGAGGATAAACTCGAAGTAGAATAGTTCAAAAAAAGTACATATGTTTAGGACGTATCAGACCCACTTTTTGATAGGTTAAGTTGTCTTGGCGAGGCGGCGGCGGTGTTCCTGGGGCGGAATATGTCCTCACCACTCCAACGATCCTCACTCCATTTTTGACGGGGAAGCGTGTGGTGGGTGGCAGTCCGCCGATCCTTATTAGATCTAATGAATTGTTCAGGAGTCGGTGATGGTTCGATACTTCATTTATGTTTAGTGGTGGCGGTGGCCCTTCAAATAAGTTTGGAAGGGGCAACTATAGTGTTTTCTAGTGTGCGGCGAGCATACCTGGGCATCTTCCTCGACGAGCCGACGGTGGACTTAGATCTAGGGACACATAAGTATGGGGCGTGTCCCCCGACCGGTCTTTCATCGATGACTTCAATCCCGTATATAGAGGTGGGTGGCTACTAGAACTTGCAAAGCCTATCCCCCCCCCCCCCCCCCCCCCTATTCCTTGGATGACAGTCGACTATGTTGCTTTATGCTCTTTTGCTTACTTTCATGGGGCCTTTGTGTATTTCGGCGGAACCAGCTGCCGTATCCTCTTTCTATAATCTCGTTTCTTATACTTGTCTTCGTATGTTCTTCTTAGTGCATCTTAATACACTGATGACGTGCATTGGCATCAAATTTAAGGGGTTCTTCAGTCTTGATTGAATTTTCTTTTTTTGGTTGGGTTCTTTTGGCCTATTGCTTGTGTTCTGTTGTCTTTTCAGTTTTGTCAGGTATGTTTACGGTTACGTCACTTGTATTTTACACTTTGTTTTACAAATGAGACACGTATTACCTTCAAATATGTAGGGATGTGCAGGCTACAACGTATGTTTAAAAAAAGGGCATTAGGAGAGGCCAAAATTGGCAGTTCCTTTTGTATTTACAACAGAAGTGTCACAAAGCACAAATCACGAAGTTCAAAACTCAAAGAGAAACATATGCCACGGTCACAGCATTGTTCTGTTCACTTGAATCCAATGTACACTTGGGGGTAGATTAACAAAACAATAATAAATGTGAGACATGCAATGCAACAAGAATACTCCCGGTGTATTTACCACGCGATCAGACAGGAAAATGAGACCATCCATGCAGAAAGGACAATACCGGCACGACCGGGAGCTAGAGCTCGATCAGGGGTCCTCGGCGATGCGCGCCAGGTGTGGATGCCATGACGTGGCGTGGCTGCCGGTGCTCATGCGCCTCCGGTGCTGCTGCTGCTGCTGCTGGCGACCGTCGACCGCTGCCGTGGCCGCGCTGCCTTCCGACTTGCTGCGGACGTGGTGCCGATGGTGGCGATGGTGCCGAGGGCCCTCCTCATCGACGGCGCCGGCAGTCGTCTCGCGCTTGGTCTTAGTCTTCTTCTTGGCGTCGGCGGGCACGGAGGCGGCCGGGAGGAGGAAGTAGATCTCGCCGCGCTCCAGCTCGGTCTCGGGCGACACGATGATCACGATCCGCGGCCCGCCCTGCTGCCTGGACCCGCAGGGCCTGCTGAGCACGTGGTTCGGGTGCGCCGCCAGGACCTCCCCGGCGAGCACGGCCCGGCCGTACTCGTCGACGCGGCCGCTGAGGTGCACGATCCGGACCAGGTCCAGCGCGCCGCACGGCAGCACGCACGCCAGGCAGCACCTCAGGCTGTTCCCCATTCGATCAGCTCAGGGTTGCTGTCTGCCTGGCTGCTTCCTCTCTCCCTCCCGCTCTTCTCTATCTAGATACTATCTCAACCTTCTTTGGTGGCGTGATGTGACGACCGGAGACGCATATAAAGGGAAGATAGGATCGACGAGGAGGCCAAGAAGAATAATGGTCACAGTTTGGTGAGAGAGGTGCCAGCAGTATTAAATCTAGCGAGGGCCACTGATGATCAACATCACTCATGCATGTGTGTGTGCCTGTCGTCCTGGCCGGCCTTACGTACATCTAGATCCTTAACGATGGAGTACTAAAACTCACGCTTACGCATCTAACACTAATCAGTGCATAAGGAAGGAGCTAGCTAGCTAGCCCCATGGCCATGTTCCATGATTTTTTTTTCTAAGCTAGAAACTAGTTGCCTTTTAGTTGATTTTATTTATATATTTTTCTCCTCGGTCGACCGATCGATCGATCCGTTGAGGGGCACAATAATGGCACAGCACACTGATGCGCACGTATAGCCATGCTGCCTAGCTGTACCGCTTGGTTGTATGCGCTCGTCTCATGAGTGCTGCCTGCAAGCTAGTGTGAATCCACAATTGGATATGGGGGTTTTGTTAGGAACAATGATCGATTCATTATTCGGCATGCTTTGCTTGATGATTGTTCGTCTGGTGGATCGATCGCCCAATGGTTTCTTCGCGTAGCTACCGAGCCCGGGCGTGCGTACGTGCGACGCCTTTCTCACGAGGAAGCTAGCGGGAAATGCTTTTGGTGGGCATACGTGCAAGACCTACCCAACCAGAGAGAGCCACATGTACAACAGCCATAGGAGTACATGTTTTTTAGTGCGGTTTTGAAAAAAAAACAAAAAGAGGATAACCCTGGCCTCTGCATCAGCATCAGGATAATGCATAGAGTCATATATTATTAAGGATGAAAAATCCAACTGTCGAATAATATCGACCCGGAAATAAAGCAGAAAGAAGGCCGCATGCCTCATGACAGTAACTCCACTAGATAACCACTAACCAAAAATACACAACTCCTAGGCAACCCCTTCAAGAAGAAATGACCGCACGTGTGCCGATCATGGCGAGTCCAACACAAGGTTGAACTCCGGATTCTCATCCCCAAAGCCAAGTTTCAACGCAAGGTCGCGACGCAGGTGCATGTCGACATAGCCTGATACAAGATCCTGTGTTTCCACCGGAGTGCATAAACTCGCCGCTGAAGCCATTTGTACCATCATCCCTTATCCGGCTACCAAGGCCTCGATAACGGATACCTCTGGAGAAGACACCGGGAGACAAAGACATCCCATACTGTCTGCCTCCCGCCACTGTCGCACCACCTTCGTTCTAGCCGCAACAGACTAACCATGACACCTCCACCAGAGCCACCGTGCATCACCTGCCGGTAGCAGGCATGACTTGACGCCTCCGCATGAGACGTCGTGCGTAGCATCCGCGAGCAGCTTCACCTGCCGGTGATAGGCATGGCTCAACGTCTCCGGAAGAGTTGCATGTGTCACCTGCCGAGCCGCGTCGAACCCAATCTGTTGATGGAGTGGACGTCCCATACCGCCGCCAGCCTCAGAAAGGCCGTCACCACCTCGAGATCCAGTCTCCGAGTCGCCCACTCGACCATGGAGTCCGCCACCGTCGAAGAAGAGGCTCCGCCGCCCCGATTCCGGGCATTGTATGGAGCACCCACCGCCGCGACAGCCGCCGTCGTCACTCATACAACGACAACCGCCGCCGCGACCGTCAGATCTGGGCACTAAGTCCCGAATCCCTTGCGCGCCGCCCCATTGTCAGCCGCGCCAGACCCGTCGTCGTGCTGACAAGCAGGCCACCACCATATCCGTCACCCGGGTTGCCGCCCCGGAATCCGCCGCAGCGCATCGAGCAGGGCACATCGGCTTGGTCATATCTGATCGGAGGCCACACCCGCATGCATCTGGTCCTCCACCATGCCCTCCATGGCGCCCCTCCACGCCGCCGCTACCAAGCCACAACCATAAAGGCCCGGCCGCCGCCCGGCCGCCGCTGCCCGGAATCAGCCACCGCGCCGCATGGCCCCGATCACCGCCGCGCCTCCACGCACAAGGAGGTCTCGCACCACCCCCTCTGACGCGAGAAAGGAAGGAGGACCCCCGCCATAGGAGTACATGTTTTTAGTGCGGTTTTGATAATCCTCAACTGTACAATTTTTTTGCGTCGGTATATTCTGAATGGGAGAGAAGGCAATGTCCGAGGCTGAGAGAGGGTGCCGTGACGAGCAACAGTGATGCGCTGGAACGTCGGCAATGCCGGACTGGGAGTGAGCCGGAGCTGGTGACGACATGGCGTCGCAAGCAAAGTTGACTCTGAGATTTGACAGGTGCCAGTCGTTAGATTGGTAGGAGGGTGTTGTACCGACCCTCAATCGGATTAGACGGAGCCGAAACCCGATTCGAGGAGCACCGAAGGCGGCGACTGAAGAAGAGCTACTAGGTGGCCGGAGGAATAGGGATCGAGCTGGGAAAGAGGACATGCGCTACTGTTTTTGTTTGGGGGGGGGGGGGGGGGGGGGGGGGGGGGGTTGGGGGGGTGTGGATTGTGTGATATTGTTAGAGGAAGAAGATGATTCGACCGTTCATTTTTATCTAAAATCTTTTTTTAGTGTTCCTTTGCAGGTCGACTGAAACTGAAAATATTTTCATTTGACTAATGTTGGGCCTCCACGGTCATGCAATGAGGGGGTGGCCCAGTACTACTTAACGTTTGGTTCCTCCAAGCATATGCAGTTCTGTTTTAGAAAACCGATTGTCATTAGTAACATAATGTTTGATTTATTTTTCCTACTGTCATGAATTGAACATTTATTAACATAGGGTCGGGCAAGAAACCCAGATCAAAATATAAATCTTTAAGTAAAGAAACCACCTATAATATTTGAAAGATTTAACTTCTGATTTTTATACCACAAATTTGAGAAATTGCCTGATCCCATGTGACTTTACAAGAAAGTGCTAAAATAATTCCCAAACTCATGAGGTACATATAAACGTGGACAATTTTTTAGAATATTTTCAAATAAAAACTACACAGTTACAATATCCCACAACTTCTTATGTGATTTTCCTAGACACAATATTTATAAACAAATTTATCAATATAAGAATGCCTTGGATTATAAGAATTAATAAATTTTGAATTATAATAATATAATTGTAAGTTGACTTGTATATATTCGCTAAAAGAGTTGACTTATATCGAAATGTCGACAACTTGTTTTCTGTATACAGTATACACAAACAGCAAACAAAATTTTGTAATGTTTCATTCCAAACTTCTGAACTATGATTTACAATTTTTCATGAATCTCAAAATTTGAAGTTCTCTTTCTGTATGGAAATTTGAAGCCTCTTACAAAATGGGACATGCCAACCTCTTTTCTTTACCATTTATCTTACGTACTTTACTAATCACATGAGGACCTTACAACATATCGAAGAAACTAAAACAAACACAACCAATCGTGGACATGGAGTTTCTGCTCTTGAGCTCAAATGCACCCTTGTGAGCAGTAAGATAAAAAAAAATTAGTAGAAACATTAAAAAAATCTTAATTTTTTGGCAACAAACATTATTTAATGTTCTATATACGTGCCACCGTGAAGAAAAACATTCCTAATGCACCGGAAAAAATATCAATGCTAAGAAAACTATTTTTGAAAGCATTTGGGAGTGCTGAATTTGTTATTTTTGCCGACGTCTTCATGAATGTGATTTCATCATCAAAATTTACGTGCATGCAAAAAACTAAACAATGTTTGTTATAATTTTAAAAAATCATTTTTTATTTTTTTTGTCTTTTTGTCTTTTACTATTCATGCAAGAGCTTTTGAGCGCGAGATTAGAAGGACAACCTCCCGTTTTTGTCGACGCTGGTGTCGTTGGAGGCACTGTTTCCTTCAATTCCTAATAAATAACATGATCTTCAGCTATCATTTATTCAATTTGGTCGTTCATTGGATAACGAAGTTGTACATGGGCTAGGGTTGTAGAACCATGTCCAAAAAAATTTCATGTCCGCTATAGCTAGCCCACTACTAATTCTATTGATTACTAGTAGAATGCCCGTGCGTTGCTACGGGCTACAACACATATAAATAAATCAAATAAATGATTATGGTCGTCCCGAAGGTCGAAGCTTATTTCTCCCACGTATGTTCGGGCGTGTTCAGACATCAAATGGGCGCCCAACGGGCTCCTCAAAATTCATCCATCTGGATAGTCCGGGCTCCCCAAATACAGGGAACATAGAGAATTCATCCATCTAGATACCGATTGACAAGTTTTGGCTAGAGAATTCAGGGAACATAGAGAGATTCGGAGATGAAACACTTAGAAACAAGGGAAGCTCAGCTTGTCACAGGGATTTACTACTCTTAGATGAATGCTGCTTGCTAGAACTTACAAGATTACAAGGAAGTTCGGCGATGTTTGGTTTACGCCCAGGTCAGCCCCGCCAAATCAAGGGCACACCAAAATTTTGGCATAGGATTTGCCCGCCCATGTTTTGCCAGCGCCTGGGTACAGAAGCCCGAAGGAATCGGTAGCTACGACCAAAATATTGGCGAGGCTCCAAAACTTGGGTTTCAATCCAAACGAAACGCTAGCCCATGACTGCAGTCAACACCAAAAATTGGCATGGTAACTGTTGGCCACAATCCAAATATCCTCTTTATGCCAGCCAGAACATGGAGCGTCTAGGGTTCAACCCAAATACAAGAGATAAGATATTCCTGCCCTTTGGCTTACACAGCTCATATATCCCAGAAACAGAACAACAAAGCAAGAAGATATGAGGACCCTAGGATCAGAGATGGACGGTTACACAGTCAATGGCCGCAGCGAAGAGGTATGGAGCTGTGGATGAACGTACAAGTGTCCAAATCTTCAGTAATATTCAGATAGAGCTTCAGTGATGGCTCCTGGCAGTTTTCCGAGTAGATGGAAAGCATTCACGTGAACAAGGAAGCCATTCACTGAGTAGATGAAACATGATTCTATTCAACCAAGTAGATGGAAAGTGAACAACACAAGTGCATAAATTAAGTTTTCTTTAATTATAGACCTAAAAATTTGAAGTACTATTATGTAAACCCAAGGGAAAAACCAAATAATTTATTCTCATAATATTTGTCCAAAACAATGTCTTTTACCATGCTCAATATCTTCTTAACTCCTTGTTAAGAAAATATATAACATTGGCAGACCTTGCTGTGTTAGAAGGATTTGACAATATCAAACGCCGAGTGCTCATCCTTGCTAAGCATGCCTCATACCTTTCTGTGGTAGAAGGATTTGACAATATCAAATGCTGAGTGGTCATCCTGCTCGTGGTCACCTACACATATTAATAAAAAAAACCTCCTTCCAAGGTCCTCATGGCAGTACTTAGCACTAAAATATGAGAAAAACCACGATACCAAAGTCAGTTTTACTACAAATAGATCAGGAGAGATACATTCACACAGATATAAAAACCACATGTATAATTTTTTTCTGACAAACAATCATACACTTATGTCAATTTGGCATCCTCATGATGTTGAACTGTCACTATTTTTAAAATTGGGTTTTCTTCACCTTAATCATTTCTTCATGAAAAGATGACAATGTAACTCATGTCTGCTAAAATAGTAATGATACTGTACATATCAATGGTCCGCTCTTCTATGTAGCTATGGTGATCAAACATGGGTCTCAATGGATAATAAAACAACCACAAAAGTTATACCAAACTGGCAAAAGAGATGTTAACTGCAGACTGCAGTATTTTCATATGTACTTCCCTTGTAGTTTTTCTTTCTAAAGATTCTGTAGGGAAGGACCTGACAGTCAATCTGTTGATCGATACAATAAACATGAGAAATACTACTTATGCACACTACCTTCACCAGCTACCCGTTGCACGGAGCAGCACGACGATCAAAGAGTCGGCGAGTAAGCTGGTAGCGGACGGACTGTCAGGCTCTTCCATGTTGTGCTCGCCGGTGCACCCGCCAGGCAGCTGGCCACCCTCCCTCAACTCTGCCGGCAGATTAGCACATGGATGCATCAGCCGGCAATACAACTGCCCATCAAAGAACAAAAGGTAATTAGCACAAAACTGGGATTAAGAAAAAAATGAAACTTGACATAAACGCATGATCTAAAGCTGCAATTGAAAAGCAAATGATGTTAGCTAAGATATAGGGTATAGCAAATGCAGTTTCTGTGCAGATTTATACACCAATAATATAACCACAATTGCAGTACAGAAAAAGGGAACACTTGATTTGATTTACAACAGATATACAACCATCCACTTGCATCATAGGGTACCATGCTCCCTCGAGCATCCAATTGAAAGGTATTCACTTGCCGTGGGGAACTCCACTCAGATTTCAGATTGGGATGATTCAATCACGAGAGAGATAGCGGCACTGCGCTTTTATTGCTGCCGTAGCGCGTCATCCTCCCTGATCACCCTAGCCGCCACCATTTACGTGGAGATGTCTGTTGGTATGGTAGACTGCCAGGCCATCCAAGTTCATCAGCTTTAGAATTCTCTTTTGTGTGGTATCTGCAAGTGTTGGATTCCATGATAAAAGTAGTGACATTCGATAGAGCATGCCAATGGATAATCATTGTCGGCCGGTACCAGATATAAATCACTTAGACTCATCGAAGATGACGACGAAGTAGCCAGCACCGCCGACCCTCGATCATCTTCTCGCAGAGCCGCGAACCACCGCAGCTGCCCCATGACGAACAAGGTTTTTTTTAACGTGAAGTGAACCATGAAAGGTTGGGAGTGCAGGAACCATGCTGAATCTATTTTCGAGTGTCTTACTTGTCCAATATACAGGCACCACTTTAGCTGAAAAGTTCTCAAATAGACATTTTCGAGAAAGATGGTTATAATATTATTAACATATCAAGCTGAAAAGAAAACTTCATATGGAACCGAATGTTTCCAGAAAATAGTGATGCATTGACCATTGACTGAAAGTGCACTAAGTCATAATGTATATTCAAGTGTCGATAACTTCAGGACATAATTTTGTTTGCGGAAAGGCTAGTGGCATTCTTTTAAAAATGAAAAGACTAATACCATGCCATTTCAGATGCAGATAGTTTTGTGCAACAGTACAAACACTCCAGAACAAAACAAAACATAATCTATTTTAGAAGCAATGCCGGTGAATTACCTCAGGTACAGTAAAATAACCTGACTAAGTAAATGTGAAATAAATAAGTAAATGCAAAATAAAAAGAGAACATCACCGGTGTCTCTCGGCCCTCCCTATGTCACCCTTTATTACCTCGGCCTGCCAGCGCCTACATCAGACGGTGGTGAATCAGATCTTGTGGTACTCCCTACTTCCCTATAGCTTTCATCCCCACCTTGCTTTCCGTTGGTTCGATTATGAAATCCCCTAGCTCGAAGGAATGTTGGAATGTTCCAGGTCTGTAATCTATGTTCATTTTCATTAGTATTTGGTCATCAAATCCATGAACATAACTTAATTTCTTTTTTAAGCTCAGTACTTAATTTTGTATTGCTTTAAATACTTCAAAGAGTAGATATTTTTCATAAGTACATTAATTCAGGTACAAACCTTTTTTAGGGGAGTACAAAATTACTTTGATCACATCACTTAATAGCAAAATGGTTTCACTCTATTTCGAGCATAAGAGAAATACTATGTGCAAAATGTGATCAAAGCATTGATACTGGTCATCACTATAGGACACCATTTTGAATCTCCAAAAAAATTAATCTCTACTCCCCATTCGTAATAATTTGGATGAAATTTGTTGCATCTCTGAAAAAAATGAAAATAAATTGGGCAGGGGTGATTAAAAAGTCACCGCAATATTGTAGAACATAGTGGGTGCGGCTGGGCACGGCGGCGGTGAGAGTAGAGGGATAAGGAGGGGCGGCTCTCAGTCGGGGGCACATGCCGTAGTTGTCCTGGAGACAGTGGGCAAGTTCGCAGAGCATGTTGACTTATTAGAGCACATGCACAGAACCACCCCGACATCTAGGTTGTGTTCCCATTGCGTGCTGTTGCTCCCGTTTAAATGGTTCTAGCAAGTACAGCGGCTCCAGGTGCTCGCCGACCACTACCACCACAAGCAATGCCACGATGCCGCTCCAACTACCAAGGCAATAGGATCAGACCTGCGAAACACACAACACTCATCAGCACTTTATCTTCATCATGGATAAAGCCTCTGACTGAATTATATATAAACTGAAATCACATAATGATGACAACGCTCAGCATGACCTTGAGCGCCATAGATCGCACGTAGAAAGATGCAAAAGCCTCAAGATATATGAAAATATCTGAAGAAGAAAAAAAACATGACTTGCTCAAAAACATGACCGGCTCATTGTTGTCTATCATGGGCCTTCAACTTTTGTATTCCTTAGTTGATATTCTCATCCATTTGTGTTTGGTGAGGTATATATAACTATCCGGAAGGTCGTCCACGACGCAAAGAATATCAATAACAGAATTAAGAAAGACAAATGAATAAACCAAGCTTGGGCTACACCACTCACAACATCGTCTAATATCCTGAACTTGATTCACACATCAATACCGTAAACTAAAAGGAGACAAAAATGCAGGTAAAGGAAACACATACAACTTAATAAATAGACCACATCAATCTTTACGGATGCTTGGGAAGGATTAGGATCTGTCACCACCAGCGTCGAGGCGGCCGTGATTACTGATTACCTTGGGGAGGTATGGGCCGATGGCCTTATGCGAATCACTCGAAATATATTATGAGAGGAATCCCAGCATGTAGAGGTGGTGGACACTGTCCCTGCAGCCTGCTCCACACATAATCTGTACAATAATTCGCCCAACTAGCCTCCTCGAGCAAATTGACTAATGACCAAATATTATGGTAGCGGTGTTGAGGCGAGCGTGGATGGAGGAAAAACAATTATCAATATGCCATGCAGTACACCGTACAATTACAAAAAAAAAAGATAAAAGAGGAGGTGGTCGGCTACCTAGCACGGCATCATCGATGATGTCTTTCCCGGTGGCAATCGCGGTGATCCCGCGCAAGGGAGGCCGGCGATCTTCGAGGATGAATGGCGACCTTCGCAGGAGACGACGCCATGGAGGCTAGCGGGATCGGGGGAGCAAAGAACTGACGGACGGTGAAGACGACGGGCAGCGGCGGATCTCGGCCAAGACCAGCGCCATGCCCCATCGAGCTCCGGCTGCAGTCAAAGAGGCCTGCCGAGTCCAGATCGGGGCCACCCCAGCTGTGATCCGCACGAGCGAACGCCGCCGCCCCCACCTCGCTGCCGCAACACCGCATCTGCCCACCGCACGGCCGCGTCGTAGTGGTCGACCGCACGGCTGGGTGAGGACCCTATCTGTGCCGTCCCTCCTTCCTCACTGGAACATGGCGTAGGATGTGATTCTGGACAAGGTGGGGGCTTGGTCTTCGGCGGCGGCAGGCGGCCACCTCGAGCCCCTTTCGTCGTGGCCGCACGAGCGCAGATCCGCGAGATGCTTTCTTGACGAGCACGCGCGCGTCGTGGAACCTTGATGATCTGTAGCGGATCCGGCGATGGAGAGAAGGGTGGGGGTGATGGAGGTGGCTGAGCGGGAGACAGGGGAGGGGAGGGGAGGGGAGGGCCGGGAGTGCATCGCGTGAAGAGGGGGGAGAGAGCGGTCGGGAGGGGTAGATCGAGAGAGGAGGTGCAGAGACGAAAAAAAATCGTACGATGGTGGGATGGTGAGAGGAGCGACGAAAAAAAATCAGACGAAGATGGAAGGTTGAGACGAAAAAACCCGGATAAAATAGAGACTACCAAGTCGTCCATTAGGAGTAGAGATTTTTTTTAAATCGGTTATTTGTTTCCTAATTAATGTGATTGAACGATTTTTCTTAAAATCAATTATTTATTTCCTAATTAATGTGATTGAGCGATTTAAGTTAAGGTTAATTAATTTAGATTTGATCTTTAAAGATTGATCGTGATTGATTCTTTCACATGAAGACATTACTAAATAATTTACGCCAGCATGGAAAGTTCTGATCCGTTCAATTTTTTTTCGTTGTGTGAGAGGGTGACGCGAAAATAAACCAGTGGAGTGAGGGGAGGGGACGAAAAAAAATCACTGAAAAAAAAGGTTGAAAGTGGTGGGACGAAAATAAACCGTGGAGGCTATTCACCAACTCAGCCATTAGGAGTAGAGATAATTTACGCCAACATGAAAAGTTCTGATCCGTTCAGATTTTTTTCGTTGTGTGAGAGGGTGACGTGAAAAAAACCAGTGGGGTGAGGGGAGGGGACGAAAAAAAACCAGTGAAAAAAAGCGATTGAAAGTGGTGTGACGAAAATAAATCATGAAGGCTATTCACCAACTCAGACATCAGGAGTAGAGATTGAATGCATGATGATTATTTGAGTTGGACGTGCTGGCTACCATACGGGCTGATCGACCTAATGTTGTGTGGGGTATTTATCGCGCTGAATAAACGACAAGCTTAGCCTAATAACCCGTCACAGGAATTATTGGGCAGCTAGCTAAGCTATACGTTAATTATTTGGTCAATGTTGCGCCTAGCTAGCTTCTGTGTGGGTGCCACCGTGGTTCGACACATCAACTAGGAGTAGACTAGATTATATCGCATTAGGGACGCCTTACTAATAGTATATTTATAATAGAAGGGACGCCTTCCCCCGCAAAAAATAATAAAATAATAGAAGGGACGCCTTACTACTAGTTATTAATTAATTAATTATTGTACTCCCTTCGTTTTTATTTACTCCGCATATTAGCTTTGACTGAAGTTAAATTTTATAAAATTTGATCAAGTTTATAGAACATTTACAATAACAAATCTACATGATGTGAAAATATATGCTATTGATATGGATTGATAGTATATATGTTAATGTATTTTTCTACAAACTTACTCAAAGTGTATTAAATTTGACTTTAGACAAACCTAATGTGTGAAGTAAATAAAAACAAAGGGAGCACGACAATTAAATAAAAAACAGAGGAAGTACTATTTTGGCAGTAAAAAGAAATTATATGTCTTACCTACTCGCCGCGTTGATCGATCTGGGAATCTGGAATCAATGTTAATGCTTGATGCTTTGAGCAACGCGTGTTTTTTTTTTTTGAAACGGAGTGAGCAACGCGTGTTTGGTTTGTCAAGATGATCAATGTGAGGTGGAGGCGGAGGCGGCTCTCGGAATAAGGTCCTCCCAGTATAGCCCCTGTTCCGGTGATGTTTCTAATATCATCGGAAGACGTGTGAAGATTTGTCTTCGGTGGATCTCATGGGATTCGGACGGCATTTGTCTTTGGTGGATCCGATCTTCGTTCGTCTGTGTTCGTGTGTCTATAAGTTGAATATTTCCGATCTACTTTTCTCTACATCAACGGCGGTTGCTATTCTGGTGTGCTGGTCCTTTGGGACCTTAGCACGACGATTTCCCGATTGTCTACTACAACATGGTTTTTTTCCGGCTCCGATGAGGAAGGGGCGATGACGGCGGCATGCCTTCGACTCGCTCCAGTGCTTGTAGTTGTTACTAGATGGTCTACAGACCTGAATGTATTTTTAATTTCTGGTGTTCTTTGTAATGTCTTTACAATTGTCGAATATTAGATTGGAAGTTTTCCTTGAAAAAGAAAGCTGATCTATGTGAAAAATGACGTAGTCCGCTTGCACGTGGTAGAACGTGTGTTCGATGTTTTTTTTTATGATAATACGTGTCTCATTTATATCATAAGGATCATAGTACAAGCCACGTATATACCGACATAATAAAACTAAAAAGACAGCAGAACGCTAGCCTTTGCACATATGAACACCAGCCAAGAAGTGAAGTTACAAACAAGACTGAAGAATCCTCTGAGCTTGACACCAATACCCGTCACCTGCCTCTGGCACCACCATAGCAGCCACCAAAGGAGAAAATGACGGATCACCTCCACACCCGAGCTCGACGCGGCTCCATCGCTGATATGCAACTTTGCGGACCTTCAAGGTGGCTCGCCAATAAAGGCGAAGCCATTGCCGTTGAACGAATCAGACCGAGACAACACCCCGGACATGCCATCGAACTCCAGATCTGGCACCCCCACCCAACTAAGACGTTGGAGGAGGAAATCATACCTGCCTGCCACGAACCACGAATCCAGATGCCGTCGATGCAGACCACAATCTGCATTCGCTCCTGGACTACCTTCCAAGCTCCACGCCGGCGCTGTAGCAAACGTCGTCGCAACGGCGGAGCCCGAGGACACAGGTCCACCACGAGGATGCCGCCGCCGCACCATCCTTGTTTGAACAGTCTGGTTTCCAAATCCACCCAAAAAGCGGATCACCTCATTGGGGAAGGATCTGAAGACTAGTCGGCGCCGCCATCACTACCGCCGAAGCCATGACGATGAACAACCCAAAATCCTAAGAAACTAATGACTAAAACAATCCACACGCGTGGATTCGATGACCCCCCTCACTACCGACGACCGAGATTGTCAGCGGAGGGGAGCCGCCGGAGAACGGCGGCGGAGGAAGGCGCTCTGACGGCAGGAGGCGAGATCGAAAGAAAGCTTGTTTGGTTTCGTTCGTGGATGCATCATACTATCAGTTTTACTGTCCGTATGTTTACGTACGTACGTATGTGTTTAGGGGCCGGGCAAGTAATTTGTTCGCCTACGCATCATGTTCATGTGGTTCCCACGCGCGCGCATCTTGTTGCGAACGTGAAAATGTGATGGAACATGGAACAAGGGTCTCTCTGCTGGATCCGATCGATCCAGCCGGTCTCGCCAGGTCGGGCCGCATGCACGTGCAGTGCAGGGAGCGTATTTTTGTCCGCGTCTGCCGCACCTTCCTCGTCCGCCGGTGGGTACGGCAAGGTACACCTAACATGTGCGCCTTGGCCTACCTAGCGATCGATGCTCTAAACCAGATCGCGTACGTACGTGTTATTACGGTGCCGTAGTACGATGGAAACACTGACCGTCCAGCGAGGTGCGGCTATGTGCCGCCTGCTCCAAGGCAGTTTTTTTTTTCTGACGATTAAATGCATATATTTCAGATACTAATATTTATTTAAAAAATTAAAATCCAGAAATTTGAAAATAACATAGTATGAAAGAACTGTCAGACAGTTTATCAAAATGTTGATAACTTTCTAAAAAATGTTATTGAAAACGAAATTTGTTCCGGTGTATCATTAAATGTATATGAATTTTTTAACATATTTATGCAATGTAAAAAAATAATTTCTAAAAATGAAAATTGTACGTGACATTTTATAGACATATTCCAGCATTCCAAAAAGTATCCGTGACATTTTAGAAAAAATCACATAGGTTCAAACAATTATTATATACTATTCAAAAAATGTAAGTGACATTTTAACGAAATATGCGAGTGTTTCCAAATAATATTCTTGACAATTGAAAAATGTTCCAGTGTTTCACAGATTGTTTACAATTTTTTAAAAAAATATACAATGTAAACAAAAATCATACCAATAAAAAATACATATGTGATATTTATAGCAATATTATCATGTTTCAAAAAAACTGTACATGTCATTTTAAAAAATTGTTATATACAGTGCAAAAAAAATGTTCGCATAGGTTCAAAAAATTCTTTAACTTCCATTCAAAGAAATGTACATGACATTTATAAGAAATATTCAAGTGTTTCTAACAAGATACTCTTGACAATGAAAAAATGTTCCGGTGTTTCCAAAAATGTATGCATATTTTGATAAAAAAAAGTTTTATACAACGTTAAAAAATATTGCGCACCATGAAAAAAATGTAGGTGACATTTTATGGCAATATTGCCGCGTTTCCAAAAAATGTTTGTGACATTTTTAAACAAAATTATATATAGTTTAAAAAATGTTCGTATCGGTTCAAAAAACAAAATGTATATGCAAAAAATAAAAATGTACATAAAATATAAAACATTATTTCATACCATTAGAAAATGTACTTGGCATTTTCTGAAAATATCCCCTTGGTTCAAAAAAATATTTTTGGCAATTTAGAAAAATATTAGATAAAGTGTACAAAAATGTTCGCATATGTTCAAAAAAACAAGAAATAGGTGCGATTTTTTTAAAAAAATGTAAAAAATATTTCATACCATCACACAAATGTATGTGACATTTTATGGAAATATTCCTGTGTTTGTACATGACATTTTATAGAAATAGTCCCATTTTTCAAAAAAATGTTTTTGACATTTTAAAAGATGTTATATACAGTGTAAAAGATGTTTGCATTGGTTTAAAAAAAGTTTATTTCCATTCAAATAATGTATGTGACATTTTAAAGAAATATTCACGTCTTTCCGAAAATGTCGATGAAATTTTCAGGTACATTGTAAAATAATATTCGCAAAGTTTACAAAAAATATATTGCCATATAAAAATGTACAACGTGTATTTCAAAAAAATTATCGTTTATTCGTAGAAGTGTTCAACATATGTATTTTTAAAAAATACAACATGTATTTGAGAAGTGTACAAATTGTATTGGAAAAATGTTTCACGTGTGCTCTAACTCTGCATTGTACCGAGAAAAAGTAGTATGTGTGGAAAAAACAAAATTGATAAAACCGATAAAGAAACAAATAAAACCTAAGTATAGCAAAGAAAGAAAGAAAAAACACGATGTGCGAGTAATTTCCCCTAGGTGTGGGAGATGTAGGTGAGTGGTAAGAATCCTTTGTGCCTATCTTAAAAGTCATCATTTGTGTTTGTAGTCTTATGATTTATCTAGTAATTTGTTATATTGTGGTGAACGCTATGCGTGCTGTCTAATTTAAGGGTCTAGGCAACACATTCTAAAGACTTACATAGGTAATACATATTGTGTAGGGAATCTGCGACCTCTGACGTGACAGGTGGAGAGATCCATGAGGACCGAAGACAATATGAGATAATGGCGATCCATCGAACTTAATGTATGATTCTGGTTTAACAATCTTAATTATGGAGACGGCCACATTGTGGCAACGTCAAAGCAGGACCATAGTGTGGAATACAATCCGTGAGGAGGAGTTTCATAACTTTAGGATGATCCACCTACAGTATAAGCAAAATCAAATACTAAACTCATGATACAAGGTAACTGTGATTATCATTTAACTGGCACACTTGACGTATACCATGATCTGAAGTTTCTTCGCGCCTAATCTCTCTATTGTAGAGGAAAACACTCTTTGATTTATGTTTTTTTACTACCAAGTCATTATTATTCTTGCTGCAAGCATCTCATCATATTTACTACTCCAGTTTATTTGCCTCTTGGAACACTAATAGCTTCTGGAGAATCAAAAGCAGTTACTGCACATAAGAGTTGTGACGACTTTTGTGTGACAGAAATGTTACTCATAATTTCTCTCATTCGCTCTTTGTTGGGACGATAACTATTTGAGATACTTACATGAAAGTGTGACACTACCCTTGTGTCTTGCCGACCATCAGTGAGGAAGGGCGTTGCTCTGGAGCGACTGGCTGAGAAGAAGCTTTAGGTCACCATGGACACTTGAGCCACGAGAGACAGGAAGGCCGCCAAGCTGCGACGCACCAAGATCAACACTGAGGAGAACCTGCTTCAGGAGCGCTACGAATAGTTGGATGCCAAATCACGCAAATCCGTCTCCAGCTGATTAGCGCACGCGTTCGTCTTCCTTCGTCGTCGGCTGCTTCGCGAAGGTACTTTCAGTGAGTTGCTGCACAAAGTTTCTCAAGTACAATAGATTCATTGAACAAGATACTAGTGTTGGTTGGTATGAAGTTGCACTGCACAAAGTTTCTCAAGTGCAGTAGATTATTTGAACAAGTTTCTCATTTGTGTTTCTGCAGATCATCGGAGGATCTAGTGCGGGAGCCATGGGGGCATGGCCCCCACAAATAATTCACAAAAACACCAGTTTATCTAAATATTACATGTTTAATTTAGTCTTGCCTAATGTCTCAGCAAACACTATATCATCATTTTCATCTTGTTTTAGTAGTTTTTAAACATGGATTTTATGTTACGGTACCCACAAATCGTTTGCAAAAAATAGTTTTTAATATAAATGTTAAATGTTAAACTTAGTTTACCCTAAGATATTAGAAAAATAGCTTACTTTTTCTATAATCTTTTTATAGTGATGTTTCAAATGTGTATTTGGTAAGTCTTATTTTTCAACTTGATAACATTATCACTGACATGAAAAGAGATGATATGTTTAAGGAAACTACAAGAAACAAGTTGAGACTTTCGGTTAAACTTGTTGATACAAAACTCAACTTATTTTATCTTTACGAGTGGATGCCCTTCCTGCCAAATTAGTATTGTTCACGATTTTGGTGGTGAATATCTCAAGGGTGTTCTTCCAAACGTAATGAAGAATATATATGTTCATAATTGTATGAATGGTGGTTGTTAAATATTTGTTCAATTGAATTTATTGAGAAGATATTTTTAAGTGATGATGACGTACTCAAGATTTTTATGAATATGAAACATGTAATTTAAGTAAGATTGAGTTTAATAGCACAATGTAACAATTTTAAAGATTAAAATGCATTTGTGATCCCTTAACTTGCATGACATAGTCAATTTAGTATTCTACTCAATCTGTCCCATAATATAAGATGTTATTCCATTCAATATGCTCGTGGAGTAATTCCTAAAAAAACATGTATATCTCTCTAAGCTCCATAAATAAAACTAAAAAAATTCGACAAAGCATGAATTTTATTGACTCGGAATGAAGCAACAAGTGGATACAACAACAACAACAACAACAACAGCAGCAGCAACAGCAACAGCAGCAGCAGCAGCAGCAACAGCAACAGCAACAGCAGCAACAACAGCAATAGCAACAACAGCAGCAACAATAGCAACAACAACAACAACAACAGTAACAGCAACAACAGCAACACCAGCAACAGCAACAGCAACAACAGCAACACCAGCAACACCACCACCACCACCACCAACAACAACAACAACAACAACACACCACCACCACCACCACCACCAACAACAACAACACTAACAACAACAACCATATCTGTACCAACCATATCTTGACACCACAGGGACAACGAGGTTCTTCAACAACAATATCTCCAGGAAGGGAATCACACTCAAGTGTTGTCGTCACCGGGTTCAACCACTAAAGCTCAGACTCTAGGTTTTCACCCTAAAGAACAAGTCTGAGCATATCTAAGCAATGCCTTCAACAAGATAATGAAGCAAAAACATCCCACTGCCAGGTATAACCAACTCGAGTCAAATCTAGGATTTTCGCCCCAGAACTCGAGACTAGGTACTCGAGAAGCATTGATGACCCACAATTATATGGGATCAATCGTAGTCCTTTCGATAAGTAAGAGTGTCGAACCCAACGAGGGGCAGAAGGAAATGGCAAGTGGTTTTCAGCAAGGTAATTTCTGCAAGCACTGAAATTATTGGTAACAGGTAGTTTGATAGCAAGATAATTGGTAACGAGCAAGTAACGGTAAATAAAGTGCAGCAAGGTAGCCCAATCCTTTTGTGGCAAAGGACATGCCAAAACGGTCTCTTATAATAAGCAAAGCGTTCTTGAGGGTACACGGGAATTTCACCATGTCACTTTCATCATGTTGGTTTGATTCGTGTTCACTATTTTGATAATTTGATATGTGGGTGGACCGGTGCTTAGGTACTGTTCTTACTTGAACAAACCTCCTACTTATGACTAACCCCCTCGCAAGCATCCACAACTACGAGAAAAGTATTAAGATAAAATCTAACCATAGCATTAAACTTTTGGATCCAAATCGGTCCCTTACAAAATAGCGCATAAACTAGGGTTTAACCTTCTGTCACTCTAGCAATCCATCATCTAATAACTACTCCACAATGCATTCCCTTAGGCCCAAATATGGTGAAGTTCCATGTAGTCGACGTTCACATGACACCACTAAAGGAATCACAACATATATATCATCAAAATATCGAACACATATCAAGTTCACGTGATTACTTGCAACATGACTTCTCCCGTGACCTCATGAACAAAAGTAACTACTCACAAATGATAACCATGCTCAAGATCAGATGGGTTTTGAATAGCATAATGGATCTGAACTTATAATCTTCCACCAAATAAACCATATAGTAATCAACTACAAGATGTAATCAACACTACTAGTCACCCACAGGTACCAATCTGAGGTTCCGGTACAAAGATTGAACACAAGAGATGAACTAGGGTTTGAGAGGAGATGGTGTTGTTGAAAATGTTGATGGAGATTGCCCTCCCAAAGATGAGAGGGTTGTTGGTGATGACGATGACGATGATTTCCCCCTCCGGGAGGGAAGTTTCCCTGGCGGAATTGCTTCGCCGGAGGGCAAAAGTGCTCCTGCCCAAATTCCGCCTCGAGACGGTGGAGCTCTGTCCCGAAAGTCCTCCTCCTATTTTTATAGGTCAAAGAGACCTATATACTAGAAGATGGGCACCGGAGGTGGGCCGAGGAGGGCACAACCCACCAGGGTGCGCCTGGGGGCCCTGGCGCGCCCTGGTGTCTTGTGCTCATCAGGGTGGCCCCCTTCGGTAGTTATTTGCTATATTCCAAAATAATTCTCCGTAATTTTTTAGCTCATTTGGAGATGTGCAGAATAGGTAACTCTGACATAGCTTTTCCAGGTCCAGAATTCTGGCTGTCGGTATTCTCCCTCTTTGTGTAAACCTTGCATATTATGAGAGAAAAGGCATTAGAATTACTCCATAAAGCTTTATTATGCATAAAAACATTATAAATAATAGTAGGAAAACATGATGCAAAAATGGACGTATCAACTCCCCCAAGCTTAGACCTCGCTTGTACTCAAGCGAAAAACCGATATCGAAAAACATGCCCACATGCTTAGAGAGAGATGTGTCGATAAAAACAAAATACGGACATAGAAGCATCATGCATATTATTATAACAACAACAAACTTTATCATAGAACTTTATCACATAACTTTATCATATAACTTCTCATGAACAAGTAACAATTCATCACAATATAGAAGTAGAAGCATAAACTCTATTGAAAACCAACAAACTATGTTCTTAGTCAACTTTGCAACTACGATTCATCATCTTTTCAGGAAGGGTCACGTATCGAAGCCTTTTGGCAAGTCCACATACTCAACCATCATATAACCTTCTATGATTGCTAACACTCACCTCATACACATGAGCAAAAAGTTTCAACCAGACACATAAAAAGATAGGGGCTTATAGTTTTGACTCCCAACATATTCACCTCAAGGGTGATGTCAAAAAATAATAACTCATGCTCACTCATATCCAACTGGATATATGTGCCTAGATCTTTCCTCACCACATGATGCTTACAAAAAGAGAAAACAAAAAGGAATAGGGAAGAATACTTTGACTCTTGCATAAAAGTAAATACATAAAAAAAGTAAAAGATAGGCCCTTCGCAGAGGGAAGCAGAGGTTGTCATGCGCTTTTTGGTTTGTATGCTCAATCTCTTAGTGCAAAAGAACGTCACATTATATTGCCCCTTATGATAGCAACCTTTATTATGCAGTCTGTCGCTTTTATTATTTTGCCATCACAAGTTCGTACAACGCTCAATTTTCTCTTACACTAAATGATCCAACACATTTAGAAGCAATTTTTATTGCCTTATTGCACCGATGACAACTTACTTGAAGGATCTTTCTCAATCCATAGGTAGGTATGGTGGACTCTCAAAATAGGATTTGGGGTTTAAGGGTTTTTGGATGCACAAGTAATATCTCTACTTAGTGCAGAATTTTTGGCTAGCAAAGATATTGAGCAAGCACCACATGTTAAAGGATCTATGACAATATAACTTCTATGTGAATATGAACAAACATAAATCATTATGTTGCCTTCCTTGTCCAACGTCAACAATTTTGGCATATAATATTTTGATGGGGACTCACAATCACAAAAGATGTCCAAGATAGTGTATTTGCATGTGAATCTTCTCTTCCCTTATTAATTCTTTCATGAATTGCATCATTGACCAATGCTATGTTTGTCAATCTCCAATAAATTTTACCACTTATACTTTTCCTTATGTGATGTCATTACTCACCATAAGATTAGCATATGAACTTTTTCATTTATTTCTTTTCTTTTTATTGAAACATAAAAGTAAAGAAAGCAAAACTTGAACTAAACTTTATTATATATCTCACACACGATTACATAGATAGATAGATAGATCACTAAGCAAACACTCGAAAATAGATCGAACTAAATTTTTATTCAGCTAATGCAAATGATAACTAAAGATCGAACTAAGATAAATAAAGGCAAAGAGAGTGTTGGTGATACGATACCGGGGCATCTCCCCCAAGCTTGGCACAAGCCAAGGGGATTGCCCATACCCGATACTCAAGTCTCCTTTGGTGGTGAAGATGGTGATGGTGGTGGTGATGAGGTAGTAGCGAGCTTATCCTCCGGTTTTCATGGTAGTGGCTCACCATCATAAGAGGAAGCACGAGTCTCGCGAGTCCTGCAACTGGCAGCCAAACTCATACCTTTAAACCTTGCCTCATATTCAAAGACTTGGTTTTGGAGATCATAGATTTGGCTTTGCAGAAAGTTGATTTGCTCGTTGAGGGTGAATACGATGTCCTTCATGGACCGGCCATCCACCTTGTGATCACGGGTGAAATCCGTAATCATGAGGTGATTGGCATTGAGTCCGCGTTCCACCATCCCCTTGCACTTGAAGACCTCCTGCTCCATGGCTTCGAGCCTGGCCTCCACGATTCCCTTCCCCTTGGGTCCTTGAACATCCCGGATGTGGAGCACCCCTCACGCATCTCAATGGTTCGAGGGTGCTTCAACACCTTCGATAAGTAGGGGTTGATTACCCTCTTGAAGAACTTGTCCTTGGAGGAGCTCGGAGCGGCCATGGTGGTGTAGATCTGCCAAAGAAAACAACAAGAAAGAAGAAAAGAAGGTTTCTCCGCGATACGGTGGTCAATACGTTCGGGGGGTATATAAAGATTTTTTATCTTGGGAAACAAGCAAATGAGGGGAAAACAGAGTCGGGAAGGTTCCCGAGGCGGGCACAACCCACCTGGGCGCGCCAGGCAAGGCAGGCGTGCCCTGGTGTCTTGTGCCCTCCTCGGTTGCCTTCCTGGTTGTTTATTAATTTCCTAGTTTTTGTAATATTCCAAAACTGACAGAAAATATTTTTGCGGATTTTTCGGAGTCCGTTTACTTACCGTATCACGTACCTCCTTTTATTCACGATTCTGGAGTGTTCCGGAAGGTTTCTTTTATGTGTTCCTCCGGTGTCATGGTTTGAATAATATTGCTTTCAACATTAATAGGAGTACCTGAGATATAGTGCTTACTGTTGGGGAACGTGACAGAAAATAAAAAAAATTGGTATAGCGAGCACGCCTAGGACCACTATGGAGACTGCATACAAGGTTTGATCTGATCCGCACCGACTCGAAGCGCAGCAGAAGAAGAGTCAGTGGAGATCGTTGGTGCAGATCCCCGCAGCTAGGATTTACAACCTCCCAACTGCGAGGATGTACTCCCTCGTCGGACAGCCCTTCGGGAGGCGGTCGGACAGTCCCCCGGACGATGTCGCGGACAGCCCTTCGGGAGGACCCTCGAAACTCGAATGGAGACTCGGACAGCCCTTCGGGAGGACACTCGAAATGCCCCTCAGGCAAAAGATCGGAACTACGACCTCTCTACGGGGTTGCACACATACGGTGTTAGCTATCCGGCAGGGCTTCGCCGTCCAGAACTAGTTCCTGCCGGAACCCAGACAGCCTTTCGGCTCTACGAAAAACTCTTTTCGTGGGAGGGAGAGAGAGAGCTAGCAAAGCATAGCATGTGTATGAGAGAAAGGGATGAGGAGAATGGCAGCCCCTTCTCCTCCTTTTATAGGCCAAGGCAAGGGGTGGGGTGGTGGAGGAAATACCAAAACACCCATGCTACATGTCCCACATGAAGGGTGAAATGGTAACACAAGTGGGGCACCAAGGGGACACCATGGGGGCACCCCTTGGGCCGGCCACAACCTTGTCCCCCCCCCCATTGGGGGGGGCCCAACAAGCCACCAACATGTCTCCTAGAAACATGGGTGCTCCCTAGACAAAAAGCCACCAAACATGCAACCCCCGATTCGTGGGATCTTGTCCCCTCGCGGTGAGACAAGATGTTTTTCCATGAAACTTTTTTCTAAAAAATTCCGGAAGGTCCCAGAACATTTCCGGCACCCTCTAAAATTATTCTGGGCACGATCCGAAACATTTCTGGTGTGGTGGTTTTTATCAGCGAAAAGCAACAACAGCGGTTACGGCAGCTCCGGAACATTTCCGGTTTTTCTCTCTGAAAATTCCCAGAAGTTCCCAGACCAATTTTGGTGCCCTCTAAGAATTTCTAGGCGAGTGCCGAAACCATTTTGACCTAATAATATATTCTGAAACAACTTTTCGGTTTTACCAAAACTCTTTCGGTGTTCTTTCTCCGGAACTCTTCCGTTGTCTCCGAAACCTTTTCGGTGACTTTCTCTCAGACTCCCTGTCTAGTATTCAACAGATAGATGACCCTTAAGCATGTGACCCTATAGGTTCGGTGAAGTATAGACATGACCCAGAACCCCTTCCGATCAATGATCAACATCAGAGCCGTGGACACCCATATTGACCCCTATACCCACACGAATGAAATATTTGAGTGAACCTCCAGTTGCTGTGAGCTATTCCTGTTGCTTCGCGATATGTCACAAATACCCGAGGTGAGATTTATTGCATTCCCGTGGTCCAACACTTTGTCCACCATGCAATTTACCTCGTTACCGGTTTTGTTCTCTTTTCTCGTTTCCGTGTTCCGGCATCCTAGTGATCAAATCACAAGGTGTCTGGCCAGACGATGATGGATACCGTTACACCGAGAGGGCCCGAGTATATCTCTCCATCGTCGGAGGAGCAAATCCCAATCTTGAGCTATCTCGTTACTTGCCATACTTTTCCGTGAACCCGTAAGCCACCGTAATAGCCACCCAGTTACGGATGACGTTTAACAAACCCCAAAGTTCACGAAGCAAGTACGAAGGAACTCGATACTCTCATGGTCTAAGGAATTATGCAAACAATAACTTCCCTGTGTTATTAACCATAAACTTGTGACGAATGTATCTCATAGCATAACATCAATCTGGGTCGATTCAACACAAGTGTTCTACCAACAATTGTGCCCTCAAAATTGCCGGCATAGTCATGCCCATGATCAGGAAAACAGGATCATCATGCAATACTTGAGCCAGTCATAGAGGCTTGACCAGGAATACATTTTTCTGTTTATTATCCCACACATGCACATGAGTTTCCCTCCAAGCCTCATTTTATTGTAGACTCGAGAATCATTGCAGTTATAGCATGGAACATAAACTTTCATTACAAACCAGGAGATACAAAATAACTGATATTACTGCCTCTAGGGCATATCTCCTACACTTACACTACAAGAAATATGTCAACTTGTGACCTTCTGTCAGTGACCTTGGAAGAATTGGTCGTAAATCTACGACCATTTGAGACCAATTGGTCATAAGCTGTTCGGGGGGCTTCAAACCCTAAACCATAACGACCATTTTGGTCAGAAAGGTCATAATTTCCTTACACGAAATGGTCGTAAAGCAAACAGCACTGGTCCGCTGCCTTATTTCTAGCTGATCATGACCAATATAGATGGTCATAGCCTTGTAAATTGTGGTGCATTGCTATGATTAGGTGCCACCTCATCAGTTTTGCCTATGTGTCATGTCTATGTGTCAATTTTTGCCCTAGGTTGTGAAGCAACCTATATTTTTGTCATTCCCAAAATTCCCCAAAAAATTGGGCATTATTTGCTATCCAAATCATTGCCTCATGACAAAATTCAGCTCCATTTGCCTAGTAAATCTTCCTCGGCAAATTTCCAAAGTTTCTGTTCAGCTAGAACTGTTGTGAAGGAAGTACTAGCTAGGCATATCCTAATGACCTGAATTTTTGCCATATATTTTATATTCCCAAATAATAGCTCATTTAATCTAGCCAATTTCACTCAACATTTTTTCCAATTTTTTGTTCAGTGGAGAGCACTGTGAAGGAAGTACCATTTTTATTTATCCAAATGGTATGAAATTTTTACAGTGCCTTCATATGCCCAAATTATCATTCTCCTCCAAATTTCAGATCAATCCATTCATTCATTTGAGTCCAGCTTCAACATTCATATTTCTGTCCAGTGTGGTACGTTGCAAAGCAAGTGACACCTAGGCTCCTCCATTTGAGCTACAAATTTTCCAAGAAAGTGTCCTTAGTAGATAATCATCCTCGGCCAAAACTCAGGCCCATTGGCCATGTGCATTTTCCCCACCACTAATCAAACACTTGGCTGCTAATTCATGTTTGAGCTTAGTTCAGTCTCCTCGTGAGATTCTTCTATTGCCTTCTTCTTCTTAACACCTACCGGGGGATTGCCCAATCCACTAGACATGCCTAGGCCACCCAGAACGCGTGGCAACGCCACAGACACGCGGTGACCATGTGGCGGGCAAGCGAGTTTACGCGCTCTGGAGTTGGGGCCCTTGGCCACCGTCCAAACCTCGACGTATCGTCACCAAACCATGTATTTATGATTAAATAGATACTTATGTACCTAGAAATGATTTTTGGAAAAAAGAGCAAACTATAAGGCAGTTGCAGTTCAAATCTGCCCCGCTTCCACGTGAATCGGCGGAAATTTGTCTTTTTCATGAGAGGGGGATCAAAGCTTTTGACACCCAACAATTTGGTTAATTGTGCATTAAATATGGCCTACTATTTTAGAAAATTTATTTGGTACAATTTTGCAACAAATATATGGTAGGTCCTTCACAAAAAAAACTCATTTTGGGCACTCGAAAAATGGAAAATGAATTTTTCGTCGAAAGAAAATGAAAACTTCCTTAGGCAACATTGTTTGCCATTCCAAGATGCACCCTTGTGCACAATATTAGATCATTTGAACAAACTATGCCATGAATGTGGCCATAAGATTGATCATTTGGCCTGAAAGCCATGAATCTTCACACATGATAGCTCATTTTTTAGAACACTTTTTAAAACTAATTCCCGTATTACAAGTTTATTATTTTTCCTGGCAACTTGGTTACATATAATAACACAATGCGAAGGTTTTCCAATTTTTTGATTTTTTTGAATTTTTCATGCCCATTTCAAAATGCGGTCAAAACTGCGGGCATGACCGTTCCTAGCTAGTGGTTGAATATTGGATTTTTTTTGGTGTTTATCTTATTAAATAGATACTTATGTGCATAGAAATGATTTTTGGAAAAAATAAATAGCAAACTATGAGGCAGCTGCAGTTCAAATCTGACCCGCTTCCAGCTGAATCAGCGGAAATTTGTCTTTTTCACGAGAGGTGGATCAAAGATTTTGACACCCAACCATTTGGTCAATTGTACATTAAATATGGCCTACTATTTTAGAAAATTGATTTGGTCCAATTTTGCAATAAATATATGGTAGGTCCTTCACAAAAAAACTCATTTTGGGCACCCGAAAAATGGAAAATGAAATTTTCGTCCAAAGAAAATGAAAACTTCCTTAGGCAACATGGTTTGACATTCCAAGATGCACCCTTGTGCACAATATTAGATCATTTGAACAAACTATGCCATGAATGTGGCCATAAGATTGATAATTTTGCTTGAAAGCCATGGATCTTCACACCCGATAGCTCATTTTTTAGAAGACTTTTTTAAAATAATTGCCGTATTACAAGTTTGTTATTTTTCCTGGTAACTTGGTCACATATAATGATACAAATGCGAAGGTTTTCCATTTTTTTGAATTTTTTTTTGAATTTTCTATGCCCGTTTCAAAATGCGGTCAAAACGGCGGGCATGACCATTTCTAGCTAGTGGTTGAATCCTAGAAAATTTTTGGTGTTTCTATGATTAAATAGACACTTATGTACCTAAAAATGATTTTTGGAAAAAATCATGAGCAAACTATAAGGCAGCTGTAGTTCAAACTTGACCCACTTCCTACTGAATCGACGGAAATTTGTCTTTTTCATGAGAGATGGATCAAAACTTTTGACACCCAACCATTTGGTCAATTGTACATTAAATATGGCCTAATATTTTAGAAAATTGATTTGGTCCAATTTTGCAACAAATATATGGTAGGTCCTTCACAAAAAAACTCATATTGGGTACTCAAAAAATGGAAAATGAATTTTTCATCCAAATAAAATGAAAATTTCCTTAGCCAACATTGTTTGCCATTCCAAGATGCACCCTTGTGCACAATATGAAATAATTTGAACAAAATATTCCATGAATGTGGCCATAAGATTGATCATTTGGGCACTCAAAAAATGGAAAATGATTTTTGTGTGCAATGCAAATGAAAACCACAAAATCAGCATTGTTTGAAATCCTAATATACACATATGTGCACAATATTGGATCATTTAAACATACAACATGATGCTAATATGTTGAGTGTTTACCCAAAATAAGAGGGTAAAAAATATAAAAGAAACAAAAGAAAAAAACACAATTACATAAGCTTGATTCTGATTGGTGGAACCATTTGTGGCATGGATTGATGACATGGCAGACATCCTACCATCCATTGCTAGCAATCCCACGTCCATCCATCCATCCATCTAAAGAAAAGGAGAAACAAAAACCACTACACCAAACCACTCCTCGTCCTCGCGAACCCTACCCAACCACTCGTCGCCTCCTCTCTCCGTCTCCTCCGCAACTCTCTTCCCCGCGCCCGCCGCCGCCGCACCCTCTCATCTCTTCCATCCCTTGCCGGAAGAGAAGACAAGACAAGAAGGGGATCTAGCGAGCAGGCCCCAGATCCGCCATGGCCTTCTTCGACCTGGAGCTCCATCCCCACTCAAAACCCTCTCCCCTCTTCCACAACCGGTGCGTGAGGAGACGCCTGCCTGCCTGCTCCCTCTCTTCCTCGCCTCGCCTTACTGGCGGCCAGATCGAGGGATTCGCGCCACCGTCAAGTCAAGAGAAGAGATGCATCTGCTCGGGCGCCACGGACTTCGTCTGCATCTGCTCCGACCCGACCCTGGTGCCGATGCTGCTCCTCCTCCTCAAGCTTAAGGTACCTTGGATTTGCCCGCTCTTCTCTTATCTTATCCCCTTCCATTCCCTTCCTTCCTCATGCGGGTGGGTTTCCTTCCTCACGCAACGCAGGCACACGCCCACCAGCGGAAGACGGAGACGTTTGGATTGGATGCAAGAAGCAGCTACTCCTCGCCCCTGCCTGCGCCTCTGGTTTGGTGGTGGCCACGTTTGGTATGCCTCCGCTCTACTCTCTCTCTCTCTCTCTATCTATCTCATCTGCCCATGCTCATCATGCGGATTTGGGCATCCATTCACTACTAGGGAAAACCCTAGTAGTAGCGCTTGAAATACATATAGCAGTAGCGCTGGAGCTAAGTTGTAGCAGTAGTGCTGGTCAGGGCAGCGCTACTGGTAAGTATGGTTAGCAATAGCGCTGCCACGACCAGCGCTACTGATAACTATCTGTAGCGCTTGAATAAAGAAAGCGCTGCTGCTAGATGCTTTCCAGCGCTACTGCTAGTATTCCTGCTTTCACAGATTTATATCCCCTCTACGTATTTGTGATGTATTTGTACATGCTTTATACAGTAGTTTCATCAGATCATACTAAACATACACTATTCTCATCATATCATACACATACAGTAGTCTCGTCATACCATCATCATCATCATCATCATCATTCAACACAAATATCATCACATCTCGAAAATAGCGATACACAAGTCATGTCATGTCTCGAATAAGTGCAACTGCATGGTCATGGCACACACACACAAGTTTCATCATCTCTATCTAAACCATGATGTAGAAGAGAAGAGCGATCAGCATGAGCAAGACCGCAACTATGTAGTACTTGAGGCACCGGCGGTTCCGCCCCCGCTCTTGCTGGAGCGTCCACCTCAAGTAACTACTTTCCGCTTCGGCTCTGCTGTCGAACCCTCTATGGCTAGCACCCGAGTACTTGTCCACCTGGGCCTGAGCGTCTGGCCAGTGGTCGTAGACTCCTGGAACCCTTCCAACGAACACGGCGTAGCAGTCCTTTGCCATCTCTGATCTACGTACCTGCATCGTCAGTTGCTGAATTGAATGATAATATGCAACATAATGTACTTAAGAAAACAAAGAGGCATAATTAGCAAAATACAAGCAACATATAGTAAACATAAATGACGAAGTTCCTCATACCCAAACTAATTAACTAGAGCGATCTACGCTAGTTTAGGACCACGCGGTTTAATTACATCACATAGTTTCGCCGTGCATAAATTCAAAGTTTTGCGGTAGAAAGACAGCAGTGACACATTGTCATCAACAATCAGTCCTCCATGTCGGCGGTCCAATCTTCATAGTCAAGGAGGAAGCACCCGAGCTTCTTGAAAGGCTTCAGGTCCAGACGCTGAGCGAGTAGCAGTGCTCGGACATCATCCCGCGTGATTGGCCCATGGTAGAACATCCCTGTTGGCTCGAGGACCTGCTTCATGATCACTTGGTCAAGTTCACACTGTACGTGATAAAACTCAGCTCAGATTCGATGATCCGGTGTCTTTCCTATGCTTGTGGCCCAGTTAACAATCTCGGCATCGTTGGTAGAGCTGACATGCGAAGGCGTTGATTATCCCTTCTGTACTCGAGCAGGTGATGCATGAGGTAGAATCCATCAGCCTTACTGGTGTGCGGTTGCTGGATGCAGCAGAAGTCGGTCTTATGGCGGAAAACTAGCCAGTTCTTCCTGTGCCTTTTCACCTTGATATATCCACCAGACAGGCTGAAGGTTAATAGGGCACTATCAAGAACACTCTTTATGTGCGTGTAATCCTTTTTCTTGATGTTCTTCGATGAGTCCAAGTACATAGCATGGGAGTATTCTGGGTACAGAACGATGAGGATGCCCCCCCCCCCCGCTGCGGAAATTAAGTACACCTCAAATTAGCCTCCGTGCTTGCAAAGGAATGATTAACACTTACGAAAGGATATGCGTGGATGACTTACGTGGGATGATAAGGTAGGAGAATCGCTTCCTTGTCCTTATTAGCTATCATGAAGTCGCCGATGTACTTGGTCGCATAGTCACGGTGCTCTTTGCAGACTGTCAAGAAGCTCTTGTGCATATAGTACGGGCCCGCGACGCAGATATATTTTATGTTCTCGATCCTGATGAAGTAGTTGAGATACAACGCATACGTGTGGATGAACTAGAAATCCAGCTTGGTCATGTGGAACATGTCGTAGATGTAGTCAAATCGCAGGATGAACTGATTCGCGGGCCAAGTCTCGACGTACAACTTCCCACCCGGCACCTGAGCCGCATAAAGCGCGTATCCTGGTTTTTCCGCGATGAGAAGGCTTTTCTCTCTGGCCAGCACATCTTCTTGGAGTCTCCTTAGATCATTGTTCAGTATGTGCTCTAGCGCTTTCGCAGGTAGGATCGGGTCACCGGCGACATGGAAATGCTTCTTACCTTCGACAGGTATTCTTTCTACCACCCGGGGCCTCAGAGGCAGCTGGCTGTTTGAAGCAGCTCTGGTGCCTTTAGGGCCTTTCCTGTCCGATCTCCTCCTTTGCTTCTTGGCGGGTGGCGGTAGTGAGCCCACCATACCTTCCCTAACCACCACCCCCAGTGTCGTCGGGCTAATCAGTGGACGGCCCTCTGGTTGTTGCTGGGTAGAGGCGGCATCTGGAGGCGTCTCCTGTGAGGATCGCTTGAAGAGAGACTTTTTGCATTCCGCCTTAGGACATTCCAGCTCCGACAAATCAGGCAGCACCAAGTCATCATCTCCATGCTCATAGCCTGAGTCTTCGTCGTCCTGAGCCATCAATCCTCCATCATCATAGGCGGTATTGAAATACTTGTCTGGGTCATCATCATCATCCTCCATGTCATCATCAGCATTTGTTTCTTCGACAACGGGGGCGACGTCATCTGGCACTAATGGAGGCTCTCCCTCACGTCGTCCGCTATCACCCGCCACGACAGGTGCAGGTAATTTGGTAGGTGGGGTGGTGTTCATACCTTCTTGAGAAGCTGTCGTTGGTGTGATACTGGGCGCCTCGAGACGAAGAAGAGTCTTCGGCCAAGGCAAGAACCAGCTCTTGCATGCGCCAATCCACTTAGGGGTCTCCTCGTCATCGACTGGTACCGGAGGAGGCAAATCCTCGAAGCCCGCTAAGACACTGGCCACATTAACCTTGAAGACGCCATCGGGCATCTCTCGGTTGTGGAACATGCGATCCTTCGGCTTCACGATCGTTGCCTTTCCCACGGCCACCTTCTGGCCCTTGATGTCGTAGAGTAGGGTGCACGGGGTATCGTCGGCCTACGAAGAAGACATGTCTGCGATGTCAAACATCCGAAAGGCAACTGAAATGGAAGACTATAGACATGCTGGTGAAAAGGGTATGATGCGTAATTACCGTGAGGGCGTCGAGCTCAGCCAGTGACGAAGGCCTGCCGAGCATGCCAGAGACGGAGGTCGGGCTGCTATGAACAGGAGCAGGACCTTTTGCGGTTGCTTGAGCAGGTGTTGGTGCTGTGATGTTCACCGAATTGCTCCCGACAAAGCTGGGAAGGGGAAAGTTCTCCGGCCCTTTATTTGGATTGCTCTTCGACCAATCAAAAATTGCCGGAATCAAGCTGGCCACCGCGTCACTGACCGCTGCATTGACTACCCTCAGCAACTCTTCTTTGGTCTCAGCTTTGGTCTTATTGACCGCAATCGCGACCTTCTCATCGATGGTCTGCTGAGTGATGACCAACCGTCTCTTCCTTCTTTTCTCTGGCTCCTCGCGGTAGCACGTCTTCCACGAGGCGCCATCTTCGACGCCGTGCACACGTCCATAGGACGGTGGTTTGTCCTCCGGGACCTTTTTCAGTATGTTCAGGGCCCAGTTGAATGGGGTGTCCCACTTGGGCCTCGCTGATGACTGTGATGACTCGTCGCTTTCGGCTGCCTTTTGGTGCTGCTCTTTCTGCAAAAGGAACGTGGATGGTTTACTAATGTGACAAAACTTGTAGTCGAATTGATTGGAAGCTAATATGATAATGTGGTAATATAACAATTACCAGAAGTCTCATGAACTCCCTCGTGTTCGGGTCCGTGTAAAAGATCTTTTTGACGCGGTCCCACTTGTATCGGGCCCTGAGCCAGTCATGCTCCAGCGGGTTGGTGAACTCTGCCAAGGGGTCTGGGATTCCGTGACTTTCATGTTCGGTGTCCTCCTTGGCCAATACGTGCCTCTTCCCCTCGTAACCACGGCTTCCGAGGCAGTGGGGTGGCGTGTTCCTAGCTTGGAGTGCCTTCATTTTCTCCGACCTTGCCTTGGCTTCTTCTTTAGCGCAAGTCTCCGTGAATTTTTCAAAGTCCTCTTTCGTTATTGACGGATTATCAGCATGAATCTTGGACCACGGTTCATTCTTCGTAATCGCTTTTTTCACACGAACTTTCCAGGCGGACAAGTCGTTGGTGAACGTCACCATCACCTTGTCGTTTATCTTTGTCATGGCGTCGTCGTCCCACGGATCTTTAAATTTGCTTTCATCCCGGCCAGGGAACAGGAACCTATTGTGCAACTTCTTTAGGAGCATGTTCTTCATATGTGGTATCTTCTTCAACTTCTCGTCGTTGATGTTGGCGGTTTCCCTGAGGATGCATCCTAGTTGATTGCCCCAGCATGAGTGGGCTTCCTCCGGCGCCGTTGGCTCTAACTTCTTGGGGTGCATCTCCGTGACCAAAATTTGTCCGATGCCGAGCTCGTTTGGTCTTTGTGACCTCTTCTGCTTCGGTGCTTTACCGGCTATGACAACATCGTTGCCGATCTCGGGGGTGGTGTCGGTGCCGGTGCTGGTGCCAGTGTCGGCGTCGGTGTCGGGGTTGGTGCCACTGCCACCACCATGCACCCCCGTCTGGTGTTCGTCCAGGTAATCGAAATAGTGATTTGCTGCCTCGATGGGGTCTTCTTCGAGGCGAGCAGAACCCCCGGCTTCGGCGTGGGTAGACATGTTTCCTATTCAACAATTGTAAATAAAATATATAATGAAGACAAAAAAGGGGCCTATATTTGGTCAGAATGTTGATTCATTCCCCTTCCGGCAAATCCCGGGCACTCCATATGTCCTAGTTTCTAGCACAAGTCATGCCGAAAATCACGGAAATTTTCGGCATGACCTTTGCTAAAAAGTGGACATATGGAGCGCCTGAAATTTGCCGGAATGGAAATGAATCAACATTCCGGCAAAACATAGGCCACTCGGATATTCTTCGACATTCAACCAACATTGCAAAATCATATAACATCAATGACATATATCATTTGCAAAATATATCTTTCAAGCAAGTACATAGAGTGAAATGACCTCACTAAACATTGCAAATTAGTGGTCTTTTCAAAAACTAAAAACCTTTGCAAAATGACCTCACGAAACATTTGCTACTATTTTTTTATTTATAGCTATTATATATACCTACAAAAATTCCTAAATGCTCTCTCTCTGCTACTGCCCTAACCAACTAAATTGATATTATATACCCTAAACTAAATTGCCCTAAACAAATTTGCTAAATTTCCTAAACTAAATTGCCCTAAACTAATTTGCTACTGTTTTTTTCCTAAATGATCTCTCTCTCTCTCTCTGTGTGTGTGTGTGTGTGTGTTTGCTACTGTTTGCTAATTTGCTACAAAAATTTGCTACTAGTTTGCCCTAAACTAATTTACTAATTTGCTACTGTTTTTTATTTATAGGTATTTTATATACCCTAATTAGCTATTGCATTAGCTATTGCCCTAAACAAATTTGCCCTAGCTAAATTCGCTAATTTGCTAAAAAAATTGGCCATAGCTATATTTGCTACTGCCCTAAACAAATTTGCCCTAGCTAAATTCTCTAATTTGCTAAAAAAATTGGCCCTAGTTATATTTTCTACTGCCCTAATTAGCTATTGTTTTTTTATAAATTTTTGCTACTGTTTTTTATAGCTAATTTATATACCTACAAAAACTAAATTGCCCTAGGGTTCATATACTTCATCTAAATTGCCCTAGGGCCATGGTCAAATTTTTTTTTGCCTAGGGTTCATCTAGAGAGAGAGAGAGAGAGAGAGAGAGGAGGGCAGGGGAGAGGAGAGGGAGAGGCTTACGGAGCGGCGGCGAGGTCAAGGACGAGGGAGATGGTGGCGATGGCGAGGTCGAGGGAAGGGGAGAGGGCGGTGGCGGCGACAAGGTCAAGGGCAGGGGAGAGGGGGCCCGCGTGGCGACGGTGAGGTCGAGGGAGGGCTCCGGTGACGAGGTCGACGACGGTCGATGGCGGGCAGGGGCGACGGCGGGCAGGGTCGACGGTGGCAAGGACGGGCAGGGCGACGACAGCGACAGAGAGTGGGGGAGAGAGGTGGGAGAGAGAGGGGGAAAAGGACTTGGCGAAAATTTGAGCGCCCGCGCGGGGGTTAACTAAAACTAGCAATAGCGCTGGACTAGGACCCAGCGCTATAGCTAACTTACCTATAGCGCTGGGTCCTAGTCCAGCGCTATTGCTAACTGTTCCAATTTTTGTTTTTTTAATTCTGAAATACATATAGCAGTAGTGTTTGTTTACGGACCAGCGCTATAGCTAAGTTAGCTATAGCGCTTGGTCGTAAACCAGCGTTACTGCTATTATTCTTTTATTTTTATTATTTTCCTTTTCTAGTTTTTAGTTTTCTTTTCTTTTATTATTTTTCTTTCCTTTTCTGTTTACTTTTCTTTTTCTTTTGTATTGCTTTCTCCCTTTTGTTTTTGTTTTTTTGTTTTCCTCGCACGCAGTCGACGAGAACGTCTCCCTCCCACACTGCGCGAATATCACCGGAACCATGCATGTGGTGGTAATTGAAGGGGATACGATGTATACATCATTTGACCGATAACGGTTACTTAAGTGCGTACACAAAATAGATACATATATATAAATGATGGTTTCGCTCAGCTGCGTCGACGACGTTTCACATTGAGCTTCTTCCCTTTCTTGTTCATTGCCGAATAATTGAGCCCCTCCTTGTGACTTTTCCGGAACCATGGAGTACGATCTTTCTTAGGTAATGTAGTATTGATTCTTCTTTTCACGTATGCTTCATCGTCATCGTCATCTTCCCTCATCGGGTTGCCGTATTGGTCGTAGTCTTCCTCGTTGGCGACTCCATCCATTCCGACGATGCTCCTTTTGCCTCTCCTCACGACAACACGGCTGGGATTGGCCGGGTTGGTTATGAAGAAGCATTGTGTCACGTGCTTAGCGTGTACCCATGGCTCATTTTTGGCGATGACGTTAACGTTCACGGGAGTGCTCTTCGCGTCGGGTATAGACATGGTAGTGAAATACTTGTTTTCTCTTATGACGTCCTTAGCCCATCTGACATGGAACATCATCGCATCGTGCATTCCAGCATAGTCAAGCTCCCAGATCTCTTCGACCCTTCCGTAGAATCTTTCAGTTGTGCCGTTGGCGTCGGTCACGCATTCAATTGTCACCCCGGAGTTCTGGTAATCACTGTCCATGTCTTTGGCCTCCGTGTAGAACATGTACACGTTGATATCGTATGACTGGTAGGTCGCGAGTTTGGGCGCGGGGCCATGTGCTAAGGCGTGTATGAGCAATCCGTCCGAACTGCCCTCTTCCGGGGGATTTTCAAGAACTTGCTCTTTGAACCAACACAAGAAAGTGGCGTTGTGCTCTACAGTAACTTCGTCGTCCGTCTTGAGCATCCCCTTATCACGGTACTTCTTTGCGATGCTTTCTTTGTGTCGTGCCACATAATCATCTACCACATCTAGGTGTTGTAGCACTACTAAGTTAGCCCTGTCAAAGTCGTTCCATCGATCCGAGTAGTCCATGTGCAATTCCCTCCGGCCGTTGTTGTGACCTTCTCCTTCGAGCCTCCCATCGTGCTTCTTGACGGGCAAACCAACAACAAGGTCTCCGACGCCTATATAATTCTCGCAAAAGGAGATGCACTCATGCGTCAGATACCCCTGGACGATGCTCCCATCAGGACGGGACATATTACGAACGAACCCTTTGATGACCCCATTCATCCTCTCGAATGGCATCATGCTGTGAAGGAATGTCGGCCCGAGGTCGATGATGTTGTCCATGATGTGGACACACAGATGCACCATGACGTCAAAGAACGCGGGCGGGAAGTACATCTCAAGCTCACATATTATGACAACGATCTCTTCTTGTAGCCTTCGGAGCTGCTTCACACTTATGGACTTTCGAGAGATAACGTCGAAGAAGTTGCAGAGACCAGTAAGCGTGTCACGGACGTGCTTCTCCATTATCCCTCTAATGGCAACCCGGAGTATCTGCGTCATCATCATGTGACAGTCATGAGACTTCATCCCGCTGAACCTTTTCTTCTTGGGGTCTAGAAATCTGCTTATCTTCCCACAGTAACCGGAACTGACTTTGATTCCCATAAGGCACTTGATGAATTGATCGATCTCCTTCGCACTTAAGGTGAAGCAAGAAGGGGGCAATAATTCTCCTCCTTCTTGTTGACTTTTCTGCCCCTTTCCCCCTCCTCCGTCTCCGTCTCCGTCTCCTCCGTTGACTTTTTACGGTGGAGATCTTTCCTGATCTTCAAATCTTCCAAGTCTTTCCTTGCCTTCGGCCCATCCTTGGTCTTCTCGGGCATGTTCATCAGTGTGCCAAGCAAGCTCTCGAGGACATTCTTCGTGATATGCATTTGATCAAGGCAATGAGGCGTGTCGTGATTGGGCCAGTACTCCAAGTCCTAGAAAACAGACCTCGTTTTCCATACCTTCAGCAGCGGCTCCGGTGCCTTTTTCATCTTTCCCGACATGGGGCACTGTTCCCAGTTTTTCAACAGCTCGTTGATTTCGGCGCCGCTCCTCTTACATGGAGGTCCTCGATGCTCAGCCAACCCATTGAATAGATCTCCACGCTTTCTCCACGGGTCATCCTTCTCAAGCCATCTACGATGCCCCATGTACACGATTTTCCCGGACCCGCCATCTTTCGTTGACGTAAGCTGCTGAGACGTTGTATCATCCATGCACCTCGTGCATCCGCAGTATCCGTGGCACACCTGGCCTGAGGTGTACCCGTAACCGAGATAGTCGTGCATCGTCGTCATCAGCGCGGCTCTCATATGGAAATACTCTCCTTTGCTGGCGTCCCATGTCCATGCCGGTGTTTTCCATAATGTGTCTAGCTCCTCTTACAGAAGCCCCATATACAGGTTAATATTATTTCCCGGTTGTTTCGGTCCTTGAATCAGCATGCTCATGTGTATGTACTTTGTCTTTATGCACTTCCATGGGGGGAGGTTGTACATCCATACAAAGATGGGCCATGTGCTGTGGTTGGTGTTCTGGTTTCCAAACGGATTCATGCCATCGGTACTCACACCAAGCATGATGTTCCTTGGATCTTCTGCAGCAAATCCATATACGGCGTTGAATGCTCTCCACTGGCTACCATCTATGAGGTGTCTCAGCTTCGGATCATCTCCATCGTCGGGCTTCTTCCTCTCCGCGTGCCAGCGCATGAGCTTTGCTTCCTTAGGATCTACGAAATACCGCTGTAGACGGGGAGTGATCGGAAAGTACCATACAACTTTCTGAGGAGTTTTCTTTCCTGCCTTCTTGTATCGAGAAGCATTGCACACTGGACAGCTGTTTTTTTCCGCGTGCTCCCCCTGATAAATGATGCAATCGTTGATGCATGCGTGGTACCTAATGTGCGGCTAATCAAAAGGGCAAACGATTTTCTTGGCCTCCTCGACACTAGTAGGACACAGGTTCCCCGCGGGAAGAACTTTATTATGTAGATACTTCAAATGCTCATCGAGGCTTTTGTCTATCCATTTGTTTTTGGCCTTCGTCTTTAGAAGTTCGAGCGTGAAACTCAAGCGGGTCACCTCGGGATCGCAACCGTCATACAATGGAGTCTCCGAGTCTACTTCAAGTTGCGCCAGCTTGGCCTCCTCTCTAGAAGCAGCTCTCTCGCTAGTCGTACTCTTGCGAAGGAGGTCTCGAACATGAGGGTCCTGCACGACTGCACTTAGTAGCGTCGAAGACTGCGGCGTAACTGCCGCCTCTTCTCCGCCATGTCCGGACTCTTCTTCGCCGTGTCTGGAATCTTCTCCGCCGTCGTCATTTCCGGACTCTTCCCCGCCGCCATGTCCGGCGCCATTGTCTTCGTGTCGATCGGTCATCTCTTCGTCTAGCCCCATGTCGTTATTCCCTGCCATGTGGACGTCCTCCTCCTCATCATCTTCTTCACTTATCCACCGAGTATAGCCATCCATGAAACCATTCATCAGCAGGTGCGCCTTCAAAGTGCCACGATCAAAAGGGTCCAAAAGGACTCCTTCTTTGCATCTTGCACACGGACATCTAATCCTAGTCCGATTATTTGCATACATGTCCATCACCGCGGATTGCATGTATCGCTCCACGTTCCATCCACTCACCTTCATGACCGACTGCACGGTATAACAAGCAAAAGGGTTATAAACAAAATGCATGCATGCATCAAAGTCATATAAAAATTTGGCATGACCTTGCCTAAAAATAGGACATATCGAGTTTGCTCGAAATTCACCGAAACAGAAATAAATTGACATTTCGGCAAAACATAAGCAACTCGGGGGCATGTCACTCACACAAATCTCTCCATATCCCAAACACACATATTCCCATTCTTGAAATGAACAACTTTTTACTCACCTATATATCTGGAGAGACCGAGCACGGTTAGATGAGGCCTTTTGCTACCTATAGGGATCAAAAGTGTGGATGGCTAAATAGCTAGCTAGATCTAGTTGTTGGGGAGGAGAGATGACTCTAGCTAACTAATGAAGAGGGAGTAGTTATGGTGGAGGGGGCATTAATGGGGAGAGAAGAGAGATAGGAGGAAGAGAGAGATGAGAAGGCCATTTATGGAGGAGAGTTATGGTGGAGGGGGGCATTAATGAGGAGAGAAGAGAGGTAGGAGGAAGAGAGAAGAAGGGCAACAATGGTGGAGAGGGGAGAGGGGAAAGGAGGGGGAGAGAGGGCAAAGGGGGGAGGGGTGGGTGAAAAGGTGGCACCAGCCGCAACTAGCAGTAGCGCTGCTTCCCAGAAAGTGTTGCTGCTATGGTACTTAGTAGTAGCGCTTTCCAGGAAGAGCGCTACTATTAAGTGGGGCCCATTAGTAGTAGCGGTGCTGTAAAATAAAGCGCTACTGCTAAAATCTTAGTAGTAGCGTTGTTTTCTGGACAGCGCTGCTACTACAGCTAGCATCGGTGGGAGCGTTGGGTCCCACTTAGTAGTAGCGCTTTTTCTGTTTCCAGCGCTACTGCTAAAGCATTACTTGTAGCGTTGGCCCGGACCAGCGCTACTGCTAATTAGCAGCAGCAATTGCTTTTTTCCAGCGCTACTACTGATGTCCTACCTATAAGCATTTCCCTAGTAGTGATTGTTCATGCTGTGATGTTGATCTGATGTATTTTTGTGCAGCTCAAGGCCCGCTGCCGCAGATGTCATCGGGATCGATTTGGGCACGACAAACTCATGTGTCTTCGTCATGGAAGGAGAGGTGTGATCATGTTCCCTAATCACCCTGACTCTAAAATTTACCATGTTCTCTGTCTTGTAAGACAGTTTAACATCACTAACATGTATAGAATTTGTAAGGCAATAGTTGTATCCATATGCAATTAATAGTATGTCTTGAAATGCTGTAAGGTTCCAGTTTGATGACTATACTTCTAATTGGTATTGGATTATTGACAATACTAGTAAAATGTTGTTAAGTTGCAGTTTGATGAATATCTGTTGTGTGTCAGTAAGAATATTATTGTTGTTCTGATGACATGGAACTGGAGCTCTACCCTCTCCGCACCTAGGTTACTGATCGCTTTCTCTTGCTGGGTTTTCCTTCACCTAGGTTTCGCTGGTGAACAGATGATCACAGAGGGGTACCTCGTCGGCGTCAGTGGCTCAACGTCTCCCTAGCAAAGGTGATGTTTGATTTCCAAAGACAACAGGTTGCTTTGTAGTGTATCTTGTCTTGCTGTTCTCAAGGTACGACCATGAATTGGAAGCCTGCAATTCTAAGCTTGAACTCCTAAGGCAAATGGGTCACTACCAACAAATTAGTACTAATTATGTATGTGTTGTGTGGCTTGCCCCTTTTGGGAGCGGTTAATTTCTTAGTCAGTCTAGTCTGCCTGTGTTGGATTTGGTTGCCTGGTTGTGTAAAAAAGTTAGTATGGGTCATTGAAGGAGTGAGTGATCTCATTTCTAATTGTTTAATTTTTTTACTATGTATGATGCTTATTGTTTACTGCATTGAGGCATGTGGGCACCAGAATTTGGGCATGTATGTATAATTTTTAGCCTCTTGAATGAATAATATTTCTTTAGGTGTAATGTGTCTGGTGTTACTGCATACATCCGTGATGAAGTACATGGTTCAGGAACTATGGTAACCTACAGTTTGCTCTACTGGTGATAGTAGGATGATGGAAACATCGCTACTGAATCTATTTTCTATTTTTGTCTACTAATCATCATTTACTAGAATTTTGCTTCTCCTTGCTACTGCTTGGTTTTTGACGCCACTACTTTGTACTGAAACATGCAGACTTTACCCCCTTGCCAGATCCTTCGGTGGAGGTGACCTATGTGATGGTGATTCGCTCTGACGGTTCTGGTTCCGGCAGTGGTGGTGTTGCTGCTCCTACGATGGCTACGCGCTGGTAGGCTCGGCTACCTCCCCTGGCCGCCGTCGTGGTGATGAAGCTCAGCCTAGGCTACAACCCCTTCCGGTGAGCTCCTTAGGTCCCCTTCTGCCCCTCCTACTTTCTCCATGATTCTATGCTCTGCCTTTGTGAGGTGTAATTGTTCAATTTTTGTCATAGACGAGCATTGGATGATATTGTATCTGTCATGAGGTACATGGTTCATGAACTATGCCAACTTGCATCTTGTTGTACTAGTGATAGTAGGATAATGCAGCTTGTTGTACTAATGATGCTACTATGCCTTTCACATTCATTCATTCTCTGATTGTTCTAGGAGTCCTCATTCATTTGAAAAATCTGTGCACATGTACGTCATTCGGGAGAAGCATCCCCATACTAGCACATGTATTGGAAAAAATCTATTCAAATTTGTTCATTCGGGGGAAGCATCCCCATATGAGCCATTGCAGGGGAGGAAGGGATCAGGGAGTTGAGTTTCTTGACTTTCTTATGTAATATACAATTTGTGCATATGCTGTGCCACGATCGATGATTATTATTGTAGTTTCAGCATGTGTTCAACTTAATGAAATGGTTTGTTGTGGTTTTCTGAATCCTGACACTGTCAATGTCGCAGGGGAATGGATCTTGGAGTGACGACTACCTTTGGGATGTACCGGTGGGCTGCCATCGGGATGATTCTCACGTAGACGCTGAAAGAGATGGTTTCCAGCTGTGAACCCAGTCCTGAACTCGCCATTTGTGTCCTCCTGCAGTTCCACAAGGTTCGGCCGTGAACGCTAACTGACAAGACTCTAAACTATGCCCTTCTTATTTCTGCCTGATTCGCCATGGGCAGGTTTCTTACTGGTTGAGCGCAGGAACACTCTGCATAGCTGAGGCGACGATGCAGACCAAATCTTCTTCAAGTACAGACCCATCCACTGCATCGGCTTGGAGTCGGGTATGCATGAGGTCTCCTTTTACTTACTCCATACTCGAAGGTGGAACAAAATCTTGCTTGTTCAGTATGGTCCATCCTAAGCATTTATATATACCCATTAGTTTGTGTTCTTGATATCTACCTGTAGTGTCATGAGGAATAAACCTCCTGATTTCATATGTTGTCCTATGGAAGTCACCAGACTTTTTTTATCAACACTAATTTCAGATAGATAGGTGCTGCTTACCATACCTAAGAGTGTAGCATGCTGTAAGGGATACTTCCTATGGAAAATATGATGATTACTTCCTATGTACTGCATATTGTGTAATGGAGTTTGCTTGTATGGTGTTTGTGAAAATGTTTGTATGAAAATAATTGACATTGGTGACAGTGTACATGGCCATTAGAAACGCGGAAGCGTACAGCGGCCGCAGCCGCCCACGCCCTGCTTCTCCTGGTCTCTGTGTACCCTGCCTCCATACTGTCTGTTTGTGATTTGTTCTAGCAAGTATCTGTTCATGAGAAATAAGCTCTCTAGGATTCACTGGACCAACAACTACTTGTTCTAGCATGTTTATTTCAAGCAAATTGTGATTCATGCTGTTTGATGAACCAGTACCCGCGTCAGGAGACTAGCATGGAACTTGCAAACTTCAATTTTCTCACCAGTAGTCACTTATCCTGCTGTTCATGTCCATACAACATTTGTCCTGGTTCTATGTTACAGCTGCTACAAACAATTTATTAATGTGGGATGTGGCTCTATGTCTAGTTCTATTCCTCTTCTAAAGAAATCCCCTTTGCCTCTGGTGTGCAGCAAGTTGATTGTTCTGTCTCTGTATTATTGTGCAGATTGGCCAAGTGTTCGTCGATCTGCAAGCTGGTTTAAGAGCTGGATTGGCCGGTCCAATTCAACACAGAGCTGAGTGTATGTTGAAACTTTTTGTCCATTAAGCGCCGCCTCGCCGCCTCCGGCCGCCCCGACGACGCCCTCACCTTCGCCAACCTCCACTCCTCCATGAGGTACGCATGCATTTCTGTTGCTATTGCTTGCACTTTGTTCTTGATGTATTCCTTTGACAAATGAACCTAGCAGCATCAAAGTCCAGAATATCCACACCAAAATGCATTGGCATGCTGAACCCTTCCTTACTTAATTCCCATTGAGCATTGCATGCTGAACTATGATGATTTGGTTGCAGTATTGCATTGCTGGTGTTTCATCCCATATTCATCATGTCCTGCTCACATGCCTTATGATTGAGTAAATTTGATTTGTATTTCTACCACTGCCCTATCTCAGTAAACTGTTTGTTTTTCCAATGGCTAAAGTACTATCTCCTAGTATTCTAGAATTTTGGTAGCTTCATGGACCTTTACTCTAACATGTTGTAATTCCAACAAAGTGCCTCACAGAAGTTACTTTGTGGTCTACTTTAGCTTGCAAGCCTGATGCTTTGTTGTCTGTTCTCATTTCTTAAGTTTGAAATGTTTCAAACTCCCATGTGTCCCCAGCCTAGACTACATCTGTATGCACCTTATTAGTGAGAAATACATTGGTCATATAAATATCTTGGGAACTATATCTGCCTCCATATGTTCTTGCCAGCATTAAATGTTGCAAGTACAAATTAGAAATGCAGAATTGTGATATTGTGCTGGGAGCACTCTTGCTACAGTCATTAGTTAGATTTCAGCTCTGCATCTTTTCAGGTTTAACTGTTGGTTTACATTGAAACTGTTAAGCAAGTATCAAATTGAGTGCATAGTGTGCAATTTGTATTTAGTAATCTAGTAGCACATAAGCATCAGACCATATGTTTTCTTATAAGCAAACTATATTGATGGTTGCAAGATAAGTTAAAATATACTAGTGCTACCTTGATTTTTATACTGCTTGCCATTTATTTCTTCGTTTGATGTTTTATATGCTTATGATGCGTGATCCTTCTAATGCTAGGTGATTTGTTTCTTGGAATTTGGAAGATGAAGATGATGAAGCGTGGTGGTTATCTATCAATATGCCTTGTGTTCTGGTTGTACTTCATAGCTAGTTACATTGTATTCTGTACTGGTCAGCATATCTGGTTGTATGAACACTATGTAAAGATTGTAATAGGCTAACTTTGGCTATCATTTCAAGTATACAGTTCTGTTTCATTTGAAATATTTGTCATCTGTGTACTGTGAAAATGTGAGAAATAGAAAGCTGATGAGTTGGACCAACTTATTGATAGAGGCCAAGGCCCAAAACGTAAATAGACTGCAAAAAGGTTGAGGCCCAAAAAAGAAGTTGACTGTAAAAAGGCTGAGGCCCAAAAAGAAATGGATTTTTAAAGTTCTATGTCCTAGAAACCAAAAAGGCCAAATTGTTGGGCTTGGCCCATGTAGCTGATCAAAATTGATATGAAAATAAATAATAAATGGGCTGAATTACTGGGCTCGGCCCATGTAAAGCAGCGAAATGGACCGGGCTGGTTCTTATCAACGACCAATTCAATTGGTCGCAATTTTGCCACGTCAGCTTGCCACGTTGGATCCGACGTGGCCTGGGCAGACAACCAGTGACCAAAACAAAAGGTCATAGGACCAACGACCTTTTGTTTTGGTCGTTGCCTTCTACGACCGTATCACAAAGAAGGTCGTTAAGTTTCATTAAAGACGGTTAGCTTTTGACCAATTGTTTTTGGTCATAAAAATATCGCAAATGAAAAACAATGACCATTCAGTGACCAATAGTGATGGTCGCAAGTTAACATATTTCTTGTAGTGTTAATTCTTTGCCCATTGACTACCTTCCGATTAGTACCTTCGGCATTATTTATCTTGATAGCTCCAGAACGATAAACCTCTTCAATAATATATGGTCCTTCCCATTTAGAGAGAAGTTTTCCTGCAAAGAATCTGAAACGAGAGTTGTACAAAAGAACATATTCACCCACTTTGAATTTCCGCTTTTGGATTCTTTTGTCATGCCATCTTTTAACGTTTTCTTTAAACAGTTTGGTATTTTCATAAGCTTGGGTTCTCCATTCATCTAATGAGCTAATATCAAATAACCTCTTTTCACCGGCAAGTTTGAAGTCATAGTTGAGTTCTTTAATTGCCCAATATGCTTTATGTTCTAACTCAAGAGGCAAATGACAAGCTTTTCCATAAACCATTTTATAAGGAGACATACCCATAGGATTTTTATAAGCTGTCCTGTAAGCCCAAAGTGCATCATCTAACTTCTTAAACCAATTCTTTCGGGACCTATTGACAGTCTTTTGTAATATTAATTTTATTTCTATTGCTAAGTTCAACTTGACCACTAGATTGAGGATGATAGGGTGATGCAATTCTATGATTAACATCATACTTAGCAAGCATTTTGCGGAAAGCACCATGAATAAAGTGTGAACCACCATCAGTCATTAAATATCTAGGGACTCCAAACCTTGGGAAAATAACTTACTTAAGCATTTTAATAGAGGTGTTGTGATCAGCACTACTAGTTGGAATAGCTTCTACCCACTTAGTAACATAATCAACAGCAACCAAAATATGTGTATACCCATTAGAGGAAGGAAAATGTCCCATATAATCAAAACCCCAAACATCAAATGGTTCAACAGCAAGTGAATAATTCATAGGCATTTCTTGACATTTACCGATATTACCAATTCTTTGACATTCATCACAAGACAAGACAAACTTACGGGCATCCTTGAAGAGACTAGGCCAATAAAAACCAGATTGCAATACCTTGTGAGCAGTTCTATCTCCCGCATGATGCCCTCCATAAGCTTCGGAATGACATTTCCGTAGGATTTGTTCCTGTTCATGCTCAGATACACAACGCCTAATAATACCGTCTACTCCTTCTTTATAAAGATGTGGGTCATCCCAAAAGTAATGTCTTAAATCATAGAAGAATTTTTTCTTTTGTTGGTATGTGAAACTAGGTGGTATATATTTAGCAACAATGTAATTAGCATAGTCAGCATACCAAGGAGTGTTATGAGAAACATTTATTGCAGCTAGTTGTTCATCAGGAAAACTATCATCAATAGGTAGTGGGTCATTAAGAAAATTTTCTAACCTAGACAAGTTATCGGCTACGGGGTTCTCAGCTCCTTTTCTATCAGTGATATGTAAATCAAATTCTTGTAGCAAGAGAACCCACCTAATGAGTCTATGTTTAGCATCTTTCTTTTCCATAAGATATTTTATAGTAGCATGATCAGTGTGAATAGTTACTTTGGAATCAATAATATAAGATCTGAATTTATCACAAGAAAACACAACTGCTAAAAATTCTTTCTCAGTAGTGGCATAATTTCTTTGGGCACTGTCTAGAGTTTTACTAGCATAATGAATAACATTCAGTTTATTATCAACTCTTTATCCAAGAACAACACCAATAACATAATCACTAGAATCACACATAATTTCAAAAGGCAAGTCCCAATCAGGTGGTTGAACAATAGGTGCAGATGTTAAGGCTTTCTTAAGTGTTTCGAAGGCTTCTACACAATCATCATAAAAAACAAATGGAATATCCTTTTGTAAAATATTTGTAAGAGGCATAGAAATTTTAAAGAATTCTTTAATAAACCTCCTATAGAAACCAGCATGACCTAGGAAACTACGAATACCTTTAATATCTTTAGGACATGGCATTTTCTCAATGGCATCAACTTTAGCTTTATCCACCTCAATACCTCGTTCAGAAATTTTATGTCCCAAGACAATACCTTCATTAACCATAAAGTGGCACTTCTCCCAATTCAAGACAAGATTAGTCTGCTCACATCTCTGCAGAACTCGATCAAGGTTGCTTAAGCAATCATCAAAAGAAGTTCCATAAACGGAAAAATCATCCATGAAAACCTCAACAATCTTTTCACAAAAATTAGAGAATATACTAGTCATATATCTTTGAAAGGTAGCAGGTACATTGCATAAACCAAAAGGCATAAGTCTATAAGCATAGGTTCCAAAAGGACAAGTAAAAGTGGTTTTCTCTTGATCTGTTTGTGAAACAGGTATTTGAGAACAACCAGAATATCCATCAAGAAAAAAAAAGTGTGTGTGCTTAGATAGTCTTTCTAGCATTTGATCAATAAAAGGCAGAGGGTAATGATCTTTTCTAGTAGCTTTATTTAACTTCCGGAAATCAATTACCATTCTATAGCCAGTAACAATTCTTTGTGGAATAAGTTCATTTTTATCATTAGGAACAACAGTAATACCTCTCTTCTTAGGGACACAATGAACGGGACTTACCCATCTACTATCAGCTATGGGATACATTATACCTGCTTCCAGAAGCTTTAGTATTTCAGTTCTTACCACTTCTTTCATTTTAGGATTCAAGCGTTGTTGGTGATCAACGACGGGTTTAACATCAGGTTCCATATTAATCTTATGCTGACAGAGAGTGGGACTAATGCCCTTAAGATCATCAAGAGTATATCCAATAGCAGCTCGGTGCTTCTTCAGAATTTTCAATAATATTTCTTCTTCATGTTCTGAAAGGTTAGCACTAGTAATAACAGGATATATCTTATTTTCATCAAGATAAGCATATTTCAAAGTGCCGGGCAATTGTTTTAATTCAAACACAGGATCACCTTTAGGTGGAGGAGGACCTCCTAGAGTTTCAATAGGCAAATTGTGTTTGAGCAGGGGTCGTTGTTCAAAGAAGATTTTATCTATTTCATTTATCTCGTGCATACACTACTGCAGGATGCTGCTAATGCGACACTACAATCAGAGACCCTTCGACGAAACTGTGTGCGATGCATTAATCGCAAACGATGATGTAAAAAACCCATCAAAAAGATGCAAAATGTTTGCGATGGCAGATACATCAAACACGGTTCAGATTTTAGTTGCGTGTGCATTGCGGGGCATACGGTTCAGTTCAATGAACTGTTTGTGATGAGGCAGAACAAAAGAAACGGGCAACCAGATGGAGGCGTGTGCGATATACAGCTTACAGTTCACTCGGATAAACTGTTTGTGATGAGGCGGAACAACAGAAACGGGCAGCCAGATGAAGGTGTGTGCGATATACGGCATACAGTTCACTCGGATAAACTGTTTGTGATTAGGCAACACAAAAGAAACGGTCAGCCAGATCAAGGTGTGTGTGATATACGGCATACTGTTCACTCGGATGAACTGTTTTTGATTAGGCAACGCAACAGAAATGGTTCAGCCAGATCAAGGTGTGTGCAATGGAGGGCATACACTTCATTCCGATAAACTGTTTGTGTTGAGCCAAGAGAACAGAAATGTTTCACATAAACAAGATGTGTGTGATACGCGACAAACATCCAATTACATAGGTGGCTAGTACACACATGACATTTCCACACACCAAAGTAAACTATTACATGCATAATTAACTAGGATAAACGATCATCTGATCATCATCTATTTCTTGTGATGCTTGCCGCCACTGCTTTACTAGGATAAACGGAACAGTATTCTTTACTGCGAATAGTGTGCTCTGTTGGGCACACAAGTATATGGATCATAGCCTTGGGCGAGCAATGTGCCCGCACGCGTCGTGCTAGCTCGATGTTCCTTCTATGCTAAGTTTCCATTAATTGACGGTGTTTTATGAACACGCCACCGTTTCCTGCCATTTCCTCACCGGTTTCCCGCCGCCACCCAGGGATATTGCGCGCGGCGCGCGACGCATGGAGGCAACAAGCGCAGCCTGTAGCACATCCACCTTTTCCAAGCATGCCAACCCACCAAAGCGCCGCCTCTACCATCAACCTCCTCGACGAGGAAAACGAGAAGGCGCCACGGCCCATCGAGGCCGAGGCGCTCCCCGGCAATGCGATGGACGACGCTGTGATGTGCGTCATCACCAGGGTTGAGCAGACCCTTGGTGCATGGCGCTTCAGCGCCGCGGATCAAGATAGGCATGTCAGTGCCAAGAGGCTGCAGCTCACCGCACAACAGGATCGATGGCGCGCCACAGAGCAAGCTAGGCACGTCCGCGCCGATAGGCTACGGCTCGCCGCACAGCGAGACCGTTGGAGCGCCGCAGAGTGAGAGGCGTGGCGTGCCGCACAGCAAGAGCGGATCCATCGGCGCTTGGCTGCTGTCGACAGGGCGTCGTAGCTGGGTACACATCCCGTCAGTACCCCCATTCCTCGCCAGGAGTGGGCAGAGGCCGTCTGCACCGTACTTGCACCAGAGGCCGGCCGCGCCGTACTTGCACCGGACGCCCGCCTCACCGTTCGCATGGGTCGCACCGTTCGCCTTGTCCGCGGCCCGCTCGATGCCAACATGCTGGTCGCTAGGCTTGACCACCTCCTTGGCCCAGGTGTCTACCTGGGCGTAGTAGAGGAACATGGTCGTCGCATCCTCAAGCTGGTGATCTCCGATGAAATAGCCAACTTGGAGCTCGAGATCGCACTCCAGATGTACCACGAGCGTGTCGACCGCTTGGACGAACGCCTGCACGAGTTCAGGCAGAGCCAAGAGCTACCGTAGGCAAGGGCTGATGGTTATGGTCTCATGGACGTGCTTTATTTTGTTGAGTCGTTTCGACTTGGATCGCTATGTATTCAAAGCAATCATAATATTGCTCTGTTTATTGCTCTGTTTCAATGTGTGTACTCTGTTTTTCGTTCTTATATGTTTTGTTTCAATGTGTGTGTATATGCTTTCCATTCTGTATATGTGGATGATAACAGTCAGATACAAATTAGTATACAAAAACAGATAGAAAATGGAATTCATAATATATATTAATTATTCATTAGTTCATCATAGAATATATATAATATCATCACATATATGTGATGATACTTAACTACTAGGTACAATGCATAAAATTGAAAATGAACAATACTAAAACTAATAATCCCTCCTAGGAGCAGTATTCTGGCAGCCCCTCGCCAGTAGCTCCCTGGTGCGCAGCGTCTTCCCAGCGCGGAGGCAGTACTCCGCCTCCTCCGCCTCGCAGCGCTTGACGCACCGACCTGCCTCTTGCTAGCGGACGAGCGCGAACGATCTTGCCATTTCGTTGGGCGCCCACCGGAGCTCCTCGTCGGTGGCACGCTGAAGCTTATCGGCCCACCTCCACGCAGCGATGAGGCACCTAGCACCTTTGACCTTCCTCGTGAAGTACCCGTCTTCGTACACCTCCTCCGCATGACGACGCGCCCGACCCCAAAGCTCCACCGCCTCCTTTTTCTAGGCGGCATCACGGGCTTCACAGGCCGCCTGGTACCTAGCTTCCTCCTCCGTCATCTCCTTGTTGAACGCCACTTGCTTGGCTTTCTCAGCCGGCGGCAGCGACTTCCACAGACAAAGATTGTACTGGCGCCAAAACCACTCCAAAGTTGGGGGGTCCGGCGCAACCTCGTCCGGCGGCGCGTAGGGGTCCTCCTCATCGCTGCTCTTCGACTGAGTGTCCTTGGGGGACGGCGCCTCCTCGTCGGCGCGTGGCCAGATCAGCGGCGCCATGGCAGAGATTTGAGAGAGAGAGAGAGAGAGGGCGAGCGAGGGGAGGATGTAGATGAGAATGCAGGCGGGACGACGTGAGTAAGGTAGTATTTATTGGCGGCCGAAATCTAGATCGACGGGAACAGTACACACGCCGGTCGCCGGAAATTACGAGTACTGTAGTTTGAATTACGCGTGATTCCAGCAGCAAAAGCCATGTGCGAACTTAATAGCTGACGGTTTCCAATACAGAACCGTGTCTGATTAATAACCCTCACCACTCACCTTCCAAACCTCGAGGCACGAAATAGATTGCCAATCATGTGGGGCCCGGTTGTCTTGCCAGATCTTTACATTTTCTTTTTTGAACACTAGATATTTACATTGTCTGATCATTTTTTTAATTTTTTAGAATTTAAATGCCATGGCACTCCATGCATGTGTCCAAGCCATGACACCAATATAATTGAAAATTGGTTCCAATTTACTGCACATGGAATTAACTCACACACAAGTACACAAATATGATTTTTCAAACCATTATGGTTAGCCGCTGCATGTAGATGTAGTTCAAATTTGGATTACGGTCATTAAATGGCTAGAAAATCACTTAAATGTCTTAAAAAGGTCAAATGACCCCTAAAATTTTCCAAATTTTTACATGACAGTTGTATTAGTGCACGTTAACTGTAGAATTTTTTTGAAGCCCATAAGAGGAAGCTATCATCGATCCGTCATCAAACATGCATTGTTCCCTCTCGAAAGCACGAGCCTTCTAGTGAGTTGCTCCGGTTTGTGAGGGGTGTCTGTCCAAACTTTCATCAAACAGGCCAATTTTTTTACCACATCATCTTGGTGGCATGACATTACGTCAAGCAAGGTTTCATGTGTTTCTGATCATTTTTTAATTTTTTAGAATTTAAATGGCATGGCACTCCATGCATGTGTCCAGGCCGTGACACCAATATGTTTGAAAATTCCTTCCAATTTACTGCACATAGAATTAATTCGCACACAAGTACACAAATATGATTTTTCAAACCATTATGGTTAGCTGTTGCATGTAGATGTAGTTCAAATTTGAATTACGGCCATTAAATGGCTAGAAAATCACTTAAATGTCTTTAAAAGGTCAAATGACCCCTAGAATTTTCTAATTTTTCACATGACAGTCGTATTAGTGCACGTTAAATGTAGAAAAAATTTGAAGGCCGTAAGAGGAAGTTATCTCCCGTTCATCATCAAACATGCATTGTTCCCTTTCGGAACCACGAGCCTTCTAGTGAGTTGCTCCGGTTTGTGAGGGGTGTGTGTCCAAACTTTCGTCAAACATGCCAAATTTTTTACCACATCATCTTGGTGGCATGACATTACATCAAGCAAGGTTTCATGTGTTTCTAATATTTTTTTAATTTTTTGGAATTTAAATGCCATGGCACTCCATGTATGTGTCCAGGCCGTGACACCAATATGTTTAAAAATTCCTTCCAATTTACTGCACATGGAATTAACTCGCACACTAGTACACAAATATGATTTTTCAAACCATTATGGTTAGCCGTTGCATGTAGATGTAGTTCAAATTTGAATTACGATCATTAAATGGCTAGAAAATCACTTAAATGTCTTTAAAAGGTCAAATGACCCCTAGAATTTTACAATTTTTCACATGACAGTTGTATTAGTGCACGTTAAATGTAGAAAAATTTTGAAGGCCGTAAGAGGAAGCTATCTCCTGTTCGTCATCAAACATGCGTTGCTCCCTTTCGGAACCACGAGCCTTCTAGTGAGTTGCTCTGGTTTGTGAGGGGTGTGTGTCCAAACTTTCGTCAAACATGCCAAAAATTTTACCACATCATCTTGGTGGCATGACATTACATCAAGCAAGGTTTCATGTGTTTCTAATCTTTTTTTAATTTTTTGGAATTTAAATGCCATGGCACTCCATGCATGTGTCCAGGCCGTGACACCAATATGTTTGAAAATTCCTTCCAATTTACTGCACATGGAATTAACTCGCACACAAGTACACAAATATGATTTTTCAAACCGTTATGGTTAGCCGTTGCATGTAGATGTAGTTCAAATTTGAATTACGGTCATTAAATGGCTAGAAAATCACTTAAATATCTTTAAAAGGTCAAATGACCCCTAATTTTTTTTCAAATTTTCACATGACAGTTGTATTAGTGCATGTTAAATATAGAAAAAAATTGAAGGCCGTAAGACGAAGCTATCTCCCGTTCGTCATCAAACATGCATTGTTCCCTCTCGGAACCACGAGCCTTCTAGTGAGTTGCTCCAGTTTGTGAGGGGTGTGTGTCCAAACTTTCGTCAAACATGCCAAATTTTTTACCACATCATCTTGGTGGCATGACATTACATCAAGCAAGGTTTCATGTGTTTCTGATCTTTTTTTAATTTTTTGGAATTTAAATGCCATGGCACTCCATGCATGTGTCTAGGCCGTGACACCAATATGTTTGAAAATTCCTTCCAATTTACTGCACATGGAATTAACTCGCACACAAGTACACAAATATGATTTTTTTTAAACTGTTATGGTTAGCCATTGCATGTAGATGTAGTTCAAATTTGAATTACGGTCATTAAATGGCTGAAAAATCACTTAGATGTCTTTAAAAGGTCAAATGACCCCTAGAATTTTCCAAATTTTCACATGACAGTTGTATTAGTGCACGTTAAATGTGGAAAAAATTTGAAGGCCGTAAGAGGAAGCTATCTCTCGTTCGTCATCAAACATGCATTGTTCCCTCTCGGAACCACGAGCCTTCTAGTGAGTTGCTCCGGTTTGTGAGGGGTGTGTGTCCAAACTTTCGTCAAACATGCCAAAAAAATTACCACATCATCTTGGTGGCATGACATTACATCAAGCAAGGTTTCATGTGTTTCTGATTTTTTTCTAATTTTTTTGGAATTTAAATGCCATGACACTCCATGCATGTGTCATAGCCGTGAGACCAATATGTTTGAAAATTCCTTCCAAATTACTGTACATGGAATTAACTCACACACAAGTACACAAATATGATTTTTCAAACCGTTATGGTTAGCCATTGGATGTAGATGTAGTTCAAATTTGAATTACGATCATTAAATGGCTAGAAAATCACTTAAAATGTCTTAAAAGGTCAAATGACCCCTTAAATTTTACAAATTTTGACATGACAGTTGTATTAGTACTATAAATTTTCTCGTACATTTAAAACACCATACGTTACCACTTTACTCCAAATTCATCTTTCACAGCTAATAAAAAATATCAACAACATCACACACAATTTTTTTGTAGGAACCGTTTGCGATGAAAATTCATGGGTCTATTTAAGTCTTCCTCCTTAAGCTTCGCCGGCTCATCTGCTCCAGTGCCGGCAACCCCCGAATCCACGAATCCTGATCCCCATTCCCACAACCTTGCAAAGATGACGTCGTGGAAACGCTTCATGAGGGCCCGTACGGTGGCTGCGTCCCCCCCGAGCGCCGCCGCCTGTGCTGAGAGCGCGGCCGCCTACGCCGAGAGTGTCGCCGCATCCGCATTGAGCACTGCCGCATCCGCCGAGAGGGCGTCTGCGGTAGCCGACAGGGTAGCTGCAGTAGCCGAGATGGCTGCAGCAGCTGCTGCGATGGCGGCTGCAAACGCCGAGAGCGCTCGAGCTGCCGTCCGTGCCGCAGATGTCGCCCTGGCGCAGGTCGAGGCCATCCACGCCAAGATATTCCAGGCCACCTCGGAATCCAGCATACAACCCACATCCAAAAAGGTGGCGGTGGCCATGGAGCACCTGCTTCCTCATGAGATCGCCGAGCGGGAGCTGGAGATGCAGGAGGCGGCGGAGATCGAGGAGCGCCGGGAGGAGGAGTTGCGCGTGGCCGAGGTCGAGGTAGAGAAGAGTCTGTCCATCGAGGAATCGGCGGTGGAGTACCCACGCGAGCTCTGGCGCAGCCACTACTACGAGTACTACAACCTTGAGGGCGGCGCCGAGGACAACGATGAGGACGCGGTCGACTTTAGCAGGGGGGACGCGGAGTCCACCAACGGCGGCATGTCACTAGGACAAGTCATCGACGTCTCATCTCACACCGGCGGTGCATAGGCCAGCGCGGTGGCGGCTTTGTTAAAATTATACGTACTTAGACTTTGTTTTTAATGCTGGTCTTTTGTTAGAGCAATGTTCAGGTCAACTGGCTCTGTTTAATTACTAAAATTGCTCGATTCAGTAAGTGTGGTCTGTGTGCTGTACGCTCTTTTGTGTGTCCAAATTAGCAAGCGATGTTAAATTATGCAATGACGTGGATGAGGACAGTACACAGGGAAATTTCCACCAAAATTTGAATTGTCAAACTCATCCCATGCCCGTAAAGCAGAAGAATCATTTGCAATGCACACAATCGTTCAAAGTGAATGGTGTCCGACAGCACCGCGCGCAAAGTTTCCCTCCACATTTCAAAATTTTTGGCCTACCGCTGAAATATCTACCCCCGCCCCCCTCCCCACCCCTTTTCTCCCCGACCACAAGTCACATTTCCCCTATTTCCTCCTTCCTTCCTTTCGAAGCTATAGCCGCTTCCTCGCTTGCTTCCTCGCTCTCGCCGTCTCGCATCCTACCACCGGGGTCGCCATTGTCTTCTTCAATGACCTCTCCAGCGGTTCCTCCTCCGACGACGAATTTTTCAGCACCCGGGTAGGCCTCTCTTCTCTCTCTTGGGTTATGACTTGGAATGAAGGATTTTAACCCGGCGATCGATTTGAGTCATTTCTTCCTCTTGTAGCTCCCTAGGACCATCAGTTGCAACGAATGGAGTGGGGTGGCTGAAGATCTGCCTGCTCATTGTCACCATCATTCTCCATGCATGAAGCTAGTTGCGTTTGAATCTGTGGACAGTGGGAGGAAGTTTCTGGCATGTGCAGAGAAGGTTAGCCCCACTTTCGTTGTTACAAATCATTTGATAGATGTCATTCAGACACTGTCACTGTGCTATGTTATTCTGGATGTTAAGACAGTGTCACAGTTTGTACCTAGTATCTAAAAATGTTGCCATCTCATCAACGGTGCCATTAGAAAATTATTTGGCGCCGCTTCAGCAGTTTGTGCAGCCAACTTTGGTCCACACATCCGAGCAGCCAATCAGTAAGATACTAAATCTTTATGGCATGAAGGAACTGGGCATCGGAGCAACAAGGTGCTCCGGAGTCCGGGTCCCTGATTTTTTCCTGCTGCATCGGCTCGCCAGTGCAGGGCACCGGTGCCAAATGTAGCAACAGTTGTCTTTACACCGGTTTTGGCATACATAGTGGACGGCCTTAGTGCTATTAGTTCTATGTTACTAAATTTGTGCATGTACACACCCGATAGTATGAATTTGCTGTCATCCAAACACCGTCGCTATGCTGTTGCAGTTATATTTAGCTTCCTCATAAAATGTTCAATTTGTTATTTATAGTACATGACTAAGAATTTGTAGTGTTGTTGTAGTTTATTATAGCTTCTGATGTTTCAGAATTTGGTTGTTGTCTCAGTAGCAATAAATTCATTTGCACATTGATCTTTTTGAGAAGATATGTCATAATTAACCTGTTTCTTTTGTTTTTCAAAATATGTATTTGGTGATTTTCTATGTTGCTAGAAACCCATTTCCCCTACAATTGTTACTGATATAGTTTTAAATATTATAGGATGAACAAAAGTGTTCTTACCTGGAGTGGGTTGATCAAGAGTGGCCACAGTCTTTGAAGATGTGCCTAGCAAAGCTCTGGAGCATGTATGAGGAAGAGAACAGAGGTAGGATTAGAGAAAGTGTTTTCAACGCTGAAGAATATTTGAAGATGCGGGATAAAAAGAGGAAGATGGAGAATGAGCTCAGATTTTTTAAATTAGACTTTGCTAAGATGGTGTTGGCGAAGGAGGAGACACTTTCCCAGTTGGCCAGTGCAAAACATGTTCTTACTGAACTGAAAGCAGAGGTGGATAAGTCGAGCCTGGATGATCTCGATTAGGGAAATGAATATATTGTTCTAATATTGTTCTTATGAAGGTGAACTAGCTATATGTTGTATTGTGCTGTTTTCAGGTAGCTATCGTACTATGATGTTAAAATATATTTATGTGCCTGATATGATATTGGCAAACAGCTGTTCGATATGAAATATGAATTTGCGTAATACTGAAATTATTAATTGTAAACTAATAAACCTGCTAAATGGGTCATGGAACTTTGTAAACGGTTCTAGCAGTAAAAGCGCTTGTGATGGATAGCCCAATGCCATGCATTTTTCTTCATCAAATCGTGTGTGACGTAGTTGAATAAAAGCAAACAGTTAACCGAGGCAGAGCGTGTGTGATAGTTACACCTATCACACACGAGGCTATACATAAAACTGTGTGGGATGTATATACGAACGGAAACGTTTTCCTTGGATTGACTGTGTGGGATGTACATACGAACGGAAACATTTTCCCTGGATTGAATGTGTGGGATGTACATAAGAACGGAAACATATTCCTTGGATTGACTGTGTGGAATGTACATAACAAACAGAAACGTTTGTTTGGGACTGACTGTGTGGGATGTACTTACGACCGGAACCGATTGGGCCTGTATAACCGTATTTGATCGCTCGCCCGTCGCACACGACCTCATTTTGCCGAGCGTGTGTGACCGGAGGGCCTATACCCGATGGTTTCTGGGTCATGTGGAAAGTACCCCCCCTATGGCAGTCACTCACTAGGCGACGGTTCAAAACGCCATCGCGGAAAGGGGTTAAAAACCATTTGTATAGCACCTCGCTGTACCAGTGATATGCATATCGTTTTCATGGTCTAGCAAATATTGTTCTAGTGGATCAGTAGGAGGCACAGCAATAAAAGCAAGACCAATTATTTCATCCTTACTAGGTAATTCTTTTTATGAGATTGCCTATTAAACTTGGAGAAATTAAATTCATGAGATTCATCACCAAAGCTAAAACTGGTAGTTTGTTTATGACAATCTATAGTAGCATTGACAGTGTTCAAGAAAGGTCTACCAAAGATAATGGGACAAAAGTCATCTTGTGGGGAACCAAGAACTAAAAAATCAATAGGATATTTTGTTTTCCCACACAAGACTTCAACATCTCTAACAATCCCAAGTGGAGTGATGGTGTCTCTATTAGCAAGTTTAATAGTAACATCTATGTCTTCTATTTCAGCGGGTGCTATATCATTCATAATTTCTTGGTATAAGATAAAAGTAATAGCACTCACACTAGCACCTAAGTCACATAAACCATGATAACAGTGATCTCCTATTTTAACTGAGACAACAGGCATGCCAACAACAGGTCTATGTTTATCTTTTTCATCGGGTTTGGCAATTCTAGCAGCTTCGTCACAAAAGTAAATAACATGCCCATCAATGTTTTCTACCAAGAGATCTTTAACCATAGCAACACTAGGTTCTACTTTGATTTGTTCTGATGGTCTAGGTGCTTTGATATTACTTTTGCGTACCATAGTTGAAACCTTAGCATGTTCCTTTATCCTAACAGGGATAGGTGGTTTTTCAATATAAGCAGTAGGCACAACTGGATCAACATTGTAAATAATAGTTTCATCTTTAGCTTTAACCAGTTCTTTAATTTCTTCTTTAATAGGGGGATGATATTTAAACCACTTCTCCTTGGGGAGATTAACATGAGTAGCAAATGATTCACAAAAAGATGCTACTATCTTAGAGTCAAGTCCATATTTAGTGCTAAACTTGTGAAAAGCATCGGTATTCATAAAAGATTTAACACAATCAAACTTAAGCTTAATACCTGACTCTTTACCTTCATCGAGTTCCCAATCTTCAGAGTTGTGTTTAATTCTTTCTAAAAGATCCCACCTGAATTCAATAGTCTTCTTCATAAAAGAACCAGTACAAGAAGTATCGAGCATGGATTGATCATCACGAGAAAGCCGAGCATAGAAGTTCTGACTAATAATTTCTATCGATAGCTCATGATTTGGGCATGAATATAACATTGACTTAAGCCTCCCCCAAGCTAGAGCGATACTTTCTCCTTCACAAGGCCAAAAATTATATATATATAATTCCGATCACGATGAACTAGATGCATAGGATAAAATCTTTGGTAAAATTCCAATTTCAATCGATTCCAGTTCCAAGATCCAATATCATCGCATAGCCTATACCATGTCAATGCTTTTACCTTCAAAGATAAAGGGAAAGCCTTCTTCTTAGCTTCATCTCCGAGTAAACCTGCAAGCTTAAATAATACACAAATTTCATCCACATATATCAAGTACATATCAGGATGTTCAGTTCCATCTCCTACATAAGGATTAGCTAGCAGTTGTTCTATCATACCCGAAGGAATTTCATAACCAATATTTTCAGTAGGTGCAGTAGGTCGAGGGGCAACTAATTGTGCTTCCGGTCGAGGTGAAGATACCCCGAACAAACCTCTCAAAGGATGGTTCTCCATAGTAATACGTGACAATAAATTTCAGCACATACTAATAATTTTTCCTTACCAAGAGCGCTTCACTCCCCGGCAACAGCTCCAGAAAAGAGTCTTGATGACCCACAAGTATAGGGGATCAATCATAGTCCTTTCGATAAGTAAGAGTGTTGAACCCAACGAGGAGCAGAAGAAAATTACAAGTGGTTTTCAGCAAGGTAATTTCTGCAAGCACTGAAATTGTTGGTAATAGGTAGTTTGATAGCAAGATAATTGGTAACGACCAAGTAACGGTAATAGTAAATAAAGTGCAGCAAGGTAGCCCAATCCTTTTGTGGCAAAGGACAGGCCAAAACGTCTCTTATAATAAGCAAAGCGTTCTTGAGGGTACACGGGAATTTCACCATGTCACTTTCATCATGTTGGTTTGATTCGTGTTCGCTACTTTGATAATTTGATATGTGGGTGGACCGGTGCTTAGGTGTTGTTCTTACTTGAGCAAACCTCCTACTTATGATTAACCCTCTCGCAAGCATCCGCAACTACGAGAAAAGTATTAAGATAAAATCTAACCATAGCATTAAACTTTTGGATCCAAATCGGTCCCTTACGAAATAGCGCATAAACTAGGGTTAAGCTTCTGTCACTCTAGCAACCCATCATCTAATAACTACTCCACAATGCATTCCCTTAGACCCACATATGGTGAAGTGCCATGTAGTCGACGTTCACATGACACCACTAAGGGAATCACAACATACATATCATCAAAATATCGAACACATATCAAGTTCACATGATTACTTGCAACATGACTTCTCCCGTGATCTCAAGAACAAAAGTAACTACTCACAAATGATAATCATGCTCAAGATCAGAGGGGTATTGAATAGCATAATGGATCTAAAGTTATAATCTTCCACCAAATAAACCATATAGTAATCAACTACAAGATGTAATCAACACTACTAGTCACCCACAGGTACCAATCTGAGGTTCCAGTACAAAGATTGAACACAAGAGATGAACTAGGGTTTGAGAGGAGATGGTGCTATTGAAGATGTTGATGGAGATTGCCCTCCCAAAGATGAGAGGGTTGTTGGTGATGACGATGACGATGATTTCCCCCTCCGGGAGGGAAGTTCCCCTGGCGGAATCGCTCCGCCGAAGGGCAAAAGTGCTCCTGCCCAAGTTCTGCCTCGAGACGGCGACGCTCTGTCCCAAAAGTCTTCCTCCTATTTTTTCTAGGTCAAAGAGACCTATATACGAGAAGATGTGCACCGGAGGTGGGCCGAGGAGGGCACAACCCACCAGGGCGCGCCTGGGGGCCCTTGCGCGCCCTGGTGTCTTGTGCTCACCAGGGTGGCCCCCTTCGGTAGTTATTTGCTCCAGCATTTTTTATATATTCCAAAATAATTCTCCGTAAATTTTCAGCTCATTTGGAGATGTGCAGAATAGGTAACTCTGACGTAGCTTTTCCAGGTCCAGAATTCCAACTGCCGGTATTCTCCATCTTTGTGTAAACCTTGCATATTATGAGAGAAAAGACATTAGAATTACTACATAAAGCTTTATTATGCATAAAAATATTATAAATAACTGTAGGAAAACATGATGCAAAATGGACGTATCAAGCACCACCAACTCGGAGTCAACCATGTGTTGTCACCACCATTTTTTCGTGATCCCAGCAGCTACACGCGATGGGCTAAGAATCCCACCACCGCCGCTGCACCACCATACCCTCTGCGTCAATTCGCCATCCATAGATCGCATCTCATCGTTGAGGACAAACTGGCTGGAGTGAAATACGCCAAAACCCACAAATGAGTCTTCCAACCGCATCTCACAATCTCGCCAGTATGAGCCGCCGGCAGCAGGCACCAGATCTAGGCAATCTTGGCAGTAGGAGGCCTTGTACAATGGTAGGTGCTTAGGGAGGTGCTTAAAAAAATAAACCGGGTTTTTCTGAAGCACCGGTGCCTATTTCTACAGGAGAGACGCCTAATTAAGCGTCTACCCTGTACAAATAAGCATCGGTGCTTAAGGAAAGCCTGGTTTATTTTGCTAAGCATCTTGCATTGTACAAGGTCTAAGCCGTCTACAGTAACCACTGGATCTGGAGATAGAAACACTCACAAATATCCTACAGTGGCCATCACATTCCGCAGCTCGAGTACCCATCGCCGCCATCACAGGAGGCATTGCTGCCCAAGATCATCCATGAAGGGGCCCTCCACCGGCATGCCGCTGTGTCACCATCCCTCCATTGGGGGATCTATGTAAACCAGGACACGCAGGTGCTACAACCTTAGGCATGTAGGCGCAGCCCTCCTAGAAATCTAGTGGTGGAGAACAGGTCCCCTCCGGCGGCCGCATGTGACGGTGCAGCCATGCACAGGCTCCTTCATGTGGAGATGAGGAATGCTGCAATCCGTCAGCCTTGGATGCCTCAATTGCTTCGGCCGATGGGATCAAGGAGGATCAAACGGGGAAGGAAAAAGAAACAGCGAGGAGGATGCAGGAATGGAGGGAAGGCCCGCCGCCACCGTAGACTGCACAGGGCGCTGGACGTCGACGATGAGGAGGAGGGAAGGAACGAGGGAAGACACTAGTGGTGGCGGGGATGGGCTGCGCCCGAGTCGCCCTTGCGAGACGGGGGTCGTTCCGCTTTTGAAGGACATGCTAATAAAGATGACAAAATTGTGTGTTTCTCTGAAGTGTTTTGGCGACCGAACATGGCCTTCATATAAGTACAATTTTAGATCCGCGACTCCAAATGTTGCATTTTATTTTTTACGGTTATGGTGGTCTAAGTTTTCTTGACCAAGACTAATGTTCATTAACTTTATTTGCCTCAGATTATTCCCCAAACACTGTACTTATGAGCTCCCAAAAATTAGCTTAAACCTTACTACATTTCACTATTTCTTCTCACAGAAAGCCGACCTGGTGGAGGGATAAGTTTACATTGCCATAGGATTTGCTGCCTTCTGCGGTTCTGCCCACTGTAGTGGCATTCTCTACTTGCATTTCAGAAGATCATCTATAGGATGTGTAAGCCATTAGCAATGTTACAGGCTGCAGATTTTCAGTAAGAGTCCACTGCATAGTATCCTCTGATTGTATTGCTCAAAATTAACCACAATTCTTATTGCAGACCATTTTCCACCTCATGTAAGGCGGTTGAACTTTCATTAATTGGTGAGGTACCACTTGCAAGGTTAGTCTAGCTATCCTAGAGAAAGGTGATCTGTTGAATCAGTCAATCTGGGGTCAATGTACTAATGAATCTCCTAATGGGTAATCTTTGTTGCAGTGAGTTTGAAATAATAATGAACACAGAGAGTAATTAATTGATGTTCCTCTTTATTCATTGGTGATAACACTTACATCTCTTTAAGTAAAAAGAGGAAGAAGCTCATTTTGTTCGCGTGCGCATCATGTGGTTCCCACACGCGTGCATTTTCCAGTGAACGTGAAAATGTGAACTGTGGAGCTATTGCTTCACAGTATATAGTAAAAAAAGTGAAAATGTGGTGACAAAATGTTAAGGTACCAGTAGTAGCCACTCTCGATCTATTATGATCTCTCACTGATTCGGGATACAAGCTTTGGTTACACTGATTTGAGATTACAGGCAGAGAGAAGAGTGAGAGGTAGGAGAAGAAGCAAGCCGCCGTTCGTGCCGTGATCCTACGGGGATACCTCGTCTGTTCCTTGGCCCTCGTACTTGTAGTTACTGCTGTAACAGGCCAGCTGGGCCCAACCCATCACTAGCAACCCAACATAGCAAGGGGGCTGACATCCCTTCCCCCTTGACAGCTGGCTTGCCATCAAGCCGGTAGCGGTTATCTGGGGATGGGAGGGCGTGCACGATGCATGCATCGCTTGTTGCTTCTTCGCCGGCTCAAGGACCCTGCACGATCCAGTCGCCGACATCCCTCCCTCCATGAGACTCGGCTTGACCCCAAGCTGACATCGCCGAGAATCGCCTGGGTCCCATGGTGCTCGATGTTCCTGGGCTTGGTTGGAGCCGCGGCGGTAGCCGAAGTTGAGGTAGACTGCAACGATGGAGAGGTAGTACTTGTGGCCGATGAAAATCCCATCGAAGACCGTGGTGATGGTGTAGTCTTGGCCAACACCGCTACGGTCGAAGCCGAGGTAGCACTTGTGGTCGGTGGAGATTTGCGTGAAGACGGCGGTGACGGTGATGACACCCGTCCCTTCTTGAAAATGCCCTTGAGTCGACAGGAGTCCAAGCAGTCGATGCAATGAAATGTCGCTCGTGTGGATGAGGAAGCGGACAACTAAGATGATGACACACATCCCTCATACAAAGACCTCTTGGCGAGCCAATTCCAGTGACAAACGCAATGCCAGCCTGATAACCCACAAGTATAGGGGATCGTTTGTAGCCTTCTTCGATAAATAAGAGTGTCGAACCCAACGAGGAGCTAAAGGTAGAACAAATATTCCCTCAAGTTCTATCGACCACTGATACAACTCTACGCACACTTGACTTTTGCTTTACCTAAAACAAGTATGAAACTATTTTGCAAGAATAAAACTAGAAGTACTTTGCGAGAATAAAAACTATGAATAAATTGCAAGGTAATAAAAGTAGATAGCTTTTGTCAACAAGAAAGTCATTTGTCCCTAGGCAATCGATAACAAGTACCGGTAATCATTCTTGCAATTTTACATGAGGGAGAGGCATGAGCTAACATACTTTCTCTGCTTGGATCATATGCACTTATGATTGGACCCCTAGCAAGCATCCGCAACTACTAAAGATCATTAAGGTCATGAAACCCAACCATAGCATTAAGTATCAAGTCCTCTTTATCCCATACGCAACAACCCACTTACTCGGGTTTAAGCTTCTGTCACGCTCGCAACCCACCATAAGCGAATCATGAACATATTGCAACACCCTACAGCGAGGATCCCTCATGTTTGCGTGAGACGGAGGGCACCGTAGGACAGCACCATAAATAAAATATAAAATCATACCAACCAAGATCATGATTAACCCACAGGACAAAACGGATCTACTCAAACATCATAGGATAACCATAGATCATTGGGAAATAATATATGGAGTTGAGCACCATGTTTAAGTAGAGATTACAGCGGGGAGAATGGGTGTTACACCGCTGCATAGAGGGGGAGAAAGTTGGAGTTGACGGTAGCAAGATTGTTGATGTAGATCGCCCTCACGATCCTTGCGCCGGCGGCACTCCGGCGCCACCGGGAGAGAGGGGGAGAGAGCCCCCCTCCTTCTTCTTCTTCCTTGGCCTCCCCCCTAGATGGGAGGAGAGTTCCCCCTCTGGTCCATGGCCTCCATGGTGGCGGAGGGGCGGGAGCCCCTCCGAGATTGGATCTCCCTCTCTGTTCTCTTCTGTTTTCCCGTTCCCCAGATCTGGCCCTTCACCATTTCTTAAATTCCCGGAGATCCGTAACTCCGATTGCACTGAAATTTTTACACGATTTTTTTCCATAAATTATATTTCTTGCGCAAGAAGAAGGGCCCCAACCGACTTTCGAGGAGGGCACAAGATACCTGGGCGCGCCACGGGGTGCCCGGCGCACCCTGATGGGTTGTGGTCACTGTGGGCCCCCGTTTGCATTGATTCCACCTCCCAAAAATCATAAATATTCCAAAATAATTCTCCATAAATTTTTATCACGTTTGGACTTCATTTGATATGGATTTTTTGCGAAACAAAAAACATGCAACAAACAGGAACTGGCACTGGGCACTAGATCAATAGGTTAGTCCAATAAATCATATAAAAAGTTGCCAAAAATATGTGAAAGTTGTATAATATTGGCATGAAACAATCAAAAATTATAGATACGATGGAGACGTATCAGCATCCCCAAGCTTAATTCCTGCTCGTCCTCGAGTAGGTAAATGATAAAAAAGATAATTTTTGATGTGGAATGCTACCTAGCATAAACTTGATCATATGTCTAGTCATGGCATGAATATTAATACACGAGTGATTCAAAGCAATAGTCTATAATTTGACATAAAGACATCAATACTCAGGCATCCCAACAAACAGTCATGTCTTTCAAAATATCAACACTAAAGAAAGCTATCCCTACAAAATCATATAATCTTGTCATGCTCTGTCTTCTTAACACAAAGTATTTATCATGCACAACCCCGATGACAAGCCGAGCAATTGGTTCATACTTTTTAACGCGCTTCAGCTTTTTCAACCCTTACGCAATACATGAGCGCAAGCCATGGATATAGCACTATAGGTGGAATAGAGTATGATGATAGGGGTAAATATAGAGAAGACAAAAAAGTAAGAAAGTCTCACATCGACGCGGCTAACCAATGGGCTATGGAGATGCCCATCAATTGATATCAACGTGAGGAGTAGGGATTGCCATGCAACGAATGCACTAAGAGCTATAAGTGTATGAAAGCTCAATATGAAAACTAAGTGGGTGTGCATCTAGTCCTATAATAAAATTCCCACTAGTATATGAAAGTGACAACATAGGAGACTCTCCATATGAAAAACATGGTGCTAGTTTGAAGCACAAGTGTGGAACTAGCATGCCCCTTCTCTCTTTTTCTTTTTCTTTTCTTTTCTTTTTTTTCTTTTTTTTCTCTCAATGTCCGGAGTCTCATCCCGACTTGTGGGGGAATCATAGTCTCCATCATCCTTTCCTCACTGGGGTAATGCTCTAATAATGAAAATTGATGATCATCACACTTCTATTTACTTATAACTCAAAAGAAATAAAAATTACAACTCAATACCTATAACAAAGTATGACTCTATATGAATGCCTCTGGCAGTGTACCAGGATGTGCAATGATCTAGCGTAACATGTATAAAAAATGATGAACGGTGGCTGAGCCACAAACACTATGTCAGCTATATGATCATGCAAAGCAATATGACAATGAATGCTCAAGTCATCAAAACGGAAGCGGTGGAAGTTGCATTGCAATATATCTCGGAATGGCTATGGAAAGGCCATAATAGGTAGGTATGGTGGCTGTTTTGAGGAAGATATAATAAGGCTTATGTGTGATAGAGCGTATCATATCACGGGGTTTGGATGCACCTGGGGAATTTGCACCACATCTCGAGGTGAGAAAGGGCAATGCACGGTACCGTAGAGGCTAGCAATTTGTGGAAAGGTAAGAGTGCGTATAATCCATGGACTCACATTAGTCATAAAGAACTCATATACTTATTGCAAAAGTTTATTAGCCCTCGAAGCAAAGTACTACTACGCATGCCCCTAGGGGGATAGATTGGTAGGAAAAGACCATCGTTCGTCCCCGACCGCCACTCATAAGGAAGACAATCAATAATAAATCATGCTCCAACTTCATAGCATAACGAGAGACTATACATGCATGCTTCGGGAATCAGAAACCTTAACACCAATATTCTTACTAACCACAACTGTTTACTAGTACCTCCCACATATTCCATCTCTATATCGCAAAACTATTGCAAGGAATCAAACACATCATATTCAGTGATCCATAAGTTTTATGTAGGATTTTATGACTAACCATGCAATTGACCAATTCCTGTTGCCTCTCTAAATAGATATAAGTGAAGCAAGAGAGTTTAATTCTTTCTACAAAAGATCATGCTCTAATAAGTATAAGTGAAGCAAAAGAGCATTCTACAAATAACGGTTTTCTATGTGAAGAGAAACAGGCAATCCAAACTTCAAATGATATAAGTGAAGCACATGAAGCATTCTATAAAGCCACACTCAAAAGATATAAGTGAAGTGCAATGAGCATTCTATAAATCGACCATGGACTATCTCATACCAGCATGGTGCATAAAATAAAAATGAAAAATAAACACAAAAGACGCTCCAAGATTCACACATATCACATGAACGAAACGAAGATGAAAACATATCGATACTTGTTGAAGAAAGATGGGATGCCTTCCGGGGCATCCCCAAGCTTAGATGCTTGAATCTCCTTGAATATTTACTTGGGGTGCCTTGGGCATCCCCAAGCTTGAGCTCTTGCCTCTCCTCCTTCTTCTCATATCGGGACCTCCTCGATCTTTGATCACTTCATCCACACAAAACTCAACAGAAAGCTCGGTAAGATCCGTTAGTATGATAAAGCAAATCACTACTCTAAGTACTGTTGCAAACCAATTCATATTTTTTTTTTGCATTTTAGCTACTATAATATAACTTTTCCATGGCTTATACCACCGATAAAAATCGATAGTTTCATCAAAACAAGCAAAACAATGCATTAAAAACAGAATCTGTCTTAAACAGGACAGTCTGTAGCAATCTGAACACCTACCATACTTCTGGTACTCTAAATATTATTAAAAATTACTAAAAAATAAAAAATTTGTATATAAGGACTGTGCAAAAAGTTTCATAAAGTTTCGATGTTCCAGTAAAAAACGTAAAATCACGCACTACAGCCAAAGTTTCTGTTTCTGCACCGCACATACCAACAAGCAATCTAATCATCCTAATGGCAAATCTTAGCACATTATTTTTATAATACAATGGATTTGTACAAGGGGATAATTATTTTTGTGAGAAACTTCATGAAAAATTCTACATTGTTTCCATGAGCATGAACACAAGTGTTCAAGGTCGACCCTCACTTCTCCAATGCATCACCTTTCAATCGCTTCTCTTTTTGTGAAGTTTTAAGTTCCCCTCTATATTTTTTGTTTTGGAACTTTATAAAAGCACTCAACAGAATAAAATGACTCTCTAAAACTTCTGGGATGTCTCCCTGGCAGTGATTTCTTTAAATTCATTAAGCTAGGCATAAAGTGCTCACGTAATGAATCCACCCGGATCCCAAGGTATATCAAAGCCAATTTCAATTAGCAATGATTTGGCATTTAGTAGTGAGCACAAAGCAACATATATGATGCAATGACGAAGTCTAACTCTCTTCCTATGCATCGGCATGTCATACAAGAACAATTCATGCACATCAAGTAAAGGCCAATACATAGCATAAGAAGTTTCTTGCAATTTTATCGTGTTGGAAACATAAAGTGGTGGAGATGTAGTTCCTCTCTCATAATAATTGCAAGTAGGAGCAGCAAGCACATGCATATTATATTCATCAAAATCATTATGTGCAACGGTAAAAGGCAACCCATCAATATAATCCTTAATAAGAGCAAACTTCTCCGATATAGTGTAGTTTGGAGAATTCAAAAAGATAATAGGACTATCATGTGTGGGTGCAATAGCAACAATTTCATTCTTAACATAAGGAACTAATGCAAGTTCATCTCCATAAGCATAATTCATATTGGCATCATGGCCACAAGCATCAAGTTCATCAAAAAGGGATATTTCAAAAGAATCAACGGGATCATAGCAATTATCATAGCATTCATCCTTCGGTAAGCACGAAGGTAAATTAAAAAATGTATGAGTTGAAGAGTTACTCTCATTAGAAGGTGGGCACGGGTAGCTAATCCGCTCTTCCTCCTTTGTTCTTCGCTCTCCTCATCATCTTTTTCATCCAATGAGCTCACAGTTTCATCAATTTCTTCTTCCATAGACTCCTGCAAAATATTAGTCTCTTCTTGGACAGCGGAGACTTTCTCAATAAATATATCAATATCAGAATTGTATTTATAATTTTCATAGCAATATTTAAGGATGGCAAAATTTTCAAGTCTATAAACATCATCATCAAAAGCTTCATACTTTAAAAACAAAGATTCAATTTCATAAGCACCCTTAAAAGCAACAAATTCTTCTATTCGTTCCACATCATAGTAATCATATCTACCATTAGCATAAGAAGCTAAGGTTTCACTATCATTAAATTTGCATGAAAAGGGAAGGTGTGGAGCATTCATCCCAGAGCAACAAGTAAAATCATATCTCTAGCATAAATTCCAAGCATACCAATGCAACATATCAATTTGATCCCATAACAGTTTCCCTTTTTGTGTCAAGCGATAATCCCTAAAGTATTCATGTTGATCCAATGTTACTCCCATTATCAAGTTGAATGGGGTTTTCTCAGGATTATCAAAGTAGTGCATAATATTTTTCACATAACGAGCATTGAGGGTTTTAGGAGGTTCCCCATCTCCATGAGTAGCAAGTACAACTAATTTTTTGGGTGTTTCGTGTTCCATATCCATAACTAAAGATACAGAACAACTTAGAACAGAAAATAAAAAGTACTTAGTGATAAAGCAAACAAGCACACACGAGAATATTCACCCCACGCTATTGCTCCCCGGCAACGGCGCCAGAAAAAGGTCTTGATAACCCACAAGTATAGGGGATCATTTGTAGCCTTCTTCGATAAATAAGAGTGTCGAACCCAACGAGGAGCTAAAGGTAGAACAAATATTCCCTCAAGTTCTATCGACCACCGATACAACTCTACGCACACTTGATGTTTGCTTTACCTAAAACAAGTATGAAACTATTTTGCAAGAATAAAACTAGAAGTACTTTGCGAGAATGAAAACTATGAATAAATTGCAAGGTAATAAAAGTAGATAGCTTTTGTCAACAAGAAAGTCATTTGTCCCTAGGCAATCGATAACAAGTACCGGTAATCATTCTTGCAATTTTACATGAGGGAGAGGCATGAGCTAACATACTTTCTCTACTTGGATCATATGCACTTATGATTGGACCCCTAGCAAGCATCCGCAACTACTAAAGATCATTAAGGTCGTGAAACCCAACCATAGCATTAAGTATCAAGTCCTCTTTATCCCATACGCAACAACCCACTTACTCGGGTTTAAGCTTATGTCACTCGGGCAACCCACCATAAGCGAATCATGAACATATTGCAACACCCTACAGCGAGGATCCCTCATTTTTGTGTGAGACGGAGGGCACTGTAGGACAGCACCATAAATAAAATATACAATCATACCAACCAAGATCACGATTAACCCATAGGACAAAACGGATCTACTCAAACATCATAGGATAACCATAGATCATTGGGAAATAATATATGGAGTTGAGCACCATGTTTAAGTAGAGATTACAGTAGGGAGAAGGGGTGTTACACCACTGCATAGAGGGGGAGAAAGTTGGTGTTGACGGTAGCAAGATTGTTGATGTAGATCGCCGTCACGATCCTTGCCCCGGCGGCACTCCGGCGCCACCGGGAGAGAGGGGGAGAGAGCCCCCCTCCTTCTTCTTCTTCTTCCTTGGCCTCCCCCCTAGATGGGAGGAGAGTTCCCCCTCTGGTCCATGGCCTCCATGGTGGCGGAGGGGCGGGAGCCCCTCCAAGATTTGATCTTCCTCTCTGTTCTCTTCTGTTTTCCCGTTCCCCAGATCTGGCCCTTCATCGTTTCCTAAATTCCTGAAGATCCGTAACTCCAATTGCACTGAAATTTTTACATGATTTTTCCATAAATTATCTTTCTTGCACCAGAAGAACGTCCCCAACCGACGTTCGAGGAGGGCACAAGATACCTGGGCGCGCCAGGGGGTGCCTGGCGCGCCCTGGTGGGTTGTGGTCACTGTGGGCCCCCATTTGCGTTGATTCCACCCCCCAAAAATCATAAATATTCCAAAATAATTCTGCGTAAATTTTTATCGCGTTTGGACTTCATTTGATATGGATTTTCTGCGAAACAAAAAACATGCAACAAATAGGAACTGGCACTGGGCACTGGATCAATAGGTTAGTCCAATAAATCATATACAAAGTTGCCAAAAATATGTGAAAGCTGTATAATATTGGCATGAAACAATAAAAAATTATAGATACGATGGAGACGTATCACAACCCTCCAAGATCCCAAGAACCGCCCCGCTGGTAAAGGTGCAAATTTGATTCCAACCTACAATTGTCACAAGTGAGCAGAGAAAATGAACAGAGCTGAAACAGGAAGCAAATGCTGTTGTAGGCATCAAGCTGCGTGTTGGAAATGTCCAGCGGACAAGCCCGGAATAGCACAAGCTCATATGACACATGCTGCACTGGAAGTTCTCTAGTTAGACTATTGCTGGAAGTAGTATGGCAGATAGCATTGCAGTCTACTACTCCGAATCGACCATCAGGTCTAGATGCTTGCCAGGATATCCCGCTCAAGGAATGGTAAGGAAAATATGAGCACTATATCCCAATGGTATATACTGAGTCGAGATTTGGGTCCATGAACATTTTGTACTGAACATTCTGGATCCAGGTTGTAGGAGGGAGCGATTTGGCATTGCACAAAATCTGCAGTTTTTTAGGACTAAGGATATTACATATAGTAGCATGCATCAGCTCTCTAGTGCTCCACCATTTCTTATGGGAACAACTACCAGCCAACTCCTGACTCCAAATGCTACAATGTACTTTCATGCCCATAATCTGAATTGTCTTCTGCAATTTATGAGGAATAGGAATGGCACCAACAACAGCATACTCCAAAGCCAATATGTGATACTCATAAAATTTCCTCTGCTCCTGGCTTTTGTACGCAAGATCACTAATGCCCCATAATTTCTCAAGGCAAAAACAACTAGCCCAGCCCCTGCCATGAGGTAGTTTTAACCACAACTACAGCTGGGTATCCATTAATCGCATGATCACCGAAATAGTTCTTGCCACCATCCGGATCCAGCAAACAACTTTCTTCCAGGAACATGGTGTCAGGTGCACACTTAGTAGATACGCCCAGGATGCTCTCAGATCTGCAATGCTAAAAAAATTATAATGCATTGACATGCTCAAGACCTGCACTTCTCGGCGATCGCATGAAAATGATGGCCAAGGTGGCTTCAGCTGGATAGTCTCTTGACTGAACTTGAACAAAGGCCGTGGCTCGAGTTGCATAGTGTAATCTCCACTGCATTTTGTTGCCCTTCCCATGATTGTACATCTACCAAATTTCCATGGAAGAAGTGAATCAATAGTAAATGCAGAGAGTACCGTCTGAACAACAACACTAGCAAACAAACTGGAAATTGAACCCTGAAGCTTGTAGAATACTAGTTCATATGGCCCAAATTGCATGAACTGGAGAAACTTTTGCTTGAATGTTCAGTGCCTAGAGCAACCATTTTTTGCATGCTCAGAAATACATGTGCAGCCGTGATAGCTAGATTGGAGTGCTGCACTGGAGGAGCCATAGTAATAAAGCAAGCACATAGTTCTAAAAGCCACTTTTTACCTAAATGAAATAACCGCTTACTAAAACATGAATCATCCTTGTCCTCTGATGGCACACCGGTTTGAAATGATGGCCATGGAGTTGGTCGAATCTCATTCCCCTCTACAATATGATCTGCCAGAAATGATTGCCACGGTATCGGCCGTAGCAGCAGGCCCTGGTGCCTTGTGTGCGGCGAGACGTCCCAGACATGGTTCAAGAACGGCTCTCCATCTGGATGTACTGCAAAAGAAAGCTCTGTTTGATAGTGAACCGACTGGTGGTCAGGTGGCCACCACTCATAGCCAAAATCATCAGTGAAACAGTTGTGAGGGATGTCATAGAAGACAACAACACCCTCCTCAACAATCTGCACTGGAATAGGGGGTGGCCACGGTTGCTGCTTGATTTCCTTTCGCAATGGTGGCAGTAGTAAGCATTTGCTCCCAATCACAAGATGAACGCCATGTGGTCGATGTTGTGTGCGTGCAATGGCTGCACCTGGGCGTCGCCGTGGATGAGGACAACCGAAGGCCCCTATTTCGCCGGGTAACGAAATCAGGGACGCATCAGCAACTCCGTCGCAGTTGTTGGCGATGTGTGGGTCGTACCTCGAGAGCATGGGAGGTACAGGGTGTTAGAAAGCATTGTACATGTATATGCGGTATAAGTATAAACCGTATATACGTCTGGTAGGATTAGGTGTTGCGTGAGTTGTTGTAAATCTGGTAGTTCAGGTTGTTAGAATTTATCCTCATCTTTGTATAGTCTTTCTTGAGGATCAATCCAACACCTACCGAACTACCGTATCCTGTAAACCTATCGATCTATATAACACGCAGCGCGTCCCTGCTAGAGGCATACGCTTCAACCAATCTTTCATGGTATTTAGAGCCTAGTTCCTCTTTGACATCCAACCCTAGTTATGGCTAGCTCCAGCTCCGCCGCCGCCGCCACTTTTCCCCTCATCCCCATCGCTGACAAGCTTCACCGGGGCAACTACCTGGTGTGGCGCGCGCAAGCCCTAGCCACCATCCGCGGAGCACAGCTGATCGATCACCTCAACCCCGATCACCCGTTCCCGGAGCCCAAGCTTGCTGACAAGGATGGCAAGCCAATCGATGTGCCAAACCCGACGCATCTCATCGCCCTGGTGCAAGACTCTCAGGTGCTGAGCCTCATCTTCAACTCGATCTCAGCATCGGTGATGATCCAAGTCGCCCACTACACCAAGGCCATGGCGGCATGGACCGCCATCAGGGAGATGTTCCTCTCCCAGACGCAGGCCAACATCGTCAACACGCGGATCGCCCTCTCCAACACCAAAAAGGGCACCGCGACCATCGCCAATTACATCAGGCGCATGAAGGCACTGGGCGACGAGATGTCTTCAGTAGGAAAGCCGCTCGACGATGATGACATGGTCTCCTACATCCTCGCTGGACTGGACTACGACTACATCTCGTTTGTCTCTTCCATCTGCGCTGCGAGGACCGAACCAATCAAGGTAGCCGAACTCTACTCTCAGTTGATCGGTTTTGAAAAACGCCTTGCTATGTTCGAAGATGGCAACCACTCCTCCCAGTCCTCAGCCAACGTCGTCTCCTGTGGCCATGGTGGTTTCGGTCGAGGTGGAGGTGGCCGCGGCAATGGAGGAGGTGGCCGCGGCAACAGAGGCCGTGGCAATGGAGGCCGCGGCAACGGTAATGGAGGAGGTGATGATCTTCCTGAGGTCATCTGCCAAATCTGCAAGAGGCCAAACCACTCTGCCATCGAGTGCTACCGTCGCTTAGACATCTCCTTCACCAAGAATGATAAGAGCGTAGGGTCGGCCACTACTTTGTCCTATGGGGTGGACACAAATTGGTACCTTGATACAGGGGCCACTGACCACATCACCAGTGAGCTTGACAAGCTAACAGTTCGCAACAAATACAACGGCAACGAGCAAGTCCACACTGCAAATGGAGAAGGTATGGAAATTAGTCATATTGGTCAATCTACTGTTCGTACTCCCACTCGTGATCTTCATCTTAAAGACATCTTGCATGTACCTGATGCCACCAAAAATCTGATCTCTGCACATCGTTTGTCCACTGATAATCATACCTATCTTGAAGTTCACCCAAATTTCTTTTTCGTTAAGGAACAGGGAATGAAGCAAACCCTCCTCCGGGGCAGATGTAGACATGGTCTCTACCCCCTTTCATCGGCTCTGTTAAGTTCAAGCAAGCAAGTTTTGGGCATCAATAAGTTGTCCACTGAGAGGTGGCATAGCCGGCTAGGACACCCTTCATCCACCATAGTGCGTCATGTCCTTAGCCAAAATAATATTCACTTTTCAAGTAGTGAGTTGAATAAAGAAGGTGTTTGTGATGCATGCCAAATGGGCAAAAGTCACCAACTTCCTTACCCTAGTTCGATCAGTGTATCCAAAGCTCCTTTAGAGCAAAAAAAATCCGATGTATGGGGGCCTGCCCATGATTCTATCAATAGAAAAAACTATTATGTTTCATTCATTGATGATTACAGTAAATTCACATGGATATATCTCCTTAAGCACCGATCTGAAGTGTTCAAAGTTTTTCATGAGTTTCAAACTCTTGTTGAAAGGTTGTTCAATAAGAAAATTATCACTATGCAAACAGATTGGGGTGGCGAGTATGAGCGCCTTAATTCCTTCTTTCGCCAATTAGGAATTACCCATCATGTCTCCTGTCCTCATGCTCACCAGCAGAACGATTCAGCTCAAAGGAAACATCGACACATTGTTGATGTAGGCCTTTCCCTCTTAGCTCATGCTTCTATGCCCTTAAAATTCTGGGATGAAGCTTTTCTCTCAGCCACATATTTGATCAATCGCACCCCTAGCAAAGTGATTAATTTTGAAACCCCATTAACTCGTCTGTTTCAAGAACAACCAAATTATCATTCACTTCGAGTTTTTGGGTGTGCATGTTGGCCTAATCTTCGCCCATACAATTCCAAAAAATTAGAATTCCGTTCTAAACAGTGTGTGTTCCTTGGATACAGCAATCTTCACAAAGGTTTTAAGTGGCTAGATATTGCTGCTGGACGAGTTTATATATCCTGTGATGTCATTTTTGATGAGACAGTTTTTCCCTTTGCCTCCTTAAATCCAAATGCAGGCACCCCTCTTCGCTCCGAAGTTTTGTTGCTTCCTGAAACAACTCTCTCTGAGCCTATTGATCACAAGGGCGAACGTGTAGTTGATCAACAGGCTAATTTTCGTACTAATTCTGTTGCTAATCATGGAGAAAATCCAGCTATTATTCATGATTTAATGCAGTCAGAACAAGACAAAGATGGTGCAGAACACGAGGTTGATTCACGTGCTGCGGCAACTGATCCCGAGGCAGCAGGTGGCACAGGTGGCGCAGGCGGCCCAGGGGGCGAATCCGCCTCGGGCTTAGAAACTCCACACAGGGAGCGCCGCGCGTCGCGGGCTGGCCCGCGAGATCCTGTCTCCCCAGGCGGGCCAACTCCTGGTGAACACGTGGCTCAGGATGGGCCGCATGAGTCCGAGCGGCGATCGCCTCCTCTCACTAGCGATCATGTGAAGGAATCCTGTGCAGGAGCGGCGCGTGGCGCGTCTGGCGCGGTTCCTGAGCGACAGGACGTGAGATCCTCTGCCGCTGATAGCGGATCCGACACGGGATCCCGTGCGGCTGCTCCCTCTTCTACGAGATTGTTTGTGTCACATCCTGCTGCAGCATTTGGTGTGCCAACTCGAGTAACAAGATCACAACATGGTATTGTGAAACCTCAAATACGTACAGACGGTACGGTCAGGTATCACAAGCTAAAGCCTCGTTTTGGAGGTTTGACAACCACTGGTGAGCCAAGTAATTTGCAGGAAGCTCTAAATGACAAAAAGTGGAAAATAGCTATGAATGATGAGTATGATGCTCTTATTAAAAATAAGACTTGGCACTTAGTTCCACCAACAAAAAATAAAAATATTATTGACTGTAGGTGGGTCTATAGGATTAAAAGAAAGGCAGATGGTCAAATTGACAGATACAAGGCAAGGCTAGTAGCAAAGGGTTTTAAACAAAGATATGGTATAGACTATGAGGATACCTTTAGTCCTGTTGTTAAAGCAGCTACTATCAGACTTGTTCTTTCTGTTGCAGTTTCCAGTAACTAGAGTCTTAGGCAATTGGATGTTCAGAATGCGTTCCTTCATGGCGTTCTAGAGGAAGAAGTCTATATGAGACAACCACCAGGCTATGAGATAAAGGGCAAGTAAAATCATCTTTGCAAACTTGACAAAGCTTTGTATGGTCTAAAACAGGCACCTCGAGCATGGTACTCTAGGTTATGTGACAAACTTCAAGCACTTGGTTTTAAACCATCAAGGGGGGATACTTCCTTGCTATTTTATAGAAGAGGAAAGATTATTATTTTTATGTTGGTCTATGTTCATGATATTATTGTTGCTAGCTCATCACAAGATGCAACTGTAGCATTATTGGAAGATTTAAGGAAATATTTTGCCCTAAAGGATTTAGGTGACCTACATTATTTCTTGGGAATTGAAGTTAAAAAGGTGAAAGATGGCATTCTTCTGACCCAAGAAAAGTATGTCATGGATATATTGAAACGTGCAGGTATGATAAGTTGCAAGGTTTCAAACATGCCTCTCTCTACATCGAAAAAGTTGTCAAGAGAAGAAGGAGAACCTTTGGGGGCCGAAGAGTCAACAAGGTATAGAAGTATGGTAGGTGCTCTGCAATATTTAACATTGACAAGACCTGATATTTGTTTTCCTGTAAACAAAGTTTGTCAGTATTTGCACTCTCCTACCTCTCAACACATGACATCAGTTAAAAGGATTTTGAGATATCTTAAAGGTACCATGAGTACAGGTCTAAAATTCACCAAGTCAACTTGCAATCTTGTTAGTGCTTTCTCGGATGCTGATTGGGCAGGATGTCCTGATGACAGAAGATCAACAGGAGGTTTCTATGTGTTTTTTGGTCCCAACTTGATTTCTTGGAGTGCACGTAAGCAGGCTACTGTTTCTAGATCAAGTACTGAGGCTGAGTATAAATCCTTAGCTAATGCAACTGCTGAGATTATTTGGGTCCAAACTCTTCTGCGTGAACTTGGAGTTGCTCATTCACCAGTTGCTCGTCTCTGGTGTGACAACATTGGTGGCACATATTTGTCAGCAAATCCAGTCTTTGATGCAAGGACCAAACATATAGAAGTTGATTATCATTTTGTTCGAGAAAGAGTAGCTAGCAAGCTACTAGATATCCGTTTTATTCCTACAGGTGATCAAGTTGCAGATGGTTTTACCAAGGCCTTATCATGGCGAAAATTGGCAGACTTTAAGAGCAATCTCAACTTGGTGAAGTTGTGATTGAGGGGGCGTGTTAGAAAGCATTGTACATGTATATGCGGTATAAGTATAAACCGTATATACGTCTGGTAGGATTAGGTGTTGCGTGAGTTGTTGTAAATCTGGTAGTTCAGGTTGTTAGGATTTATCCTCATCTTTGTATAGTCTTTCTTGAGGATCAATCCAACACCTACTGAACTACCGTATCCTGTAAACCTATCGATCTATATAAGATGCAGCGCGTCCCTGCCAGAGGCATATGCTTCAACCAATCTTTCACAGGGGTGGCAAGTTGGACATCGATGGTGATATCGACAGCCCGGGACGCGGTCGCAACAACCTGGTACTCCTTCTGGTCTTCCGGTTCGGCCATTGGAGGGGTGGGTGTGATGTCGTTGAGGTCGACCGCAGGCTTGAGAAGGATGGCAGCAGGGGCATCATGGCCCTTGTTGCCAAATTCGGTGGTGGCGACCTCGTGCGAGCATTTCATCGAACAGATGACGTGCGCCATCTCGATGGAGGCAGGGGCCGTGTCGTGGATGATAACGGCCGTGCTGCACGTCAGGTTGGGCCGCATGCACGTGCATGGGGGCATTCTTATCCGCGTTTGCTGCACCTTCCTCGTCCCACCGGTGGGTACGGCATGGTACACCTAACATGTGTGCATTCTCCTTTTTTTTTGCCAGTCCTAACATGTGTGCATGCGATCGATGCTTTAAACCAGATCCCGCACGTACGTGTTACGGTACCGTAGTACGATGGAAGCACTTACCGTTCAACGGGTGTGGCTATGTGCCGCCAGTTGCGAGGCCGTAGCTCGCGTCGCCTGAAAGGCGCACGTGGTTAGCCAGCTCAGTAGCGATGTGGGTTGTAATGCTCCTGTTACTTCTTCTTTTCTTCTACTTTCATTTTTTTAAATGTATATATTTCATAAACTTAAATTTACTTAAGAAATTGAAAACAACGGATTTGAAAAAAATTAACATAGTATAAAAAGAATTGTTAGAAAGTTTTTAAAACTACTGATAAATTTCCAAAAAATGTTCTTGACAAAAAAATTCTGGTGTCTTGTAAACTGTATATGATTTTCTATTTAAATATTCATATATTGTAAAATAATTTTTTGACCATAAAACAGTAAGGCAAAAGCCCTACAGTGTGTCATTTTTCATTTATAAGTAAAGAAACAAAATAGTGTCACAATGGTTGATGGGGAAACAACCAGAGAAGTCTAGAAATACATCTTAAAAGAATAAAAGAAAAGAGAATCAAATATTATCAATCCAGGATGACATGCCATCCTTAAGAGTAGGTTTAGCTCTAAGCATGGTCAATTTGAAAGCCTTGATGAAGTCGTATCTACATTCTGTGATAGAGCAAGGTATTCCTTCAAAGATCAGTCCATTCCTTTGATTCCAGATACTCCAGCAGTCTACAGTCATAATTTCCATGAAAAAACTATGTTGGTATCTCTGTTTTGCTTCAATTATCATATCATAGATGCTCATATCTGTGTTCCATTCAATACCAATGTTCCACCAAAATCCCTGACTAAATGGGCAAGAAAAAAGAAGATGAGTTATGTCCTCCATGCCTTCATCATTACATAATACACAGTTGGTGGATTCAAGATGAAAACTTTTCCTGGTCAGAAGATCATAAGTATTTATTCTCTCATTGAGCATTAACCAGCAAAAGAATTTATTGTAATATAAATTGTACAATAAGAAAACATACATGACATTTAATAGAAATATTCCCGCATTTCAAAAAAATGTTCTTCACACTTAAAAAATCTTCTTGACATTTAAAAAATGTTCGCATATATTCAAGCAATATTTTATTTCCATTCATAAAATGTATGAGACATTTTAACGAAATTTCACTTGCTTCCAAAAAAATATTCTAGAGAATGAAAAAATGTTCCAGTGTTTCAAAAATTGTATGCTAAATCACACAAAAAAGTTTACATGATGTAAAAAAAAATACAAATAAAAAATGTGTGTGACATTTCATAGAAATATTATTGTGTTTAAAAAAATGTTCATTAAATTTGTATAATTATATATATAGTGCAAAAAATGTTTGACTAGATTCAGAAAAAAATATTTCCATTCAAAAATGTATATGACATATTAAAGAAATATTCAAGTGTTTCCAAAAATATTCATGACATGAAAAAATGTGGCGGTTTTAAAAAGAATGTCTGCCTTTAAAAAAAATATGATGTATAAAAATATTGCGTACCAAAAAAATGATGTACTTTATATTTTATGGAAATAAACCCGCATTTCTAAAAAATGGTGATAATTTAGTAATAGAAATTATACAGTATAAAAAATGTACATATTTCCTTTTTTTGTTTGAATACTGGTTTGAATGCGGTTTTTTTTTCTTTATTTCTTCACCGGGTATATATTTTTTATTGTTTTTCACCGGTTTCTTTTTTTTATTGTTTTTCCTTGAATTTTTTTCATCCTTCTATTTCTTTGATTTTCTTTTTTCATCACTGGTTTCCTTTGTTATACTTTAGTTATTTTTTGTCATTTTTCTTTGTTTCCTGTTGGTTTCGGTGTTGTTTTTTCTCTCTCTCATTTATTTTTTTTTTTCTTTGGTTTTCTTGTTTTTCTATGTCTCTTTCTTGGTTTTCACTTTTTCATTTCTTTTGCACTGGTTTCCTTGGTTTCTTTTTTTTTAGTTTTCATGATTTTTTTCTTTCTTTCTTTTGGGTTTCATTCTAATTTGTTATACATCAGGACATTTTTCATACCAATGTTTAACATTTTTTAAACATATTTTTTATGTCTACTTCTTTGCATACACATTGTACATTTTACTTATACATCAGAAACATTTTATATATACATGTTTAAAAAATACATGATTAACATTTTAAGACACATTTTTTGTCTACTTTTTCTAGATACATTTTACATTTTTTGTATACATCCGCAGCATTTTCTATATAAGTCTAACATTTTCTTAATACATTATTGACATATTTTTAAACTTACTATAATTTTTTATGTCTATTTTTTTCCATACACATTGTACACATCGATAATATTTTTAGTGCATGTTTAAACATGATTAACATTTTTCCAATGTTTTGATGTCTGCTTTTTTCCATGCAGATTTGTACATATTTTGTACATGAGGAACATTTGTTTATTCACTTTTAACATTTCTTAAATACATGATTAACAATTTTTCCGATACATGTTTTGATATCTATTTTTTTTATACATCATAAACATTTTTCTATACATGTTTAACATTTTTTAAAATACACAGTCACCATTTTTCAATTCTGTATGTAAATTAATTTCTATGTTAGATATATTTAGAATATTTCAAAATATAAGAAAAGCTAAAAAAGCAAAAAAAAACAAAATGTGAAAAAGTAGAAGAAAAAAGCCATTGGAGGCCTTTGTTCCTCGCTGGGCCGGCCCATTCTGACAGCTCTTGACGTGAGGTTGCACTCTGTCTCGTGTGAAACGGGACATAGTCGCACCCCGTTCAGCTTGCCCTGTGCAGCACCCTTCGTCTACTAGGATAATTGTGTGATAGCAGTGCCCGGCCGAAGATTGGCACGAGCGCATGCGTGCATCCCGCCCTTTTCCCCCTATCCCCGAGCCATGTCAACTAATCTCTCTCGCACAAGCAACTTTCTTGATCCAATGTCTCGTGGCCCAAGAGCAGTGCACCATTTATTGAGCATGGCATCTTTATTTAGTTGAGCATGGCATCAAGTTGATTCCTTTCCTACAAGCACGGCCGTTATCACCAACGGGCATTTTTTCAGCTCTGTGACTGCACGCTAACCATCAAGGGCGAAGCCAAAGAAGAAACGACCAAGCAACACTGTATCGTCTCACAAATAAAGTAGGACTAATATATGGCTAAAAATGAATAACTCGTATTAACTAAAATGTCCACAATGTTTTTTTAGTAAACTCACATAAATAAGAAATCATCAAGGTCTTGCGGAAGCTTATCCAAATTTACCAGGTCCGTTCCGATTTTACCTCCCATCATGCTTGGAGTTGAAGGCACCAGCAAAGACAGTTGAAGGCACTGGCAAAGGACATGGGCGAACAGGATCATTGGTTGTCGAGGGTGGTGATTTCTTTTCAAATTCAAAAAACACTCCATTGTATGTTTACTACCTGCAATTCCAAATTAACAATTAACAAGAGATCATTAGTGTTGAAATACACAAAAATTAATATGGATAAATCACAGTGACATACCACATATCCTACTTGTTAGCTCCACAAAATGCCTGAAATACGATTTTGTCTATGTATTTGCTGATTTGGTGCCGGTCCACTGGATCCACGAGCCGCTCCGCCGTTTGCCCCATGAGCTCGACCACGCCCTCAGCCACCTCCGCCTCACTCTCGACCACGCCCTCCGCCACAAGTCCCTCACCGCACGTGTAGAAGGCGCGCTTCAGACTCCGGAGGTCCTCCTCGACCATGGCGTGGTCCTCCCTCGTGAAGCCTCGGTGGTTGCCGCCGGTGAGCACGACCATCGGGAAGGCCTGGAATGAGGCCTTCATCACCTCCCGCACGGCCACCGAGTGCGCATGGTCGACGAGGATGAAGACGAGCAGCGACAGGTTTCGCTTCAGCGTGCGCAGCGCAGGCCAGATGCGCGCATCGACCACGCCGCGCGCATACAACCCGTCGTGGTCTCGTGGAACGAGTGCTGCGAGTCGAAGAAGATGAGCCGGTACACGGCCACCTCGGCGACGTGGGCGACGGCCGACTGGGCCGCCATGCGGGCATGGTCGAAGTGGCAGCACGGTGCGGCAAGGAGCCAGCTCACGGCAGACGGAGAGGTGCACGTCCCGCCGCCTGCAGAGAAGGAGGAGAGTGACTTGTTGAGCGCCTGGATGTGGCTCACGATGTAGTGGAGCGTGCTCCCGACGTAGAGGCACTGCCAACTTCGTCATTGGATCCATGGCCTTGGCGTTCTCGAGGCGAGGATCGATGATCTCTTTTACGTCCTCACGGCGTTGCTTGAGAGTAGCGACGGATTCCTCCATCAGTTGGCCGCGCTCGATGCGGAGCTTCACCTGGTCCTCCATAAGTTCGACGATGATGGCGGTTGCCTTCTCCACCGAGGCACTGCTCTCCTCGTGCAGCTTCGCCCAGCCGGCGATCTCCTCTTTCAGTAGGTCGCGCTCGATGCGGAGCTTCTCCTTGTCATCCATAAATTCCACGATGAGGGTGGTCATCTTCTTCACCGATGCATTGCTCTCCTCCTGCAGCTTCACCGAGCCAGTGATCTCCTCCTTCAGCTTATTGAGCTCATCGGGCATGTCATCACGAGTGAAGGATTGTTCGCCTCCGCGGCGAATGCGCTTCTGAGAGCTCTCGCCTGCTTGTTCGCCTCCGCAGCCAATGCGCTTCTGAGAGCCCTCACCTGCCTGTGAGGCCTCCGCGACGCGACGGGGCCTCTCTGGTTTTTCCGCCGCCCTCGTCGTCGCTCCCTGGTTATTTGTCAACCCAACCTGCTCCCACGGGCCATGGAAGATGCAAGTAACTACAAACAATATGCCTTGGATGAGGAGGAGGAGGAGGAGGAATGCACGGTAATTTTCGAGTAGGAACCTTTTATAGACGCCTTTGCGATAGCCGTGATTGAGCCGCGGATTTTGATTCGGCGTGTATGCCAATGAGAGGACGCCTGACCATTGGGCGTTTTCATGGTGTACGACCCTTGGGAAATGGAAGTTGTGGAGGCGGCGATAAGTTTGATTTCATGGTGACTCTTGGGAGTTGTGAACTTGAAGTGAGGAGGTGCGGTCAACAACCGTGGGGTAGTTGTTGTACATGGTGAGCAACTAAAAAAAGAATGGAGACAACCTCAGTTCTGTAGCGTCCGCGCACGTATGGAGTAGCAATGCTTGGTAGCACGACAGTTAAACAAGCGTGTATGAAGTAGCAATGTTTACATAAGTAGTCTCAGATATGCAGTAATAACATCTTATGAGCAGGCGCAAATAAGTAGGCAGTACATCGTACATAAGGTCTCGAATATGCAGGAATAATGTCTTATGAGCAGGCGTGAATAAGCAGACAATAAGAACGTAAGCTACACTTTCTCCTTACACGACGTGCTGGAATTCATTGTTCCAGTCTCATGCGTTTCTCATAGATGGCACGATCCAGAGTAATGGGCAACAGGAATATTTTTCGCAACTGCTTAGTCTCATACCCCATGAAGAAGTCCCATCGAAGCTGGAGCGACATAAATCAGGCAGAGGACGGTCCTAGTTTGCTTTCCTACGGTGCATTGTGAATACACATCCATGCTTCACGAACGGCAAGCCTTGGGCATTGTGGATGGAAGGTGGCATCCTTCTGACTACTGGGTAGATGTTCCCAACGAAAATGGAGTGCTCTCCAAGATTGTTTGCTAGCTCCCAGATACCATCACAGAGGTTATCACGTTGGCGTCCATCTGGTATAGCGGACATATCAGACATGAACACATAATGTCACATACACGTGGGCAGGGAGATTGCCGGCAGCTGGAATTCTGGATCTGAAAAGAGCTACAACGGAGATAGCTATTCTCCTGAGCTCCAAATGACCTGAAACTTTACGAAGATTTATTTTAAAAAATATATAAAATACTCGATGAAGAATCACCAGGAGGGGACCCACCAGTGAACCACAAGCCCTGGTGGCGCGCCCATCCCCTAGGCGCGCCACTTGTGCTTGTGGGCCCACCAGCAGGTCTCCATGGCTCATCTTCTCCTATATGAAGCCATTTGCCCTAAAATAAAAAATCAAGAGAAGTATTTTGGGATGAAGCATCGCCATCTTGAGGCGGAACCTGGGCAGGAGCACTTTTGCTCTCCGGTGGAGCGATTCTGCCAGGGATACTTTCCTTCGGGAGGGGGAAATCGAAGCCATCGTCAACACCAACGTTCCTCTCATTGTGTGAGGACTCATATCCATCAACATCTTCACTAGCACCATCTCATCTCCAAAACCTAGTTTATCTCTTATATTCAATCTTTGTCCAAAACCTCAGATTGGTACATATGTGTTGCTATTAGTGTTGATTACATCTTGTAGTTGACGCTAGTTGGTTTATTTGATGGAAGAATATGTTCAGATTGTTAATCATATATTTATCTCCTCCTATCATGAACATGAATATGATTTGTGAGTAGTTTAGTTTGTTCTTGGGGACATGGGAGAAGTTTTGTTATAAGTAATCATCTGAAGTTGGTTTTCATTCAATATTTTGATGACGTGTTATGTTGTTCTTCTCTAGTGGTGTCGTGTGAACGTCGACTACACGACACATTACCATGCTTGGGCCTAGGGGAAGGCATTGTGGAATTAGTAAGTGGATGATGGGTTGCGAGAGTGCTAGAAGCTTAAACCCTAATTTATGCACTATTTTGTAAGAGGCTGATTTGGATCCTCATGTTTCATGTTATGGTTAGATTTATCTTAGTTCTTCTTTCGTAGTTGTAGATGCTTGCGAGAGGGGGTAATCGTAAGTAGGTTGCTTGCTCAAGTAAGAACATCACCCTAGCACCGGTCCACCCACATCATAATTTATCAAAATAGTGAATGCGAATTAACAAATCCTGATGAAGTTAACTAGACGAGATTCTCATGTGTCCTCGAGAATGCTTTGCTCACTATAAGAAGTACTTCCGGCTTGTCCTTTGCAATAAAAGGATTGGACCACATTTCTTCACCTTGTTACTTTGGTTACTTATTATTTGCTATCAATTATCTCGCTATCAAAATTTTTGTTACTACTATTTTTCAACACTTGCAAAGAATACCTTACTGAAACCACTTATCAATTCCTTCTGCTATTCGTTGGATTCGACACTCTTACTTATCGAAAGGACTACGATTGATCCCTTATACTTGTGGGTCATCACAGGCCAGACATCCGGGTGCGTCAATGCGCGGCGCCGGAGTGGGTTTCTCAGCCGACGAGCCTGCTTAGTGGCGGCATACGGACGAATGGGGCATTGAATGGGCATGGTAGATATATGTCCCGCCCCGTCCAGTAACGCGTCTCCGGCATTAAACATGCGCGGACAACAGGGACGCGTCGCGGATGGCGCCCTCGGCCGGCGTGCCGCTTCAATGGCGGAGCCAGTAAGAGTTTGCGTACGCTCTAGGCCGTCTTCAATGTGGAGCGGACACTCTATAACGGCATGAATGCGGGCAGTTGGTGAAGGGCGAGAACACGCGCTTGCGAGAGATGAGGGGTTTGGGTGGGCCAGGGTGATCAGAAGTAAGCATCAGTGTCATCCGGATGCCCACAAAGCCATCACATTTGTCTCCGGTTTGCGGGATAAAATACGCATGAACTGATATACGGACCGATACAAGACCGTGTTGGATAGCCTCTGCGGTCATGACCACACGGTCCGGACTTATGCAGCCGATTTGAGGGTCGGCGTTGGAGACTGTAGGATCGAAAGTATGTATAGACGGGGGGGAGGGTGATTAGACTACTTGACCAAATAAAAATCTAACATTTTCCCAATTTTAGTTGTGGGTAGATTTTAGCAAATTTAGCAAGTCAAGTATCACCCTACACATGCAATTCTAAGAGTATAGAAGCGGAAAGTAAAACATTGCACATGTAAGTAAAGTAGGGGTTTGGAGATTTCAAACGCAATGAAGAAACGATGATTTTTGGTGTGGTTCCGATAGGTGGTGCTATCGCACGCCCACGTTGATAGAGACTTCAACCCATGGAGGGTAACGGCTGCGCGATTCCACGAAGGGCTCCACCCACGGAGGGTCCACGAAGAAGCAACCTTGTCTATTCCACCATGGCTTCCGTCCATGAAGGACTAGCCTCACTCGGGTAGATCTTCACAAAGTAGGCGATCTCCTTGCCCTTACAAACTCCTTGGTTCAACTCCACATGATCTTGGAGGCTCCCAAGTGACACCTAACCAATCTAGGAGACACCACTCTCCAAAAGGTAATAGATGTTGTGTTGGTGATGAACTCCTTGCTCTTGTGCTTCAACTGATAGTCTCCTCAACACTCAATCTCTCTTTCACAGATTTGGCTTGGTTAGGAGAAGGATTGGAGTGGAAAGCAACTTGAAGAGGCTAGAAATCAAGGTTCAAATAGTAGGAATGGAATCTCTTGATCTCAACACATGAGTAGGTGGTTCTCTCTCAGAAAATGAATGGTGGAAGTTGTGTTTCATTCTGATGGATCTCTTAGAGAGTAAGTGGTGGTGTGGGGTATAAATAGGCAGCACCAAAAATCCAACCTTTACAAGTCTTTGACCCAACTCGGTGGCATCGATACGAAAATCTCGGTGAGACCGACTAGTGCAAAAGACTTGACCGTTAGGCTTTTCGGTGAGACCGATTATACCAATTTGGTGGGACCAAAGTGCAATGGCTAGGGCAGTGCCGCGTCCCGGTAATTCCGATCATTTTGTCTCTGTGATTCCGAAATGAAACGACTTCATCACAGAAACTTGGCAAGGCCTTCTCGGTGAAACCGAGAACCAATTCGGTCAGATCGATTTGTTAGGGTTTTGGCTTTGGCAATAGAAGGATCATCTCGGCGGGTCCGGAGTGGATTCTATCGGTGGGACCGAAATGATGAATTAGGGTTTGGACATATGTGTTTTTGGGAAAGTGATGGAGGGTTTTTGGAGCAATATCACTGAGCACTTTGAACAACAACCTCATCAACAATAACTCATCCCATTTTAATAGTACTGGCTTTCCTAAGGGACTCAGTGTGATCTTGGATCACTAAACCAAAAATATAGTCTTGGGGTAGCCAATTCTTGTCCTTCACATTTTGAGGGGTCCACATCCATTAGTCCATGCCATTGCCACTCATTGATCTTTTCTGAAATCTATCATTAATGTTCATTAGATCAATGACATATATGTTGTTATTAATTACCAAAACCACCTGGGGATTAGTTGCACTTTCAATCTCCCCCTTTTTGGTAATTGATGAAAACATATAGATCAAAGCTTCGACAAATGATATAATGAATGAAATACATCGTCGCTTTGAGAAGTATGTGATAAGCAAGAGCTCCCCCTAAATTTGTGCATTATTTAAGATTTGCATTTGAATGCAAATGCACAATCGATTAGGATCATGGGTTACTCTTCCATGTCACATACATCTTGGTGGAGCGCTTAAAATGATATGATTGCAACAAAAGTAGCACTCATCACCAAGAGAACAAGTGAATGATCATACAAAGGCATATGAAATGAATATTCAAGCAAGCATAGCATTAATGTATGGTATGATCAAGCACACGATAACGTAGTCTCATACAAGCATCAAGCAAAAGTATCTCAAAGTAGCATGAACCAAATTGTAGCAAAAACTCAAAGCAAATCAATCGAGAAAAAGAAAATCACTCGCTCTCTCGAAGCCCTATGATCTATCCAAATTCTCCCCCTTTGGCAACAAGTACCAAAAGGTTCAAATAAGTATAGAGCTAAACGTCTCTCTAGGCTTGATCTCCGGCAGCTCCCGGTGGTGAAGTCCTCAAACTTGCAGCGCCGGTGTGCATCGATGTCAGAGTGGAGATAAGTGCATCTGCAAATGCCTCAGATGAAGTCTGCAAAGGTGGAGGAGTGGAGACGGCAGGGGGCACTGAGGGGGCAACCGACGGTGTAACTGCTGGAGCAGAGACTATGGCTCTGGAAGATACTGGTACTGCAGCTGATCTGGGCATAGTCCTGAACTGAGTAGTTTTAGGAATGCCATCACCAGGGGTGTCCTCATCATCACTGGAAGCTCGTGCCTTGGCTTCATCCACTTCCTTCTTGAGGCTCTCAACTGTGGACTGAACTTCTGTCATCTTGATATCTAGATCATGAAATTTAGTCTCTACAATCCTCTCAAGACTCTTCTGGTTCTCTGCGAGGTTGGCCAGACTCCGCTCGATCCTCCGAGTAGCTTGAATGAGATATTGCATAGATCGGTCTTTGTCTTGAGCAATGGGGCTGAGGAAGCACTAGGTGCTGAAGTCCTTGCAGCCTCGGCGCTTGCCTGTGTTGTGGCTGATGTAGGATGGGATGGATCCATCGTCACGGTGTTGTCCTCAAACTCTGGCCGAAGTGGCAAATCCTCACGATCTAACAGAAAGTTCTTGTTTGCACCCTTAGAGTTGATAAGAACCCGAATATGAGGGGCAAACCCACAAGACCTTTTTTGATCAACAATTGTCCTCTTGATAGTTTCCACAATAAGATCCATGACTTTGAACTTCTCATGTTGATCAATATGATGCAGCATATTAATGGAGTGACCTCGAATCATCCTCTCATCACCTGACTTGGGCATCAAAGTATGCCTCAAAATAGTGTTGGAGGTAGCAAGTCCTGCCAACAAGAAATAGATGGAGCCAAGTTTGTGAGATTCTTTGTACTTCTCGAGTACCTCCGTGTACATGTTAGCCATGGAATTGTGATCCATCTTTGGCTTAGCATACACATCGATGTCATCTTCTTTAGCTTCAGGCACACCAAGCAATGTGGCCCACTCAAGCACGCTAGATTAGTACTTCACTCCTTCGGTCATCCAGGCAATTCTTCCATTGGGATAGAAGTGAGCCATAGAGTAAAATTGCATGATCATTTCATCATTACATGCAGTCAGCTTCTTCCCAATAAATGCATCAACACCAATAGTCCTAAAATCCTCATGAACATGGGGGAAGTTGTACTCATGCGGATCAATGTACTTCCAGTCCACCCACTTCGTGTCACTGACTATGGGCTTCTTATCAAGCAATGTTGTCTCATAGAAATCTTGTTGTTCTTTGGTGTAGAACCGATAATCTACAGTAGTCCTCCTTCTGATGGAGTAGGGGTCAGACTCTCTCCATTTCCTCAATCCTTTGTCCTTCCTCTTCTTCATGTTCTCAGCAATGGGATGAGCATCATTATGCTCAGGTAATCTGGGTCTCAGCTTCATGAGCACTGGAGCATCCTCTTCTTCCTCTTCTCTTTCAGGCACTGGGGCCTTGTTCTTCTCAGCAGCATAGATGTTTCTGATTGTCTTACCTTTGGGCTTGGAAGCAGGAGCCTTGGGCTTGGACTTGGAGGGGGATGCACTCTTCATGGCATCGGCCATGAGTTTCTGTTGCTTGGCAGGAGGTGGGTTAGCAACTGGCTCTTCATCTTCCTCTTCCTCTGGCATGTCATCTCTCCTCATGGAGGTGGGTTTCAAGGTCACCTGAACTGACTCCTTCCTCACCCACTTTTTCTTGGTTGGCTCCTTCTCTGCATCCTCGAAGATCTTGTCCTTCTTGGAAACAGGAACTTTCCTCACAATAGTTCTCTCCTTGGAGCTAGCAGATGGCCTGGAGCTTGCAGCAGTACCATACTCTTTTGCAAGCACAACTTTCTTTTGCTTCTTAGAGGTGACTTCTTCTGCAACAAAGTCCTCATCCTTATCATCAGATGTTTTCTTCTTTTTGGACTTGGTGGCTGCCTTTGGCAATTCTGGAGAACTCCTCTCTCCTTCATAGTAACTCCCTTCAGGACTAGAACATGCACTCAAGTCAACATTCTGCTCCTCTATCCTCTTCTGGCTGTCACTGGCATCTGACATACTGACACTGCACCTGTGAAGTAGATGGGGTAGAGTGGAATGGATGATCATCACAAAAACACAGCGTTTTGACAAAAAATTGAGTAAAAACTTCAGTTTTAGGTTTTCACAGAAATGATTTCTGAATCACCGAGCAGATAATTTCGGTAGCACCGGAGCTGTTACAGAGACTTAGCCACACAGACTCGGTCGGACCGACGTGTGTTTCGGTCTCTCTGACAAGCTAGAGTTCTACAAAAACCTTAGACTCGGATTCACCGATCTGTACCACTCGGTGGCACCGAGGCGTACAGTGTGCAATGGCCAGAGGCCAAATCGGCGAGTCTGATTCTCTCCATTTGTTCTTTCCGAGATAATTTCTGCACAAACCTAACCCTAATTTTTTTCGCTCAAATCTAATTCTACAGAGGTTGATGGAATAGCAATTTCAATATGTGGGAAATTTGCGGGCGCAAGTACTCTAGTGCATTGAATCAGAAGTTGAAGCACTAAGGGATCGAATCTCACCCTAACTTGGTGGCGATCCTCTACGGTGGCAACGGCGGCGAAGAATGCCGTTGACGGCGATGGAATTTGGCAGCGAGGGCACACTGGAGACGAGAAGACTATCCGGGGACCACGGGTGACGACAATAATGGGGTACGCGGTCATAATTGTTGAGGAATTTCAACGTACGATCCGCGCGATATATATACCCATGAGTTGTCGGTGAGACAGAGCAAAACAAATTAGTGGCAACGAGATGAGTAACTGCTATGAGCACTACAACTCGGTGACGCCGAGAATTTCAAATCGGTATCTCCGAGATAGTAAGACAGATCAGTCCAAGTGGTTTCGGTGTGACCATATGGTTGTGAATTGGTCTATCTGAAAATCACTTAGAAGGTTTTGGAGGTGAGCCCTAGTCAGATCGGTGGGTCCGAGTGCTCCTCACCCGGAGAGTCCGAAAGAGACCTGTTCATGTTTTTGTGATATAGCAAGAAAGAATTTAGACAAGTCGAGATAGATAGCTAGAGAAGGTACTTAGGCATTCTTGTACATCCATTTTGCCAAATAAACCAAATCTATCAAACTACAAATGGATGGCCTCGAATGAGAAATATGCATACCAACATGCTCACACAATAAGATAGCAAATGAAATATGTGTCAAACATGCACAACCAATTCTAGCAACTATCAAGCAATGGGCAATGACATAATCATCTATATATGAGTATATTGACTTAGGAGCTGATGCGGCTTGAACTACGTCGGCATTTCCCCAAAGAGGAACGGATGATGCAGCACAGCTACGGTAGGTATTTCCCTCAGTGATGAAACCAAGGTTATCGAACCAGTAAGAGAACCAAGCAACACTATGTAAACAGTACCTGCACACAAAGAACAAATACTTGCAACCCGACATGTTAAAGGGGTTGTTAATCCCTTTCGGGTAACGGTGCCAGAAATTGTCACGTGGATGGGAGACTAAATGTGATAGATTGGATAAATAGATCTCGATAAAACACGAATAAAATAAAGTGCAGCAAGGTATTTTTGGGTTTTTGCAAATATAGATCTGAAAATAAAAGATGCAAATAAATAAAAAGGCAAATAGCAATATAGATCTGAAAATATATGATGAGAAAAATAGACCCGGGGGCCGTAGATTTCACTAGTGGCTTCTCTCGAGAAAATAGCACACGGTGGGTAAACAAATTACTGTTGGCAATTGATAGAACTTCAAATAATTATGACGATATCCAGGCAATGATCATTATATAGGCATCACATCCAAGATTAGTAGACCGACTCATGTCTGCATCTACTACTATTACTCCACACATCGACCGCTATCCAGCATGCATCTAGTGTATTAAGTTCATGAAGAAACGGAGTAATGCAATAAGAACGATGACATGATGTAGACAAGATCTATTCATGTAGGAATAGACCCCATCTTGTTATCCTTAATGGCAATGATACATACGTGTCATTTCCCCTTCTGTCACTGGGATTGAGCACCGTAAGATCGAACCCATCACAAAGCACCTCTTCCCATGGCAAGAAAAATCGATCTAGTCGTTCTAACTAAACCAAAGATTCAAAGAAGAAATACGAGGCTACAAGTAATCATGCATATAAGAGATCAAAGAGACTCAAATAACTTTCATGGATAAAAAGATAGATCTGATCATAAACTCAAAGTTCATCGGATCCCAACAAACACACCGCAAAAAGAGTTACATCAAATAGATCTCCAAGAGACCATTGTATTGAGAATCAAAAGAGAGAGAGGAAGCCATCTAGCTACTAACTACGGACCCGAAGGTCTACAATGAACTATTCACGCATCATCGGAGAGGCACCAATGAGGATGATGAACCCCTCCGTGATGGTGTCTAGATTGGATCTGTGGTTTGTGGAACTTGCGGCGGCTGGAATTGTGTTTTGTCGACTCCCCTAGGGTTTTTGGAATATTGGGATATTTATAGAGCAAAGAGGCGGTGCGGGAGGCCACCGAGGTGGGCACAACCCACCAGGGGCGCGCCTGGGCCCCCAGACGCGCCCAGGTGGGTTGTGCCCCCCTCGGGGCATCCCTCTGGTACTTCTTTGGCCCATCTTGTGTCTTCTGGTCCAGAAAAAATCACCAAAAAGTTTCGTTGCGTTTGGACTCCGTTTGGTATTGATTTTCTGCGAAGTAAAAAACAGCAACTGGCACTGGGCACTATGTCAATAGGTTAGTCCCAAAAAATGATATAAAGTTGCTATAAAATGATTGTAAAACATCCAAGATTGATAATATAATAACATGGAACAATAAAAAATTATAGATACGTTGGAGACGTATCAGCATCCCCAAGCTTAATTCCTGCTCATCCTCGAGTAGGTAAATGATAAAAACAGAATTTTTGATGTGGAGTGCTGCCTAACATGTTCATCACATATTCTTTTCCTTTTTTAGCATGGACATTTGGACTTTTATATGATTCAAAGCAATAGTCTAGTTTTGACATGAAGATTTCAATTCTCAAGTATATCAACAAGCAACCATGTCTTTTCAAAATATCAATACTAAAGCAAGTTATCCCTAGCCCATTATGCTCAATCATTGATCCATTCATGAAACACACTCGCATATTAGCTACACCCAATGCTCAAGTACGATCATAGTGCCCCTTAGTTGGTGCTTTATAAGAGAAGATGGAGACTCAAGTAAAAATAAAAATTGCATAAAGTAAATAGAAAGGCCCTTCGCAGAGGGAAGTAGGGATTTGTAGAGGTGCTAGAGCTCAAAGCGAAAAAGATAGAGATAAAACATTTTGGGTGGCATGCTTTTCCTGTCAACGAAAATGATCGAGTAGTTCCCAATACTTTCCATGCTAGATATATCATAGGCGGTTCCCAAACAAAAAATAAAGTTTATTCCTTTTTCCACCATACTTTCACATTCCATGGCTAACCGAATCCACGTGTGCCGTCCAAACCAACACTTTCCAAGGAATTTATTATTTGGCAACATAAAGTAAATTCATTTTTCATTTCGGAACTGGGCATCCCTAATACCTTTGCCGTACTCTCGTGCAATGAAAAGTGAATAAACACTTATCTTGAGAATAACACATCTAGCATGGAAAAATATCAGCCACCCCCTACCGTTTCATGAGCGGTACGAGCACACAAAAAGGAAATTTATTTTGAAGATTAGAGATGGCACATACAAATTTGCTTAGAACGGCACTGAAATACCGCATATAGGTAGGTATAGTGGACTCATGTGGCAAAACTAGTTTTAAGGATTTTGGATGCACAAGTAGTAATCATACTTAGTACAAGTGAAGGCTAGCAAAAGATTGAGAAGCATCCAACCAAGAAACTAAAAATCACATAAGCGAGCATTAAGCATAACTAACACCAAATAATGCACCACAAGTAGGATGTAATTTCATTGCATAACTATAGACTTTCGTGTTTGCATAGGGAATCACAAACCTTAACATCAATATTCTTACTAAGCCATAATTACTCATTAGCATGACTCACATATCATTATCATCATATCACAAAACTATTACAAAGAATCAAGTTTATTTTGTCCAATGATCTTCATGAAAGTTTTTATTATATCCCTCTTGAATATCTATCACTTTGGGACTAATTTAATATGTTGCTTTTGATAGCTCAAACAAATCTAAGTGAAGAACATGAGCATAAAAATTTCATCCTCTCAAAATAATATAAGTGAAGCATGAGAGAATTTCTAAAAAAAAATTACTAACTCTCAAATAAATCTAAGTGAAGCATGAGAGCATTTCTTCAAAAATAATAAAGCACACCGTGCTCAAAAAGATATAAGTGAAGCACTAGAGCAATTCCATAGCTCAATTTTTTTTAGTGAAGCAAATAGAGCAATTCTAACAAATCATATCATAATTTTGGCTCTCTCAAATAGGTGTGTTCAGCAAGGATATTTGACTTAAAATAACAAGCAAAACAAGCAAAGACTCATATCATACAAGACGCTCCAAGCAAAACTCATGATATGTGACGAATAAAAATTTAGCTCCAATTAAAATACCGATGGTCGTTAGAAGAAAGAGGGGATGCCACTCGGGGCATCCCCAAGCTTAGTTGCTTGTTCCTCTTTGGATAATAACTTGGGGTGCCATGGGGCATCCCCAAGCTTAGGCTCTTCTTACTCCTTATTCCTTCATCCATCGTGATCTCACCCAAAACTTGAAAACTTCAATCACACAAAACTCAACAAAACCTTCGTGAGATCCGTTAGTATAAGAAAACCAATCTTTACTTTAAGTACTGTAGAAAACCCATTCAAATTTTGTTATTGAATTATATCTACTGTATTCTAACTTTACCATGGCCTATACCCCCCGATACAAACCATAGATTCATCAAAATAAGCACACAATGCAAAGAAAACAGAATCTGTCAAAAACAGAACAGTCTGTAAAGATGTGAATTGTTCTCATACTTATTTAACTCCAAAAATCTTAAAAATTAGGACAACGTGGGAAATTAGCATATAAATGTTTTTTTAAAATTTTAGAATTTTTCGTTGCTTCTGTGAATTTCTAAAATTGTTTTACTGGACGCAAAAGTTTCTGTTTTCCAACAAGATCAAATCAACTATCACCCAACATGATCCCAAAGGCTTTTCTTGGCCCAAACACTAATTAAAACACAATAATAACAGTAGCATAATTGTGCAAACACTCAAGAACAGAAAGAAAAAGATAAAAATAAATTTTATTCATTGGGTTGCCTCCCAACAAGCGTTATCGTTTTATGCCCTTAGCTAGGCATAATGCATAGATCTAAGTGTTGTCATTAGCAGTTTTGGCAACTTTTTGCAAGGGCTTTCTCAAACCCGGGAGGCTCTTTGCGCTTCCCTAAATTCTCCGGAAAAGAAACCATTTTGAGATCTAGAATTTCCAACCATTTATTGCAAAGAGTAATCAAAGTATTATGCGATTGAGGTTTCCACTAATATGTTTGAGAGGTTCATTATATTTTTGCAACTCGACCATATGTTCATGCAAATCACTCAACTTGTCTAGAATTTGAACCCCTTCTTGAGTAAAGCTAATCCCCTTTTTTGTTGGTGGGATTCCCAAAATCCCTTCTAAGATCTCATAAGCAGTATTAGTATCGAGTTCAATAAAATTTCCTTTAGCCACAAAATCTAAAAGTTGTCTATGATGCAAGGCTAATCCTATATAAAAATTCTGAAGCAAAACCCTTGCGTCTCCTTTAAGATTTCTAATGCGATAAGATTTCAGTAGTCTATACCAAGCATCTTTCAAAAAAATTCCTTGTCTCTGCTTGAAGTATAGAACTTCAAAGTCTGGAGATAAAGGAGGAGTAGTCGTGCTAGACATAGTGTCAAGGTAGATAAGCAAGATCACACTCATAAACAGATCTGGTGAGAAAACGGTGAACGAAAAAGAGGGCGAATAAAACGGCAAATTTTTGTGAAGTGGGGGAGATGAAAACGAGAGGCGAATGGCAAATAATGTAAATTGTAAGGAGATGAGAATTATGATTAGGAACCTGATAGATGTTGATGATGTCTCCCCGGCAACGGCGCCAGAAATTCCTTTTGATGCGGCTTGAACTACGTCGGTATTTCCCCAAAGAGGAAGGGATGATGCAGCACAACTACGGTAGGTATTTCCCTCAGTGATGAAACCAAGGTTATCAAACCAGTAGGAGAACCAAGCAACACTATGTAAACGGTACCTGCACACAAAGAACAAATACTTGCAACCCGACGTGTTAAAGGGGTTGTCAATCCCTTTCGGGTAACGGTGCCAGAAATTGTCACGTGGACGGGAGACTAAATGTGATAGATTGGATAAATAGATCTCGATAAAACGCGAATAAAATAAAGTGCAGCAAGGTATTTTTGGGTTTTTGGAAATATAGATCTGAAAATAAAAGATGCAAATAAATAAAAAGGCAAATAGCAATATAGATCTAAAAATATATGATGAAAAAAATAGACCCAGGGGCCGTAGATTTCACTAGTGGCTTCTCTAGAGAAAATAGCACACGGTGGGTAAACAAATTACTGTTGGGCAATTGATAGAACTTCAAATAATTATGACAATATCCAGGCAATGATCATTATATAGGCATCACGTCCAAGATTAGTAGACCGACTCCTGTCTGCATCTACTACTATTACTCCACACATCGACCGCTATCCAGCATGCATCTAGTGTATTAAGTTCATGGAGAAACGGAGTAATGCAATAAGAACGATGACATGATGTACACAAGATCTATTCATGTAGGAATAGACCCCATCTTGTTATCCTTAATGGCAACGATACATACGTGTCATTTCCCCTTCTGTCACTGGGATTGAGCACCGTAAGATTGAACCCATCACAAAGCACCTCTTCCCATGGCAAGAAAAATCGATCTAGTCGGCCTAACTAAACCAAAGATTTGAAGAAGAAATACGAGGCTATAAGTAATCATGCTTATAAGAGATCAAAGAGACTCAAATAACTTTCATGGATAAAAAGATAGATCTGATCATAAACTCAAAGTTCATCGAATCCCAACAAACACACCGCAAAAAGAGTTACATCAAATAGATCTCCAAGAGACCATTGTATTGAGAATCAAAAGAGAGAGAGGAAGCCATCTAGCTACTAACTACGGACCCGAAGGTCTATAATGAACTACTCACGCATCATCGGAGAGGCACCAATGAGGATGATGAACCCCTCCGTGATGGTGTCTAGATTGGATCTGTGGTTTGTGGAACTTGCGGCGGCTGGAATTGTGTTTTGTCGACTCCCCTAGGGTTTTTGGAATATTGGGGTATTTATAGAGCAAAGAGGCGGTGCGGGAGGCCACCGAGGTGGGCACAACCCACCAGGGCGCGCCTGGGCCCCCAGGCGTGCCCAGGTGGGTTGTGCCCCCCTCGGGGCACCCCTCTGGTACTTCTTTGGCCCATCTTGTGTCTTCTGGTCCAGAAAAAATCACAAAAAAGTTTCGCTGCGTTTGGAATCCGTTTAGTCTTGATTTTCTGTGAAGTAAAAAACAAGCAAAAAACAGCAACTGGCACTGGGCACTATGTCAATAGGTTAGTCCCAAAAATGATATAAAGTTGCTATAAAATGATTGTAAAACATCCAAGATAGATAATATAACAGCATGGAACAATAAAAAATTATAGATACGTTGGAGACGTATCAGGAGCCAAATGAGAACATTTGATCATAGATCATACTCATCGTTTAAGCACAAGTGGGGTTGCTGTAACACCCCCTTGTAATGAGCCCTGTGACACTCTGTTAATCTTGCCAAGTCATGACCATTTGCAGTGCCAAGTCACATGGGTTAAGTATTCAATACAAATTCAACTCTGAAAATCAACTCAATTTCCAAAGTGAAATATGAAGTTGACCAAGCCTTATGGGAAAATTGTTCAAAACTTTGCAAATATTCCAGAAGCACTTATAAAATTATCACCAATAATATTTGGATTAAATACAAGACTCAAACCATATGAAACGGCAACAAAACAGCAATATACAACACATTTAAAATCATATCATTTTCAAATGAAGTCCAAATTCACCCAAACCAATTTTTGGGGAGAGCTTACACTGCACATTAATATTTGAGCCTAGTCTCATATTTTACAAAAAGGCTAAAGTGGCCTAACTAATTCAAAACAGAGAATAAATAAAGAGAAATATAAAACAGAAAAGGAATAAGACAAAAGAGGCCGGAGCCACTTACCTGGCAACTGGGCCGAGCCCAGCTGACCCAGCCGCTGTTCCTCCTACCTGCTCCCGCCCCGCTGTCGCCATCGCCGTGGCGAGAGCCTCGCCGCTCCGCTCGCTGGCCGCCACCGCGGCGTAGCAGGTGGGCGAGGGGATAAGCCTCGCCCCGTGCGTCTCCCCTGGTCCTTCTCTCTCACTCTCCACTCCTCTCCCTCGAGTGCTCCCCTCCTTTTCCCTCTCCTCTGCTCGCGCAACTGAACGCGGTCGCCGCCGATCTTCGTCGTTGCCGTGGCCACCGGCGGCCCCGTGCTTGCTGGTTTTGTCCACGGGCCTCGCCGTGGTCGGCCACCTCTCCTGGTGCCTCCAGGCGGAGCTGTGGACCCCTGCAGCCGCTGCTCGTCCTCGTCCCGCATCTCTGCCCACTAGCGAAACTCCGGCGACCTCGACTAGCTGCTGCTCCTAAGCTGACGACGGCCTGTCGTGCGCCGCACGGTGAGCCACCACCCCCTCTGTTCCCTTCCCGAGCCGCGCTTACCTTCTCTAGCTAGCGGTGTTCGCCGTCGCACTTCGGCCGTCACGGGTCCTCGCCGTCTGGCCACTTTCGGTCGCCCCCGAGGCTGCGCTCTAGCTCTGTTCGACGCGGCGTGCTCCCCTCATTCGAACGCGACCGAAAACACGCGCGGAGGCGCACCGTAGCAGTAGCGCCGTGCACGCCCGGAAGCCACCGCCGCCAAGATCGACGCCGGCGACGTTTCCGGCATCCCCGGCGTGGCCCAGCAGCACCAATCGACGCGTCTCTCTCCCAGCTTTCGATCAATCCATTAAACGCGCAAAACGACCCTCTGTGGCAGAAACCCGAGCCCCGCCGGCGTTCGGCCGCCGCTGTGGAGCTCGCCGGAGAGGATTCCGGCGCCGACGCCAGCGTGGCACCGCGTGGGACCCGCTAGGGGTCGCTGACGAGTGGGACCTACGCCAGTTTGACCGCGTTGACTGAGGTCAACGTGGGGCACTGTTCACCTGTGCCAGTGACATGTGGGTCCCGCCGATTTTAAACGAATTTAAATAAATATATATTCAGTTAATTAATAGATTAATTAACTTAATCACTAATGTGACACTGACAGACTGGGCCCACTCCTCTAATTAGCCTGTTAAATAGAATTAATCCTCAGTTAGTCTAACAGAGGCTGACATGTGGGTCCCACTGGACCCACATGTCAGGTTTGACTCCAGTCAACCGCACTGCTGGCTGCTGACGTCATCTCTACGCAACGCTGACGTCATAAATTCTTTCTATTAGTAAAAGTAATTCCAGAAATGTCCAAAATCTTTAGAAAATCATAACTTCTAAACCGTAGCTCAGATCAAAAAACTGTGTACATGAAAGTTGCTCAGAACGACGAGATGAAGCTAATCGTGCCGTCTGTTTCCGTGTCGGGACCCTCTACGAAGGTGAACCCGCAACTTCGAGGCCGTATCTGATAGATGAATAGTGCATCTACACCGGTTAATAAAACCAACTTAAATCCTAAAATAACTAATATGACTTAGATGTGCTTTTAGGCAGCCCTGCACCGCACGTTAGCGTAGCCTGCTCTGTGTTGCTTTGTCTGCCTTGTATTGATACTGTTTCCTCCCCCTCTTCTCTCTCGATAGAGCCCGATACCGACGCAGTTCCGGTGATTGGCTACCCTACTGACGACCTTGCCCTTGCCGCCGAGCAACCAGGCAAGCCCCCCCCCCCCCTTGATCATCCCGATATCGCCTATTCTATTTTCTCATGCTTGCATTAGAATTTGCTACTGATACTGTTATCCTATATCTGCTGCATAGCCTGATTATTGTAACCTGCTGTTGATACCTTACTGTTCATCCTAAACTGCTTAGTCTGTTTGGCTAGAGCCCCACTAGTGACCCCCACTTTATCCCGACTGCCCCGCTGGAGTTTCAGAAGACCCGACCAACGGGATCGAAGATCAGACCCCTGGCACCGCACCTCACTTCCCCTTCGTTGCTCGACACTACTGGGTTACTATCGAGTGCCGAGGGTGATACCTCGTCAGCACTTCTGATGATAACCTTGTAGGTTAGCTAATCGGTCATGGTAAGCGAGGGTGATTCCTCCTACACCACCCCCGATAACGACGAAGTCGAGCAACACCTCACGTGTGGACCTCGAGGGTGATGCCTCTTACGTCCATCTTGATGTTACATCAGGTGGGAGTCCAACGAGGGTGATGCCTCGGATTCCCCTTGATACGGTGACCACACGGATGCCTTACATTATTGTTGATACTGATACTTGAGAAGGCGGGTCGACCCTGAGGGGTACCCGCGGATGATGGATAGTTACCCGTGAGTTATTCCACGAGGCGCGTCCGGGCATTCTTAGCCCTTGCAGCAAGTCCTCGAGACGGGGCGACGGGGTCACATCTTTCGTGAGTCTCTGCTCGTTACCACAAGCCCCTAGTCCCAAAGATTTGGATATTTTATCCGAGCAGGCCACTGGCCTGATAGCACTAACCATCACGTGGGCATAGTATGGGCGTTCTGCATCGTAACATCAGCCGAAAGCTCTGTCAGACGTCCAGTTCAGCATTGCGGCCGGGCTGGGCCGGCACCATCCGGTAGTGGTGGAGCCTGGTTCGCCCTACACGCAACGACCCGGAGGGCGAGGGGCGATGGCCTAAGCCCCCCTTGCGCTTAGGAGGTAGACCGGCGGGGACCTCTCTGCTGAGCTGTAGGTAGGGTTGCGGTGTATCGTTTGGCCGAGGCCGGGCATGACCCAAGAAAGTGTGTCCGGCCGGAGTTAATCGAGCGTGGTGGGTAAGTTGGTGCACCCCTGCAGGGAAGAACACATCTATCGATAGCCGGTCCTACGGTAAAGGACACTCGGAGTTGTATCCCGATCGGTACAGCTAGAATTGAGATGATACCTGGATATGTGGCTCCGGGATCGCTTTCTCGCAGGGAGACGAGGAAGGATCTCTGGGCGAGACTGTTGCTTGCTACTACCACTACTACTTTATACTATGCTGCTCTGTACTCCTCTATATGCTGCAAGACGCTCGAAGATGCTTGAAGATGCTGAAGATGCTAGTCTTCGAAAGGACTAGGCCTTCTCTCTATTCTGGCATTTCCGCAGCCCAGTCCACATATACAGCCATCCCTTGATAATGTTGCATATGTAGTGTAGATCCTTGCTTGCTGAGTACTTCGCAGTACTCATGGTTGCTTTGCTTTCCTTTTTCTACCTTATCAACTATCGTAACCGGATGACGGAGCCCCTGAGATCGCTGCCCCGCCGTCGACTATTTCTACCACCCCGAGGACGACTACTACTTCGAGTTGGCTATCGACCAGGAGTAGGTTCGGAGGGTCCTAGGCAGGAGGCCTACGCCTTTCGATCGTAGTGTTTTATTTTTGCCCCGCCTTTTTAAAGGCCTTTCTGTTTTCTTTTATATCTGTACTCAGATATCTGATGCTTCCGTTGACGCTTGTATGCCATCGAGCTATGTATTCGAGCCCTCGAGGCCCTGGCTTGTAATATAAAGCTTGTATGATTTTATTTATATTTTAGAGTTGTGTTGTGATATCTTCAAGTGAGTCCTTAGGCTTGATCGTGTGCATTTGCGTGTATGGTTAGTGCACGATTGAGCCGGGGGCGTCACAGTTACCACTTGTACATAAAGCATTAATGTGTTCACACCATTAGAGTTGCTTTAGCTCAAACCTTAGAGCAAAGCTCCCCCTAGATGTGATATCCCCCCAAAGAGGGATGAACTAACCTTGGGTTTTGTCAATGGCGACTTCATGTAGATAGTGTAGATGTGGATGCTCAATGTTGATGTAGTCCATCAAGACTTGGGAGCAATCCTTGAGTTTTGCACTTCCAATACCTACATGGGTTAGTCCCACAAGGAACATACAAAGATATCCGTAGACATAGAGTGAAATGCACATATGTTGATGTCCATGAATGCATTGAATACCTTGTCCCTTGTCTTACCAACAAGAGGGTTTGTGACTTCATGAACTAGTGCAAGATGTTGAAGTTGGTTGCACAAGTTTTTGCCAAAAAGAATATGAGTGAAGTTTGTTGGCGGAGTCACCCTCAACAACTCTCTAGTTCTTCTTCTTTGGGACCCACATCAATTTGATGGGAATCCTTGGAGTTGTGGTTGAACTTGATGAAGTAGAGCTTGCTGAAGTCTTGGGAACCCACTTGACCATGGCTTGAGGTGCTTCTTCAAATGAGTCAATCTCTTCTTGAAGCTTGTCCTTGCCTTTTAGCTTGTGGTCTTGTGGTGGAAGATCATCTTGAGCTTGTGTTCTCTCAAAAGAAGTGGGGTCATACTTCTCTTGTTGAGGAACAAACTTTGTCTGGCATTGAACTTTCGTTCAAAACCAACATCTTGATTCTTCCGGTGTCTTCCTTACTTGTGTACAATTTCCTCAAATTGCTTACTCCCGACAAGACTTTTGTACACACATTTCTGTATAATTCCCTTCAATAAACTATTTTATTGCTCAAGTGTAACTTGGCTAAGAGAATCATTAGTGGAATCAAGAGAACTACTAGAAGCAACAATATTGGATTTAGCATTGTTATTGTTACTACTAGATGAAGAACCTTTCTTACTCTTGTTAGTCGCTTGAATAGTTTTAACTTGTGGCATAAAAGTAGACAAGAGGAGACGTTCAACAATGTAAGAAGAACTCTTTTTTCGAAGATCATCATTTATTGCTTTAAGAAGCTCATGCTCTTGCTCTAAATTTAGCTTCTCGAAGCGTAGCTTATCATGAGTTCTTAGAAGATCTCTATGATCTTCTTGAGTTGTCTCATGAGCTAACTTGAGAGTGTTTAGTTCTTTAGTTACACGCTCAATCTCCTTCTTAGCATTGTCATTCATTTCATCTTGACTATCATGAGTACTAGCAAGTTCATTATAGCTCACATCACTAGTTTTATCAACAAGCAAATCATCATAATCACTATTGAAATCAAGATACTCGGCGTGTGATACCTTGGGGCCTTTAGCCATGAAGCATCTTCCAATTCCTTCATTTGGTGAATCAAATATGTCATGGGAGTTGGATGATATACTAGAGCAAGTCCGACAACACCTTCATCTTGACTATAGTCGGAGTCGGAGTGGTTGTCGGAGTCGGAGCTGGAAACCCATTCACCAACATGAGCTTGATGTCTTCTTCTAGAGTAGCTCTTGGTTGACTTGTATTTCCCTTCTGATTCCTTACTTCTTCGAGAAGGTCTTCGTTCATAACGATCATCTCTACTCCTCCTCTCTCTATGAGGTGATTCATCCCTTCTACTTTTCCCTCTAGGTGAGTCTTCTCTTTTCTTGTGAGGTGACGTACACTCACTGGAGTAATGTCTGAGTCTTCCACAATTGTAGCAATTTTGGTCACGACTTGATGATCTTTGCTCATAGTGCCTTGAGTTGGAGCTTCTCTCTTTGTTTATATTCTTGTAGAATTTGTTGAAGTTCTTCACCATTAGGCTTAATTCCTCATTGGATACTTGCTTGTCACTTAAAGTTGTAGGAGCCTCACTTGAAGCTTTGTATGCACCACTTGAATTGTTGTGGAGCTCCTCCTTATCCTTGAGCGACATCTCATGAGCAACAATTTTTCCAATGACTTCCGTGGGCTTAAGATCTTTGTAGTTGGACATCATTTGGATCAATGTGCACACGGTATCATATTTTCCATCCAAGGCTCTAAGGATCTTCTTGATGATGAATTTGTCGGTCATGTCTTCACTTCCTAAGCCGGCAATCTTATTTGTGATGAGGACAAGCCTAGAGTACATTTCGGCGACTCCTTTACTATCCTTCATCTTGAACTTGTCAAGTTGACTTTGAAGCACATTCAACTTGTATCCCTTGACGGACTCGGTACCTTCGTGCATATCAACTAAAGTATCCCAAATTTTCTTTGCATTCTTGAGGTGGCTAATCTTGTTGAACTCCTCGGGGCACAAACCGTTGAAGAGAATGTCACAAGTTTGAGCATTGTACTGCAACATCTTCAATTCTTCCGCAGTTGCTTCACGATCCGGTTCTTTACCATCCTTAAAGAATTCACCTTGCAAGCCAACATGAACAACAACCTAAACGACAGGGTTATGACCAAGAATATGCATTTTCATCTTATGTTTTCAACTAGCAAAGTTTGTACCATCAAAATATGGACCTCTATGGTGGTAGTTTCCCTCACTAGACGCCATACTCTCCTAGGTTGTGAAATCAATGCAATGAAGACCAAAGCTCTGATACCACTTGTAGGATCAAAAGTATGTCTAGAGGGGGGTGATTAGACTACTTGACCAAATAAAAATATAACTTTTTTCCCAATTTTAGTTGTGGGCGGATTTTAGCAAACTTAGCAAGTCAAGTATCACCCTACACATGCAATTCTAAGAGTATAGCAGCGGAAAGTAAAACATTGCACATGCAAGTAAAGTAGGGGTTTGGAGATTTCAAACGCAATAAAGACACGATAATTTTTGGCATGGTTCCGATAAGTGGTGCTATCGTACGTCCACGTTGATGGAGACTTCAACCCACTGAGGGTAACGGTTGCGCGAGTCCACGGAGGGCTCCACCCACGAAGGGTCCACGAAGAAGCAACCTTGTCTATTCCACCATGGCTTCCGTTCACGAAGGACTAGCCTCACTCGGGTAGATCTTCATAAAGTAGGCGATCTCCTTGCCCTTACAATCTCCTTGATTCAACTCCACATGATCTTGGAGGCTCCCAAGTGACACCTAATCAATCTAAGAGACACCACTCTCCAAAGGTAATAGATGTTGTATTGGTGATGAACTCCTTGCTCTTGTGCTTCAAATGATAGTCTCCTCAACACTCAATCTCTCTTTCACAGATTTGGCTTGGGTAGGAGAAGGATTGGAGTGGAAAGCAACTTGAAGAGGCTAGAAATCAAGATTCAAATGGTAGGAATAGAATCTCTTGATCTTAACGCATGAGTATGTGGTTCTCTCTCAAAAAATGAATGGTGGAAGTTGTGTTTCATTCTGATGGCTCTCTTAGAGAGTAAGTGGTGGCGGAGGGGTATAAATAGGCAGTACAAAAAATCCAACCGTTACAAGTCTTTGACCCAACTCGGTGGCACCGATACGAAAATCTCGGTGAGACCGACTAGAGCAAAAGACTTGACCATTAGGCTTTTCGGTGAGACTGATTATACCAACTCGGTGGGACCAAAGTGCAATGGCTAGGGCAGAGCCGCGTCTCGGTAATTCCGATCGTTTTGTCTCGGTGATTCCGAAATGAAACAATTTCATCACAGAAACTTGGGAATGCCTTCTCGGTGAGACCGAGAACCAATTCGGTCAGGCCGATTTGTTAGGGTTTTGGCTCTAGCAATAGAAGGATCATCTCGGTGGGTCCAGAGTGGATTGTATCGGTGTGACCGAAATGATGAATTAGGGTTTGGACATATGTGTTTTTGAAAAAGTGATGAAGGGTTTTTGGAGCAATATCACTGAGCACTTTAAGCAACAACCTCATCAACAATATCTCATCCCCTTTTAATAGTATTGACTTTTCTAAGGGACTCAATGTGATCTTGGATTACTAAACTAAAAATGTAGAGTCTTGGGCTAGCCAATTCTTGTTCTTCACATTTTGAGGGATCAAGATCCATTAATCCATGCCATTGCCACTCATTGATCTTTTCTGAAATCTATCATTAATGTTCATTAGATCAATGACATATATATTGTTATTAATTACCAAAACCACTCGGGGATTAGAGAGACGACTTTGCATACATCATAGAATACAGAATACATGTATATCTAAATAGAGCAATCGCACCATCGCAGTCCTGTTGCCTTGCCAAGGCACACTCGCCCTTCGCCAGCATCGGAGTTCGTTTTGCTACTCTTCGAGGTTTCCCGCATGTGATAATCGAAGTCAACTGCGTGGAGCTGGTGATGCTCTGGAAAACTCATCACAATTCTCGATCTATTGTGGCTCCCATCCTGTTAAAAATAGGAGAGCTGAGTAGCTTTTTCACTTTCTTTGATATTCGGTATGTAAACAGGTCAGCAAACATCCCGACGCATCTCTGTGCTAAGCATGCATGCACTTTGAATGTGACCGAAAGCTGCCTCGATGAGACCCCTAGCTTCCTTCTGACCAGTCTCCCGGCTGATTGTCCTGGGAATGCTCTTGTCTGAATAAAGCTCTCTGATTTGAAAAAAAAACACAAGACACGCTCGTGTTGCATGTTTTTTGAAACACAGTACAAACGCAAGCGCTCATACATACGCATATACACTCATCATTATAAATGCGCACACACACTTTATCTTTATGAACACCTTCAAAAAACTGAGCCGGTCCGATCGACACGTCCGCGCCCGGTGCGGGAAAAAGTCCGCAGACTCGAAAGCGACGCGTCATGCCCCAAGCAGGTGCGTTGCGCGGGTAGACGCGCCTGCCGTTTCTAGCCGGTCATCTTGGCGAATGTCTGTCTCCTATCGAAGCACGGCCCGTCTGTTCTCGTCACCATTTTCTATCGTACAGTAGCGTCAATCTAATCTGGCTACGTGTCGGCCCGTGCTTACTTAATTGTTTTCTTCTGTGGTTCCTCTTCTTCCTCGCCGGTACTGCAGTGAGATTATTATTATTATCCTCGCCGTGAACTAGGAGTATGTCAGAGACCGACCACCTGCACAGGGACATCTTTCAATTTCCGTGCAAACTGAACAGCTCGTCCAGTGTGTTAATTAATCTAGCTGACGTCTAGTTGTACCAATAGCTCGGCTAGTAACGTCCCTGCAGCTTAGTTTACGTTTTTTATTTGTGTGTCTTCTTTTTATCCTTCTTCCTTGCCTCCCACGTAAGGGCATCTACAGCTAGGCACCTTAAATCTGCCTCATATGTTCGGACAGGCCACCCGGTCACTGATCGTTCGTAAAAATTGACCCAGACGAGCTTCTTAAAAGGGCCTCAAATGCCTGGGCTGATCGGCACCTCTCATATCCAGCATAAATATGGGGCGGATATGGGGCGCCTGAGCATGTCCGCCACGTCGGACCCGACAGCCCGATCCCACCGCAAATTGCATCAAATTCACCAAACTCTTCCTCCTCCTCCTCCCGCCGCCCTCCAAGCTTTCCCATGCCCGAGCACTCGCCGTCCTTCACCCTTGCTCCCTATCCTCACCACCGGTCCTGATCCACCGCCCGAGATGTCGTCTAGCCCGTCCCCGACCGCCGCGACGGATACGCAGTCCGCCTCGTCCGTCGGCGTCACTTCGTCGGCTCCGTCTTTGTGACGCCCCCGACTCAATCGTGCACTAATCATACACGCAAACATGCACAAGCACAGTCCACTACGAAACTTCTCTTGTCTACGGGCATCTGTGGCGATGTCTTCTTCAGCATAGCGGGATAGGTCAAGGAATTCCCGCTGATAAGCTTCGACAGTCTTGTTGCCCTGAGTGAGGTTGCGGGACTGGGTCTTCATCCGTTCCATAATTCCCTGAGGAATATAACGGGCACGGAAGGCAGCCTGGAACTCATACCAGGTAATGACTGTTCCAACAGGCAGTGTACGCTTGTGGGTGTCCCACCATTGAGCAGCGGGACCCTTTAGGAAAAAGGCCGTGAAGGTGACGAAGTTGGCAGGGGCGACATTAGCAGACTTCATCTCGTGACTGATGTCGCGGAGCCAGTCATCAGCATCCAGTGGCTTGTCAGAGTTGCGGAACTGAGTGGGGTTGAGTCGCATAAACTCTGTCAAAGTTATTGAAGGAGGGTTCTGGTTCTGGTTGTTCTGATGCGGAAACTGAGCCATAATCCCAGTCATGAACTGGCGGTTGAGCTCGAATTGTTGCATCATAGCTGCCATATAGTTTGGCGGTGGTGGGCCTTCAGGGGCACGACCACGATCACGACCACCTGGTCTAACCATCCTGCTAAGTATCCACAGGGGGTAATTTAGTAAAAGCAATTGCGAGTGTTTAGCGACAAACATGATGTAACTCGACAGCAATTAAACAGTGTAACAGATACATAACAGTAGTCAATTAAGACATACAGATCCATACACAGAGTCGGATACATGCGGACAGCATAACGACGCAAATTTAAAGGCTAGACATACTAGGCGGCGCGCAGGCACGCGGTAAGGAAGTACACAACGAGACATAGCAAGGGCTACATCAACGTCGGGGAAAACCACTGAAACGGTGTAACTGCGAGTGCGGACGGCGAATGTTCGTCGTGGTAGGATCCTGCGCTCCATGTGCACTCTGATGCAGAACCCGGTCTCGAGCTGTAAGAAGAGGTCCACGTGTAGGTGTGTGACCTCCAACAGCAGGCCAATCAACACCAGCATACATCTGAGTCCTGCGCGGATAAATGATGTGCTCCGGATGTATCCCTGCACGAACAGTGGGTAGCAACTGCGTCATAGCATCGTAGAGACGTGCTCGAGTGGCAACCAACTCGACGGCAAGAGCCCGAACAGTGTGATCCAGAGACTGAGTGCACTGAATCAGAACGCGCGGGTCGTAGCGACGGGGCTCGTACGGGGCACAGATAGCTGTGTAGTATCCGGTAGCATCTCCAACAGGGGCATACGGAATGTATCGGAACTCAGAGGCATCCAAGATATCGCTGAACTCTCCTCGGAGATGTGTGATAGCAGAGTAGGTGGCATCATGGACTGCCATCTCAATCGTCACGCCGATACAGTGGAAAAGGTGCAGCTCAGTGTCTGAGTCATCTCGCTGATCATAGATACGAACGTCAGCATGGTACTGCTCCTGGTTGAACTCGCGGTAATCCTCGTAGACCATGTACTCGGGGTACCAGCGGTAGCCTAGTATGGTTAATAGGGCGATTAGAACAGCTGGAAAACCAGGGGCATCACGAGCCCAAGTGCGAAGCACAAGCTGCGTCGTAGGACGTGGTGGAAACAAACGATCCAACTGAAACAGAGGAAATTCAGGATTGTCAAATGACAATTTAAAGTTTAATACAACTCGGAGAGAAAGGTTAAACAAAACAATGGAAAGGAAAATGATTATCAGACTAATCAGATCAATGACAGGGAAATCGCACAGATATCCAGCTCTCCGGGTAGACGGGATTTACGAGATCCTAAGTGTCGGCGTTAGTAAAATTTATTTAACCCGAATAGAAGAGAGATCAAAGTTCCAGAGTATAGACGAGGAATAAAAGATCCTAATACCACCCAGTTAGCGACGTGGGCCCGTAAGCCACACAGCCAAGTTAGTAAATTAGTTTTTCGATGTCTAGACTCAACTTCGGCCAAGGAATTGGAAGGGGGCTTCCTACAGGCAGTCGGCTCTGATACCAACTTGTGACGCCCCCGACTCAATCGTGCACTAATCATACACGCAAACATGCACGATCAAGCACAGGGACTCACGGGAAGATGTCACAACACAACTTTAACACAAATAAACGGAGATCCACAATATTACAGACCAGGGATCACGAAGATCCGAATACATAAGTCAGTCATACAAATAATATCTGAGTACAGACATAGTTAGACAAGTTTTGCCTTAAGAAGGCTAGCACAAACAACGACTCTAGATCGAAAGGCGAAGGCCTCCTGCCTGGGAGCCTCTCATCCTACTCCTGGTCGGCTGGCTCGATCTAGTAGTACGTGCCGTCTGGACCCTCCTGGTAGTAAGCTCCTGTGGTGGCATCGGGCTCCGGGGCTCCATCGTCTGATGTATCATCATAGTGGGGGATATGGGGAAAAAGAAGTACAAAGCAACCGTGAGTACTCATCCGAAGTACTCAGCAAGCAAGGATCTACCCTACATATGCAACATTATCAAAGAGGAAAGGCTGTATCGGTGGACTGGACTGCAGAAATGCCAGAATAGAGAGAAGGCCTAGTCCTATCGAAGACTAGCATCTTCACGAAGCCATCATCTTGCAGCAATAGAAGAGAGTAGAATAGCATTTTATTAAGCAAACATGTTGAAGCAAGCCTAGAGATCCTTCCTCGACTCCCAGCGAGAAAGCGATCCCGAAGCTTCAATTAATTAAACAAGTATCCAGTTCAAGTAATAGATCGAGATACACAAACTGAGCGTCCTTTACCGTAGGACCGGCTATCGATAGATTATTCATCCCTGCAGAGGTGCACTACTGTTACCCAACACGCTCGATCACCTCTGGCCGGACACACTTGCTGGGTAATGCCCGGCCTCGGGAGATCAACACGAAGCAGCGCCCTACCTAGGCTCAGCACAGAGGTCAGCACATCGGACTAACCTATGCACCCAGAGGTCTTGGGCCATCGCCTTGGGCACCCTGCGCGTTGCGAGACTGGCCGGGGTGCAGGCGCGACACTGAACTCGTCAGTGAAGTATCTAGCCCATTCCCGACAATCAGCCCGCACGGTGAATAGTGACGTCTGAAGAGCTTTCGGGAGACACGTACATAGCAGAGGGCCCCATAACCATTATCCCGCGTGGTGGTAGTGCGTAAAGGGCACGACGACCCACTCAGATCACACACCCAAATCCAATAGGCTCATTTAGTATCACGCAGAGACAATCAGAGTTCCTGAAGCTCCGCCACAATATCACACTCGAGTGCCCTTCCGGCACACCCGACATCATAGATCCCCTGCGGGTACCCATCAGGGTCGACCCGCCTGTAACAAAGGTCAAAGTAACCGTGTGGTCATAACATCAGGGGGAAAACCCCGAGGAATCACCCTCGATGGATTCCACACGATGAAGACATCAGGGTGAACGTATGAGGCATCACCCTCGAGGTTCACACTGAGGGGTTGCACGACAGAGTTGTATCGGAAGTGGAGAAGGAGGAATCACCCTCGATGACCATGACCGAACAGCTACACTGCAGAGTATTCATCAGGAGTGCGTTACAAGGTATCACCCTCGGCACTCGATAGTAACTATGCAGAGTCGTACAACTAAGGGGGGTGAGGTGATGTGTCGGTCTCTGGTCGTCGATCACGTTGATCGAGTAGTCGATGATGAAGCAGAGGCAACAAGGGTAAGGTGATGGGGGTCACTGATGGTTCACTACCAACCTATACTAAACAGTTTAACATAGGTAGGTAAGGTAACAATAAGCAGGTTACAAAAACAGACTATGCATCAGAATAGGAACAAACATTAACAGTAGCAAAATCTAATGCAAGCAGGAGAAAAAGAATGGGCGATATCTTGATGCTCAAGGGGGGAGGGCTTGCCTGGTTGCTCTGGCAAGAAAGAGGGGCCGTCAACGGGCTGCTCGTCTGGAGCGTAGTCATACCCAGCTGCAACGGCGTCGGTCTCGGCGTCTATCGAGAGAGAAGGAGGGGGGAGAAACAATGAATTCACGGCAAAAATGCAAACAATATGCATGACATGTCTAAATGATATGCAGAGGTATTCTACCGCCTAACTAAATGATTTAGTTAATTTATGAATTTATTCAGATTTATTTTATTAAAGTTGAGCACTATTCATTTATTGAAATCGGTCTAAAAGTTCTATGTTCATCTAGCTAGGGGCATCTGACAAGAATACGGAGGGCGTATTCAGATTCGTATCGAAATTCTGAGCAACTTTCATATATAAATTATTTTCATCGGAGTTACGGATTATTTTAAATGATTTTCTAAAGTTTTAACTATTTTCTAAATTTATTTAATCCAACATTATCCAGAATAGTGTAGGCTGACGTCATCATGATGTCAGCATGACGTCAGCAGTCAACAGGGCGTTGACTGGGTCAAACTGACATGTGGGTCCCACCTGTCAGTGTCTGTTTAGTCTAATTAGGGTTTAGTTAATCTAATTATAGTTAATTAAACTAACTAATTAATTAGATTAATTAAAAAGAGTAATTAACTTAATTAATTCACTAATTAATTAATTAATTAATTAATTAATTCATTCATTTTTATTTTTATCTTTTTATTATTAAACGTTCTAGGGCATGGGCCCCGTTTGGCAGTGGGCCAAACCGGACATGTCTGTCGGTGCCCGTTCGGGCGCCGGACACGTCTGGCCACTCGAGCGGGTCAACGCGCGCGCGGCGACGCGGCTACGGGCGCGCGCCAGCACGGGGAGCGGCGAGGCGACGGCGAGCAGCGCGTGGGCGCAGGCGGCGAGCTGGGCTCGGCGACAGCGGGCGAGCAGCGCGCGGGCGCAGGCGGCGAGCTGGGCTCGGCGGCAGCGGGCGAGCAGCGGCGTGCGCGGGCGGCGAGCAGCACGCGGAGTAGCAGCAGCAGCGCGGGCAGCGGCGCAGGACAGCGGCAACAGCGAGGCTGCGCGGGCGAGCAGCGGGCTAGGCATGCTCGAGCGCGGGCACGGCGGCTGTGGCGCAGGGAGCGCGACCGCGAGCCGGCGACCAAAGCAGCAGGCGCACGAGCGGGCGACAGGCACGGCCGGACGGAGCGGGGCGCGGCCAGGGCACGGCCCGACCGCGGTGAGCGCTGGTCGGAGCGCGAGAGGCGGGCGCGGGTGCAGCGGCAGGGAGGCAGAGGCCGAGCGAGGCGGGGTAGGCTGCGTGCGAGCAGGGGCGCGGTGCGGGCGTGGTGGACGTGAGCGGAGGCGGCGGCGACCGAGAGGAGAGAGAGGGGGCGGGCGACGGAGGCCGGTGGCCTCACCGTGGGACGCAGGGTCAAGGGCAGCGGGCTCGGGGAGGTAAATGGGGACGACGGCGTTGATGGAGATGGGGAGGCGGTCCGGCGAGGCGCAGGGTCGGGCGCGGGGCAGCGCCCGATCTGGATCGTGAGGGGGAGGGGGAATGGGGAGCGGGGTGGGTTAGGGTTTCGCTCGGGTGGGGGGAGGGGCAGGCCATATAGGCCAGGGGATGGGCCGGCCTAAGTTGGGCCAGGGGGTTTTGCTTTTCTTTTCATTTTGTTTTATTTTCTTTTTCTTATTTCTTTTCTCATATTTTCCTGTTTTGCAAATAGTCAGGCCTCCAAATGACTTTTACAAAATTAGTGACCTAGCTCATAATTAGCAGTGCAGTATACCCTAACACCAAAAACTAGTTTGGACAAAACATAATTTCATATTTAATTTAGATTAAATAAAAGGTTATTAAATATTGTCTTTAGTCACTGTTTGAGGATGTTTAAGTCACTTACCCAATTCCAATAATGTTGGTTACAATTTTAGAATTGTCTCTGATTTACTTGCTATTCAATGAACAATTTAGTTTCTGATTTGAACAACTTTTATTTTCCACTTTAACTTATTTGAAGTTTGAACTAGGAGTTGAAATGCAATATGATGCAAATGATGATTATGCACTATTAAACTTGCTGACATGGCATTAACTAAGGGTGATCACTGTTGTTCATTACAGGGGGTGTTACAATTCTCCTCATCTAACAAGAATTCTCGTCCCGAGAATTAAGAGGAAGAATGAAAGAAAGCGGGGTATTCTTCGCGAAGACGATCCTCGCATTCCCAAGTGGCTTCATATTCAGAATGATTCGACCACTGAAATTTAAGGAATTTGATTGACTTTTGGCGAGTCCGGCGTTCAGCTTGATCAAGAATACGGATGGGATATTCTGGATAAGACAGATCTTCCCGCAATTCAAGCATTTCATGATCCACAGCTCGAATAGGATCCTTGAAGCAGCGACGGAGTTGGGATACATGAAAGACATCATGCACTTGAGAAAGATTTGGCGGCAATTGCAACTGATATGCCACTTCTCCTCGATGGGCAAGAATACAGAACGGGCCAATGTAGCGAGGAGCTAACTTGCCCTTGATTCCGAATCGATGAGTGCCTTTCAACGGAGTGACGCGAAGGTAAGCTTGCTCGCCAGGCTGATAGACCATTTCCTGGTGCTTTCAGTCATAGTTGCTCTTCTGACGAGACTGCGCAGTTTTCATATGTTCACGGACAATGCAGACTTGTTCTTCAGCTTGCTGAACAATGTCCGGTCCGACGAGTGAGCGTTCCCCAGTTTCTGACCAATTCAGAGGGGTTCGACACTTACGTCCGTATAGAACTTCAAACGGTGCCATCTTCAAACTAGCTTGATAGCTATTGTTGTAAGAGAATTCGGCATACGGGAGAGATTCCTCCCACTTCTTACCGAAGGAGATGACGCAAGCTCGACGCATATCTTCGAGCACTTGATTAACTCGTTCGACTTGACCCTGTGACTGAGGGTGAAAAGAGGTACTGAACAACAGGTGAGTTCCCATAGCTTCTTGGAAACTATTCTAGAATCTGGAGGTAAATAGGCTGCCACGATCCGAACTGATCTCCAACGGAACACCGTGGAGTGACACAATTCGGGAAACATACAAGTCTGCTAACTGACTAGCAGTGATTGTCTCCTTAACTGGCAGAAAGTGAGCAACCTTTGAGAATTGGTCAATGACGACAAAAATAGCATCATGACCCTTCTGAGATCTGGGAAAACCAGTAATGAAATCCATTTGGACTTTGTCCCATTTCCATTCAGGAATATCAAGTGGTTGCAGAGTTCCAGCAGGCCTTTGATGTTCTGCTTTAATGTGGCGGCAAACATCACACTCAGAAACATAACGAGCAATGTCTCGCTTCATATTAGGCTACCAGTATCTCTGAGAAATGTCACGGTACATCTTTGTGCTACCAGGATGAATGGACAGAGGAGTGTCATGAGCTTCTTTCATAACGTGTTCCCTCTCATCCTTGAATTTGGGTACGAAGAGACGGCATTGGAAGAATAGGATCCCATCCTTATCAAGATGGAATTCCGACGGCTTTCCTTTTTCGAGGTATCGCTTAATCCTTTCAACTTCAGAGTCATACCGTTGCATAGTCTTAATGCTGTGTTCTAAATCTGGTTCAACAACCAGGGTATTAAGATAACCCTGTGGAACAATATGGAGGTTCAATTTGCGAAGCTCTTCATGGAGAAGAGGTTGCATTTCCTGAACCATATGGTTGCTGCAATAAGCCTTGTGACTCAAAGCATCGGCCATTACATTAGCCTTGCCAGGGGTATATGAGATATTCATATCATAATCGGCAATTGTCTCGAGCCATCTTTGTTGACGAAGGTTCAGATCTGGTTGAGTATATAGATACTTCAAACTTTGATGATCCGTGTATATCTCGCAACGGTTATCGAGAAGGTAATGTCGCCATAGCTTCAGGGCATAAATAACCGCAGAAAGTTCAAGATCATGCACTGGATAATTTTCTTCAAGAGGACGCAATTGTCGAGAGGCATAAGCAATCACTTTGCGCTCTTGCATTAGGACACAGCCTAATCCTTGACGAGATGCATCACAGTATATCACGAAATCCTTTTGGGAATCCGGGGGTGCTAGCACTGGGGCAGATGTTAACTTATCTTTTAGTGTCTGAAAGCTTTCTTGACATTTTTCTGTCCACTCAAATTTAACACCTTTGTGGAGTAGATTCATCAATGGTTTTGCAATCTTGGAAAAGTTCTCAACGAATCGACGACAATGACTAGCGAGTCCGAGAAAACTTCTGACTTGCTTAACATTCTTCGGGGGAGTCCAGTCAAGAATGGCTTGAACTCGTTCCGGGTTAACAGCAATTCCATCCTTGGAAATCACATGACCAAGATAGGTCACTTCAGATAACCAGAATTCACACTTAGAGTACTTGGCGTAAAGCTGGTGTTCTCGAAGCTTCTCCAATACAAGCCGAAGATGTTCAGCATGTTCTTCTTCATTCTTGGAATATATAAGGATATCATCTAAATAAACCACGACGAATTTGTCGAGGTAATCCATGAAGATATAGTTCATCAACCGGGAGAAGGTTGCTGGAGCATTTGTTAAGCCAAATGACATAACGGTGTACTCATAAGAGCCATATCGAGTAACAAAGGCAGTCTTTGGAATATCCTCTTCGCGAACACGGATTTGATCATAACCCAACCTCAAGTCGAGTTTTGAGAAGACAGAGGATCCAGCAAGCTGATCATAAAGATCATTGATCCGGGGCAATGGGTATTTATTCTGGATTGTGGCTTGGTTAATGGGCCGGTAATCTTGAACCAATCGGTTAGTTCCATCCTTCTTCCTAACGAAGAGTGAAGGTGCTCCCCAAGCAGAGGAACTGGGGCAGATGAAACCTTTCTTAAGTGACTTGTCGATTTCTTCCTTAAGCTCGAGAAGGTGGTGCGGAGGTATCTTATAAGGACGCTTCGCAATAGGGGTAGTGCCAGGCTTCAAGTCGATGACGAACTCGACAGCTCTAACCGGGGGTATTCCTGGAAGTTCTTCTGGAAAAATGTCCGGAAAATCTCGAACGACAGGAACGTTCTCGATCCCTTCCAGAGGTGAGGCGTTCAAAGCATTCAGAGCATATATCTGAGCTTCAGCATCCCGTGTAATGCGGGCGGTATAATTCACTATCTCGTCGGAGGGGTGAAGAAGTTGGACGACTTTAGTGGCACAATTGATCGAAGCAATGTGAGTTTTCAACCAATCCATTCCGAGTATGAGGTCTATGGTGGAAGACTTCAAGACGATGGGTGAGGCAAGGAATTCCAACCCTTTAATTTCGACGGTAACGTCAGGTGCTATCACGTCAGCATGACAATGACCTCCGGGAGTTTTAACGACTAACGGAGTATGCATTTTCTCATACCGAATGCCATGCATGAATGCAAATGTTCCAGAGATGAATGTGATGCTCTTGAATCAAATAAAATAGAAGCAAGTACTGAGTTAACGAGAAGAGTACCCATCACAGTAGCAGGTTGATCCTGGACTTCTTCAATATCAATGTTGTAAGCGTGTCCACGACCATGTGCAGCAGACCCAGTATTATAGTTGCGGGCCTGATTGTTGCCACGACCATTGCCACGGCCAGTACGAGGAAAAGCCAACTGATTCTGAGTCTGGCGGCAGTCCTTAGCAAGGTGACCTGGTTTGCGGCACTTGAAGCACAGATCATCTTCAGGACAAAGAGGAGCATTGTGTTGAATAGCTTGAGCTCTTGGCTGCCTCGGTGGTGGAGGAGGCAGACGTGGTGCAGCATAGTTGTTCTTTAGCGCAGGGGCATTTGGACGGAACACGTTGTTGGGAATCCAGACTCGACGCTTCTGTGCTGAGCCCGAAGATGATCCAGCATCACGATAGCGCTTCTGCGAGTCCTTGTGCTTCATCTGAGCGGTCTCAACTAGAATAGCCTTGTTCACAAGAGTTGAAAAGTCGTTAAAGTCTTGAGCAACAAGTGCAAGCTCGAGGTCTGGTTGTAGTCCACTAAGAAACTTCTCTTGTCTACGGGCATCTGTGGCGATGTCTTCTTCAGCATAGCGGGACAGGTCAAGGAATTCCCGCTGATAAGCTTCGACAGTCTTGTTGCCCTGAGTGAGGTTGCGGAACTGGGTCTTCATCCGTTCCATAATTCCCTGAGGAATATAACGGGCATGGAAGGCAGCCTGGAACTCATACCAGGTAACGATTGTTCCAACAGGCAGTGTACGCTTGTGGGTGTCCCACCATTGAGCAGCGGGACCCTTTAGGAAAAAGGCCGCGAAGGTGACGAAGTTGGCAGGGGCGACATTAGCAGACTCCATCTCGTGACTGATGTCGCGGAGCCAGTCATCAGCATCCAGTGGCTTGTCAGAGTTGCGGAACTGAGTGGGGTTGAGTCGCATAAACTCTGTCAAAGTTATTGAAGGAGGGTTCTGGTTCTGGTTGTTCTGATGCGGAAACTGAGCCATAATCCCAGTCATGAACTGGCGGTTGAGCTCGAATTGTTGCATCATAGCTGCCATATAGTCTGGCGGTGGTGGGCGTTCAGGGCACGACCACGACCACCTGGTCTAACCATCCTACTAAGTATCAACAGGGGGTAATTTAGTAAAAGCAATTGCGAGTGTTTAGCGACAAGCATGATGTAACTCGACAACAATTAAGCAGTGTAACAGATACATACCAGTAGTCAATTAAGACATACAGATCACACAGAGTCGGGTACATGCGGACAGCATAACGGCACAAATTTAAAGGCTAGACATACTAGGCGGCGCGCAGGCACGCGGTAAGGAAGTACACAACGAGACATAGCAAAGGCTACATCAACGTCGGGAAAAACCACTGAAACGGGGTAACTGTGAGTGCGGACGACGAATGTTCATCGCGGTAGGATCCTGCGCTCCATGTGCACTCTGATGCAGAACCCGATCTCGAGCTGCAAGAAGAGGTCCACGTGTTGGTGGGTGACCTCCAACAGCAGGCCAATCAATACCGGCATACATTTGAGTCCTGCGCGGATAAAGGATGTGCTCCGGATGTATCCCTGCATGAACAGCGGGTAGCAACTGCGTCATAGCATCATAGAGACGTGCTCGAGTGGCAACCAACTCGACGGCAAGAGCCCGAACAGTGCGATCCAGAGCCTGAGTGCACTGAATCAGAACGCGCGGGTCGTAGCGACGAGGCTCGTACGGGGCACAGATAGCTGTGTAGTATCCGGTAGCATCTCCAACAGGGGCATACGGAATGTATCGGAACTCAGAGGCATCCAATATATCGCTGAACTCTCCTCGGAGACGTGCGACAGCAGAGTAGGCGGCACCACGGACTGCCATCTCAATCGTCACGCCGATACCGTGGAAAAGGTGAAGCTCAGTGTCTGAGTCATCTCGCTGATCATAGATATGAACGTCAGCATGGTACTGCTCTTGGTTGAACTCGCGGTAATCCTCGTAGACCATGTACTCGGGGTACCAGCGGTAGCCTAGTCTGGTCAGTAGGGCGATTAGAATAGCTGGAAAACCAGGGGCATCACGAGCCCAAGTGCGAAGCACAAGCTGCGTCGTAGGACGTGGTGGAAACAAACGATCCATCTGAAACAGAGGAAATTCAGTGTGACGCCCCCGGCCCAATCGTGCACTAATCATACACGCAAATGCACACGATCAAGCCTAAGGACTCACGGGAAGATATCACAACACAACTCTAAATCATAAATAAAGTCATACAAGCTTTATATTACAAGCCAGGGGCCTCGAGGGCTCGAATACATAAACTTGCGTACAAGCGTCAGCGGAAGCATCAGATATCTGAGTACAGATATTAAAAGAGAAACAGAAAGGCCTTTAGAAAGGTGGGGCAAAATAAAACACTACGATCGAAAGGCGTAGGCCTCCTGCCTGTGACCCTCCAAACCTACTCCTGGTCGATGGCAAGCTCGTAGTAGTATCCATCCTCTGGGTAGTAGCAGTAGTCGATCGACGGGGCATCTGTCTCAGGGGGCTCCATCATCTAGTCACGACAAACTGATATGGGGAGAAAAGGAAAACAAAGCAACCGTGAGTACTCAGAAGTACTCAGCAAGCAAGGATCTACACTACATATGCAACATTTTCAAGGGGAGGCTGAATATGTGGACTGGGCTGCAGAAATGCCAGAATAGAGAGAAGGCCTAGTCCTATCGAAGACTAGCATCTTCAGAGGTCTTGCAGCATTGGAAGAGTGTAGACAGTACAATATAATGTAGCAGTATCATTAAGTCTCATCCTCACCCAGAGATCCTTTCTCGACTCCCTGCGAGAAAGCAATCCCAGAGCCATACAGTCATCAACCTCGTCCTGAGATCCCTTCTCGACTCCCTGCGAGAAGCAATCCCAGAGCCATAGTATCCAAGTATCCAGTTCTAAAATTGTATCAATCAGGATACAGCTCCGAGTGTCCTTTACCGTAGGACCGGCTATCGATAGAAGTTTTCTTCCCTGCAGGGGTGCACCAACTTACCCAACACGCTCGATTAACTCCGGCGGGACACACTTTCCTGGGTCATACCCGGCCTCGGCCAAACGACACATCGCAACCCTACATACAGCTCAGCAGAGAGGTCCCCGCCGGTCTACATCCTAAGCGCAAGGGGGTCTTGGCCATCGCCCCTCACCCTCCGGGTCGTTGCGCACATGGCTCAGATCCAAGCACCACCGCAATGGCACCAATCACTCCATGCCGCACTGCTGAACTGGACGTCTGACAGAGCTTTCGGCTAATGCATATGATGCAGAACGCCCATACTATGCCCACGTGATGGTTAGTGCTATCAGGCCAGAGGCCTGCTCGGATCAAATATCCAAATCGTTAGGACTAGGGCTTGCGGTAACGAGCAGAGACTCACGAAGGATGTGACCCCGTCGTCCCGTCTCGAGGACTTGCTGCAAGGGTTAAGAATGCCCGGCCGCGCCTCGTATTCATCACTCGGGCACCACACTGGCACCCGTCTTCACAACACTCGCCTCTCAGGCGCACGCAGGTACCCCTCAGGGTCGACCCGCCTATCCAAGTAACAGTGTAAAGTCCAAGTATCCGTGTGTCCATAACATCAGGGGAATCCGAGGTATCACCCTCATTGGATTCCTACTCGATGTAATCGTCAAGGTGAACTCGGAGGAATCACCCTCGCTGGGTTCACACTTGAGGTGTCGTACGATGGCGTCGTTATCGGAAGCTGTGAAGGAGGAATCACCCCCGATGACCATGACCGAATAGCTACTCTACAGAGTTAACATCAGAAGTGCTACACGAGGTATCACCCTCGGCACTCGATAGTAACGCTGCAGTGTCGTTACAACTAAGGGGGGTGATGTGCGGTGCCGGGGCCTGGTCTTCAATCCCGTTGATCGGGTCTTCGGATAATCCAGCGGGGCAGTCGGGATAAGTGGGGTCACTGATAGGTCTCTACCCAGCCTAAACTAAGCAGTTTAGGATATGCAGGTAATTATCAACAGCAGGCTACAGTAAACAGGCTATGCATCAGAATAGGTAAAGCAGTAGCAGCAGCAATTCTAATGCAAGCATGAGAAATAGAATGGGCGATATCGGGATGATCAAAAGGGGGGGCTTGCCTGGTTGCTCGGCGGCAAGGGCAAGGTTGTCAATGGTGTCTTCGGTCTCCGGAGCTGCGTCGGTCTCGGGGACGACGTCGGTGTCGGGGGCTACCGAGAGAGAAGAGGGGAAGGAAACAGTATAAATACACAGTGAACAAGTGCAGCACAAAGCATAACATGGCAATACGCGGTGACGGAGGTGATCTAACGCAGTGCCGGGTGATACTGGCGAAGGGGGAATTCATTCGGGAATGTCTTCCCGGTTCCGGACATTTGTCAGACAGATGACCGGAGAGGGACGGTTGCATGTTCGGATAGTTAGGGACGTGTGACGGACGAACGGACCGCGGATTCGAAATCGTCTCGTCGTTCTGAGCAACTTTCATGTACAAAGTTTTTCCATCGGAGTTACGGATTATTTTATATGATTTTCTAAAGTTTTTATTGATTTCTGGAATTTATTTAATTATTTAAATTAAACATTATCCAGAACAGTGTTTGCTGACGTAAGCATGACGTCAGGACCAGTGGGTCCCACCTGTCATAGGCTGTTGGCTAATTAGTGGTTAACTAATTAATTAATACTTAATTAAACTAATTAACTAAATTAGATTAACCTAATCAGGATTAATTAACTTAATTAATTAATTAATTACTAATTATTGATTTTAATAATTACATTTTTATTTTCTTTTATTATTATTTTTTTAATCTTTTTTTTATACAGGGGCTGGGCCCCTCTGGTCAGTGGCCCAGTGGCCAGCGGACGTGTCCGCTGCGCGCCCCTTGGGGGGGGCGGACAAGTCCGGGCCACCACGACCACGGGCGCACTGGCGTGGCGCCGGCCGATGCGGCGGCGAGGCCACGGCCACGGCGTGGCTCACCGGCCGGAGCAGCAGCAGCAGCAGTAGGCAGAGGGGGGGCGGCGAGAATGGGCGCGGGCGTAGAGCGGCGGCAGCAGGCGAGCGCGCGCGGGCGCGGGCGATGCGCGGGCGGACGGGGGCGCGCGAGACCGCAGCGAGGCGCAGGGCCGGGTGCGGGTGGCGTGCGGTGCGTGCGGTGGGCGCGTGAGGCGAGGGCGGTGCGCGGGCAGGTGCGGAGCACGGCCAGCGAGCGCGCGCGGGCGATGGTAGCGGGGCGCGGCCCGGGTGAGGTGGGAGCAGCGGCGCGCGGTGGCGGGTGCGACGGGAGACGGAGCCGGGCGCGGTGACTGCGGGGAAGGAGGAGAGGAGAGGAGGAGGGGTGCGGCTCACCCCCGTTGCAGGGGAACGCCGGCGAGGCTCGGGAAAGTCCGGCGAGGAAGAGGCGGGGAGGCGACGGCGAGGCGGGCGGCGATCCGGCGACGGGGCGATGGGGTTGGTGCGGGCGCGCGCGGCGTCGGGCGCCGAGGGAGAGAGGGGGTGCGAGGGGGAGGAAGTGGGGATTGGGCTAGGGTTTTCCCCTGGGTGGGGATATGGAGGAGGGGAAGGGGGCGCCGGCAGGCCGGCCCAGTGGCCAGCTGGGCCGAGGCCCAGCGAGGGGGGGGGGGTTTGCTTTTATTTCTATTTTTGTTTTGTTTTGTTTTTTTTATTTATTTATTTATTTCACTGCTTTGTTAATTATTTGAGCACTTAATGGATTTTGTAATATATGAGACCTAGCCCATAATTATCAGTGCATTAAACCCTAACACCAAAAACTAGTTTGGGCAAAACATAATTTCATATTTAATTTAGATTAATTAAAAGGTTAATAAATATTGTCTTTAGTCACTATTTGAGGATGTTTGAGTCACTTACCCAATTCCAATAATGTTGGTTTCAATTTTAAAATTGTTACTGATTTACTTGCTATATTACGAACAATTTAGTTTTCAAATTTGAACAACTTTTATTTTCACTTTAGTTTTAAATTTGAATCTTGAGTTAGGAGCTGAAGGCAATATGATGCAAATGATGATTAGGCACTGATAATCATGATGACATGGCATAATCAAAAGGGTGATTACTGTATTTAACCACTGGGGGTGTTACAAATCTCCTCCACTAACAAGAATTCTCGTCCCGAGAATTAAGAGGTAGAAAGAAAAAGTTCGGGATATTCCACACGAAGATTATCCTCGCGTTCCCAAGTGGCTTCTTTTTCAGTATGATTTGACCACTGCACTTTGAGGAACTTGGTAACCTTCTGACGGGTCCGGCGGTCAGCTTCATCGAGAATGCGGATCGGATGTTCCTTATATGAAAGATCATCATGCAATTCGAGCATTTCGTGATCCACAGCTCGGTGCGGAGATTCCTTGAAGCATTTACGAAGTTGCGACACATGGAATACGTCGTGGATATGAGAGAATTGCGGCGGCAACTTCAATTTATAAGCCACCTGACCACGGCTAGCAATAATGCGGAAAGGACCAATGTAGCGTGGAGCTAACTTGCCCTTGATTCCAAAACGGTGAGTGCCCTTCATAGGAGTGACTCGCAGATAAGCTTGATCACCAGGTTGATAAGTCAAACCCCATCGTTTGCGATCATAGTTGCTCTTCTGGCGGTCCTGAGCCGCCTTGAGGTTTTCACGGACGACACGGACTTGTTCTTCGGCGTGTTGAATAATATCCGGACCCACGAGCGGTCGTTCCCCAGTTTCTGACCAATTCAGAGGGGTTCGACACTTACGTCCATATAGAACTTCGAAGGGGGCCATTTTCAAGCTGGCTTGATAGCTGTTGTTGTAAGAGAATTCGGCATACGGGAGAGATTCTTCCCACTTCTTACCAAACGATATAACACAAGCTCGCAGCATGTCTTCAAGCACTTGATTGACTCGTTCGACTTGGCCTTGGGATTGGGGATGATAAGCTGAACTCCAGGTAATATGAGTTCCCATAGCTGTTTGGAAACTTTCCCAGAATTTGGAAGTGAAAAGGCCGCCACGGTCCGAACTGGTCTCCTTCGGAATACCGTGGAGTGAAACAATTCTGGAGATATACAACTCTGCTAACTGACTAGCAGTGATAGTCTCTTTGACAGGCAGAAAGTGTGCAACCTTAGAGAGTTGGTCGACAACGACAAGAATAGCATCGTGACCCTTTTGTGACCTGGGAAGGCCAGTAATGAAATCCATTTGCACTTTATCCCATTTCCATAAAGGAATAGGTAACGGTTGCAGAATTCCAGCAGGTTTCTGATGTTCTACTTTAACGCGACGACACACATCACATTCAGCAACATAACGAGCAATGTCCTGCTTCATTCTAGACCACCAGTACCTTTGACGGAGATCACGATACATCTTGGTGCTACCCGGATGAATAGACAGCGGGGTATCATGTGCCTCCTTCATGACCTTGTCGGTCATAAGCTCGAAGCGAGGTACCACAATGCGGTTTTTGAAATACAAGGTTCCATCTTCAGACAGCGAGAAATCCCTGTACTTTTCAAGGTGAAGATTCTTCTTCATCAGATCAACTTCAGCATCTTTAGCTTGCACATTCTTCACAGCTTTCTCAAGATCTGGTTGTATCACAAGGTTATTAAGAGAACCCTGTGGAACAATACGCAGATTCAGCTTGCACAGTTCTTCAGAAAGACGAGGTTGAGCTCGCCTAACCATGAGGTTGTCGCAATAGGACTTGCGGCTTAAGGCATCAGCCATCACGTTAGCCTTGCCAGGGGTATAGGAAATACCCAAATCATAGTCCGCAATGGCCTCCATCCATCTTTGCTGACGGAGGTTTAGAGAAGGTTGAGTGAACAAGTACTTCAGACTTTTATGATCCGTGTAGATCTCGCAACGATTACCGAGAAGGTAATGTCGCCACAACTGCAATGCATAGATCACAGCAGCTAGTTCTAGATCATGTACCGGATAATTCTCTTCATGTGGGCGCAACTGTCGAGAGCCGTAAGCAATCACTTTGCGCTCTTGCATTAGGACACAGCCTAATCCTTCACGGGAAGCATCACAATAAATCACAAAGTCTTTGCGGGTATCTGGAGGAGATAGTACTGGGGCAGATGTTAGCTTGTCCTTGAGTGTTTGAAAACTTTCCTGACATTTTTCTGTCCATTCAAATTTAACGCCCTTGTGAAGCAGATCAGTCAGGGGCTTAGCAATCTTGGAAAAGTTCTCGACAAATCGACGGCAATAACTTGCAAGGCCGAGAAAACTTGTCACTTGCTTGACGTTCTTCGGAGGAGTCCAGTCCAGAATAGCCTGAACTCGTTCTGGGTTAACAGCAATTCCATCCTTGGAAATCACATGGCCGAGGTATGTCACTTCAGAAAGCCAGAATTCACATTTGGAGTATTTGGCATACAACTGGTGTTGTCGAAGCCTTTCCAGTACAAGACGGAGGTGTTCGGCATGTTCTCCCTTATTCTTTGAATATACCAGAATATCATCCAGATATACCACGATGAACTTGTCGAGGTAATCCATGAATATATAATTCATCAAACGGGAGAATGTGGCTGGAGCATTTGTTAAGCCAAATGACATGACAGTGTACTCGTAGGAGCCATAACGAGTAACAAATGCAGTCTTGGGAATATCCTCTTCACGAACACGGATCTGATGGTATCCCAATCTCAAATCAAGCTTAGAGAATACTGAGGAACCGGCAAGTTGATCATACAAATCATTGATCCGAGGAAGCGGATATTTATTCTGGATTGTAGCTTGGTTAATGGGCCGGTAATCCTGAACCAATCGGTTAGTTCCATCCTTCTTCTTAACGAAGAGTGAAGGTGCTCCCCAAGTAGAGGAACTGGGACGGATGAAACCTTTCTTAAGTGACGTGTCGATTTCTTCCTTAAGCTCGAGAAGATGGTGGGGAGGCATTTTATAAGGACGCTTCGCAATAGGGGTAGTGCCAGGTTTCAAGTCGATGACAAACTCAACAGCTCTAGCAGGGGGTATTCCTGGAAGTTCTTCTGGAAAGATGTCTTGAAAATCACGAACAACTGGAACATTCTCAATGCCTTCAAGAGGTGAAGCATTCAATGCATTCAGAACATATATTTGAGTTTCGGCGTCCTGCACTGTACGAGCTGAGTATCTGACAGTCTGACCGGAAGGGTGTGTGAGGCGGACTGTTTCAGTGGCACAGTCAATCAAAGCTTTATGGGGCTTCAACCAGTCCATACCCAGAATAATGTCTATGTTGGAGGTCTTGAGAGCAATGAGTGAAACGGGGAACATCAATCCTCCGATCACAATGTTGTTACCGTGGCTTACCATGGTAGTTTGCCAATTAGCCCCAGGTGAATGGATTACTAATGGGATGGACATCTCCTCGAAAAGTATATCATGGCTTCGCACAAAACTTTCGGACATGAAGGAGTGCGATGCTCCAGAATCAAAGAGGACTGAAGCTGGGATTGAATTCACTAGAAGGGTGCCCATCACAATGTTGGGGTCCTGTCGAGCTTCTTCCATGTTGACTTGGTTGACATGAACACGCTGATTAGCAGGTGGTCTGGTTCCAACGTTCCTAGAAGGATGTTTTCGACGGCTCTTCCTGCAACCAGCAGAAGGACGTGGTGCATCCTGACGAAAATCCATAGCATCAGGCGGTCCAGCATGAACCGATAGCTGTCTCAGCGGTGAAGGCAAACGAGGTGCAACATATGACGGCCTTGGTGTTGGAGCAGGTCGGTGGTGTACATTGTGCGGGATCCACACTCGACGCTTCTGGACAGGCTGACCCGAGGATGAGCCAGCTTCATGAGTGCGCTTGAGCGCCTCCTGGTACTCAGTTAGAGCTGTTTCAACTTGGAAAGATTTGCTGACAAGCGTTGCGAAATCTGTGAAATCATGGACATCAAGTGCAAGTTTTATATCAGTACGTAGTCCTTCACGGAATTTCTCCTGCTTGCGAGTGTCAGTGTCGACGTCATCCGCAGCATAGCGGGATAATTCAAGGAATTTCCTCTGATATTCATCCACAGTCATTTTGCCCTGTGAGAGTTTGCGGAACTCCTGCTTCTTCTGGTCCATCAGACCTTAAGGAATGTACCGTGCATGAAAAGCTGACTGAAATTCCTGCCAAGTGGTTACAGTTTCAGCAGGCAACATAGCCTTGTGGCTTTCCCACCATTGAGCAGCTGATCCCCTCAGGTGATACGTCGCATAGGTGACGTAACTGTCAGGGATAACATTGGCCGACTTCATCTGGAAGGTAATGTCACGGAGCCAATCGTCAGCATCCATTGGATCAGTCGAGCTGCGAAAAGTGGACGGATTGAGGCGCACGAATTCTGACAGTGTTATTGGTGTAGGCTGTTGATGAGCATTCTGGTTTGGGAACTGAGCCAATATCCTGGTCATAACCTGACGGTTCAGTTCAAACTGCTGCATCATTGCGGCAATATAGGGTGGAGGTGGAGGATCGTCAGCCATCCTGCCAAATCAACGGGGCAGTTTAGCAAGAAAAACTGCAGGTGTAAGAAATGATTCATGACGTAACACGCACAGCATAAGGAAGTGCAATAGATACTTCTTCATATTCGCGCCAGACATTCGAATCCACACTTAACCTCGATTACAATCCGGCAATACGATAGTTGAAAGGGGAGGCTAGACAACTAGGCGGCGCGCAGGCACGCGATATGGAAGTACACAATGAGACATAGCAAAGGCTACATCAACGTCGAAGAAAACTATTGGAGCGAGGAATCTGCAAGTGACAACACAGGGTGCCCTCGATAAGAGGATCCTGCAAGCAGAACCTGGCCCACAATCTTGAAGAAAGGGGGGGAAATTTTCAGAACACCGGGTGGATGTGATCACGAGAACCTGATGTTGGAGTTAATAAATTTTTTAACCCGAATAGAAGAGAGGTCAGAGTCCCAGAGTAAAGGTCGAGGAGTAAAAGATACTAATACCACCCAATTGGCGACGTGGGCCCGTAAGCCACACAGCCAAGTTAGTAAAACAGTTTTTAGACCACTAGACTCAACTTCGGCCAAGGAGTTGGAAAGGGGGGGGGGTTCCTACAGGCAGTCGGCTCTGATACCAACTTGTGACGCCCCCGGCCCAATCGTGCACTAATCATACACGCAAATGCACACGATCAAGCCTAAGGACTCACGGGAAGATATCACAACACAACTCTAAATCATAAATAAAGTCATACAAGCTTTATATTACAAGCCAGGGGCCTCGAGGTCTCGAATACATAAACTTGCGTACAAGCGTCAGCGGAAGCATCAGATATCTGAGTACAGATATTAAAAGAGAAACAGAAAGGCCTTTAGAAAGGCGGGGCAAAATAAAACACTACGATCGAAAGGCGTAGGCCTCCTGCCTGGGGCCCTCCGAACCTACTCCTGGTCGATGGCAAGCTTGTAGTAGTATCCATCCTCTGGGTAGTAGCAGTAGTCGATCGACGGGGCATCTGTCTCAGGGGGCTCCGTCATCTGGTCACGACAAACTGATATGGGGAGAAAAGGAAAACAAAGCAACCGTGAGTACTCAAAAGTACTCAGCAAGCAAGGATCTACACTACATATGCAACATTTTCAAGGGGAGGCTGAATATGTGGACTGGGCTGCAGAAATGCCAGAATAGAGAGAAGGCCTAGTCCTATCGAAGACTAGCATCTTCAGAGGTCTTGCAGCATTAGAAGAGTGTAGACAGTACAATATAATGTAGCAGTATCATTAAGTCTCATCCTCACCCAGAGATCCTTTCTCGACTCCCTGCGAGAAAGCAATCCCAGAGCCATACAGTCATCAACCTCGTCCTGAGATCCCTTCTCGACTCCCTGCGAGAAGCAATCCCAGAGCCATAGTATCCAAGTATCCAGTTCTAAAATTGTATCAATCAGGATACAGCTCCGAGTGTCCTTTACCGTAGGACCGGCTATCGATAGAAGTTTTCTTCCCTGCAGGGGTGCACCAACTTACCCAACACGCTTGATTAACTCCGGCCGGACACACTTTCCTGGGTCATACCCGGCCTCGGCCAAACGACACATCGCAACCCTACCTACAGCTCAGCAGAGAGGTCCCCGCCGGTCTACATCCTAAGCGCAAGGGGGTCTTGGCCATCGCCCCTCACCCTCCGGGTCGTTGCGCACATGGCTCAGATCCAAGCACCACCGCAATGGCGCCAATCACTCCATGCCGTACTGCTGAACTGGACGTCTGACAGAGCTTTCGGCTGATGCATACGATGCAGAACGCCCATACTATGCCCACGTGATGGTTAGTGCTATCAGGCCAGAGGCCTGCTCGGATAAAATATCCAAATCGTTAGGACTAGGGCTTGCGGTAACGAGCAGAGACTCACGAAGGATGTGACCCCGTCGTCCCGTCTCGAGGACTTGCTGCAAGGGTTAAGAATGCCCGGCCGCGCCTCGTATTCATCACTCGGGCACCACACTGGCACCCGTCTTCACAACACTCGCCTCTCAGGCGCACGCGGGTACCCCTCAGGGTCGACCCGCCTATCCAAGTAACAGTGTAAAGTCCAAGTATCCGTGTGTCCATAACATCAGGGGAATCCGAGGTATCACCCTCATTGAATTCCTACTCGATGTAATCGTTAAGGTGAACTCGGAGGAATCACCCTCGCTGGGTTCACACTTGAGGTGTCGTACGACGGCGTCGTTATCGGAAGCTGTGAAGGAGGAATCACCCTCGATGACCACGACCGAATAGCTACTCTACAGAGTTAACATCAGAAGTGCTACACGAGGTATCACCCTCGGCACTCGATAGTAACGATGCAGTGTCGTTACAACTAAGGGGGGTGATATGCGGTGCCGGGGCCTGGTCTTCAGTCCCGTTGATCGGGTCTTCGGATAATCCAGCGGGGCAGTCGGGATAAGTGGGGTCACTGATAGGTCTCTACCCAGCCTAAACTAAGCAGTTTAGGATATGCAGGTAATTATCAACAGCAGGCTACAGTAAACAGGCTATGCATCAGAATAGGTAAAGCAGTAGCAGCAGCAATTCTAATGCAAGCATGAGAAATAGAATGGGCGATATCGGGATGATCAAAAGGGGGGGCTTGCCTGGTTACTCGGCGGCAAGGGCAAGGTTGTCAATGGTGTCTTCGGTCTCCGGAGCTGCGTCGGTCTCGGGGACGACGTCGGTGTCGGGGGCTACCGAGAGAGAAGAGGGGGAGGAAACAGTATAAATACACAGCGAACAAGTGCAGCACAAAGCATAACATGGCAATACGCGGTGACGGAGGTGATCTAACGCAGTGCCGGGTGATACTGGCGAAGGGGGAATTCATCCGGGAATGTCTTCCCGGTTCCGGACATTTGTCACACAGATGACCGGAGAGGGACGGTTGCATGTTCGGATAGTTAGGGACGTGCGACGGACGAACGGACCGCGTTTTCGAATTTGTCTCGTCGTTCTGAGCAACTTTCATGTACAAAGTTTTTCCATCGGAGTTACGGATTATTTTATATGATTTTCTAAAGTTTTTATTAATTTCTGTAATTTATTTAATTATTTAAATTAAATATTATCCAGAACAGTGTTTGCTGATGTCAGCATGACGTCAGGACCAGTGGGTCCCACCTGTCATAGGCTGTTGGCTAATTAGTGGTTAACTAATTAATTAATACTTAATTAAACTAATTAACTAAATTAGATTAACCTAATCAGGATTAATTAACTTAATTAATTAACTAATTAATTAATTATTGATTTTAATAATTACATTTTTATTTTCTTTTATTATTATTTTTTTAATCTTTTTTTTATACAGGGGCTGGGCCCCTCTGGTCAGTGGCCGAGTGGCCAGCGGACGTGTCCGTTGCGCGCCCCTTGGGGGGGGGCCGGACAAGTCCGGGCCACCATGACCACGGGCGCACGGGCGCAGCAGCAGTAGGCAGAGGGGGGGGGGGCGGCGAGCATGGGCGCAGGCGAGCGCGCGTGGGCGCGGGCGATGCGCGGGCGGACGGGGGCGCGCGAGACCGCAGCGAGGCGCAGGGCCGGGCGCGGGTGGCGTGCGGTGGGCGCGGGCGGCGAGCGCGGTGCGCGGGCAGGTGCGAAACACGGCCAGCGAGCGCGCGCGGGCGGCGGTAGCGGGGCGCGGCCCAGGTGAGGTGGGAGCAGCGGCGCACGGTGGCGGGTGCGACGGGAGACGGAGCCGGCGCGGTGACTGCGGGGAAGGAGGAGAGGAGAGGAGGAGGGGTGCGGCTCACCCCCGTTGCAGGGGAACACCGGCGAGGCTCGGGGAAGTCCGGCGAGGAAGAGGCGGGGAGGGGACGGGAAGGAGAGCGACGCGACGGGAGCGAAAACGGAGAAGGTGGAGCATGGGGTTGGGAGCGGACGCGGAGGACGTCGGGGAGAGGGAGAGAAGGGGGGGCGAGGGGGAGGAAGTGGGGATTGGGCTAGGGTTTCCCTGGGTGGGGATATGGAGGAGGGGAAGGGGGGTGGGGGGGTGGCCTAGCCCAGTGGCCAATGGGCGAGGCAGCGAGGGGGGGGGGATTGCTTTTATTTCTATTTTTGTTTGTTTTGTATTTATTTATTTATTATTTATTTCACTGCTCTGTTAATTATTTGAGCACTTAAGGATTTTGTAATATATGAGACCTAGCCCATAATTATCAGTGCATTAAACCCTAACACCAAAAACTAGTTTGGGCAAAACATAATTTCATATTTAATTTAGATTAATTAAAAGGTTAATAATATTGTCTTTAGTCACTGTTTGAGGATGTTTGAGTCACTCACCCAATTCCAATAATGTTGGTTTCAATTTTAAAATTGTTACTGATTTACTTGCTATATTACGAACAATTTAGTTTTCAAATTTGAACAACTTTTATTTTCACTTTAGTTTTAAATTTGAATCTTGAGTTAGGAGCTGAAGGCAATATGATGCAAATGATGATTAGGCACTGATAATCATGATGACATGGCATAATTAAAAGGGTGATTACTGTATTTAACCACTGGGGGTGTTACATTCAGGATTCTCAAATGACAATGAAAAGTTTAATACAACTCGGAGAGAAAGGTTAAACAAAACAATGGAAAGGAAAATGATTATCAGACTAATCAGATCAATGACAGGGAAATCGCACAGATATCCAGCTCTCCGGGTAGACGGGATTTACGAGATCCTAAGTGTCGGCGTTAGTAAAATTTATTTAACCCGAATAGAAGAGAGATCAGAGTCCCATAGTATAGACGAGGAATAAAAGATCCTAATACCACCCAGTTGGTGACGTGGGCCCGTAAGCCCCACAACCAAGTTAGTAAATTAGTTTTTCGATGTCTAGACTCAACTTCGGCCAAGGAATTGGAAGGGGGCTTCCTACAGGCAGTCGGCTCTGATACCAACTTGTGATGCCCCCGACTCAATCATGCACTAATCATACACGCAAACATGCACGATCAAGCACAGAGACTCACGGGAAGATATCACAACACAACTCTAACACAAATAAACGGAGATCCACAATATTACAGACCAGGGATCACGAAGATCCGAATACATAAGTCAGTCATACAAATAATATCTGAGTACAGACATAGTTAGACAAGTTTTGCCTTAAGAAGGCTAGCACAAACAACGACTCTAGATCGAAAGGCGAAGGCCTCCTGCCTGGGAGCCTCCGATCCTACTCCTGGTCGGCTGGCTCGATCCAGTAGTACGTGCCGTCTGGACCCTCCTGGTAGTAAGCTCCTGTGGTGGCATTGGGCTCCGGGGCTCCATCGTCTGATGTATCATCAAAGTGGGGGATATGGGGAAAAGAAGTACAAAGCAACCGTGAGTACTCATCCGAAGTACTCAGCAAGCAAGGATCTACCCTACATATGCAACATTATCAAAGAGGAAAGGCTGTATCGGTGGACTGGACTGCAGAAATGCCAGAATAGAGAGAAGGCCTAGTCCTATCGAAGACTAGCATCTTCACGAAGCCATCATCTTGCAGCAATAGAAGAGAGTAGAATAGCATTTTATTAAGCAAACATGTTGAAGCAAGCCTAGAGATCCTTCCTCGACTCCCAGCGAGAAAGCGATCCCGAAGCTTCAATTAATTAAACAAGTATCCAGTTCAAGTAATAGATCGGGATACACAAACTGAGCGTCCTTTACCGTAGGACCGGCTATCGATAGATTATTCATCCCTGCAGGGGTGCACTACTGTTACCCAACACGCTCGATCACCTCTGGCCGGACACACTTGCTGGGTAATGCCCGGCCTCGGGAGATCAACATGAAGCAGCGCCCTACCTAGGCTCAGCAGAGAGGTCAGCACGCCGGACTAACCTATGCACCCAGAGGTCTTGGGCCATCGCCCTGGGCACCCTGCGCATTGCGAGACTGGCTGGGGTGCAGGCGTGACACTGAACTCGTCAGTGAAGTATCCAGCCCATTCCCGACAATCAGCCCGCACGGTGAATCGTGACGTCTGAAGAGCTTTCGGGAGAAACGTACATAGCAGAGGGCCCCATAACCATTATCCCGCGTGGTGGTAGTGCGTAAAGGGCATGACGACCCACTCAAATCACACACCCAAATCCAATAGGCTCATTTAGTATCACGCGGAGACAATCAGAGTTCCTGAAGCTCCGCCACAATATCACACTCGAGTGCCCTTCCGGCACACCCGACATCATAGATCCCCTGCGGGTACCCATCAGGGTCGACCCGCCTGTAACAAAGGTCAAAGTAACCGTGTGGTCATAACATCAGGGGGGAAAACCCCGAGGAATCACCCTCGGTGGATTCCACACGATGAAGACATCAGGGTGAATGTATGAGGCATCACCCTCGAGGTTCACACTGAGGGGTTACACGACAGAGTCGTATCGGAAGTGCAGAAGGAGGAATCACCCTCGATGACCACGACCGAATAGCTACACTACAGAGTATTCATCAGGAGTGCGTTACGAGGTATCACCCTCGGCACTCGATAGTAACTATGCAGAGTCATACAACTAAGGGGGTGAGGTGATGTGTCAGTCTCTGGTCGTCGATCACGTTGATCGAGTAGTCGATGATGAAGCAGAGGCAACAAGGGTAAGATGGTGGGGGTCACTGATGGTTCACTACCAACCTATACTAAACAGTTTAACATAGGCAGGTAAGGTAACAATAAACAGGTTACAAAAGCAGACTATGCATCAGAATAGGAACAAACATTAACAGTAGCAAAATCTAATGCAAGCAGGAGAAAAAGAATGGGCGATATCTGGATGCTCAAGGGGGGGGGGCTTGCCTGGTTGCTCTGGCAAAAAGGAGGGACCATCAACGGGCTGCTCGTCTGGAGCGTAGTCATACCCAGCTGCAACGGCGTCGGTGTTGGCGTCTATCGAGAGAGAAGGAGGGGGAGAGAAACAATAAATTCACGGCAAAAATGCAAACAATATGCATGACATGTCTAAATGATATGCAGAGGTGTTATACCGCCTAACTAAATGATTTAGTTAATTTAGGAATTTATTCGGATTTATTTTATTAAAGTTGAGCACTATTCATTTATTGAAATCGGTCTAAAAGTTCCATGTTCATCTAGCTAGGGGCATCTGACAGGAATACGAGGGCGTATTCAGATTCGTATCGAAATTCTGAGCAACTTTCATATATAAATTATTTTCATCGGAGTTACGGATTATTTTAAATGATTTTCTAAAGTTTTAACTATTTTCTGAATTTATTTAATCCATTTAATCCAACATTATCCAGAATAGTGTAGGCTAACGTCATCATGACGTCAGCAGTCAACAGGGCATTGTGGCACCCCGATAGAGGGCCGACGCACGCCAGCCCCAGGATAAGACCTGGCGCACGTCAAAGACATGATACAGCAATTCCAGGCACAAAATGGCTTTATTAAATAGAATGGAGTATTACAATACTGTTGCTTACAACAATATTATATAGCTCCAAGGCTAACTAAGAGGGCAGCGAAGGTCTTGGTTTAGCGGCCTCAACGTCTCTGGCTGGGCTCCATAACTCACAGGACTGGCTGGGTTACGATCTAGCACGACGAATCTTCTCCTGCAACTGGCCACGTGCAAGGCCAGGTGAGTACTTTGAATGTACTCGCAAGACAACCAAATACATAGCATCCAAACAAGCAGATAACAAAGCCAGCCCTATGCTATGCAAGAATTTATTCTAAACATGGCATGGAATTAACAGGAAAACACGAATCAAGCATAGCATAGCATACCTATCTAGCATTATTAATCATCATGTCGTAGCAAGATTATCTGGCATGTTTAAACATCTAGCAGCATTAATCATCACGATATAACGGGGTTATCTAGCAAAATAACTACTGAAGTAAAGTACAGTAAAGTAAAGCATGCATCAAGTAAATAGTCCATATTCCGAATAATCTCATGACCCCATCTGGAACTGATCCAAATCCAAGTCTCTCGGTCATCTGACCATCTCTTCCATAGCCATCTCATGGCTAACATACCATACTCCTGACAACATCTACTGTCCATGCAGGACAGGTTCTTCCACCATCATTATCATCATTACGGTTGATCACCTAGCGAGGTCTGGTCGGGCTGTCCAATACCGTGGACGCGGCTATTCGAATAGATTTTACACTCTGCAGAGGTTGCGCACTTTACCCACACTATGGAGCACTAACCTCGTGATCCCATTCGGGTGGACCAGCATTGCTCCAACGAAACCTGCCTGATCCGTGACTCTCCCACCGTACCACCGGCAATCATCCTCCCCCGGAGTCCTGCCCTGGGTGGCCCCTGTGTCACTCCTGACACCTGCCACCGTCGTGGCCAAACAAAACTGTCCCAAATGGGGACGGGTACCCAAACAACTCAATTGGGCTCACAGGGTTATCGCCGCCTACCGGGCCAGGGCAGCACGCGCGCATAACCCTCCCTCTTTGGAGGTACCGATGAAAGAGCACGTGATCAGACCAAATCAAGGCCGTCCCATACCGGCAAATGTGGTTGCACGGATAAGCCCGGACAGGTGACTCTGATCAACCGACTAGGTTTATCAATATATCTCCATCATCCCACCATTACCTTAACAATTATAAGTGTGAACAGCCACTTAACATCAGCATAGCAGAATCATTACAACGTTGACAAACATGGCAAGATATCAGATCATGGTACTCACATGATAACGGTATTCAAAATATTGTTACTAGCATGGCAAGGCATGGCATGGAAACAAGGCATGATATTAGATGAAACGTAATGCTAACATCTAAAACAGATGACATAACAGGTGTATGCAAGTGCAGGCTAACAGGTGATACAGATGTACTACAACGAACACACAGGGTGCAAGCAAAGTCATCACGCATGTCCGGAGCTCATGGAAGAGGTTGGCTTGCCTGGGGTAGAGGAATACGCCGGGTGGAAGTGCGGTAAAACTCCGAAAGAATTTGCCGGGAACGTTTCCTTCTCGGAGGGGCTGATCGAAGGGCAAGGGCAAAATGGTCATTTTCACAGTGTGAATACATTATGAAAATGACGGCATCGGAACGGGCTCGATGAGACGGAGACGTGGGCGTTGGTTTTACCTCAATCGGAGTTACGGTCGCGAAGTTAGGGCCGTTCGTTCGTTAAGCGCAGAAACGGACAGAAACTGTCCACTTTAGCTCTTAACCAGCGAACGTTTACTATATAATAGATTCGGCCGGCAGCTGGAAAAAGGAAAACATCTTTTCAAAAATACGCCTTCGGAGTCAGAAGACGTACTCCCTAAAATACGTTTTCACTTTAAACCAGCGGGCCCGGGTTGACTTCTCTTATGTGGATGACGTGTGGGGCCCCCTGTTTATCTCTCTCCCTCTTCCCTTTCTCCTCTGGTCGTCTCTATCCCCCCGACCGAGCAGAGCAGAGGCGGCCGGCTACTGGCGTTGCTGCGGCAGGGGCGGCGCGGGAGGACCGGCCGACCAGCGCGGAGGCTTCGCCGCCGTGCGCCGTGTCCAACGGTGGTCGCGGGACCCCGTGGAGCGAGCCGTGGCGCCGTGGCCACTGAGCGAGATGTGGCGGCCGAGGGACATCGCCGGCGCGGCTGCGACAGCATTCCCCCGGAGGGGCTGAGGACGGCGGCGGCTCAGTGGGTGCCTGAGGAGATCGAGGGCGGGGATGGAGAGGAGAGGGGAAGGCCAGGGCGCCGAAAACGGGAAGGAGTGGGTGGCGATAGAGTTGCTGCCATGGCGGCACTTGGGGTGAGGGGAGGGGTCCCGGGGCTCTGGCGAGTGGACTGGGGAGTTGCTGGTATGGAGGAGAGCTCGGGGGTGCGCTATTTATAGCTCGGGGACGAAACTAGCCGACGATGGACGGAGCTCCGAGAAGCTCCTCGCCGACGACCGAGGCTTTGAGCGCTCCACCAGCTAGGGGACGAGGGGGAGAGGCCTCTGGATGGATCACGCACGCGCTAGGGATCTCTACGACACTACTAGACATGCTGGAACCTGCTGGAGACGAGCTCCCGTCAACTCCAATGCACAGAGCACCAATTTGGCACGCTCTGCCCGTGGTCACCGCGTAGCCACGGCGTTGCCACGCCGCACATGAAGTCAAACCATGTCTAGGGTATTCACCGTCCTACTATGAGTTGACCTATGCGGCTGAATGACCTGAGAGAGGCCTGAGGTGACTGCACCATGGTCAAACAGTTGCTAACAGCGACCTGTTTGTGCTGTGGTGTGGCCACCACAGTGCTCACCTTGGCTGGATCTTGGGCATGAGCTAATCATACACTAAGATGAACATGGTCACAAAGTTTCAGCACAAATGGATAACTCCAACTGGTACTTCCTTTGTAACCATGCACTCTGGCCAGAAATGAAGATGATGAAGTAGGGGTCAAATGGATGAATGGATTTGGATGATTCTTGGTGTAGAGTGATGATATGGTCATAGCAACTATCTGGAAAAGTTTCAGATCAAATTGATCATCTATGAGGGTACTTCCTTCACAGAGATGCAATCTGGACAGAAACTTAGATAATTTACTGAGGAAGATTGGCTAGATGGAATGAGCTGATTTTTGGTATCTAGGGGTAATATATCATAATGAATCACCCTACAAAATTTCAGCCCAAGGAGATCAAGTAATCAAGCACTTCCTTTACAAACTGAAAATCTGAACAGAATTTGCAAAGTGGTGTTGTGCTCAAAATTTAATGGGTGGAACTTGAGATCTTGATGGAAATGGTGAAGATAGGGATAGGACAAGCTCCACAAATTATTTGGGATTTTTCCTAACTACCAAAATGGTAGTTCCTTTGGAAAGGCCCCAATTTGAAATATTGGCTTAAAATAGGAAAATGCAATTTCCCCTATTTTATTATGGCCAATATTTTTATGAGAGCTCAATATGATTACAAAGAATATCTCCACAAGTTTTCATGAACTTTGGAGATGGATAGATATTATTCTGGATTTAATTCCTCGGAAAGGCAGAAAAAGGAATTAATTCTAGATGAGAAATATTGCATATGACTTGGCAATATTTTAGCACATCTAGGGTTTATGAGTGAAGGATGATCTCCGAAATTTTTGGGAGGATCAACTGAGCAAAGAAAATGGTAGCTCCTTTGTAAACACAAAGGCAAGATTTCCAGTTCCGATATTTTTGGAACTAGGGTTTAAATGAGGTTTGGGGTTTACAGACGGGAACTTGACTAGCACAAGAGCATGGAAATGCACTGAGGGGCTGAGGATTGTCTGGATTCACCTGGTCACTCACCAGATTCCAGAGGAAAAATTCAGGAAAGAAAAGCTAGGAAGGAATAACAGCAAAAAAATCGATAACCCGATTTTTGGGGTGTTACAGGCGTTGACTGGGTCCCACCTGTCAGTGTCTGTTTAGTCTAATTAGGGTTTAGTTAATCTAATTGCAGTTTAATTAAACTAACTAATTAATTAGATTAATTAAATAGAGTAATTAACTTAATTAATTCACTAATTAATTATTAATTCATTTTTATTTTTATCTTTTTATTATTAAAAGTTCTAGGGCGTGGGCCCCGTTTGGCAGTGGGCCAAGCCGGACATGTCCGTCGGTGCCCGTTCGGGCGCCGGACACGTCTGGCCACTGGAGCGGGTCAACGCGCGCGCGCGGCGACGCGGCTACGGGCGCGCGCCGGCACGGGGAGCGGCGAGGCGACGGCGAGCGGTGCGCGGGCGCAGGTGGCGAGCTGGGCTCGGCGGCAGCGGGCGAGCGGCAGCATGCGCGGGCGGCGAGCAGCACGTGGAGCAGCAGCAGCGCGGGCAGCGGCGCAGGACAACGGTAGTAGTGAGGCTGCGCGGGCGAGGCGTGCTCGAGCGCGGGCACGGCGGCTGTGGCGCAGGGAGCGCGACCGCGAGCCGGCGGGCAAAGCAGCAGACGCGCGAGCGGGCGACGGGCACGGCCGGACGGAGCGGGGCGCGGCCAGGGCGCGGCCCGACCACGGTGAGCGCGGGGCCGGAGCGCGATAGGCGGGCGCGGGTGCTGCGGCAGGGAGGCGGAGGCCGAGCGAGGCGGGGCAGGCTGCGTGCGAGCAGGGGCACGGCGCGGGCGTGGTGGACGCGAGCGGAGGCGGCGGTGACCGAGAGGAGAGAGAGGGGGCGGGCGACGGAGGCCGGTGGCCTCACTGTGGGGCGCAGGGTCAAGGGCAGCGGGCTCGGGGAGGTAGACGGGGACGACGGCGTTGATGGAGATAGGGAGGCGGTCCGGCGAGGTGGCTCCGGCAAGGCGCGGGGTCGGGCGCGGGGTAGCGCCCTATCTGGATCGAGGGGGGGGGGGGGGTGGGGGGGGGAATGGGGAGCGGGGTGGGTTAGGGTTTCGCTCGGGTGGGGGGAGGGACAGGCCATATAGGCCAGGGGATGGGCCGGCCTGGCTGGGCTGTGGCCCAGTTGGGCCAGGGGGTTTTGCTTTTCTTTTCATTTTGTTTTATTTTCTTTTTCTTATTTCTTTTCTCATATTTTCCTGTTTTGCAAATAGTCAGGCCTTCAAATGACTTTTACAAAATTAGTGACCTAGCTCATAATTAGCAGTGCAGTATACCCTAACACCAAAAACTAGTTTGGGCAAAACATAATTTCTTATTTAATTTAGATTAAATAAAAGGTTATTAAATATTGTCTTTAGTCACTGTTTGAGGATGTTTGAGTCACTTACCCAATTCCAATAATGTTGGTTACAATTTTAGAATTGTCTCTGATTTACTTGCTATTCAATGAACAATTTAGTTTCTGATTTGAACAACTTTTATTTTCCACTTTGACTTATTTGAAGTTTGAACTAGGAGTTGAAATGCAATATGATGCAAATCATGATTATGCACTGTTAAACTTGCTGACATGGCATTAACTAAGGGTGATCACTGTTGTTCATTACAGGGGGTGTTACAGTCTTGCAAGGCGGAGAACGTCTCCCGGAAGTTGCAGCGACGCCGACAGCAAGAGAGGGAGGTGGCGGCGACGTCGCAGGGAGGTTCGGACATGGTGGAGCAGCTGTCTCCCCCTCCGCGCCAGGAACCCCGCACCCCTTCCATCCGAGCGCCGACGAGGATTACGCCGTCTGACCCCGTTGGGACATAGGAGGATTCGACGGCCGGTTGGGCCATTCCGAAGAGCTTTTCGCCCACGCAGATGTTGGCGGTCGACGTATGTGACTTGCCGTAGCTCGTTCGGGCGTGGACGAGCACGGGCACCGACGGCGCCCAAGCTGCTTTGACATGTTCGATGGAATGACAGAACAAGAGTTGGTACGTATTTTTTTGCTCATGTCCGATCAAATTTTTTCATAGACCACTAGTTCATTGCGCACATGATGAATGCTTGCAAACCATTATCATATAGGAGGTGTTCTTGTCGAACATGATCAATGACAATGAAGATCCGACCGAAATGGAGTATGAATTGGAGGGCACCACCGCGTTTGAAATTGGGACAACATCCGATCCCAATCCGAGCAAGAAGAAAAAGAAGGCCAAGACGGCGAAGGCAAGAGGTCCAGCATTCTCAAGATTTGAGGACATCTTGTTGGTCAAAGTTTGGTTGGCCACAACAATGGATCCAATATGCGGCACCGAGTAAAACGGGAACAAGTATTGGGAGAAAATTTGGAAGGAGTATCACGAACAAAAGGAGTATGTGGAGCCGCATCCTATCGTGACCACCCACAATGTGGCATCTCCAACATCGGTGGGGGATCATTCAAAGGGAAGTGAGCAAGTATGTCGGCTACTACTCACAAGTGACCAAACACCCTCAAAGTGGGATGGGAGTGACAACTCACGTAGGCTCAATTGCTTCATCTTCTTGTCATTTGCAGATGCTTCTTGTGTTTGCATTCTCGTGTTCATACATATGTTGTTTGCTAGACGGCGGCGGCGGCCACTTTGTATCACGAGGTGGAGAAGAAGCCGTTTCCATTTAGCCATTGTTGGATCATATTGAATGGCAAGCCGAAGTGGAACCAACTTGTGACCGATCTCAAGTCCCGCAAGAAGAGGAATGATGGCTCAAGCTCCCACCAATCAATTGGGTTGGACGATGAAGAGGACGATGTTGTCGTCACGAATGAAAGAGCCACCGTGCCAAAGGATAACCGCCAAGTCATGGAATACAAGTGGGAGAAGGCACGGGCCTCCCGTGACACCGCGGTTACAAAAATGTCGTCCACATGGACGAGCATTTTTTCAGTAAGGGAGAACAAGAAGGAGGAGAGGTACAAGCTCATGTTGGATGCGCAAAAGGAGTGGATGAAGTGGGACCGAAAGGGGGCGGAAAAGAAGCTCAAAATTGAGAGGGAGAAGATCGAGTTGGAGAAGCAAGAGTCGGTGATCAAATGGGAACTCGAGAAGGCCAAGACAATTGGCGAGACAGAGCTTGAGAAGGAGAGGTTGCAACTCGCACGGGACACGAAGGATGCAAAGATCATGTTGGCGGACGAAACCCTCTTGGATGAGCATGCAAAGAAGTGGCTTGCGGAAAAGAAGAAGGAGATCAACGACCGTAGGGAGTACGAGGCGGCGAGGGCGGCAGCGGCAACGGATCATGCGACCCAGATGCAGGCGGAGGAGACAGCCTGGATGCAGGCGGAGCTGGACGAGCAGGACGCATTCCACCTGGAGCAGGACACATTTCGCTCGGAGCAGGCATCCGACCAGTGATCCGAAGCCATCCGTCACGCTCGGACGTTGATTTCATTTTGGCATGTCTGGTTTGTTGAACTATTATTTGCTTTGCTTTGTCTCGAACTGTTGAACTCGGACAATTTGTATCGTATGATCGATTCGCATGGATTTGAGGATCGACATTTGAGGTATATGAATATGGGAAGCAACATATGAGGGGCCGGCGGGCCCTGTCCGCGGACGCGCCCTATATTGGGCCGGATTTGCCAAGTCCGACTGTAGATGATCTAAGAGACGTTTGAGTTCTCTTTCTTCTACCTGCCCCTACCGCTCCAGTGGTCGGTGCCGGAGAGGGCATTCAGCATGTCTTGCTTCAACTAGCAGTTGATTGAGTTTCTTTTAGCCTTTCTGAAGGCGTCATTTAAACAGATGACATTGCTTCTTCTTTGAGTTGGTCTTTCGAATTTTGATCTTTGTCGTGATTGTTCGCATGGACTAAGTCAATGGAGCTCCTTCGTAGATTATGTTGTCTTCATGGAACGGTGAAGTTAGGGTTTTTGTCATGCGTTCACGATGACGAGATCCGATGTCAGCATTTTAGATGCTCAATAATGACGACTGCAACTCCAGGACACTGGTCCTTAAGGCACACACATGGACTTACCGACGATCACCGACAAGTCCAAATTGATTCGATCTATTTTTCACAAAAAGGAAATTCTCATTCTCTTTCACTATGATCAAGAGTGAATACTTTTTCATTTCTAAAAAAAAAGAGTGAATACTTTTTCAACTTTAAAAAAGAGTGAATACCTTTATGGTGCCACTCCTGTTCACGGGTCACACACAGGCTCGACAGAGACGTGCTCTCGCGTTGGCGGGTCCTCGGAAATCTAGGGGCGCGGGCCGGCCCCATCGGTCGCCCCACCTCGTCCGGTCCCACAAAAAGCGGCCTCGCTTTGCTTCGCCCCGCAGGAGAGGCCGCCGCGCAACGCAACACAACACACACCCGCAAAGCTCGCTCCGTACTTCTCTCGCCGTCGCCCGAGGCGGCCGCCGGGCGAGGCGATCAAACGCGGCGGCGGCGGCGGCGGCAGCGGCGACCGCCGGTTCGCGGCGCCACAGCGAGGTGAGCGGTCCCTCCCCGCCGACTCCGTCCCCCGATTTGGGCGCGATTCGTGCTGGATTTCCCCCGTTTCGACCCGGGTTTTGGTGGGGTTTTAGTACCGCTCTGGTTCGCGGCACGAGCGGCCTGGGGTCTGCCCGTGGTTGCTGCGGGTCGATTTGGAGCGGGCAGGGGCCAATGCGGCCACGGCCGCTCGGTGTTCTTAGGCCCGGCTGCGGGTGTACGGAAGCCGGGGTCGCGGAATCCGAGCTTGGGCCTTGGGGTGGAGCAGGTTGAGGGTAGGGGTGCTCGATGGTTCAGGTGCGCGGCTGCGTGAGCGCGGCGATTCGGTTTGATTTTTCTACGGGGGAACGGTGGAATTTTCTGGTGTTTTCTAATCAACTGGTGGGTGGCCGTGGGCACGGCTTTGGATATTTTTGGCATTCCAGCGTTTTCCCCGTGCTGCGACACTGGTCGCTGCCATTTCTGAAGTTTTTGGCGCCTAGCAACCGTGTGGGATATACGAAGTCAGGGTTTATGGGGACGAGATTATACCAGTTGGATTTCATTGGAAAAAATTCATGGAAGTAGGGGAGCAGAATCCTGTCGAAACACGTCCATTCTGGGGTTGCTATTTTGTTGCTGCGGATGTTGTGAAGCAACTCGAGCTGGTAGCATAACTTGTTCTAGTTTTGCAGTTCTGAATTGGAGGATTTCCTGTAGCGATCCTTTGGTGACTGTTATCCCCAAGTTTTGAGGTGGAAATGGCATGTAGGTGTGGTGTTCTACTGTTGTGTGTCCCTTCTAGTTGCATTGCCGACTGCGAGGTAGCTCACTGTAATTTTGCCGTGGAGCTCGTGCAGTGAATCTATTTTCTGGTGCTGTTTTAGGTGTTGCTCCGATTGCACATCTCTTGGAATTTCTTAGTTGCTGCAGGCAGTGTTTGTATGGTGCTCTTGAAATTTTATCAAACAGTGGGTGTTTGGCGTCAGAAATAGAACCATAAATCTTTTGACAGAAACACAACTACAGTCTTCTACATTCCCATTGTTCTGGTTTGGAGGTACTTGGCAAGCTTGGATTTACGGACGTCATGATGTTTTAAAGGAGCCACTTTTGATTTTATTTTATTTTTTGGTACGATCTTGCTGTCAGATATAATATGATGTTGGTTGTGTCAGTACTCTTTTGATCACTAGTTTCAGATTTGTGTTTACTATAGTAATTTGTGCTGATCGGTGTGATAATTTATCTATATATGATTTTGTTGCTGCAGTACACCCTCGTGTTTACTAATGGTTGTGTTTTGTGCATTGTTGATAATTTTTCAAAGAATGGGTACTGGACGGAAGGCAGAGACCTACAATGTCGCAGCACCAAAACAAGATCGAAGCAATACTTGGTGGTATGGTGACCAATCTTTTCCTGCACGTAATCTTGGGGAAGATGCGCCAGCAGGAGTTATTTTCGGCTGCACCAACAAAACAATGAATGAATGCCTCTCTAAACAGCTATTTGGTTAGTACATTTCTTTTGATTCGTACCATTTGCAATTTCGTTACAGTGAATATATCTTTCTGACATCATATCTTGGTTAATTTTCGGAACATTAGCCTGTTCCTCATCAGTACTTTGTTGAACTGCTCATTAACTTCTAATGGTCTTTCTACCTTGTGTTTGATAGGTTTGCCTGCATGCCATTTCTCCTATGTGAAGAATATTAAACCTGGACTGCCTCTGTTTCTGTTCAATTATAGTGACAGAAAACTGCATGGCATTTTCGAAGCTGCCACTCCTGGCCAGCTTACCATTGACCAATTTGCTTGGAGTCATGATGGTAGAACAAAGACACAGTATCCCGCACAGGTATCAGCATATAACAACTAGTGTTCAATGTATCTGTCACTTCAGTTTGTATGTATTTTGTAAACTGATTGTGATGTGTGAGTGACTTGATTTTTGTTCTGAAGGTTCGGGTCTCTATCAAAACTCAGTGCCTACCACTTCCAGAGAACATATACAAAGGCGTGATTAGTGGCAATTATCACAAGTTTCGCCACTTCCACTTTGAGCTAGACCATGCACAAACAAGAGACTTAGTTTCTTTGTTTGTACCTGCTCCTGTTGGTGCTGTTCCAAACGAGCGGAATCTTTCTGTACCTCCTGCTCCCGTTGACGCTGCTCCAAACAGATGCAGTCTTTCTGGACCTCTGCCATCTCCAACAGGAGCACAGCTTGTTCGTGGCGTAGTGTCGACCGAGTCTGGTTCAACGGATGGTGAACAGTTTGCTGGTTCAGCATATTCACTTGATAGAAATGCTGACCATGCCAGCGCAAGTAGAACATCAAAGAGCAACTTTGATGAAGAGTCTTCTGAGTGGGATGATTTGGATGATGGTGTGGCTGAGAAAGGAACAAAGTCTGTGAATGATGGCGATCCACATATCAATCCAGTGCATGGTCAACAGCATGACCCAATGGATGTTTTGCAGAAGTTGCAAGAACTGTCTCTTTTACGGCAGGAGAAGGCCCAACCCTCAGAGGTTGCTGTTGATTCTACTTCAGGTAGAAGCAGACTTCAAGAATCACCACTAAGTGCTACTTTTGCCAAAGATCCATCAAACGCCACCTTGGGCGGTGATGCACCTGTGAAAGACAGTACATCCTTTGAGCAACGTTGTGGAAATGATGAGGTGCCCTATGCTATTCTGTTTTCTTGATTACCTGTTGCCCTTAATTATTTTCACATTATGCTCTAAATTATGGTTTGTAATTCCGTATGCACACACTTATGTAATGCTATTTCTGGTACTGTATGCAGCTGCTTCAGGTCATCAATGAATTATCCAAGAAGACCGAAGCAATTGGGAAAAAGCAGGTATTACCTTGTTTGCTTTGAACTTTTGGGTGCAAATCATTATCTGCTGGAGAAGAAAGTATAAATAGATGAAGCTGCTTTCCTTCCTCATTGTCTTAAGTTCTTATTTGGCATGTCCGTAACTATGTGATTTTAAATCATGTTCAAATGTTTATTGGAAATATGAAACCATATTTATTCTCTTTACATTATGTTGAGATAATTATGTTACCCATGCATGTTTGGTATGCATTCCCTCTGTCTTGATTGTGCTCGTGCATTCCAGATTGAGTCAGATGAAGAAATACTTGTATTGAGGGCAACTGTAAAGGACATGGAAAGAAAAATTCAGGAACTGCAGTACCAATATGGGAAATTACAGTTGGAGTATTCAGCAGCACTTCTTCGTGAACCACGCAATATTCTGGAAGGGCCATCAATTTTCCTAATAGGTGGCCATAATAGCATCACCTGGTTGCCATCCCTCGATTCCTTTTACCCTACAACAGACAGACTAGTGCCGCTGAGGCCAATGAGCTCAGCCCGTTCATATGCTGCTGTTGCTGCATTGAATGATCATCTCTTTGTTTTTGGCGGCGGCGATGGCGATTCATGGTATAACACAGGTAAACATTGTTCAGCGTGACAAATAAAGATCTCTGTAGAAGTTCAAGATGTTTGACTATCTGCATTGCTTTTATCAGTGGAATGCTACAACAGGGTGAGCAATGAGTGGATGGCATGCCCATGCTTGAAACAGAAGAAAGGAAGTCTTGCTGGAGCTACATTGAATGGTAAAATATTTGCTATTGGTGGGGGCGATGAGTCGAGATCTTTTTCAGAAGTTGAGATGTTTGATCCAGTGCTTGGGAGTTGGATATACAGCCCGTCTATGCAACAATGTGTATGGTCTCATGCTCCCTCTAGCGCTTATATTCAGTGGGTTGTTCTAAACCTAATATGCAATTTACATTATTGGTGTATTCTCATTTGTGATATGTGATCAGGGTTAGATTCTACTCCCTCCATTCCAAATTAGTTGACTCAGATTTGTCTAGATACGGATATATCTAGACATGTTTTAGTGTTAGATACATCCGTATCTAGATAAATCCAAGTCAACTAATTTGGAACGGAGGGAGTATAAGCTAGAGCAGACAAAAGAAATGGTATGAAGGGAGGAGGCTGTTTTAAAACTTCAAAACTGCATATTTGATGTTCTTAATCACTTAAATCTGGTGGATTCTTCATCTTTTAAAGGATGGAGTTCCTGGCATTATTGTATTATATGGTTTACTTGTAGTTGCATATGATCAATAGAGAAGAAGTTAGACATCTGTTTTGGCATTACAGGTTTCTATGCATCTACTCTAGTCTATCCTTTTAGCACTAGCATAGATCATAATGTTTTTTTTTTCTGGAGAGATATTGATGCCAACATATGGTCTGTAGAAGGAAGGATAGATGTTTGATATTTCCACGTCACTTTTTGGGTGCTACATTAATCCACTCCATTATGCATTTTTCCCGCTATGTCGATGTTAGAATTACAGTTATTCATTCCGCTGCTATGTTTGTTCCAGCGATTTGCTCCTGCTGCAGCCGAATTAAATGGCATCCTCTATGTTGTTGGTGGTTATGATTTCAGCGACGGCTCATACTTACAGTAATGATTCCTCAGCATTGTCTACATTTTTTCATGACTATACCATTTAAACCTGCATAATAAATGAAAGATTTTAATACCCACAGATCAGCAGAAAGGTATGATCCAAGGGAAGGTTTCTGGACCCAGCTTGGAGGCATGAAGACAAAAAGAGGATCCCACTCTGTTACTGTCCTGGGGGAAGCACTGTGAGCCCCCCTCCCCCCCCCCCCCCCCCCCCCTCTTTCTCTTAACCCTGTGATCATCAAGTTCCCAAAATGTCAACGAATTACCTTAACCAATATAATTAGATGTATAATTTTGAATTCTTTCATTCACTCAGGCAATGAGATGTTAATAAGTTTGACGTCTCTTAAACATACAACTACATGCTCAGCAGTATAATTTTTTCTTACAGTGAACATATCAACCTATGTTTCAGATATGCTCTGGGAGGGTATGATGGAGACCAAATGCTTTCCACTGTGGAGATCTTTGACCCTCGTGCCAATTCATGGAGGGTAGGCAGCCCGTTCAGCGTCCCAAGAGGATATGGGTGTGCGGTGACAGCGGACGACAATGTGTACCTCATTGGCGGGTCCGAATCCAATGGAGAAACTGTTGAAACTGTATGGTTTCTGACAGCTTACTCTGGATCACTGATCGTTTCTTCTACGTATTCAAGCCTCACTCCTTTCCTTCTTTTGTGTGGTTTCGCAGGTGGAAGTTTACAACGAGAGGCAAGGCTGGACTATCCCTGGCTACAAGGCGATAGGGAAGAGGGCCTTCGCCTCTGCCATCGTCGTTTGACAGGGCTGCAGATCTCATATCCTGCCCACATTTTGCTTTTTGCCGGAGCCATATGGACCCCTTCTCCCGTTGCCGGTGGGTTCTGTACAGTATGAGATGCCGATCACAGTATAACCCTCTTCTCGAAATAGCCGCTGGGGGTTTGAGAATTTTTTTGTGGCACACCCCTGTGCCGATGTACAGATGTAACCCATCAGTTTGGTGCTTGTCTCAGACACCATAGGATTGATCTCACAGCAACACAAGGTCTTAACGCTAACAGAGCACCTGCAGCATATCCTCCTGCTGCGTTCTTGAGTGAGCGCAGACGCGTGGTTCCTTGTTTCTGTCTGTTTTTTTGGGCTATACTTGATTGCGCCTGAACAAATTGAACTGATCGCTGTTCATGAGTGGCTACTCCGAAATTTGGAATGGAAAAACCCCAACTGTTTTTGCAACGTGTGGCCTTTTTTTTTATGATGCGACCCGGGGATTCTTAGTGCTGAAGCACCATGTATTTGTTCTGTTCTTGTACCTAGCTTAGCTAGTAGCTCTGCCTTTTCTGGCAGCCGGTGGAGATAAATAATTCCACAGCGTCTGTGGCTGTAAGCTTCCTGTTTGGAATGTTGGACTATTCTGGCGGTTTGGGTGGGAAAGTTTGGGATGGAATGCAACGCTGCTAAGCGAAGAATATGGTCCTAACTCACAGCCCCTAACCCCGCCTAACTGTCTATCTTTTGCAGGGGCAAAGCTTTGTTCGCTCAAGCTTGAGCAGCAAGGCACCTTGAGATTGCTAACCAGTGGATAATTCCCATGGTGTGAAGCGCCGGGGTGAAATCTTTCGAACTTCTCTTTTTTCTTTACAACTATCTCCTCCTTTATTCATTGATCAAAATAGTGGCATCGCTTACAAGAAAGGCAATAACTGCACTAGGGGCAGTATCCATCCGGAACTACTGTGCAGCCGATACTTATTGCACGATCAGTGGACGATGCTTGATCCAGCGGTGTGCTGCACAGTAGTACCACGCATGTACGGTTTGATCGATAGGATCGTCCAAATTCCGGCTGCACACTGTCGTGTGTATAGCAACGCTCGTATCCATCCAACAACTAGGGGGAGAAAACTTAGCTAACGTAGCCGATTCGTGAGCTACTTGATTGCTCTCTCTATTACAATGTTCATAAATGACATGATTGAAATCTAATGACATGAAATAACAATCATCGAATATAGCACTAGCAACTGAAGAATAGTTGCCCTCCTTTAGAGCTTCAACCACTTCTACACTGTCGGAGTTGATTTCAATCTTGTTACATCCAGCAATACGGGCTAGATTCATTCCAAATCTTACTGCAATAGACTGTGCTGTAAATGAATCAAAGCATATGTCTATTTTTTCGTCTGCATCAGCAATGGACGTACCGTTGTGATCACGGACTGCTCCCACCGATCCTTCAAGTGTATCCATATCAAATCCATCATCCACATTCAATTTAGCATATCGGTGCCTTGGTCTACTCCACCCGCCTACCTTATGTTTAGCTTTGGGGGTACAAGAAATAATATAGTTCGCCGCTAGTCCTCTCACGGCCAAACTGATCTGAGCTGCTGTGTGGGTGGTCTGTCCATGAGTTAATTTTCGCCGTTCATACCACAGGTACCAATACCATGCTGTAGTGGCTATTGTTTCTAACAATTTAGGAAGGCCCAGGATATGAACTTCATGATCCTTCAAACACAACAAGTGTTCAAGTATTACTTCTCCGGCCCTGTCCACCCCGATGGCCTTTTTGATGATATCATCCATGCCTAGCATTTTCCACACATCCACAGCTAGTTTGCATTCCAACAACAAATGTTTGATTTTGTCCGCCCCTAAGTTGCACGCTGGGCAACTTGGATTAATTTTTATATGCTTATCAGCAATGATTGATCTGCAGGGGATCGCGCTATGAAGCGCCCTCCAAATTAAAAAATTATCTTAGATGGACAGAATAAACTCCAAGCTGAATCCCATGTATCTTTTTGGTTAGAGGGCCCTTCCAAATTCTGAATTCTGCTATCGAACTGGGACTCCCAGATTCCATGGTACGCCGATTGCACCGCAAAAGCTCATGTTCTTGTCAGATTCCAAGCCAGAAAATCGCTCATCTCATGTAAAGGTAAAGGAATTGCAAAATGCGTTGGGCGTCCACCTGCCAGAAGGTTTACTTGACAAGCTGTTCATCCCAGTCTCCTGTTGGAGGATCAATGAGGTCGCACACACGAGATAGAAGCTAGTTTCCTCAAACTGTTATCACCTTCCTTGCTGGAGACTGTGGGATCCATTCATCTTCCCAAATCTTTATTTTAACTCCATCACCCACTCTCCATATGTGCCCAAGTTTCAGGGCCTCCACTCCAGCCATAATGCTTTGCCATGTATACGAAGCTTTTTTAAGATCTAAATCCGGAAAGTATTCCGCCTTTAAAACCATCACACGTAGAGAATCAGGATTATCAATTAGTCTCCAAGCCCGTTTAGCCAACAATGCCAAATTAAAACAATGTATATCTCTGAACCCCATCCCTCCTTGCTTTTTTGGAATGCACATCTTCCACCACGTGAACCGGTGCATCCTCTTGTGAGTTGCATCATCACCCCACCAAAAAGGAGATATTGCATTCGTGATTCTTTTGCAATTTTTTTAGGAATTTTAAAGATGGACATCGCATATGTTGGTATTGCTTGTGCTACTAACTTAATGAGAATCTCTTTCCCTCCCGAAGATAGGCACTTTTCCTTCCAACCACTTAATCTCAGAACTAAGCGGTCAATGGGATACTGGAAGCTATCACTTTTATCAAGCCCAAGAGTGGCCGGAAGTCCTAAGTATTTGTCATTCAAGGCTTCAATCATAATATCCAGGGAAGCGCATACCTCAGCCTTCATATTCACATCTGTACTGGGACTGAAGAAAATACTAGATTTGCCCACACTTACCAGTTGTCCAGAGGCAGCACAATATGTGTCCAAGATTGACCTCAAGCACACAGCATTACGGACATTTTCCTTCATAAAAAACAATGAATCGACTGCGAACAATAGATTATGATAGCTAGCGCATCCCGGCAAACCTTGACACCCTCCGTGCAAAGGAGAAATAAATATGGTGAGAGGGGATCCCCCTGTCGTAACCTTCTAGTGGGTTTAAAGGATCCAGTCTCAACTGAATTGTGTCTTACTCTGTACTCCACTGAAGAAACACATAGCATAATCAGCTTGACCCATTCCGCGTGAAACCCAAGCTTCGACAGAATTGCCTTCAAGAATACCCACTCAACCCTATCATATGCTTTATGCGTGTCAAGCTTCACAGCACACCACCCTGTTTTGCCAGATTTCCTCTGTTTGATTGCATGCAAACTTTCATACGCAATAAGCACATTGTCAGAAATGAGCCTCCCCGGAATGAAAGCACTTTGGGTTGGGCTAATTATCTCAGGTAGTAAAACCTTAAGTCTCACAACAATCATTTTTGAAATGACCTTACAGAACACATTACAAAGACTTATGGTCGGAATTGAATGACTCTTTCTGGATTGTTTACCTTTGGAATCATAACAATCATGGTGTTGTTCCAGCCTCGTGGCATAGCCCGAGAATTAACTTCATTAAGGACCTCAGCCACCAGATCGTCACCAAGCATGGCCCAAAATCTCTTATATATAGAACACCACGTGCAGGCCATCTGGGACAGGGGCTTTTAGGTCGCCGATTGAAAAGAGGGCCTTTCTCACTTCTTTTGCAGTGTACGGCACTGATCACGAGTGATATTTTTACACTCATTCACCCTTCGTTTAAACCGAGATATTTCATTAAAACCGAGATATTCGCTCCGATATTGCTACTAATGACTAATGAATGCAAATGATTCCACAAATCCTCTCTTTGATGTGTTTCCACGGGAAATGGGCTAAAAAGGGAAGAAATCACGTGAGAACAAGGAAATGAGTGGAATAGGAGATAGAAGAAATCATCAGGAGGCGCACCAGAGAAGCCAGTGCAAAAGACAATGTTTCATACGACCGCGAGTGCCTGTATGGCGTGGATTCCGAGGCTTCTCATCCACCTGAACAACTTTTATAAAGGGGTCCACGCCAAAATGTCAACAGAACATCGTCGAGCGAAGCCAGAACAGAACCATCGTCATCCCCTCTCATCAACCCTAGCCGTCACCATTTCCATATCCATAGGCGCCATCACCACCATAGTCCATCTCCCTCTAGTTCATTCTTGTAATCGTGCATCGCACAAGGCATCCATTGTAAGACATATTTGCAATCAATCAATCTTCAAGATGTGTTCTTCAATGTTTTCTTCTTGTGATCTGATCTCCATGTGTGAGTAGTTCGGTAAGGTATGTGCTAAGGCATAGGCCTTGCAAACCTCTGTATTTGTTGTAGGGATCAATGGAAGGGCTTTAAATTAACATCCCGTATCTGTGAAATAAAATTGTTCCATAGATGTCTCTTGTCTTGTCTGCGATCTTCATCCCTGCAGGTACACAGGATCATGGAGATCGAGTCACGGTGAGGCTAAGTGCAGGGAGAACGTGAAGTGTTACTCCGAACGCCAGTGATAGAAAGGTTTAGTATGGTAACACAGATCCAATCCTTGGGGATTCATGAGGTATAGTCATTAAACACCCAAAGCTCTTGTCTGATTATTATAATCTTAATTATCGAGGCAACCCCACGCGACGGATAGGGCATGCGGTAGGATAACGGATTCTTGATGCAGGACGCATGCCGGTCAAGATGTTATTTGGACACATCCTCCACTTCGGTTCATAACAAGCACATCTCGATGGGTGACTTTCAGCGCACAAACTAATATCACATCTGGTCCCAACACAAATACATGGTTGTAAGCATTAAGACCTCATACCCGTACCTCCTTTTATTATAAATGTTGAATCACAATTTTCTTGATTGATTCGGTCAAAAGCTGGAATTAATCCTTTAACGAAAGCTTGCTAGAAACCATCGCTTCAAGGGGACCTTCTTCTTGTGGGTTCGATAACCCAGGGTCACCTCTGGGGAAACATGCGCGGGATACTTTCTGTTCCTTTATCGGATCACTAAAAGGAGGTATCAGGCGCCATAAGGGCATTGTTCATCACCTTTGTTACCCGACTGTGTACCTTATTCAGAACATCATCATATGGGAGCTGAACCTGCGATGTGATTTTTTTTTTGAAATAACCAGATATGATAGTATTTAGATCATCAATCTCTTCCTTCCAGACTCCTATATCATCCAAAAGTTGCTTAATGCAATTTCTGTTTTTTTTTCAAGCAGACGCCACCTTATGAAAGAATGACGTATTTCCATGACCATGGAGAAGCCAATTGACCCAATCCCTTTGCAGCCAAATTAACTCTTCTTGATCAAGAAAGTTTTCAACAAGGATTTGGGACTCCTTTAGTTTCGGCCGCACCTCAGTTGTCAACGCACCTCTTCTCAACTTCTCCATATCTTTCTGCAATTTGTTTATTCTTCTCTTAGGTCCCTTAAGTGTGTCTCTATCCCACATGTGGACATCCTTGACTGATTTTGTTCTACCCGCTAATGATGGCCCGACACCAGCTAACTATGCTCTTTCCCAAGCAGTATGAACAATCTCGTCCACCGTAGATTCACTTAACCATCTTGCTTCAAACCTACTTTCTCCTGTTGGCCTATGCCCCATAGCGGCTACAAAATAATTTATATCCAAAAGGAGCAGTCTATGATCAGAGTGTACATGATGTTCATGAACTACTGCTGCATATCGAAATTTCTCGGCCCACTTCTCCTTACAGAGCTGATGGTGTCCTTGATAAGGGGGTACTAACCCAGTCGGCCCACTCACCTCGGGATGGGCCGACCAACGTTCATTCGTAGTCAAGATGGACTCCGGAGCCGCATGCAGGAGGCGTGATCAAGACTGCCTCCCCCGAAGACTTGACATATACTTCAAGATCTCTGTCGCCGCCTAGTTCTTAGCTACCGACCTTGTAACCGTAGATACCCTCCCTGGCGTGTATATAAGCCATAGGGTTTAGCCCGTAGAGGGGACATCAACGCAAAATCATTCACCTAGCCCTAGAGTTAGACCACACATTACGAACTCGAGGTAGATCAACTCTGTACTCGATACATCTCCACCAATATAAACAAGAGTAGGACGTAGGGTTTTACCTCCATCAAGAGGGCCCGAACCTGGTAAACATCATCTCCTTCGTTGCTGTTACCCTCGATCCGAGATCCATAGCTCGGGACCCCCTACCCCGAGGTCTGCTGGTTTTGACACCGACACTGGTGCTTTCATTGAGAGTTTCGCTGTGCGATCACCGGAAGGATTGATGGCTCATCTACAGATCAATTGCTCCAACGGCCTCGGGAGCGTTTTCGCCCCCGGCCAGCTTTTTGTGTTCGGCAGCATGGTCTTTTGCACCGACTCGATAGGTTATCTGGCCTCGGTCAAGAACTATGCCCCAGGTCGGATTGTGACCTTTGGCGGCCTCGAGTACACCACGGACTCCCATGGTGAGCTCGTCCTGACGGGATGGGCCTCCGGCCGAATCAAGAACTCATATGGCGCCGGGGGCTCGACCCCGGAACTGATCTCCGTCACGGCATACTAAGAGACCCCCGACATAACTACTTCGACCAATGCCGTGCCGATCTCCATCCTGGATCTAGATGCGGCCTCCACCTTGGGAACCATGTCAGGGGTGGACCTGACCTCGCCACAGAATCCAGAATCACTCCCAGATCCCCTTCGCGCCGAAGACACGCTGATACATCTCCGTCGTATCTACTTTTCCTAACGCTTTTCCTCTTGTTTTGGACTCTAATTTGCATGATTTGAATGAAACTAACCCGGACTGACTCTGTTTTCAGCAGAACTACCATGGTGTTGTTTTTGTGCAGAAATAAAAGTTCTCGGATTGGAACGAAACTTTGCGAGGATTTTTTATACAATAAAAGAGAATTACTGGAGCCAAGAACCATCGGAGGGGGGGGGGGGGCACCTGGGTGGGCACAACCCACCAGGGCGCGCCCCCCTCCTGGCGCGCCTAGGTGGGTTGTCCCCACCTGGTGGCCCCGCAGACCTCAACCCCGATACTATAAAATCACATTTTCGGAGAAAAAAATCAGGGAGAAAGAATTATCGCGTTTCATGAGACGGAGCCGCTGCCACCTCCTATTCTTCATCGGGAGGCCAGATCTGGAGTCCGTTTGGGGCTCCGAAGAGGGGGATCTTCGATCTTCGTCATCACCAACCCTTCTCCATCGCCAATTCCATGATGTTCCCCACCGGGAGTGAGTAATTCCTTCGTAGGCTCGCTGGTCGGTGAGGAGTTGGATGAGATTCATCATGTAATCGAGTTAGTTTTGTTAGGGCTTGATCCCTAATATCCATTATGTTCTGAGATTGATGTTGCTATGACTTTGCCATGCTTAATGCTTGTCACTTTGGGCCCGGGTGCCATGATTTCAGATCTGAACCGTTTATGTTATCACCATTATATCTATGTTCTAGATCCGATCTTGCAAGTTATAGTCACCTATTACGTGTTATGATCCGCAAACCCTAGAGTGACAGAAGTCGGGATACTTTCCGGTGATGACCATAGTTTGAGGAGTTCATGTATTCACTATGTGTTAATGCTTTGTTCTGGTTCTCTATTAAAAGGAGGCCTTAATATCCCTTAGTTTCCAATAGGACCCCGCTGCCACAGGAGGGTAGGACAAAAGATGTCATGCAAGTTCTTTCCATAAGCACGTATGACTATTTACGGAATGCATGCCTACATTATATTTATGAACTGGAGCTAGTGCCGTACCGCCCTAGGTTATGGCTGTTATATCATGAATATCATCCAATGAATTCACCGATCCAATGCCTACGAATTTCTCTCATATTGTTCCTGCTAAGTTACTACTGCTATTGTTACTGTTACACTTGCTACAAAATCATTGCTATCAGTGTTACTGTTACTATTGTTGATGCTACTACTATCAAAACTATCATACTACTTTGCTACTGATCAATTTGCTGCAGATAATTAATCTCCAGGCGTGGTTGAATTGACAACTCAACTGCTAATACTTACAAATATTCTTTGGCTCCCCTTGTGTCGAATCAATAAATTTGGGTTGAATACTCTACCCTCGAAAACTGTTGCGATCCCCTATACTTGTGGGTTATCAAGACCTTTTTCTGGCGTTGTTGCTGGGGAGCATAGCTATATTTGTTGAGTCACTTGGGATTATTATCAAATTATCACTATGAAGAATCTGAAGGATGCTAAGACTAAGATTTTTCCCTCTAAGACGACGGGAGGTAAGGAACTGCCATCTAGCTCTGCACTTGATTCACCTTCTGTTATAAGTAGATTTGCAACACCACCACATGCTATTAATCCTGATATGTCGCAAGTTATTGATGATGCTACTTCTGCTATGAATGATACTCATGATGATGCTAGTACCTTGCTTGATGATAATGTGTCACTAGGTGAATTTCTTGATGAACAACTTGCTAGAACTAAAGCTTTTGAGAATGCTGAAACTGATGAAATTATTGAAACTGATGAAGAGCTTGAAATGGAAAATCTTGAAACACCTATTAGATCTAGTTCTCCTAGATATGAATTGCCTAAGATATCGGAAGGTTATGTTATGGATGAGGAGACAACTAGCGACTTTCTTGCTTGCAATGATAGGGATGATCTTAAGAAATTATTATGCAAACTGAAAGAAAAATCTTTGAATGCTAGAATGAAACGTGATCCTAAGTTTGCTACTTCACCTATCTTTGTTGATGACAAGGATTATGAATTCTCTGTCGATCCAAAGTTAATTACTTTGGTTGAATCTGATCCTTTCCATGGTTATGAAAGTGAAACTATTGTGGCACACCTTACTAAGTTGAATGACATAGCCATCCTTTTTGCTCATGATGAGAAAATTCGCTATTATTATATTCTCAAATTATTTCCGTTCTCATTAAAGGGTGATGCTAAGACTTGGTATAATACTCTTGCTCCTGGTTGTGTGCGTAGTCCCTAGGATATGATTTACTACTTCTCTGAAAAATATTTTCCTGCTCATAAGAAACAAGCCGCCTTACAGGAAATATTTAACTTCGTGCAAATTGAAGAAGAGAGTCTCCCACAAGCTTGGGGGAGGCTTCTCCAATTGCTTAATGCTTTGCCTGATCATCCTCTTAAGAAAAATGAAATACTTGATATCTTCTATAATGGACTAACCGATGCTTCTAGGGATTTCCTAGATAGTTGTGCTGGTTGTGTTTTCAGGGAACGAACTGTTGAACAAGAATAATAAAGAACTAGACAATGATGTTGAAATAGAACCAGTTGTTGATCTTGATAACCCACAAACCAAGAATAAAAGATATGATAAAAGAGACTTTGTTGCTAGAAAACATGGTAAGGAAAGAGAACCATGGGTTCAAAAACCTATGCCCTTTCCACCTAAATCAACTAAGAAGAAGGATGATGAAGAATTTGAACGCTTTGCTGAAATGATTAGGCCAGTCTTTTTGCGTACCCGCTTGACTGATATCTTAAAAATGGCCCTTATGCAAAGTACATGAAAGACATCATCACCAACAAGAGAAAAATACCAGAAGCTGAAATCTCCACCATGCTTGCTAATTATTCTTTTAAGGATGGAGTACCTAAAAAACTTGGAGATCCGGGAATACCAACTATACCTTGCTCCATCAAAAGAAATTATGTGAAAACTGCTTTATGTGATTTAGGCGCTGGTGTTAGTGTTATGCCTTTCTCTTTATATAAAAGACTTGATTTGAATAAACTCACACCTACCGAAATATCTTTGCAAATGGCTGACAAATCAACTGCCATACCTATCGGTATTTGTGAGGATGTGCCCGTTATTGTTGCAAACATCACTATCTTAATTGACTTTGTTATACTTGAGATGCCCGAGGACGACAACATGTCGATTATCCTTGGTAGACCCTTTTTGAATACTGCAGGGGCTGTTATTGATCACAATAAAAGCAAGATCACTTTTCATATCAATGGTAATGAGCATACGGTGCACTTTTTGAAGAAACAATTCCAAGTGAATGGTATTAATGTTATCGAAAAATCCCCGACAATCACTATTGAAAGTTTTCAACTACCTCTACCTACTGCCAAAAAGAAATATGAAATGCTTATTGTTGGGGACATTCATTTCCCCGGTGAGGTAACTTAGTGTTTTACGAAAGTTCTTCGGTTTCTTGCTAATCGAAAGTGGTTGTTAATAAGACTTGATCAACCTTATTAATGAATCATTTTTGAGAGGTATGAAGTTGATGAAATTAGTAAACACTACCTTCTATCCTTTACTTTTATTTTCTGTTTTTCTTAGTTAAATAAAATAAAATGTCATGCTTTGTCTGTTTTCTAAATTTCTTGTGCAATAAAAAATGACCCAAAAATAAAAGTTCTCAGAATGCTCTGAAAATTTGATACGATTTTTTTCTGAATATTTTTGAATTTTTGATGCAAATAACATCAGAGGGGGGTGCACCAGGTGGGCACAACCCACCTAGGCACGCCAGCAACCCCAGGCGTGCCCTGGTGGGTTGTGGTCCCCACGTGGCCCCCCCTCAGTTATCTCTTTAGCCCTTGTCACTACCTACCTCCAGAAAAAAATCACCATTGCTCTCTCTCTCGCGTTCTTGCTCTCAAACCCGCGGATTTCAATCTCTTTGCTCGAAGCTCCATTTCCGAAACTATTTTGGGGGATTGCTACTTGGTATGTGACTCCTCCATTGGTCCAATTAGTTTTTGCTTTAGTGGTTTATATTTTGAATAATTAGTTACTCTTGGTGCTGCTGTAGATGAACTTGCATGTTGAATTCTTAGAGTTCTAAGTAGTTTGAATGCTTGATATGGCCTCTATGCATCCCTATGAGTAGTTGCTATCAATCTTGTGAAGTTTTGTTGAGAAAAATTTTGTGGACCAAAAATTTCAGAATTTTGTTCATAGGAAAAATATGAGTTTCTTTAGGAAGTTGGCTTCCAAGAAGAACTCCAAGGGAGTTATTGGGGAGTCGTCGGACAATGACCTCCACACCCGGAGAATGGTGGAGGTACGACCGTGCGAATGGCCGCACAACCCATTCATGGATGGAGCCGGAATCCGCCAAGAGTTTGCACAATTTGCTGCTAATGTCGGCCTCATCGACTTCATCGCCACTGAGTGTGAACAGTATCATCTCCTCAGAAATTCCTTTGTGCAAAGTTTTCATTTCTTGAGTAGGAATAATCCTCCTGAGGTGCAGTTTAATTTATATGTTGAAACCCATCAGATACCACTCACTGAATTTTGTGACATATGCTTGATCCCTTCTGACGGGGATTTAATAGAGCCTAGGCCCGTAGAGTTTGATGGTTTTTATCGCACTTTGACAGTGGGGGATGATAGAAGGGTGTCGAGTGTCACCGCCACTAGCTTGCAGTTTCCTTCTGTGCATTATTTTTCTCTATTCATTGCGAAGTGTTTACTTGCTAGAGAGAAGGTAGGTGCACTCAGTGCCCCAAATTTCGCTGTCTTACGCCGTGCACTTTATGGCGATAACACTTATAGCTTGGGAGCTATTGTGGCACGTCGCCTCCACATTAACAGGTGCAAGGGTAAAATTCATGGCGGTATTTATGCTACTCGCTTAGCGAGTCACTTTAACGTTCAGATACGCCAGCATGATTATCCCTTAACCAAGGTTTACTTAGATCGTCAGGCTATGACACATCATCTGTTTATTGATAGTGAGAACACTGACATTCCTTTTCCCTACAACCTGGTTTTCAGTGAGAACACTCGTGATATTATTCCATTGCCTGCACCTGCTTTGTTTGATTATATTGCCAGGGGAGGATACAGGATCATGCCTGAGGACGTCATTGCCTACCGAAACGCCCAGGCAGCAGCAGAGGAGGAACCTCAGGAGTGGGACCCTCAGGTGCCCGCTCCCCAGCACTTCAACGTGGGACCTGATGGCTTTTTCGAGTGGTGATTACCAAGTTAGGCCAAAAGCCTAAGCTTGGGGTAGTACGTATTTCCACCGACATTACATTCATGTTCACACATTTCATTCCAGTTGTCGGTGTTCATACTTTTTTCATTGTATCATCCATGCTAGATTTATTTTCTCGCTTTCTTCTTGTGTGTTTGAAAAACTTTGAGAAAATCCAAAAAAATTGTTTCTTGTTCTTTTCGGTTTTTCTTTCTAGCTTAGGTAGTTGTAGTATTAAAAAGAAAACCCAAAAAGATTTCCTTGTTCTTCTTTTGCTTGTTGGGAGCTTTCCCGTGTAAATAGTTTTTCTCATTTTTGCTTTTCTTTTCTTTTTATTTGCTTTCTTCCAGAAAAACCAAAAACTCCAAAAATATTTCAGTGTGTTTCTCTAAATTTCTTTTCTGTTTATTGAGTCGTACCAAGGAGAAGACCTAGATGAAAAGGTTGAGTGGCTCTCATATGCATTATTGTTGATCTAACGAGGAGCCCAAATTACCTTGTCTTCTCTTTTGAATAAAATGTTTGCAGATTCCAGCTTAGTCCATGGCACTCTTGCACTATTATTATTTTCATATCATTCGATCGTGCAAGTGAAAGGCAATAATGACGATATTTGATGAACTGGTAGTAGCAGGGAGAAACGGGTATGAACTCAACTTGTTCTGTTTTTGTAAATATGTTTAACCTAGTATCCATGATTCAGCCTATTATGATCAAACATGTTTGCAATGACAATTAGAGATTATAGTTTCTCATGCCATGCTTAAGTAGCTAGGAGTGGATAATGATTTATCTTGGATGTCAACATTGTGCTAAAATGATTGTGATGTAGTATGATGATATGGTATCCTCCTCTGAATGTTCGAGTGGCTTGACTTGGCACATGTTCATGCATGTAGTTGAATCAAAACCAACATAGCCTCTATGATGTTTATGTTCATGGTGTTCATACCCTACTCATGCTAGTATCCAATGTTACTTATGCATAATGCATGTTCATGACCGTTTTCGCTCTCTAGCTGGCCGCTTCTCAACCTAATTGCTAGCCTTCGCCTGTACTAAGTGGAATTACTGCTTGTGCATCAAAATCCTGAAACCCAAGTTATTCCAGATGAGTCCACCATACCTACCCATATGCGGTATTACACTGTCGTCCTAAGTAAATTTGCATGTGCCACCTCTAAAAACTTCAAATAAATATCCTTTTTGTGTGCCTGGATTGTTCTTAGAGTGACAGGAGGTAGTCAGTATCTTCCATGCTAAGCGGGTTATTCTCATGATGAGTGTTTATTCACTCGTCCTTGCACGAGAGGGGTGGTAATAGGGATTCCCAGTCCCAAATCCAAATTGCAAATAATTAAACAAAACTCCCCCAGGGCTGATGTTGGTATGGACGATACCCGTGGATTTGGTTAGTCATGGAGTGTGTTTGTTGGTGGAGGGGGAGTAAACCTTTACTTTTATCGCTTGGGAACTGCCACTAATGTGTTTAGCATGGAAGATACTGATAACTAATGGTCGCGAAATAAACAAGAAGAATGCATTTCTCAAAATTTCAATTACCTCTGTTTTAAAAACTTGAGCTCTGGCACCACTGCAAATCACTGCTTCCCTCTGCGAAGGGACTATCTATTTACTTTTATGTTGTGTCATCACCTTCTCAAATAAGCGCCAGATCCTGAGAGCACTATTGTCATCCTCATGCATTGTGTGTAGCTAATGCTGGGTGCATCATGACCGGATCTTTTCTACCATGCATTACAATGTTTAGTCGCTGCTTGAACTTTGGAGGTGCTCTACATTTATGTTTTGCGGTCTCAGAAAGGGCTAGCGAGATACCACTATTGTCATATTATATCATGGTTATTTTGACAAAGTGTTGTCATTTGAGATATCTTATTATTGCTCGCTAGTTGATTATGCCATTGATATGAGTTAATATAATTTTTAAGAGTTATTGTCAACATGGTTAGTCATGATCTTGGCTAAAAACCTGGGTGCTACTTAAGCTTATCTATGTAAACAAGAGCAAAATAGTTCGTAAAAGTTTTTCTTTTCCACTTTCAGTTTATCAACTGAATTGCTTGAGGACAAGCAAAGGTTTAAGCTTGGGGGAGTTGATACGTCTCCGTCGTATCTACTTTTCCAAATGCTTTTCCTCTTGTTTTGGACTCTAATTTGCATGATTTGAATGAAACTAAACCGGACTGACGCTGTTTTCAGAAAAACTACCATGGTGTTGTTTTTGTGCAGAAATAAAAGTTCTTGGATTGGAATGAAACTTTGCGAGGATTTTTTATACAATAAAAGAGAATTACTGGAGCCAAGAACCACCGGAGGGGGGCACCTGGGTGGGCACAATCCACCAGGGCGCGCCCCCCTTCTGGCGCGCCCAGGTGGGTTGTCCCCACCTGGTGGCCCCGCAGACCTCAACCCTGATACTATAAAATCACATTTTCGGAGAAAAAATCAGGGATAAAGAATTATCGTGTTTCACGAGATGGAGCCGCTGCCACCTCCTGTTCTTCATCGGGAGGCCAGATCTGGAGTCCGTTTGGGGCTCCGGAGAGGGGGATCTTCGATCTTTGTCATCACCAACCCTTCCCCATCGCCAATTCCATGATGCTCCCCATCGGGAGTGAGTAATTCCTTCGTAGGCTCGCTGGTCGGTGATGAGTTGGATGAGATTCATCATGTAATCGAGTTAGTTTTGTTAGGGCTTGATCCCTAGTATCCATTATGTTCTGAGATTGATGTTGCTATGACTTTGCCATGCTTAATGCTTGTCACTTTGGGCTCGGGTGCCGTGATTTCAGATCTGAACCGTTTATGTTATCACCATTATATCTATGTTCTAGATCCGATCTTGCAAGTTATAGTCACCTATTACGTGTTATGGTCCACAAACCCCGGAGTGACAGAAGTCGGGATACTTTCCGGTGATGACCGTAGTTTGAGGAGTTCATGTATTCACTATGTGTTAATGCTTTGTTCCGGTTCTCTATTAAAAGGAGGCCTTAATATCCCTTAGTTTCCAATAGGACCCCGCTGCCACGGGAGGGCAGGACAAAAGATGTCATGCAAGTTCTTTCCATAAGCACGTATGACTATTTACGGAATACATGCCTACATTATATTTATGAATTGGAGCTAGTGCCGTATCGCCCTAGGTTATGACTGTTATATGATGAATATCATCCAACGAATTCACCGATCTAATGCCTATGAATTTCTCTCATATTGTTCCTGCTAAGTTACTACAACTATTGTTACTGTTACACTTGCTACAAAATCATTGCTATCAGTGTTACTGTTACTATTGCTGTTGCTACTACTATCAAAACTATCATACTACTTTGCTACTGATCAATTTGCTGCAGATAATTAATCTCCAGGTGTGGTTGAATTGACAACTCAACTGCTAATACTTACAAATATTCTTTGGCTCCCCTTGTGTCGAATCAATAAATTTGGGTTGAATACTCTACCCTCGAAAGCTGTTGCGATCCCCTATACTTGTGGGTTATCACACGCCGAGTTACCGCCCGGGCATACTTCGAGTTAGCCCCGCTTACAACCTAGTAATGAATCTAGAAGAGCTGTCTCACCTTAATGAGATGCTTGACCGTATCCAGGGCATTTCCATCTTGGACGGCAAAACTTCGGTCTATGATAAGTTCGGACTTAAAGCCGATGATCGGGAAATTTACATCCCACCCACCACCCACCTAGTCGCCACGGTCGATGATCTAACCGACGAATTAGACTATGGTGAGGCCACGAACATGGATGAAGACGCCGATGGCCCCACAGAGGACACCTCACCCCTGGTAAACACCGGCTGGTGGACTGCTACATCTACTTATGACGTCTACATGGGGGACACCCCCAATAACCCTCCAATACGTCGTTGAAGACGCAGAAGAGGAAACAATGGGGAGCCTAGCGGCAATAATGCAACCGCCGATAATGGCGACGCAGAAGCCGGTGATGCTGATAACCCCGAGGGAGACCATCAAGCTTCCCCACGGCAGAACGACACACCAGAAAGACATCTCGAGGATTCAGATCCCGACGACCTCTTTGAAGGGGCCGATGACAACTATATGCCAGAGTCTGAGGAGGACGAAAGCCTCGGCATCGAGGACTTTGTTGTCCCTGAAGACCCCTTCGAACAAGAGCGCTTCCAGCGGTGCCTCACTGCGACGGCCGGGAGCATGAAATGCAAGCAGCGATACCTGTAGGCCAACACCGACGCACTGAATGAAAAGTGGGTCGAAGTGCTCTTCGCCGAACAAGACATGGAAGACAACACACCGAAATCATACCCACACAGGCGTCTTTTGCCGGAGTTTGACAAGGAGCTCGCTGACGACCATGTCCGACCCCCTAGAGGGCGGGACAGGCCAATACAGGAAAACCTCAAGACCGGCCAACTTCACGCCGTTATCGCAAGGACCCCGTGGACTACTTAGACCCTCACGGCGCGATGTTGCATCAAGGCGAACAAGGCACCCCCTCGGTCCATCTACGGATCAAGGGGACACGCGCCCGCCGGGCTTGATGGATACGATGCCTGGATGGACAGAAATGGCCGTGCCCAAGATCAGGCCTATTCACGGCTTTCTCCCGACCTCCGACGAGATGCTCCTCGGTTCCGAGGTCCGGCTCACCCGATCTGCTTCATAGACAGGGTGATGGAACATCAATTCCCTGAAGGAATCAAGCCCGTCAATATAGAATCATACGATGGCACCACCGATCCGACAGTATGGATCGATGATTTCCTTCTCCACATACACATGGCCAATGGAGATGATCTCCACGCCATTAAATACTTGCCGCTCAAACTAAAGGGGCCGGCGAGGCATTGGCTTAATAGCCTGCCTCCTCACTTTATCGGCAGCTGGGAGGCCCTAGAAGATGCCTTTAGAGCAAACTTCGAGGGCACATACGTCCGACCTCCGGACGCCGACGACCTCAGCCGCGTCACCCAGCAGCCAAGCGAATCAACCCGGAAATTCTGGAATAGGTTCCTCACCAAGAAGAACCAGATCATAGACTGCTCCGAAGCTGAGTCCATTGCCACATTCAAAAATAACATCCGAGATGAATGGTTGGCCGTCAACTCGGCTAGGATAAACTGAGGACTATGGCTGCCCTCACCTCGCCAATGACTCGCTTCTGTGCGGGAGAGGATAGTTGGCTCGCACACAGTTCTCACAACGGCGAGGCAGGCACCTTGAAAACACGCGACGCCAATGGAAAACCTAAGCGCAATAAAAATAAGCACATGTATAAAAATGGCGGAAGCAATACGGAAGACGTTGCGGTTAACGCGCGGGTTCACCGGACCTAAATCCGGGCACAAAAAGAAGCCCTTCAAAGGGAACAAAAGACGGACCTAGCCAGCTCGACAGGATCCTGGATCGGTCATGCCAAATCCATGGTACCCAGGACAAACCAGCAACCCACACTAACATGAATTGTTGGGTCTTTAAACAAGCTGGCTAGGTCGCGGCGAAGGGTCCAGGTAAAACCCAAAACCGAAGTGAAGACGAGGATGAAACTCGACGGCCCAATAATGGAGGCCAAAAGAAGTTCCCTGATGAGGTAACCAAGATCAACATGATCAACGTTACCCACATCCCTCAAAAGGGGAGGAAGCGAGTACTTCGGGATGTCTACGCGTTGGAGCCAGTCGCCCTGAAGTTCAACCCCTGGTCGGCTTGCCTGATCATGTTTGACAAACATGACCATTCGACCAGTATAAGGCATGGCAGATTGGCGGCACTCATCCTGGACCCAATTGTCGATGGTTATCATCTGACACGCGTCCTCATGGACGGAGGCAGTAGCCTCAACCTCATTTATGAGGACACGGTTAAGAAGATGGGCATCGACTCATGCCGAATCAAACCGAGCACCACCACCTTTAAAGGTGTCATCCCAGGCGTCGAAGCCCACTGCACCGGAATGGTCACCCTGGAGGCAGTCTTCGGCTCGCCTGAAAACTTTAGAAGTGAAGAGTTAATCTTTGATATCGTCCCCTTCCGGAGTGGATATCATACGCTTCTAGGGTGCACAACCTTCGCACGCTTCAACGCAGTCCCGCATTATGCCTATCTCAAGCTTAAAGTGCCAGGACCCAATGGTGTTATAAAAGTCAATGGCAACACCGAGCACTCGCTCCGGACTGAGGAGCAGACCGCGACTTTTGCAGCCGAGGTACATGCATCCGAGGAGGCAGCCCGCAGCGATAAACATGCCGCTAGCTCTTCGAAGTGCACCCGGGCCGCACAAATCGACCTTGGTCGCATACCCCCGTACCCTAAATAGGGACACGAGCTCCTTGTGTGCCCTCTCTGGATGGGGCACTATGTCCCCAGGGTGCATAATTTCACACTCAAGATTCCCTGGGCCACCGAGGAGCCAAAACTCACCAACACACCGAAATGGCTGAACCGAGGACCGGCGTGGCTTCGATCCCTCATATCAGTAGGCCTCTGTTAAAGAGCTGGCAACCATGAATTCATCAGCATGGCTTAAGCCACGCAAGCAGACTCCTGCAAGACCTCCTTCAAGGGTCTCGGCCAATAAACGCCTAAAGCGCATAAAGACCCGAGAGTGCACCAGTCCTACTTAAACCACCATCGTCGGTGAACTACAAGCTGGTCAATATCCCGGAAGCACAGACGTGCGGTAGGATGCGGCCCGGGTTCCTCAAGCCCGATGTCAACACCCGCCCTGTATTTTTTCTTCCACCTTTTCCTTTTATGTTGTATTATTTTAGTTCCTCTTGTTGCGGCCTGTAAAGGCTTGAAATTATGAAATAAAGAAACCGTGCCCTTTAAGTTCCTTATCGTATTTCTTTATAAGCATGGCCCCTGCACCGCGAAGAAGTTCTTTAAAAAGACACAACTGTACTACAAGTCCGAAGTATTCGGCGTCTCGAATTTTGGCTTTATATGCATCAGTTTCGAACCTAGATTTTGGTCAATAGTTGGGTTGCCTGGCTCCTATGTGTACCCCTTACATTCCCGATGAATTCGGCTAAGGGTGTAATGGGAGAACCACTGCGATAGTGCCGCTAGGCTAATTGGCAGAGCACCTCAGTGGACAAAGCCGAAAACTGACTATCTAGGTCGGCGCAAACTGGTCGGCCATCCGTAGATTGCATTAAGCGATGTGATGATAGAGATCACCCATGTTAAATGAAGGCCTCTACTTTCGAGCCGAAGTGTGTCATGGCTTAGACCTCGGCCTTAAAGGCCGGCCACTTCCCATACCGGGGGCTGGTCATCAGACCCCACATTCAAACTCTTAGGACTACTTGAAAGCTCTCAAGCCACTATAGTCTGATTGCCTCGTTCCAATATGCAGAAGACCACCTCCGGGCATCGAGACATCGACTAAGGGTCAAATCTGCATCTCGGAACACCTTTTGTATAAAACTACATGGGGGCTGAAGCCGACGACTAGCCACTTTCAGTTTAAAAAGTCACCCAGGTGGTAAAAATAATCGGAAAACACACATGGAATTTAAAGCCATAGTCATTCAAGCAAAACATAATGTTTTATACATTCCATAAACCACGGCATCCCAAAGTCCTATCTAATAATACAAAGTGTCTTTCGGACACACGGTCTCGGTAAGCCGAGCTCCTTCCTCCGCCTCCTGGTAGAACTGCTCTGCGGTGCGAGGTTTGTCCGCGGGGGGACCTATGGCCATAGTCACCGCGTCGACCTTATGCCAGTGCGTCTTCACACAAGCATACGCCCTCCGTGCTCCTTCAAAGCATGCAGACCTCCACCAGCTATCAGCACGCGTGACTGCCCCCCGCAGGTGCATCACAAGGCCAAAGAGGCTGCCCGAAAAGGTGTTGGCAAGCCACAGCGCGACGCAGAGGTCTTGTAGTGTCGGCCTCACCATGCGGAGCAGCTCGGCTAACTGCTTCATGATAACACACAAGTATAGGGGATCACAACAGTTTTCGAGGGTAGAGTATTCAACCCAAATTTATAGATTCGACACAAGGGGAGCCAAAGAATATTTGCAAGTATTAGCAGCTGAGTTGTCAATTCAACCACACCTGGAGATTAATTATCTGCAACAAGATGATCAGTAGCAAAGTAATATGATAGTTTTGATAACAGTAGTAATAGTAGCGGTAACGGTAACAATGATAGCAATGATTTTGTAGCAGTTGTGATAGCAACAATAGCAATAGTAACTTAGCAGAAACAATATGTGGAAAATTCGTAGGCATTGGATTGGTGAATTCGTTGGATGATATTCATCATATAACAGTCATAACCTAGGGCGATATGGCACTAGCTCCAGTTCATAAATATAATGTAGGCATGTATTCCGTAAATAGTCATACGTGCTTATGGAATGAACTTGCTTGACATCTTTTGTCCTACCCTCCCGTGGCAGCGGGGTCCATAAGGAAACTAAGGGATATTAAGGCCTCCTTTTAATAGAGAACCGGAGCAAAGCATTAGCACACAGTGAATACATGAACTCCTCAAATTACAGTCATCACCGAAAAGTATCCCGACTATTGTCACTCCGGGGTTTACGGATCATAACACGTAATAGGTGACTATAACTTGCAAGATCGGATCTAGAACATAGATATAATGGTGATAACATAAACGGTTCATATCTGAGATCATGGCACCCGGGCCCAAAGTGACAAGTATTAAGCATGGCAAAGTCATAGCAACATCAATCTCAGAACATAATGGATACTAGGGATCAAGCCCTAACAAAACTAACTCGATTACATGATGAATCTCATCCAACTCCCTCACCGACCAGCGAGCCTACGAAGAAATTACTCACTCCCGCTGGGGAGCATCATGGAATTGGCGATGGGGAAGGGTTGGTGATGACGAAGATAGAAGATTCCCCTCTCCGGAGCCCCGAACGGACTCCAGATCTGGCCTCCCGGTGAAGAACAGGAGGTGGCGGCGGTTCCATCTCATGAAACGTGATAATTCTTTCTCCCTGATTTTTTTCTTCTAAAAATAGGATTTTATAGCGTCGGAGATAGGGTCAGCGGGGCCACCAGATGGGCACAACCCACCTGGGCGCGCCAGGAGGGGGGCGCCCTGGTGGGTTGTGCTCCCCCAGGGATCCCCCTCCGGTGGTTCATGGCTCCAGTACTTTTATTGTATAAAAATTCTCCAAAAAGTTTCATTCCATTCCGAGGACTTTTATTTCTGCACAAAAGCAACACCATGGTAGTTCTGCTGAAAACAGCGTCAGTCCAGTTTAGTTTCATTCAAATCATGCAAATTAGAGTCCAAAACAAGAGTAAAAGTGTTAGGAGAAATAGATACGACGGAGACGTATCAACTCCCCCAAGCTTAAACCTTTTCTTGTCCTCAAGCAATTCAGTTGATAAACTGAAAGTGAAAAAGAAATACTTTTATGAACTCTTTTGCTCTTGTTTACATAAATAAGCTTAAGTAGCACCCAGGTTTTCAGCAAAGATTATAACTAACCATGTTAACAATAACTCTTAGAAATTATATTAACTCATATCAATGGCATAAGCAAATAGCGAGCAATAATAAAGCATCTCAAATGACAACACTTTGTCAAAACAATCATGATATAATATGACAACAGTGGTATCTCGCTAGCCCTTTCTGAGACCGCAAAACATAAATGCAGAGCACCTCCAAAGTTCGAGCAACGACTAAACATTGTAATTCATGGTAGAAAAGATCCAGTCATGACGTATCCAACATTAGCTATACACAATGCATGAGGATGACAATAGTACTCTCAGATCTAGTGCTTATTTGAGAAGGTGATGACACAACATAAAATTAAATAGATAGTTCCTTCGCAGAGGGAAGCAGTGATTTGCAGCGGTTCCAGAGCTCAGATTTTTAAAACAGAGATAAATGAAATTTTGAGAAATGCACCCTTCCTGTTTACTTCGTGACAATTAGTTATTGATATCTTCCATACTAAACACATTAGTGGCAGTTCCAAAGCGATAAAAGTAAAGGTTTACTCCCCCTCCACCAACAATCACACTCCACGGCTAGCCAAATCCACGGGTACTGTTGGGGATATAACCCCGAGGTGTGACCCGCCCAGGAGGGGCCGGGTTACACCGTTGGCGACTCAGTATGAAGAAGGCCCAGGTAGGTCCAAGAAGATGAAACATGAAGACTGGTGGCGGCTTACAAGGTGGGCTTGTTGAAGGCCCAAGACCTGGTGGTAGAATTGTGACCTGGAGGGTGTGAGCCGCCACGATGGCGACTTGTCTAACAAGGCAGGGTGACTTAGAAACCGAGTTGGTCACGTTGTGTGATCCGGCTTGGACTCTTGTAAGCCCAGAGCCTCGACCTATGTATAGAAAGGTGAGACCCTGCGGCGGGTTAACTTAAGAAACAATTGATCGAGAGCTAGGTCAAGTGATTTCGCTCCCTTGTAATTGATATTCAAGCTGTAGTCAACAAAAGCAGGAGTAGGCTTTTACCTCGTTGTGAGGGGCCGAACCTGGGTAAACCTTTGTGTCCTTTCTTCCGTTCAACCCCTTCGAGCTAACCTACGTTGCGATGGCTGCACACCTAAGTCCTTTCACAAGGGCATTTGCCGTGATAAATCCATGACAGTTGGCGCCCACTGTGGGGCCAGAGCACGGTGGTTTTGAGTTCTTGAAGGGCAATTTCCCAGGGATCAAAGGATACGCCGTGGGCCGGATGACTAAGAGTCACCGTGGCAAACTCTACATCGACGACGCTGGCTGGGGCCCCGAGGCCGACTCAATCGAGTACGGGTACCGGCCCCCTTTGGCGGAATTCATGTCTTCATCGGCAAAATTGGCGAGTCAGAGCCTGAGCCAGACATCTACATCGACATCATCGAGATGGCTCAGTGCGCGTGACCCGCCAGGGTTCAACCCGGCCGGAAGCACTTTTTCATTGGCTTTGTTCATGGGGCGGATCTTGAGGAAGATTCTGCATCTGGTGGAGAGACAGCCATCTATTCAGGTGATGAGTCTTCAACTGGAGAAACATAGCGATCTACCAGATTCAGGACGGTGGGCTTAGGGGCTGTTCCAATGGCGACAATATTCCGGACCCCTATGAGCCGCCGTATAGGGCTTCTGTCTTTATGGCTGGCACTACGCCAATTCTCAACTCATCGACAGCTGCAGCTATGACGTCTGGATCAACGGCTGCTGCGATAGCTGGGGCTGGCGGCTCAGCTCGGCCGCCGGCTCAAGTTTTATCTGAACTCTTGGGCACCTTAACGACTCTGTTGGCCACAGAGGTTACTGCGGCAAATCAAGCACAACATAATGCGGAAGTTGCAAAGGTGCGAGATGAGGTGGCCAAAGCCCAGGAGGATTTTAATGCAGAAAACATCAGGATGGCAGAGGAATGAGCCAAGATGGATGCTGAGTCACAGTGTATCATGGCAGAGGCTTTTTGCTTGAGTTTGGATCAAAACGCCTCTAATGCAGTTCTTCGAAGGAGGTATCAACCCGTTTGCCTGCACAGTATGAGGCGCGGAATCTTTTTAACACGCCTAGTGCAGGGCCAAGTAACCCGCCAGGCACAGTCTGGGCGGCTGAAATCCCAGGGAGCGGGGCGGCGGCTCAGCCCTGATTGCTAGACCCGCCCCATAGGGATCAAACCCCACCCTGGCGTTTTTCCACACCATCTGGTCATTATTCCAACCCGGTTGATAACATGATAGCAGTGGTTACCCGGCTCAATGCAATCCCTATCACAGATGAGATGCTTTTTGCAGCTGAGGCGCGGAACGCAATTGAGCTCTTACAGACAGCGTCGCACAACAGGAGAAGTGTACACATAGTCGTGAGAGGGTGCATTCGACCCCCCATCCCAAGCCACAGTTACAGCCGGCGCATTGAGTCACTGACGGTTTCCAGTAGCGAGCGACGACGTCGACCAAATCAAGATGACCCGCCCCTTACTCATGCTCAGGCGATTGTGGATGATGCCAGAGCACGCCGAGAGGCGGAGGCCGCAGCAGCGGCTCAGCTGGGGGCTTATCACCAGCCTCCGGTGACCCCTTCGACATTAGTTGGGGCTGGTATAATTTCCAGATCTGCTGGAGTGCCTTGTTTAGTACCAGCACTACATAATGAACATTTGCCTAAGGATTTTAAAGGTCCTCACAAGGTGGCTAACTATACAGCTGATCTTCCCCTGAGGCCTGGATTGAGAGTTATGAGTTAGCCATGGAGATGCTGGATGTCAATGATGTTGTGTGTGCTAAGTACTTTACCATGATGTTGGACAGGCGAGCTCGGACCTAGTTAAAAGGATTACCCGCCAACTCCATCAATTCATGGGCAGAGTTGAAAGCACGGTTCATTCAGAATTTTAAAGGAACATGCAAGCAGCCTTTGACGATTATTGATCTTGATAACTGTGTGCAGCGTGAGGATGATTCGGCTCATCATTGGGTCCAGCAGGTCTCAGCTATTATGCATTCTTCAGACAGTATTGTGGCGGGTCAGGCGGTTCTGGTATTGGAAAAGAACTGTCATTTTACCCCCTTAAGCAGAAGCTTGGGCGACTTAAGTGTCATTGTAATGACATGGGAAAGCTCATGGCGGCTCTCATCAAGTATGCCGACTCTGATACCACCAAAGATCCTGGGTCTGATGATGAAAAATCCAACAAGGAAAGAAGAGTGGCAATGGTAAGAGTCAGCAGCAGAATGTGACAGGGCATAATGGCAACAACTAGGGTAACGGTGGTAAGCGCAGACAACCCGATGGCGGGTCAGATCTTGTAGCTAACACCAATATTGGATATAAAAACGAGCGCCGTAATGGTAATGGTAAGTAGTCCTTTGGAGGGAAGAACTTTAATATTGAGGCGATGATGAATGAGCCTTGCCCAAAACACAGCCTGCCCAATAAACCGGTGACTCATGCTTGGAAGGACCGTTTCATAATGCGAGAGTACAGGAATTCCAACTTCAACCAGAATCATGGCAACAATAATGGCCCGCCTGGCGGGTCAGGATCCGGCTCACAGGGCCCCGGCTTTTTTGGTGGCGGCTCAAGTTTTGGGTATCAAGGACAGGGTAACCAGGGTGGTTATAACCAACAGTTTGGCCAGGGTAACTAGCAGCATCAGTCAGGATACCAGAGTAATCCAAAGCAGCTTAATAGTGGCCAGTATCATGTTTTCACCACAGGTCTTTGCAAACGAGATCAGAAGGTTCATAAACACGCGGTCAGTGCAATTGAGCCGGCGGTACCTCAATACTTGCGGTGGTCAGAGCAACCAATCACATGGAGTCAAGAGGATCACCCGCCCCGGGTGGACAATCCGGGTCAACTAGCGTTGGTGGTAGCCCCTCAGGTTGGGGGTTATAAATTCACTAAAGTGCTCATGGACGGTGGCAGCAGTATCAATATCCTTTACTATGATACCTTTTGCCGGATGAACTTAACTGATAAGGAGCTTAAGCCATCTTCTATAGTTTTTCTTGGCGTGGTACCTGGTAAGTCGGCATATCCTGTTGGAAAAATTGCCTTGGAAGTGGCTTTTGGCGATGACTATGACTACAGAGCAAAGACGTTATGGTTTGAAGTGGTTAAGATCAAGAGCCCTTATCATGCCTTGTTTGGACGGCCGGCTTATGCCAAATTTATGGCCCGGCCTTGTTATTTTTATTTACAGCTTAAGATGCCAGGGTGTAAGGGTACTATTACGGTCCATGGTGATCGAAAAATTGCATTGGAATGTGAGGAAGGAGATGCTGCTTATGCTGAGTCGGCTTGCGCCACGGAGGAGCTTAAATTTTGTAAGGATAATGTTGACCTGGCTGATATGACCCCTTTGAAGAAGCCCACCACTGAGCAAGACCCTTTGTTGAAGTTTAAGTCGGCTGATGATACTAAGCAGGTTGACTTTGTCCCTGGCGACTCATCTCCGCAGTTCACAGTGGGGGCTAATATGGATCCTAAATAGGAAAGCGCGCTCATCGAGTTCATCCGTGAGAATCGGGACATCTTTGCATGGAAACCTTCTGACATGCCGGGTGTACCGAGAGAATTCGCTGAGCACACTCTTAATGTGGATCCTAAATTCAAGCCGGTCAAGCAATTTCTTCGTCGTTTCAACGAAGAGCGACGTAAGGCCATTGGAGAAGAGGTGGCCCGGCTCTTGGCAGCCGGGTTTATTGGGGAAGTCTTTCACCCAGAGTGGTTGGCTAACCCGGTGTTGGTGCTTAAGAAGAATGGCACTTGGCGTATGTGTGTTGACTACACAGATCTTAACAAAGCTTGTCCAGCTGATCCGTTTGCTCTCCCTCGTATTGACCAGATTATTGATGCCACGGCGGGTTGTGAGAGTTTATGTTTCCTGGATGCTTATTCTGGTTATCATCAGATCAAGATGGCAGTTAAGGACCAAGAGAAGACGTCTTTTATCACCCATTTTGGAGCCTTCTGTTATGTTTCTATGCCTTTTGGGCTTAAGAGTGCTCGGGCGACTTATCAATGCTGTGTTCAGAATTGCTTTCACAGTCAGATTGGGCGTAATGTGCATGCTTATGTGGATGATATTGTGGTCAAATCCAGAAAGAAGGAGACTCTCCTGGATGATCTAAGGGAGACTTTTGACAATATCTGGGTCTATAAGATGATGCTTAACCCGGCCAAGTGTGTTTTTGGTGTGCCTGCAGGCAAGCTCTTGGGTTTTCTGGTCTCAGACAGGGGTATTGAAGCTAACCCGGAGAAGATCAAGGCTATCACTTCATTGGCTAAGCCGGCGTGTGTCAATGACGTCCAGTGCCTCGCGGGTCGTGTCGCGGCTCTAAGCCGGTTCATAAGCCACCTGGGAGAGAAGGCGATTCCTTTATACCAGATGATGAAGAAAATAGATCATTTTGTCTGGAGTGATGCTGCTGATAAGGCGTTTGAGGCGCTCAAAAAGCAGTTAGCCGAGCCGCCCGTCCTTGCGGCTCCCATTGAGAAAGAACCTTTGCTTCTGTATGTGGCGGCTAATAGTAAGGCTGTCAGTGTGGCGATCGTGGTGGAGCGCAAGGAGACGGGTAAGGAGTACCCAGGAGGCCGGCTTATTATGTCAGTGAGGTGTTGATTGAGTCCAAGCAACGATATCCACATTGGCAGAAGCTGGTCTATGGGGTGTTCATGGCAAGTCACAAGCTGAAGCATTGTTTTCTTGGTCATCCTATTACTATGGTTAGCTCTGCTCCCTTAGGAGACATCATTCAAAATAGAGAGGCCACATGCCGGGTTGCCAAGTGGGCAATAGAACTTGGACCTCATGGTTTGAAATATGTGCCAAGAGCAGCTATCAAATCTCAGGCTCTGGTGGATTTCATCAATGACTGGACAGAGTTGCAGACACCTGATGTGAAGCCTGATAACACATATTGGACGATTCACTTTGATGGGTCCAGGCAGTTGGAAGGCTCGGGGGCTGGAGTTATTTTGACTTCCCCACAAGGTGACAAATTTTGTTTTGCTTTAAGGCAAATGTTTCCTTGTACTAACAATGCAGCTGAATATGAGGCTTTACTCCACAGCCTTCGCATAGCCAAGGAGATGAATTTAAGCCGGGTCAGGTGTTTTGGCGACTCAGATCTTGTGGCTCAGCAAGTCTCAGGAACATGGGATTCCAAAGACCCGCTCATGGCGGCTTATCGCCGGGCAGTTGACAATATTGCTGGTCACTTTAAGGGCTATCAGGTGGAGCACCTTGACCGAAGGAAGAACAAGGCAGCTGATGCCTTGAGCCGGCTTGGGTCTCAACATAAGCCGGTGCCTCCTAACATGTTTCTTGATGTCTTGCATTATCCTTCGGTTAAGTTGCCATCTGAAGAAGACCTTGTTGTCCCTGACCCGGAGGCGCAGTTGGTGGTGGCTCTCCATGCTATTCCTGATTGGATGCTTCCCTTCTTGGCTTATATGACCCGGGGCGAGTTACCTGAGAATGAAAATTTGGCAAGACAAATAACCAGGAGGTCTAAGTCTATGACTATTGTCAATGGTGAGTTACACCGATGCAGTGTGACAGGCGTGTTTCAACGTTGTGTTTCTCCTGAAGAGGGCCATGAGATCTTAAGAGAGATCCATGAAGGTGATTGTGGTCATCATGCCGGATCTAAATCTTTAGTGGCTAAAGCCTTTCGTCATGGTTTTTATTGGTTGACGGCTCATGCTGATGCGAAAGACATCGTCAGTAAGTGTGATGGATGTCAGAAATTTTCTAGACGAGCTCATATGCCAGTTCAAGAGTTGAGGATGATTCCAATTACTTGTCCATTTGCGGTCTAGGGGCTTGATATGGTTGGGCCATTCAAGAGGTCTAAGGATAAGAAGACCCACCTCTTGGTGGTGGTTGACAAATTTACCAAATGGGTAGAGGCAGAGCCAGTTAGCAAGTGTGATGCAGCAACTGCAGTTCAGTTTGTTAAAAAACTAATCTTCCGCTTTGGTTACCCTCATAGTATCATCACTGATAATAGAACTAATTTGTACAAGGGTGCTATGAAGGAGTTCTATCAAAGAGAGCATATTCATTTGGATGTTTCTTCTGCGGCCCATCCACAGTCTAATGGTCAAGCAGAAAGGGCTAACCAGGAAATTTTGAGAGGCATCAAGCCCCGGCTTATGGTTCCTTTGGAACGAACACCAGGTTGTTGGGTTGAGGAGTTACCTTCAATACTTTGGAGTATCAATACCACCCCCAACAAGTCAACAGGCTATACGCCCTTCTTCATGGTCTATGGTGCAGAGGCGGTTCTCCCGAGTGACATCCGTCATGACTTGCCCAAAGTGGCGGCTTATGTTGAAACTGATAATGAGACGGCTCGAAAGAACGCAATTGATTCTTTGGATGAAGAACGTGACCTTGCGGTGGCTCGTTTAGCAATATACCAGCAAGACATGCGTCGCTATCATAGACGCAGAGTCAAGACTCGGGCGTTTTAAGAAGGCGACTTAGTGCTCCGGTTGATTCAAGATCAAACTGACATGCATAAGTTGTCTCCACCTTGGGAAGGACCTTTTGTGGTTAGTAAAAACCTCAACAATGGCTCATATTATCTCATTGATCTACGTGAGCGCAAGAAGTCACACACCTCTGAGCAGGAGACCAACAGGCCATGGAATATTGCTCATCTTTGGCCTTACTATACTTGAGCCACCGGCTCTCCCCATTGTACATACTTATGATGATGTATATATCTTTTTGTGATCAATATAATAAAGCCGGCATCCCTGAAAAATTTAGGGCCTCTGTCATTTCATTTCTGTGTATCTCAGTCTTTATTAATTGGTCATAAGGTCACTTGGGGGCTTCCAACCCACCGGGTTTAGCTTTCATACCCTCTTGAACAGGCATGAGACGCCAAATTATGAGTTATCCTACCTGTTTGCAACTTGCTACTCCGCCAGGTGACCCGCCGAACACTTAACAGTCAATCTTTTTTAAGACCCTGAACTTGTTAAGGTTAAAACGGTGGCTTGTGTCATGTGAGAGCCGGCTTATAGTGAGCTAGGATAAACTCAACGGTTGTGCGGCCTTGAAAGCACAAGGCCTGTGAGCCAACTTGTTTGGTCACGTCTTGGAAGACGGCCTAGCAAAGATTTGAGATTTGTTGTATCTCTTTCTTTTTGAATTTTTGATATTTTTATTAAGTGTTTTGCTTTTGTGAAAATTTTGACTACCCAGGTCGTGAGGCTCCGGGTTATGATTTTCCTATTTGAGTATTTTGGGTTGTCACCCGCCCTGGCTTTGGACTTTAAGTCGCCAGCATGATTGATCTGAGTAGCTATGGTTATGAGGCTACAAGTTGTGGGGTTGTCACCCGCCCTGGCTTCTTGGTTTTTAGGATGCCATCATGATCTGGCTCTACAGCCATGTTAATCATATTTGCAACAATAACATGCGACTACGAGTCTTTGGGTTTGGTAACCCGGCCTGGTTTCTGACTTTAAGTTGTCAGCATATATGTTGATGAAGTCTTTTGCAACATATACACAATCAAAGTTGAAGAGCATTATGATTTGCAAAGGTTTATATGGTCAAGTTGAGCATGACATGAAGTTCAACTATTGGATCAGAAGTGAAGATAAATATGCATGAAGGCATGACACGGCGGCTCAATGTTTTCAACTACCCTATTACAAGGCTTCAGCTGAGCCCAAAAGTTTGTGAATCAAGTGTTTTTGGGGCTGCACCCCATGACCCGGCCTGAGAGCCGCCTGGCTCATCATTTGATGAGATCAATCCTCTTCTGGACGCTTTGACGACTCCGGGTCATCCTACGCCGGCTCTTCCTCGTCGATCATCTGAAGATCAGCCATTGTCCAGTCGATGCCGGTTAAAGCTTTGAATGTGGCCTCGTCATTTAGTATAATGGAATGATCAACATCAGGAGCGAAGATATGCTTATGTTGAGGAGGAATGAGATTGACAACATCATGAGTTGGCGGCTTAATCTTCTGGTTGTTGTCGTCATAAGCCGGCGTATACTTGTTTAAATTTAGCTCTTCGATGAGCTTGCAGGCCACGGGCCACATCTCTCGGACGCATTGATTCAAGTCTTTTTCTTCAAAGGCTGACTAGTCATCCTTGAATTTCGGGCACCCGATGGCTATTTCCTCCGGGTTAAGCTTAGATTGCCATGCTTTGGCCCGGCCAAGAGCAACGATGGCTCTGGCTCGGGCGGCTGATAATTTCATTTCTTCAATCTGGCCTGGGAATGTTGACAGATGATCCAGAACAGTCTTGATTTGACTCGGTGGTTTTCTGTTCCATCCCAAAGCCACAAGACTGCGGAGAGTGCCACTATATAATTGATTTGTCAGCGAGTAAATCGCCTTCAGCTTCAATAACATGTCCTGACCAAGACTTGCACTCATGGGGCCTATTAAGAAGTCATACAAGAGCCGTCGGTGAATTAGCAATGCATATATGAGAAGCCAGGCAGGTTACAAAATTTGAATGGCATATTACTTACCGAAGAGGGCACTGTCATTTGAGAAATGTGTTGTTTAAAACTGGATAACTCTTCGGTTACCGGCTTAAGCGCAGCTTCAGCATCTTCGGCCTTTTTTGTTAGAGCAGCCTTGTCAGTCTCCCAGGCGGCTCTCTCAGCATCAAAACCCGCGTTAAGCTTCTCAATTTCCTCTAATGAGGCCTTCAGATCTGACTTAGCCTTGGAGGTCTCTATCTGCTGCAGCTTTAAGCTTTTTCTTAAATCGCCAACTTGCGATTCCTTCATGTTCAGTTCTGCTTGAAATAAATAAGGCAATGGTTATAGTGCAAGGAGCAAGTTTGTTAAGATACGGTTAATCAAGTTCCAAGCACATTGCAAGCAATACACTTGGTACTTGGGGGCTAATGTAGGTCATTTTAAGTTAATTATGACCAGGCTCACTTTGTTAAGTTACGCCGGCCCTTGGGGGCTACATATTTGGATTTATTAAGTGACTATAAGTCCCGGCTCACTTTATTAAGTTGAGCCGGCCCTTGGGGGCTACACATTTGGATTTCTTAAGTGACTATAAGTCCCGGCTCATCTTGTTAAGATTAAGCCGGCCCTTGGGGGCTACACATTTGGATCTTAGAGATAATTATCAGTATGGCTCATTTTGTTACTATGAATTAATGGTTGAAAAGATGTACAAGGTTCATTCAAGATTAATAAAGACCCGGCTCATCTTGATAAGATAAGCAGGCCCTGAGAGGCTACAGTTTGGACATTTTCATCAAGTCTATAGCATACTCAATATTTTCCTATACTATAGACTTGGCGGATATATAAATGCATATGGAAAGGGGTTAACAACATACCTCATAGTGTTCCTTCATAAGGTTCACTAAGCCGGCTTCCAGATCACGGCTAGTATGAAGGCGGTTCAGATAACCGGCGTGGATATCACTTGCACTGAGGGCAGCATAGCTTTCCAGATCCAGTTTCGCCTTACCTTTGTCCAAGGAAGGAGATTCTTCCTTGGTACCATGCTTGGCTAGCACAATGGAAGCCCCTGGCGCAGTATAAGCTGTCCCAGTGATGGTCATGTCATCAGAGTCCTTCTCAAGAGGGATCTCTTCAGTTGGCTTTGGAGGAGTCGGTGACTTAGGGCTCGGCGGATCATGGCTTGCCGCTGGGTTAAGCTCAGTATCCATCTGTTCAGGACGATGGCGTCAATCAATGGTGGCGGGTCGTTAATAGGCTCTTCAAGGTCTTGACTGAGGGTCTCAGAAATTTCTGCTGTTTGTTTCTCTGGGTCAGCGGTTTTGGGATCTTTCAAAGACCCGCCCAACTTTTGTTTCTTGCCTGCTTTGGCAATACCTCTGCAACAAAGATACAAAGTATATGAGTATATCATTACAAGACATGGATAAACAAATGAAAATACTAACCCTTGGGCGACCTTGAAGACATGCATTTGGGTTCCGGTAGAATCGCCAGATGATGGAGGCGTCTTCTGATAATTTGAGTTGGAAGGATTAAGAGGATGACGTATAAGGCCAGCTAATGGATAAAGAGAGTCTGGGTCATGTGGCACCTCATGTCAATGCTTACGAGGAGCCGGCATGTTTGGTAAGCTGGAGATGAGATCTTGAGAGCCACCGCTCCGAGTCGGGCGTCTTAACTCGTGTTGCTGTTTCTTCAAAAGAAAATTGGGATCCAAGTGAGCAAGAGGATGAGAAAATTTCACCTTCCGGACGACCCGTCGAATTTTCTTTCTTGGTAAGGGTTCTGAGCCGGAGGAAATTGTAGTTACCTCTACTGCATCTACCTGGCTGGTCTCTGCCTCTTCCTGAGAAGAGTCAGCGTCAATAAGTTGTACAAAGAAAAGACCAAGGGAGTCAAGTTCTACCTCTGACTCATCGTCAAGTTTGAGCAGTTCTTCAGCCGATGGTTTCTTGCGACGACCCGGACCTGTAGTCTTTATTTTAGGCTTCTTGGTTGGGGGGCGGCTTGAAGTTTTTTTCTCCAGAAAGGAGAGTCGTCCTGTATACATGTGAGCAAACTGTTGAAATAAGGAAAAATTAAAGAGATAAATAAACAAGGTGAAGCTTGGCCTGGTGGCTTACAGGAGGAGCCAGGTTAAGTTTGCAGAAGGGATTCAATCCCACTTTGTGACAAATGTCCATAGGTTCCCCAAGCAATGATTTGACTATATCAGTAATATCCTTGTTGCTCAAGGATGTCTGATTGAAACGCTATGGATCCTTGACATCTCCAGCATATTCACACATCAAGCCGCTCCGCCAGCTTAAAGGTAATATCCTCCAAGCGACCCAGCAGCGGGTTAAATCTATTCCAGTTAAACCATTGGCTACCAATGCTCTTATTTTGGAGAAAGTGGGAGCATATTTTACGCATTCTGTGGCAGTCAAACGGTCCGGAAGCTTGCCGTGGGTGTTGAGCCGAAAGGAGCGGTAACCCGGCAAAGGATTCTCATCAGCCGGAGAAGTATCTTTGCAGTAAAACCAAGTAAGATTCCAATCTTTGGGGTGGCTAGGCAGTCTGGCTTCAGGAAAAATTATATCTCTCCGCCGTTGGATGGAAACCCCTTCAAGCTCCAAACTGGGTCCATCAGTCATTTCGGTTTGACGATTAAGGTAAAAATACTCTCTGAAGAGATCAATAGTCGGCTCCTCTTCAAGATATACTTTGTAGAATGTTTGAAAATTGCATAAGTTGGAGATAGAATTGGGGGCAATGTCTTGAGGATAAAGCTGATAAAAATTTAGGGCATCACGGAAAAACTTTGACACGGGCGGTGAAAAAGAAGGTGATCTTCAAAGATCACCACTTCACCCTCTTGGGGTTGTGGAGTTGTCTCAGAGCCGGGGACCCGCTAGTGTATGATCTCCTTGGATGGTAAAATCCCCATGTCAACATACTCCTTTAATGACAGTTCAGAGACTTGGGAGGCGACCCAGTCAAAGGAAGTCGGAGTCTTAGTCATGGTTGGTGGGTTAAAAAGCTGTGGTCTGAAAGTTAAAAGTACGGCGGGTCAATATCACGATGGTTAGCTGATACGTCTCCAACGTATCTATACTTTTTTTATTGTTCCATGCTATTATATGATCTGTTTTGGATGTTTTATATGCATTAATATGCTATTTTATATTATTTTTGGGACTAACTTATTAACCTAGAGCCCAGTGCCAGTTTCTGTTTTTCCTTGTTTTTGAGCTTCGCAGAAAAGGAATATCAAACGGAGTCCAAACGGAATAAAAACTTCGTGATGATTTTTCTTGGACCAAAAGACACCTAGGAGACTTGGAGTGCAAGTCAGAAGAGCCATGATGCGGCCACAAGGGGGGAGGGCGCGCCCAGGGGGGTAGGGCGCACCCCTTGCCTTGTGGGCCCCTCGGTGACCCCCTGACCTAGATCTTCCTCCTATATATTCACATATATTCCCAAACCACCAGAAGCATCCACGAAAACACTTTTCCACCGCCGCAACCTTCTGTTCCCGTGAGATCCCATCTTGGGGCCTTTTCCGGCATCCTGCCGGAGGGGGATTCGATCACAAAGGGCTTCTACATCAACTCTATTGCCCTTCCGATGAAGCGTGAGTAGTTTACCTCAGACCTACGGGTCCATAGCTAGTAGCTAGATGGCTTCTTCTCTCTCTTTGATTCTCAATACCACGTTCTCCTCGATATTCTTGGAGATCTATCCGATGTAATCTTCTTTTGCGGTGTGTTTGTCGAGATCCGATGAATTATGGATTTATGATCAGCTTATCTATGAATATTATTTGAATCTTCTCTGAATTCTTTTATGCATGATTTGATATCCTTGTAATTCTCTTCGAACTATCGGTCTGGTTTGGCCAACTATATTGGTTTTTCTGGCAATAGGAGAAGTGCTTGGCTTTGGGTTCAATCTTGCGGTGTCCTCACCCAGTGACAGTAGGGGTAGCGAGGCACATATTGTATTGTTGCCATCGAGAATAAAAAGATGGGGTTTACATCATATTGCTTGAGTTTATTCCTCTACATCATGTCATCTTACTTAAAGTGTTACTCTGTTCTTCATGAACTTAATACTCTAGATGCAGGCAGGAGTCGGTCGATGTGTAGAGTAATAGTAGTAGATGCAGGCAGGAGTCGGTCTACTTGACACGAACATGATGCCTATATTTCATAATCATTGCCTTGGATATCGTCATAATTTTGCGCTTTTCTATCAATTGCTCGACAGTAATTTGTTTTTTTTGAGAGCTTGGGACAGTAGGAGAGGCTCCTACTGACTTTAAATTAAAATAACAAAAGGGTACAAAAAAATTTATATCTTGTTTTTACCGGAGAGAGAGAGAGCAAGGGGAGTGCAGAGCACACTAGATGGCTAAGATACAGATCAAACTGAGGCCACAAGGGCCGTAATAAAGGGGTGGAGAGCCTCCCTAGTCCTATGAACCATCAACGATACATTATTTTTGAATCTATCCCGCCACGAATCAAAGGACGGTTGCATCCCCCTGAAATGTTTATTGTTCCTTTCTTTCCAAACCCCCCATGCAGCAATGATGAATATTTCCATAAACATGGGTCTATTCCAGGCAGCTCTTCCATCATGCAGAAGGGCCAGTCTACAATCAGCATCACTCCAATTGATTCCAAAGGCATTCCAATAGCGGACAACAAACGGGCATTTAAAGAACATATGCGTGACTGTTTCCTCCGGGGGATTGGAGCACAGCAAACAGGTGTAGACATTATCCTGCAGCACATACTTCCTCCGCCTCAGCATGTTTCTAGTATTCAGCCGACCAGCCAACATGAGCCAAGAGAACACCTTCCATTTGTTTGTGCACTTTGATTTCCAAATCCAAGAGAAGGCATCATCGACCTGAACATCATTGAAACAAAATTTATAGAACTCATTGGGAGCAAAAGCCTTTCTGCCGGTGTCATCCCACGTACATATCCATCTGTCCCCTCTACCACAGCCGGGGTCAATTTCAGACGTGAGTGATTGTAGGTCCCGGATTTCCTCACGAGCTTGCAAAGAAAGAGGTAGATGTAAAGCCTCCCCGATGTTACTCGAGAGGAGCAGCTTCTAGACAGTCAAGTCCTCATCAACAGCGAATGAGAAGGCTCTGGGATGTGAGTCACAGAGAACCTGGTCGTTCCACATATCTTTCCAGAATAGGGTGGTGCTTCCGTCCCCCACCTCGACCCGTGTGACGCCTCTGAAGATGTCTGATAATTGTAGCATGTCACGCCACCAGAAGGAACCATGGGCATCCAAGGCATGGGGGACATCCTGGCTGTAGTAGGTGCTCCAAACCAAATTTACCCAAGGAACATCCCGTCGATTGTAGAATTTGAAGAGTTGCTTGAGGAGCAAAGCTTGATTTTGCACTTTGATGTCAACGATCCCAAGGCCGCCCTTGGTTTTTGGCCGGCACACCATCTCCCATGCAGCAAGCGAGGCGTGTTTCGGACCGTCCAATGTTTGTTTGTTCCAAAAGTAGTGGCGGATGAGCTTGTCCAAGTGCTCCACTATCTTCAGCGGGATCTTGATGGAACACATGGTATATACTAAAAGTGACGACAACGCCGAGTTGACAAAAGTGAGTTTTGAGCCATAGTCTAGGAGGGTAGCGGCAACTGAAAATTTCCTTTCCACTGACGCCACAAGGGGCATCAGATCGGTCACATTTGGCTTAGTGGTGCCTTGAGGGCTTAGTCTAGGAGGGTACTCGAACGCCCAAGTTATACAATCCTGAATTGATCTATTGCGTAGAAAACCATACTGGTTAGCATGTACGATGCGCAATATTACTCTCTGTAATCGGTTTGCTAGTAGTTTGGTCAAGATCTTCAGGCAGTAGTTTAGCAGAGTAATTGGGCGATAATCATTCACAGATTCAGGTGACTGACATTTTGGGATGAGAGTGATAAAACCAGTATTCAGGCTTTCCAGGTCCAAGCCCCCCTCATTAAAATCCATGATGAATTTATAGAAGTCATGCTTGATAATATGCCAGCACGTTTTCAGGAAGCATCCGTTAAACCCATCCGGGCCCGGGGCTCGATCGGATGGCATGTCCTTGACCACTTGATCGATCTCATTAGTGGAGAAAGGAGTGGTAAGTTCATCAAGGCCCTCCACCCATTTAATGATAGAAGCAAGATCAAAAAGCATATTAGGTGGATCAGAACTACCAAGTCTCTGTTTGTATGACTGGAACAGTACTGCCTCTTTTCCCACATGATCTGAAATGATAGTTCCATCATCAATTTTCAGAGAAGCTATAGAGTTCCTACGATATCTCTCAGTAGCAACAGTGTGGAAATTTTTTGTGTTTCCATCCCCCACTTGAAAATAACGGATTGTACATCTTTTCTGCCAATACAATCTTTTATAGTTTAGTAATTTCAGCAGGTGAGACTTCAAAATTGCTCTAAAATTATCCTCAGGGACCGTTAATTGTCTCTTCTCTTCAAGAGTGTCTAGGTCTAATAGAGCTTGATTGGAGTTATCAATTAAGATGGACAATCTCGATATTTTCCTACTCCAATTCTTGAGATCATATCGCAGGTTTTTAAATTTCCTGCATAGAACGGCAGTGGAGTTTGATGCATAACACGGTTTGGACCAAGACTTTTGGACCACTTCATGGAAGCCCGAGTGCTGCACCCAGAAATTCTCAAAGCGGAACACCTTGCTTTTTGGGATGGACGACTCAATGGAAACAACACAAGGTGTATGGTCTGACACTGGTTTCCCCAAAGGAAATACCAAAGTGTTGGGGGTACGAGGTCGTCCAGTGAACAGAGGAAAAGTACCAGTCCAATTGTTCCAGCAAGGGATTATTTTGCATGTTACTCCAAGTGAACATCCTCCCTTTAATCGACAGCTCAACAAGGGACTGTGATCTAATAAAATCATTGAAGGTCAACATGTCATTAGTGCTCCCCCCAGGTTTATTTCTGTTGTCCAGTGCCCAAATATAATTAAAATCTCCAGCTAGGATCCAATCCTCAGAGGCTAGAATATTTAAACTAAAGAGCCAGGCTGTGAAATTTACACGACCAGTGCCAGCACATGGACCATAAACATTTATTAGTGTCCATTTAGCATTAGTGTGCATCGAATAAAAGTAATACCAAGAGCAAAGGATTCCTCCAAAACAATATCAGCAGAGAACACAGAGGAATTCCATGCAGTGAACAATCCCCCAGATGCACCATTGGACTGAATAAAAGTAAATTTATCAAGGCGTTTAGGACATATTAATTTAACAAAAGCTCTATCAAACTCAGTACGCTTAGTCTCTTGTAGACATAACACATCACAACCACTAAGATCGACAACGTTACAAATAGCTAACTGTTTTTCATCTCCATTTATTCCACGAACATTCCAGCACAGAATGTTCCATCTCCTGCCTTGTTGCGTCATGGGCGAGAAGAAGCAAAAGTCCGTGGCAACTATAGCTTCTCGGCGCTGAGCTCCTCTGGTGGGATGCCACATATCGTTGAATACTAAACTCCTAGATAATATTATGGTTAATTATTCTCAATGGCATACCAAAAGATCTTCCACTAGTAAAAAAGTGCATGCAATTGAAGAAATTAATGTTTTGAGTGGAAAGATGGATGAACTTATGAAATTATTTGCTAGCAAGAGTGCTCCTATTTATCCTAATGATATGCCTTTATCTACTTTGATTGAAAATAATAATGAATCTATGGATGTGAATTTTGTTGGTAGGAACAATTTTGGTAATAACGCGTATAGAGGCAATTTTAATCCTAGGCCGTTTCCTAGTAATTCCTCTAATAATTATGGTAATTCCTACAACAATTCTTATAGAAATTATAATAATATGCCCTCTGATTTTGAGAATAGTGTTAAAGAATTTATGTGTCCGCAAAAGAATTTTAATGCTTTGGTTGAAGAAAAATTGCTTAAGATTGATGATTTGGCTAGGAACGTGGATAGAATTTCTCTTGATGTTGATTCTTTGAAAATTATATCTATTCCACCCAAGCATGATATCAATGAATCTCTAAAGGCTATGAGAATCTCCATTGATGAGTGCAAAGAAAGAACCGCTAAGATGCGTGCTAAACGAGATTGGTTTGTAAAAGCGTGTTCTTCTAGTTTTTGTGAAAATAATGATGAAGATCTTAAAGTGATTGATGTGAATCCTATTGAATATTTTTTTCCAATATAAATCTTTATAAATATGGGACTGGAGATGAGTCAACTTTAGTTAAAAGGCGTCCCAATGATTCGGAGTTTTTAGATCTTGATGCAAAAATTGATAAAAGTGGGATTGGAGAGGTCAAAACTTTAAGTAGCAATGAACCCACTCTTTTGGATTTCAAGGATTTTAATTATGATAATTGTTCTTTGATAGATTGTATTTCCTTGTTGCAATCCATGTTGAATTCTCCTCTTGCTTATAATCAAAACAAAGCTTTTACTAAACATATCGTTGATGCTATGATACAATCTTTTGAAGAAAAGCTTGAATTGGAAGTTTCTATCCCTAGAAAACTTTATGATGAGTGGTAACCTACTATTAAGATTAAGATTAAAGATTATGAGTGCCATGCTTTGTGTGATTTGGGTGCTAGCGTTTCCACGATTCCAAAAACTTTATGTGATGTGTTAGGTTTCCGTGAATTTGATGATTGTTCTTTAAATTTGCATCTTGCGGATTCCACTATTAAGAAACCTATGGGACGGATTAATGATGTTCTTATTATTGCAAATAGGAATTATGTGCCCATAGATTTCATTGTTCTTGATATAGATTGCAATCCTACATGTCCTATTATTCTTGGTAGACCTTTCCTTAGAACGATTGGTGCAATTATTGATATGAAAGAAGGCAACATTAGATTTCAATTTCCGTTAAGGAAGGGCATGGAACACTTTCCTAGAAATAAAATTAAGTTGCCATATGAATCTATTATGAGGGCTACTTATTGATTGCATACCAAAGATGACAATACCTAGATCTATGTGTTTTTATGCCTAGCTAAGGGCGTTAAACAATAGCGTTTGTTGGGAGGCAACCCAATTTTATTTTTGTTCTTTGATTTTTGGTTTTGTTTTTCAATAAATAATTCATCTAGCCTCTGTTTAGATGTGTTTTTGTGTTTTAATTAGTGTTTGTGCCAAGTAAGACCTTTGGGATGGCTTACGGTGAGAGTTGATTTGATCTTGCTGAAAAACAGAAACTTTTGCGCCCAGTCACAGAATTTTTTAAGTTCACTGGAGCGTGGAAAAACCATGAATGTTTTACACAGAATTTATATACAAATTATCTATGTTTTCCTAATTTTTCAGAATTTTTGGAGTTACATAAGTATTAGAACAATTCAGATCTTCGCAGACTGTTCTGTTTTTGACAGATTCTGTTTTCTATGTGTTGTTTGCTTATTTTGATGAATCTATGGGTAGTATCCGGGGGTATGAACCATGGAAAAGTTGGAATACAGTAGATATTACACCAATATAAATAAAGAATTAGTTCACAACAGTACCAAAAGTGGTGATTTATTTTCTTATACTAACGGAGCTTATGAGATTTTCTGTTGAGTTTTGTGTTGTGAAGTTTTCAAGTTTTGGGTAAGGATTTGATGGACTATGGAATAAGGAGTGGCAAGAGCCTAAGCTTGGGGATGCCCAAGGCACCCCAAGGTAATATTGAAGGACAACCAAGAGCCTAAGCTTGGGGATGCCCCGAAAGGCATCCCCTCTTTCGTCTTCGTCTATCGGTAACTTTACTTGAGGCTATATTTTTATTCATCACATGATATGTGTTTTGCTTGGAGCGTCTTGTATGATATGAGTCTTTACTTTTTAGTTTGCCACAATCATACTTTCTGTACACACCTTTTGATAGGGACACGCATGAATCGTGATTTATTAGAATAATTTATGTGCTTCACTTATATCTTTTGAGCTAGGCAATTTTGCTCTAGTGCTTCACTTATATCTTTTTAGAGCACGGCGGTGGCTTTATTTTGTAGAAATTATTGAACTCTCATGCTTCACTTATATTATTTTGAGAGTCTCTAAACAGCATGGTAATTTTCTTCGGTTATGAATTTAGTCCTAATATGATAGACATCCAAGAGGGATATAATAAAAACTTTCATATAAAGTGCATTGAATACTATGAGAAGTTTGATTCCTTATGATTGTTTTGAGATATAGAGATGGTGATATTAAAGTCATGCTAGTGAGTAATTGTGGATTGTAGAAATACTTGTGTTAAAGTTTGTGATTCCCGTAGCATGCACGTATGGTGAACCGTTATGTGATGAAGTCGGAGCATGATTTATTTATTGATTGTCTTCCTTATGAGTGGTGGTCGGGGACGAGCGATGGTCTTTTCCTACCAATCTATCCCCCTAGGAGCATGCGTGTAGTACTTTGTTTTGATAGATAATAAAATTTTGCAATAAGTATGTGAGTTCTTTATGACTAATGTTGAGTCCATGGATTATGCGCACTCTCACCCTTCCACCATTGCTAGCCCCTCTAGTACTACGCAATTTTCGCCAGTGCATTAAACCCGCCTTATACCTTCCTCAAAACAACCATCATACCTACCTATTATGGCATTTCCATAGCCATTCCGAGATATATTGCCATGCAAATTTTCACCATTCCGTTTTATTATGACATGTTCCACCATTGTCATATTGCTTTGCATGATCATGTAGTTGACATCGTATTTGTGGCAAAGCCACCTTTCATAATTCTTTCATACATGTCACTCTTGAGTCATTTCACATCCCGGTACACCGCCGGAGGCATTCATATAGCGTCATATTTTGTTCTAAGTATCGAGTTGTAATTCTTGAGTTGTAAGTAAATAAAAGTGTGATGATCTTCATTATTAGAGCATTGTCCCATGTGAGGAAAGGAAGATGGAGTCTATGATTCCCCCACAAGTCGGGATGAGACTCCGGACGAAAAAAAAGAGAGAAAAATAGAGAAGGGGCAATGTTACTATCCTTTTTTTTCCACACTTGTGCTTCAAAGTAGCACCATGATCTTCATGATAGAGAGTCTCCTATGTTGTCACTTTCATATACTAGTGGGAATTTTTCATTATAGAACTTGGCTTGTATATTCCAATGATGGGCTTCCTCAAATTGCCCTAGGTCTTCGTGAGCAAGCAAGTTGGATGCACACCCACTTAGTTTTCTTTTGAGCTTTCATAAACTTATAACTCTAGTGCATCCGTTGCATGGCAATCCCTACTCACTCACATTGATATCTATTGATGGGCATATCCATAGCCCGTTAATACGCCTAGTTGATGTGAGACTATCTCCATCTTTTTTGTCTTCTCCACAACCACCATATTCTATTCCACCTATAGTGATATGTCCATGGCTCACGCTCATGTATTGCGTGAAAGTTGAAAAGGTTTAAGAACACCAAAAGTATGAAACAATTGCTTGGCTTGTCACTGGGGTTGTGCATGATTTGAATATTTTGTGTGATGAAGATGGAGCATAGCCAGACTATATGATTTTGTAGGGATAGCTTTCTTTGGCCATGTTATGCTTGAAGTATTATTGTTTTTATGTCAATATTAAACTTTTGTTTTGAATCTTATGGATCTGAACATTCGTGCCACAATAAAGAAAATTACATGGATAAATATGTTAGGTAGCATTCCACATCAAAAATTCTGTTTTTATCATTTACCTACTCGAGGACGAGCAGGAATTTAGCTTGGGGATGCTTGATACGTCTCCAACGTATCTATAATTTTTTATTGTTCCATGCTATTATATTATCTGTTTCGGATGTTTTATATGCATTAATATGCTATTTTATATTATTTTTTGGACTAACTTATTAACCTAGAGCCCAGTGCTAGTTTTTGTTTTTCCTTGTTTTTGAGCTTCGCAGAAAAGGAATACCAAACGGAGTCCAAACGGAATAAAACCTTCAGGATGATTTTTCTTGGACCAAAAGACACCCAGGAGACTTGGAGTGCAAGTCAGAAGAGCCACGAGGCAGCCACAAGGGGGAGGGCGCACCTAGGGGGGTAGGGCGCGCCCCCTGCCTTGTGGGCCCCTCGGTGACCCCCTGACCTAGATCTTCCTCCTATATATTCACATATATTCCCAAACCACCAGAAGCAGCCACGAAAACACTTTTCCACCTTCGCAACCTTCTGTTCCCTGAGATCCCATCTTGGGGCCTTTTCCGGCATCCTGCCGGAGGGGGATTCGATCACGGAGGGCTTCTACATCAACTCTATTGCCCTTCCGATGAAGCGTGAGTAGTTTACCTCAGACCTACGGGTCCATAGCTAGTAGCTAGATGGCTTCTTCTCTCTCTTTGATTCTCAATACCACATTCTCCTCGATGTTCTTGGAGATCTATCCAATGTAATCTTCTTTTGCGGTGTGTTTGTCGAGATCCGATGAATTGTGGATTTATGATCAGCTTATCTATGAATATTATTTGAATCTTCTCTGAATTCTTTTATGCATGATTTGGTATCCTTGTAATTCTCTTCGAACTATCGGTCTGGTTTGGCCAAATAGATTGGTTTTTCTTGCAATGGGAGAAGTGCTTGGCTTTGGGTTCAATCTTGCGGTGTCCTCACCCAATGACAGTAGGGGTAGCGAGGTACGTATTGTATAGTTGCCATCGAGGATAAAAAGATGGGGTTTACATCATATTGCTTGAGTTTATTCCTCTACATCATGTCATCTTACTTAAAGCGTTACTCCGTTCTTTATGAACTTAATACTCTAGATGCAGGCAGGATAGCGGTCGATGTGTGGAGTAATAGTAGTAGATGCAGGCAGGAGTCGGTCTACTTGAGACGGACGTGATGCCTATATTTCATAATCATTGCCTTGGATATCGTCATAACTTTGCGCTTTTCTATCAATTGCTCGACAGTAATTTGTTCACCCACCGTATTATTTGCTATCTTCAGAGAAGCCTCTAGTGAAATATATGGCCCCAGGGTCTATTTTCCATCATATTACTTTTCGATCTACTATTTTGCAATATTTTATTTTCAGATCTATAAACAAAAAACCCAAAAATATTTTATCTTTTGTTTAGTTTTATTTATCTATCTCTATCAGATCTCACTTTTGCAAGTGACCGTGAAGGGATTGACAACCCCTTTATCGCGTTGGATGCAAGTGTTTGATTGTTTGTGCAGGTATTGGTGATTTGTGCATTGTTTCCTACTGGATTGATACCTTGGTTCTCTAACTGAGGGAAATACTTATCTCTACTTTGCTGCATCACCCTTTCCTCTTCAAGGGAAAAACCAATGCAAGCTCAAGAAGTAGCATTAGCTGCCTAAATGGTTATAATGACAATTTAGTAGCTGCAGACAGGTTATGAACGTAAAGCTAAAACATTATTATGGAGCATGCATGCATAAGGTGAATGTTGATCCGGTGAAGGGATAACACGACTCTCAGATTGATTGATATATCACGGGTCAAGTTTCGACAAATTAAGCCGGTTGGATGCTGGAGGTTTGCAAATTCATGGTTAAGCCGGCTGGAAGTTGGCGAGTTACAAAAGTATCATTTGAGCCGCCTAAATGACAGTGGCAAGGTAGTTATCTATAGATCTGAGATTGATGAAATTTTCCTAAGTATGGGACGAACAAGTTTCATGATTTCCGCCTATGATTTTGGATCTACGGTGATTCAAAAATAAAGAATAATTGCTAAACCTAAAACATGGCAGTGGAAGAACTAATAAGCTGGGGATTGAATCTCAGGAAGAAAGGGTGTATCTGCGATTTGAGACGAATGCCAAAACTACTACCTGATAACCCACAAGTATAGGGGATCGCAACAGTTTTTGAGGGTAGAGTATTCAACCCAAATTTATTGATTCGACACAAGGGGAGCCAAAGAATATTTGCAAGTATTAGCAGCTGAGTTGTCAATTCAACCTCACCTGGAGATTAATTATCTGCAGCAAAGTGATCAGTAGCAAAGTAGTATGATAGTTTTGATAGTAGTAGCAATAGCAATAGTAACCGTAACAGTGATAGCAATGATTTTGTAGCCAGTGTAACAGTAACAATAGCAGTAGTAACTTAGCAGGAACAATATAAGAGAAATTCGTAGGCATTGGATCGGTGAATTCGTTGGATGATATTCATCATATAATAGTCATAACCTAAGGCGATACGGCACTAGCTCCAGTTCATAAATATAATGTAGGCATGTATTCCGTAAATAGTCATACGTGCTTATGGAAAGAACTTGCATGACATCTTTTGTCCTACCCTCTCGTGGCAGCAGGGTCCTATTGGAAACTAAGGGATATTAAGGCCTCCTTTTAATAGAGAACCGGAACAAAGCATTAACACATAGTGAATACATGAACTCCTCAAACTACGGTCATCACCGGAAAGTATCCCGACTTCTGTCACTCTGGGGTTTGTGGATCATAACACATAGTAGGTGACTATAACTTGCAAGATTGGATCTAGAACATAGATATAATGGTGATAACATAAATGGTTCAGATCTGAAATAATGGCACCCGGGCCTAAAGTGACAAGCATTAAGCATGGCAAAGTCATAGCAACATCAATATCAGAACATAATGGATACTGGAGCATCATGGGATTGGCGACGGAGAAGGGTTGGTGATGACGAAGATTAAATATCCCCCTCTTCGGAGCCCCAAACGGACTCCAGATCTGGCCTCCCGATGAAGAACAGGAGGTGGCGGCGGCTCCGTCTCACGAAACGCGATAATTCTTTCTCCTTGATTTTTTCTGGAAAAATAGGTATTTATGGAGTTGGATTCAGGGTCTGCGGGGCCACCTGGTGGGGGCAACCCACCTAGGCGTGCCAGGAGGGGGGGCGCGCCCTTGTGGGTTGTGCCCACCCAGGGGCCCCCTCTGGTGGTTCTTGGCTCCAGTAATTCTCTTTTATTGTATAAAAAATCCTCGCAAAGTTTCATTCCAATCTGTCGTGGAATTGTCACGGCGGATGTCCTAATGAAATGACTTAGTTGTGGAGCCATGGCGACGAGGTTAGCTTAAAGGGGTTAAATGGGACAAAGGACATGAGGAGTTTATACTGGTTCGGCCCCTTGCGGTGAAGGTAAAGGCCTAATCCAGTTTGAGGTGGTATTGCTAGGGTTTCGATTACCAGGGAGCGAATACGCTTTGCCTGGCTTTCAAGCTGTTGTTCTTTTCTCTCCCCTAAGCCGCTGCCGGGTCGTCCCCTTATATACATGGGTTGATGCCCTGCGGCCTACAGAGTCCCGGCCGGCTCATACAAACGTGTCCGGCTCGGTGACTTATCTTATATGCCTTACAATACAAGTTTACATATACATGGCAGTTTACACTTACGGGCCTTGCACCGCCTTCAGGTTTGGGCCCTTTAACAAGCCTGTCTTATGAACCGCCATCTTCAATATACTCTTAGGCTTCATTTAGATGAACCGCCATTGGGATGACCCGGCCCCTCCTGGGCAGGTCATATCTAATAGTCATATCCCCAACATTAGGCCCCAGGTTGATTTTGTTGGGGAACGTAGAAGTAAATCAAAAAAATTTCCTACGCATCACCAAGATCAATCTATGGAGAGACTAGCAACGAGAGAGAGAGGAGTGCATCTTCATACCCTTGAAGATCGCGATGCGGAAGCGTTGCAAGAACGCGGTTGGAGGAGTCGTACACGCAGCGATTCAGATCGCGGTCGATTCCGATCTAAGCATCGAACAACGGTGCCTCCGCGTTCAACACACGTGCAGCCCGGTGACTTCTCCCGCGCCTTGATCCAGCAAGGAGGAGGGAGAGGTTGAGGAAGACAGCTCCAGCAGCACGACGGCGTGGTGGTGGAACTTTGCAGTTCTCCGGCAGGGCTTCGCCAAGCTCAACGGAGGAGGAGGAGGTGTTGGAGAAGGGGGGGGGGGGCTGCGCCAGGGATCAGGTTGTGGCCTCCCTCCCACCCCTCCACTATTTATAGGCTGGGGGGTAGAGGGGGCCGGCCCCCCTAGATCCCATCTAGGGTTGGGGCGGCGGCCAAGGGGGGGAGGAGTGCCTCCCAAGTCAAGTGGAGGCCCTCCCCCTTTAGGGTTTCCCCCCTCCCATGCGCATGGGCCTTAGGGGGGCTGGTGCCCCTAGCCCATTAAGGCTAGGGCGCCCCCTTACAGCCCATGCTGCTGTATTGGACGTGGTGGAACCCTTTCCAGACTTTCGGACCCCCTCTGGAATCCTCCAGAACCTTTCGAAAAACTTCCCGGTACAATGCCGAAAAAACCGAACTTTTTCCGGAACCCCAATAACAACTTCCCATATATAAATCTTTACCTCCGGACCATTCCGGAACTCCTCGTGACGTCTGGGATCTCATCTGGGACTCCGAACAACATTCGGTAACCACATACTATTTCCCATAACAACCCTAGTGTCACCGAACCTTAAGTGTGTAGACCCTACGGGTTCGGGAACCATTCAGACATGACCGAGACATATCTCCGGCCAATAACCAACAGCGGGATGTGGATACCCATGTTGGCTCCCACATGTTCCACGATGATCTCATCGGATGAACCACGATGTCGAGGATTCAATCAATCCCGTATACAATTCCCTTTGTCTACCGGTATGATACTTGCCCGAGATTCGATCGTCGGTATCCCTATACCTTGTTCAATCTCGTTACCGGCAAGTCTCTTTACTCGTTCCGTAACGCATGATCCCGTGGCTAACTCTTTAGTCACATTGAGCTCATTATGATGATGCATTACCGAGTGGGCCCAGAGATACCTCTCCGTCACACGGAGTGACAAATCCCAGTCTCGATTCGTGCCAACCCAACAGACACTTTCGGAGATACCTGTAGTGCACCTTTATGGTCACCCAGTTACGTTGTGACGTTTGATACACCCAAAGCATTCCTACGGTGTCCGGGAGTTGCACAATCTCATGGTCTAAGGAAATGATACTTGACATTAGAAAAGCTTTTAGCAGACGAACTACACGATCTAGTGCTATGCTTAGGATTGGGTCTTGTCCATCACATCATTCTCCTAATGATGTGATCCCGTTATCAACGACATCTAATGTCCATGGTCAGGAAACCGTAACCATCTATTGATCAACGAGCTAGTCAACTAGAGGCTCACTAGGGACATGTTGTGGTCTATGTATTCACACATGCATTACGATTTCCGGATAACACAATTATAGCATGAACAATAGACAATTATCATGAACAAGGAAATATAATAATAACCACTTTATTATTGCCTCTAGGGCATATTTCCAACAGTCTCCCACTTGCACTAGAGTCAATAATCTAGTTACATTGTGATGAATCGAACACCCATAGAGTTCTGGTGTTGATCATGTTTTGCTCGTGGAAGAGGTTTAGTCAACGGATCTGCGACATTCAGATCCGTATGCACTTTACAAATATCTATGTCTCCATCTTGAACATGTTCACGAATGGAGTTGAAGTGACGCTTGATATGCCTGGTCTTCTTGTGAAACCTAGGCTCCTTGGCAAGGGCAATAGCTCCAGTGTTGTCACAGAAGAGAGTCATTGGGCCCGACGCATTGGGAATAACTCCTAGGTCGGTAATGAACTCCTTCATCCAGACTGCTTCCTGTGCTGCCTCCGAGGCTGCTATGTATTCCACTTCACATGTAGATCCCGCCACGACGCTTTGCTTGCAACTACACCAGCTGACTGCCCCTCCATTCAAAATATACACATATCCGGTTTGTGACTTAGAGTCATCCAGATCTGTGTCGAAGCTAGCATCGACGTAACCCTTTACGACGATCTCTTCGTCACCTCCATAAACGAGAAACATATCCTTAGTCCTTTTCAGGTACTTCAGGATGTTCTTAACCGCTGTCCAGTGTTCCATGCCGGGATTACTTTGGTACCTTCCTACCAAACTTACGGCGAGGTTCACATCAGGTCTGGTACACAGCATGGCATACATAATAGACCCTATGGCTGAGGCATAGGGGATGACACTCATCTTTTCTCTATCTTCTGCCGAGGTCGGGCATTGAGCCGTGCTCAATCTCACACCTTGTAATACAGGCAAGAACCCCTTCTGGGACTGATCCATATTGAACTTCTTCAATATCTTGTCAAGGTATGTGCTTTGCGAAAGACCAATGAGGCGTCTCGATCTATCTCTATAGATCTTGATGCCTAATATGTAAGCAGCTTCTCCAAGGTCCTTCATTGAAAAACACTTGTTCAAGTAGGCCTTTATGCTTTCCAAGAATTCTATGTCATTTCCCATTAATAGTATGTCATCTACATATAATATGAGAAATGCTACAGAGCTCCCACTCACTTTCTTGTAAACACAGGCTTCTCCATAAGTCTGTGTAAACCCAAACGCTTTGATCATCTCATCAAAGCGAATGTTCCAACTCCGAGATGCTTGCACCAGCCCATAGATTGAGCGCTGGAGCTTGCATACCTTGTCAGCATTATTAGGATCGACAAAACCTTCCGGCTGCATCATATACAACTCTTCCTTAAGGAAACCATTAAGGAATGCTGTTTTGACGTCCATTTGCCATATCTCATAATCATAGTATGCGGCAATTGCTAACATGATTCTGACGGACTTCAGCTTCGCTACGGGTGAGAAGGTCTCATCGTAGTCAACCCCTTGAACTTGTCGATAACCCTTAGCGACAAGTCGAGCCTTATAGATGGTCACATTACCATCCGCGTCTGTCTTCTTCTTAAAGATCCATTTGTTCTCTATGGCTTGCCGATCATCGGGCAAGTCTGTCAAAGTCCATACTTCGTTTTCATACATGGATCCTATCTCGGATTTCATGGCTTCTAGCCATTTGTTGGAATCCGGGCCCGCCATCGCTTCTTCATAGTTCGAAGGTTCACCGTTGTCTAACAACATGACTTCCAAGACAGGGTTGCCGTACCACTCAGGTGCGGAACGTGTCCTCGTGGACCTACGAAGTTCAGTAGCAACTTGATCCGAAGTTTCATGATCATCATCATTAACTTCCTCTCTAGTCGGTGCAGGCACCACAGAAACATCTTCCTGAGCTGCGCTACTCTCCGGTTCAAGAGGGGGTACCTCATCAAGTTCTACTTTCCTCCCACTTACTTCTTTCGAGAGAAACTCTTTCTCCAGAAAGGATCCATTCTTGGCAACAAAGATCTTGCCTTCGGATCTAAGGTAGAAGGTATACCCAATAGTTTCTTTAGGGTATCCTATGAAGACGCATTTTTCCAATTTGGGTTCGAGCTTTTCAGGTTGAAGTTTCTTGACATAAGCATCGCATCCCCAAACTTTCAGAAACGACAGCTTAGGTTTCTTCCCAAACCATAATTCATACGGTGTCGTCTCAACGGATTTCGACGGAGCCCTATTTAAAGTGAATGCGGCAGTCTCTAAAGCATAACCCCAAAATGATAACGGTAGATCGGTAAGAGACATCATAGATCGCACCATATCCAATAGAGTGCGATTACGACGTTCGGACACACCATTACGCTGAGGTGTTCCAGGCGGCGTGAGTTGTGAAACAATTCCACATTTCCTTAAGTGTGTGCAAAACTCGTGACTCAAATATTCCCCTCCACGATCTGATCGTAAGAACTTTATTTTCCTGTCACGTTGATTCTCTACCTCACTCTGAAATTCCTTGAATTTTTCGAAGGTCTCAGACTTGTGTTTCATTAAGTAGATATACCCATATCTACTTAAGTCATCAGTGAGGGTGAGAACATAACGATAACCACCGCGAGCCTCAACGCTCATTGGACCACACACATCAGTATGTATAATTTCCAATAAGTTGGTTGCTCGCTCCATTGTCCCGGAGAACGGAGTCTTGGTCATTTTGCCCATGAGGCATGGTTCGCACGTGTCAAATGATTCATAATCAAGAGACTCCAAAAGTCCATCTGCATGGAGTTTCTTCATGCGTTTGACACCAATGTGACCAAGGCGGCAGTGCCACAAGTATGTGGGACTATCATTATCAACCTTACATCTTTTGGCATTCACACTATGAATATGTGTAACATCACGTTCGAGATTCAATAAGAATAAACCATTGACCAGCGGGGCATGACCATAAAACATATCTCTCATATAAATAGAACAACCATTATTCTCGGATTTAAATGAGTAGCCATCTCGCATCAAACGAGATCCTGATACAATGTTCATGCTCAAAGCTGGTACTAAATAACAATTATTAAGGTTTAAAACTACTCCCGAAGGTAGATGTAGAGGTAGCGTGCCGACGGCGATCACATCGACCTTGGAACCATTCCCGACGCGCATCGTCACCTCGTCCTTCGCCAGTCTCCGCTTATTCCGCAGCTCCTGTTTTGAGTTACAAATATGAGCAACCGCACCGGTATCAAATACCCAGGAGCTACTACGAGCGCTGGTAAGGTACACATCAATAACATGTATATCACATATACCTTTGGTATTGCCGGCCTTCTTATCCGCTAAGTACTTGGGGCAGTTCCGCTTCCAGTGACCGTTTCCCTTACAATAAAAGCATTCAGTCTCAGGCTTGGGTCCATTCTTTGGCTTCTTCCCGGTAGCTTGCTTACCGGGCGCGGCAACTCCCTTGCCGTCCTTCTTGAAGTTCTTTTTACCCTTGCCTTTCTTGAACTTAGTGGTTTTATTCACCATCAACACTTGATGTTCCTTTTTGATCTCCACCTCCGCTGATTTCAGCATTGAATATATCTCAGGAATGGTTTTCTCCATCCCCTGCATATTGAAGTTCATCACAAAGCTCTTGTAGCTAGGTGGAAGCGACTGAAGGATTCTGTCAACGACCGCGTCATCCGGGAGATTAACTCCCAGCTGAGACAAGCGGTTGTGCAACCCAGACATTTTGAGTATATGCTCGCTGACAGAACTATTCTCCTCCATCTTACAACTGTAGAACTTGTCAGAGACTTCATATCTCTCGACCCGGGCATGAGCTTGGAAAACCATTTTCAGCTCTTGGAACATCTCATATGCTCCGTGTTGCTCAAAACGCTTTTGGAGCCCCGGTTCTAAGCTGTAAAGCATGCCGCACTGAACCAGGGAGTAATCATCACTACGCGACTGCCAGGCGTTCATAACATCTTGAGTTGCTGGGAAAACAGGTGCGTCACCTAGCGGTGCTTCAAGGACATATGCTTTCTTGGCAGCTATGAGGATAATCCTCAGGTTACGGACCCAGTCCGTGTAGTTGTTACCATCGTCTTTCAGCTTGGTTTTCTCTAGGAACGCGTTGAAGTTGAGGGCAACATTAGCGTGGGCCATTTGATCTACAAGACATATTGTAAAGATTTTAGACTAAGTTCATGATAATTAAGTTCATCTAATCAAATTATTCAATGAACTCCCACTCAGATAGACATCCCTCTAGTCATCTAAGTGATACATGATCCGAATCGACTAGGCCGTGTCTGATCATCACGTGAGACGGACTAGTCATCAACGGTGAACATCTCCATGTTGATCGTATCTTCTATACGACTCATGTTCGACCTTTCGGTCTTTCGTGTTCTGAGGCCATGTCTGTACATGCTATGCTCGTCAAGTCAACCTAAGTGTTTTGCATGTGTACATCTGGCTTACACCCGTTGTATTCGAACGTTAGAATCTATCACACCCGATCATCACATGGTGCTTCGAAACAACGAACCTTCGCAACGGTGCACAGTTAGGGGGAACACTTTCTTGAAATTTTAGCGAGGGATCATCTTATTTATGCTACCGTCGTTCTAAGCAAATAAGATGTAAACATGATAAACATCACATGCAATCAAATAGTGACATGATATGGCCAATATCATTTTGCTCCTTTTGATCTCCATCTTTGGGGCACCATGATCATCATCGTCACCGGCATGACACCATGATCTCCATCATCGTGTCTTCATGAAGTTGCCTCGCCAACTATTACTTCTACTACTATGGCTAACGGTTAGCAATAAAGTAAAGTAATTACATGGCGTTTTTCATTGACACGCAGGTCATACAATAAATTAAGACAACTCCTATGGCTCCTGCCGGTTGTCATACTCATCGACATGCAAGTCGTGATTCCTATTACAAGAACATGATCAATCACATACATCACATATATCATTTATCACATCCTTTTGGCCATATCACATCACACGGCATATGCTGCAAGAACAAGTTAGACGTCCTCTAATTGTTGTTGCAAATTTTTTTACGTGGCTGCTATAGGTTTCTAGCAAGAACGTTTCTTACCTACGCCACAACCACAACGTGATATGCCAATTTCTATTTACCCTTCATAAGGACCCTTTTCATCGAATCCGATCCAACTAAAGTGGGAGAGACAGACACCCGCTAGCCACCTTATGCAACTAGTGCATGTCAGTCGGTGGAACCTGTCTCACGTAAGCGTACGTGTAAGGTCGGTCCGGGCCGCTTCATCCCACGATGCCGCCGAATCAAGATAAGACTAGTAACGGCAAGAAAATTGACAAAATCGATGCCCACAACAACTTGTGTTCTACTCGTGCAAGAAACTACGCATAGACCTGGCTCATGATGCCACTGTTGGGGAACGTAGAAGTAAATCAAAAAAAATTCCTACGCGTCACCAAGATCAATCTATGGAAAGACTAGCAACGAGAGAGAGAGAGGAGTGCATCTTCATACCCTTGAAGATCGTGATGCGGAAGCATTGCAAGAACGCGGTTGGAGGAGTCGTACACGCAGCGATTCAGATCGCGGTCGATTCCGATCTAAGCATCAAACAACGGTGCCTCCGCGTTCAACACACGTGCAGCCCAGTGACGTCTCCCGCGCCTTGATCCAGCAAGGAGGAGGGAGAGGTTGAGGAAGACAGCTCCAGCAGCACGACGGCGTGGTGGTGGAACTTTGCAGTTCTCCGGCAGGGCTTCGCCAAGCTCAACGGAGGAGGAGGAGGTGTTGGAGAAGGGGGGGGGGGGTTGCGCCAGGGATCAGGTTGTGGCCTCCCTCCCACCCCTCCACTATTTATAGGCTGGTGGGGAGAGGGGGCCGGCCCCCCTAGATCCCATCTAGGGTTGGGGCGGCGGCCAAGGGGGGGAGGAGTGCCTCCCAAGTCAAGTGGAGGCCCTCCCCCTTTAGGGTTTCCCCCCTCCCATGCGCATGGGCCTTAGGGGGGCTGGTGCCCCTAGCCCATTAAGGCTAGGGCGCCCCCTTACAGCCCATGCTGCTGTATTGGACGTGGTGGAACCCTTTCCAGACTTTCGGACCCCCTCTGGAATCCTCCAGAACCTTTCGAAAAACTTCCCGGTACAATGCCGAAAAAACCGAACTTTTTCCGGAACCCCAATAACAACTTCCCATATATAAATCTTTACCTCCGGACCATTCCGGAACTCCTCGTGACGTCTGGGATCTCATCTGGGACTCCGAACAACATTCGGTAACCACATACTATTTCCCATAACAACCCTAGTGTCACCGAACCTTAAGTGTGTAGACCCTACGGGTTCGGGAACCATTCAGACATGACCGAGACATATCTCCGGCCAATAACCAACAGCGGGATGTGGATACCCATGTTGGCTCCCACATGTTCCACGATGATCTCATCGGATGAACCACGATGTCGAGGATTCAATCAATCCCGTATACAATTCCCTTTGTCTACCGGTATGATACTTGCCCGAGATTCGATCGTCGGTATCCCTATACCTTGTTCAATCTCGTTACCGGCAAGTCTCTTTACTCGTTCCTTAACGCATGATCCCGTGGCTAACTCTTTAGTCACATTGAGCTCATTATGATGATGCATTACCGAGTGGGCCCAGAGATACCTCTCCGTCACACGGAGTGACAAATCCCAGTCTCGATTCGTGCCAACCCAACAGACACTTTCGGAGATACCTGTAGTGCACCTTTATGGTCACCCAGTTACGTTGTGACGTTTGATACACCCAAAGCATTCCTACGGTGTCTGGGAGTTGCACAATCTCATGGTCTAAGGAAATGATACTTGACATTAGGAAAGCTTTTAGCAGACGAACTACACGATCTAGTGCTATGCTTAGGATTGGGTCTTGTCCATCACATCATTCTCCTAATGATGTGATCCCGTTATCAACGACATCTAATGTCCATGGTCAGGAAACCGTAACCATCTATTGATCAACAAGCTAGTCAACTAGAGGATCACTAGGGACATGTTGTGGTCTATGTATTCACACATGCATTACGATTTCCGGATAACACAATTATAGCATGAACAATAGACAATTATCATGAACAAGGAAATATAATAATAACCACTTTATTATTGCCTCTAGGGCAAATTTCCAACAGATTTGAACTTGTTCATGTCAATCTTCTACAGTTAGAAAAAATCACTCTTCATCTTCCTGTGATATTTGTAATCCGTCATGATGTCATCTCCTGAAATCGCGGTGACCTGCCGTGACGTCACCTGTCATTAATTCTATATATGGCCCAAATCTTAATAAATCTTTTCCTTTACTGAACCTCCAAAAATGGAGGCGTCTGCACCGTTATATATCCATTTTCTTGTCTCCTCGATTCCCGTGCATGCCACTTATCCTTCCAACCTTATAAATAGGGCCTCGAGACCTTCTTTCACTCTCCCTCTTTTCCTTCTCGCCTTCTTCTTCCTCCTCGCAGCGCCCCAACGCACCCGAGCTCCGCCGTCGTCGATCTTCATCCCCTGCTTTTTCCGGCCGCTACATCGCCCTGAACGAACCAGAACGTTGCGGCGCCCCTCCGCTGTCAACCAGCACCGGTAAGTCCTCCCTTTTCCTCTTCATAGATCTGTGTTAGGGTTTCTCTGTTCGTCGGTGTTCATCACCGTTCTTCCCTTTCTTTCTTAGCTTGCATAATTTTGATCTGAAGACAGTACAAACCTTGCGCAGTAGCAGTTTTAGCACTTGTTTTGCAATATCAAAATATATCCTCATAGCAATAGATCTCATCTAAACATCCCCACTTCTCTGCTGCCGCCACCTTAGGTTTAGATTTTATTCCATTTTTCTGAACAGCTGCAGATCCAATCACATAGCTTTAATCTACAAGACCTGTTTGTCCCAATACTTAGTAAAATTTTCTCTTGTCAGACTTCGAATACCAGTACTTGTCATGGCGGCTTACATCACCGGCTTATAATTACTCATATATCATTAGTCCTCATTTAAGCCGCCATTCTGAATATACACTGTACTGTTTAACTTGTGGTTTCGCAAATTGATCTGAACCGGCAAAATTTTCCTTTCCGTTAGGTTTTCTCTCTTCACAATGCCGCCAAAGACAGTCTATACATGCAATTGGGTTTCCTCCGTCGTCACTGAGGGCTCACTTAAAGACTTTGTTAAAATCGGGTACTTGCCCACAAAAAATGTTATGCATTACCGTGCTCCTGATCCAGGAGAAGAAAGACCTCAACCAAAGGACGGCGAAATCATTGTATTCACTGATCACATGAACCGGGGCTTCTCACCACCTGGCTCTAAGTTTTTCCGAGATGTTCTGCACTTCTTCCATCTCCATCCTCAAGACATCGGACCCAATTCCGTGTCAAATAGCTGCAACTTTCAAGTCTTCTGCGAAGTATACCTTCAAGAGGAGCCCAGCGTCGAACTCTTTAGGGAATATTTTTATTTAAACCGCCAGAACGAGGCTATGAACGGACCCAGCTTGGAACTTGGTGGAATCTCAATTCAGCGAAGAAGAGACGCCATCTTTCCCTATGCTCGCTTGCCAAGTCACCCCAAAGATTGGAACCAAACGTGGTTTTATTGCAAAGACACCTCTCCGGCTGACGAAAATCCATTGCCGGGTTATCGTGCCCAACGTCTTGACACAAAGCATCATCTTCCTGAAAAGCTTACCGCTGCTGAGCGTAAAAAACTTGCTCTTACCATTGCAAAGGTTAAAGCTCTGCTGGGAAACGGTTTAACTGGCATTAACTTGGTTCGGTGCTGGGTTGCCTGGCGGATCATACCTTTGAGCCATCGACCCAGCTTAATGTGCACTTATACAGGCAGTACCAAGGATCCATTACGCCACAGCCCCTTGCGTTTAACTGATGACGCAATTACCGATATGGTTAAAACTCTTTTGAACGAAGATTCCGAAGACTGCAGCAAAGTGGGTCTGAACCCTTTCTGCAAACTTAACCCGCCGCCAGATGTGAGTCTAACTCATCTTACTTTTATCTCATTATTCAAACATTGTACTAACTCAACTTTGCTAATTTCCACAGGCTAAATCTGATTTCTGGAAGGCAAAATATGACCATGAAGCCGCCAAGAAGGCCAGGGCTGCCAAGAAAGCCGCAAGAAAACCACCAAGAAGCATAAGAAGAAACCAACTGCCTCTGACATGTTTGATCTATATGACACCTCTGAGTTGGAGGTAGCCCTTGACTCTCTTGGCTCCTTTTTCAATTATCTTATTAACATTGATTACTCTCAGGATGACACGGGGGCCAGCCAAGCAGTTGAAGAAGAGGTAACTATTATTTCCTCCGACTCAGAGCCTTTGCCAAGACAGAAATTTCGACGAGTAACCCGGAAATTAAGGTTTTCACACCCCTTAGCTCATTTGGATCCTCACTTTCTTTTGAAGCAACAGTAGCACGAAAGCCGATGCCAGACTCGGAACAGCGGAGGTGAAGAATTGTCTTCCAGCTTACCGAATACTCCAGTTCCATGGAAACGCCAAAATGAGGTCCTTCTAAGCTTAACTTCTCTTTATCCACTGACGGGTTGCTTTCGCCAGCCACTCAATTCCTCTGACTCAAACTACCAGGAAACCTCTCGTTCTTCCTCTGGCGACTCATCACAGACCCAACTGCCAGCTTTCAAGACTGCCCCTGGGTAACAACAATTACATTTATTCTTTACCTCTTTATACTCTGATAACTATACTGACCTGTCACAACCCGTGCAGTGGACAAGCAAAGCCTAGCAAGAAGGCCAAAGTTACCAAGCCAACTAAAACTCCTAAAATTGTTGAAACGGAGCAGCAAGTCTCTGCACCTGAAGCTTCTGAAAAACAGCCAGAAGAACCTGCCCCTGGCGTTCCACCTGAAATTCCTGATCTCTCCATTGATCATACCAACACCGACTCTTTGATCACTGAACCGTCACGCTCACCTAAGCCGTCAGAGACTCATACTGAGGACGTTCTGATCACTGGCTCCAGTTTTATAGAACCGGGAAATCCAACTTTCTTGGCAAAACACTCTGCCAAACAAGAGGTTATTGAAAGGCAGAAAGTGAGGTTTGATGTCTCTCACTATGCACAATTGAGCAACAGCGAGATATTGTCTGGCTATCTCAACCAAGTACACTCCAGCCACGATCTTGAAATTGAGATGGTGAAACAAATGCATCAGAAACATGAGGTATGAATTCCTGCTTAAATAAATTATATACATCCTGCCAGCCCCCAAGTCTACTGGTTATGATAAGATTGAATAGGCTGTAGACTTTAGCAGAAATGTGAACATTTGTAGTGAATCCTTCCAAAGCCGGCTTGTTCTGATAACATTGCATCCGTAGCACCCAAGGGCCGGCTTAATCAGCATGAATGAGCCGGTCCTGTTTCCCATTGCTTATATCAGAGAGCTTATCTGTGTAGCCCCCATGAGCCGGCTGTGATTGTTTATAGCACAACCGGGTCATTATAAGATGTTAGGAGACACGAGCAATATGCATTAGCCCCCAAGTGCCAAGTACTCTTGCTTGCAAAGTGCTTGGGGCTTTATTCACATGAATTGTTTGTATAAAGAAATTTTTCGGCAGGCATTAGCCCCCAAGTGCCAAGTGTTTATTGCTTGCAAAAGACATGGGACTTATACTCTTGTAATCTTGATATGAATGTGTTGATAAGTCTGTACTTCATACATGCTGCAACTGCTGAACTTGAATCACAATTGACTGATGCAAAGACCCGGCTGGAGAATCAGGAAGCTGAGACCCGGAAGGCCAAATCAAAATTCGAATTTAGCATGGCTGAGACGGAAAAGATGAAGACCAGTTTTGAGGCAGAGAGAAACACTTGGGCTGAAGAGAAGACTGCTTGATACAACGAGCTGAAAAAGTGGAGGCGGCTCTTCAGGAGGTGACCACTGAACTCACCGGTTTAAAACACCGTGTATCTCAGATGGTTTCCGCTATCTTTGGTGAGTCGCCTTCTTAAACATCAAAAGTGAATCTTTTACTTGATGGTTATAAACCGCCTCTGACCGATCTATGATTTACTCAGGTCCAAGGAGGAGCAACTTTAACCAAGACATGCTTGTGAAGCTGAAGGCGGTTTACACACTTGTCGAACAACTGTATACTGGAGCTCAGCGTACACTGGCTGCAGTCTCTCCGACTATTCAAGCACCAACTCTTTTGTCAGATGTCTTGAAAAAACTTTCCGTGCTACCTGCCAGGATTGATGAAATAAAACGGTCGTCTGCAAGAGCCGGTGCCGTAACGGCCTTGAGCCGGGCCAAGGCATGGCTACCAGAGCTAGACCCGTCTGAGGTAGCTACTGGATATCCAAGCTTAAAAGAGGACGTCACTACATTTGATCAGAAAGACTTTGCTGCCTATGTGAAAGAAATACGCCCTCTGGCCAGTCTGATCGCGAATGAGACGGATCTGTCAAAATATCACCCGGCTTACAGCATGGAGAATCAAAAGATGCCTACGCCGGCTTATAAAGTGATGGGTTTAATCCCTCCAATCCGTAAGCATACTTTTGCCCCTGAAGTTGACCCGTCTGGACTTATAGATGATGAGGCTGAATTTCAAGCTTTATGTGGCATTGATTGGTCATCACCGAATCTCTAGACAGCGGCAGAGGACGAAGATCCGGAGAAGGATAATCTAGAAGCCTCAAGTCAGCAAGGCCAAGAAGATTGAACCGCTGGGCGGTTTATATTTGATCCGTATGAAAAACACTTGATCTATTGACTCATGGAGTCATGTAATAGGGTAGTGAAACTGTAAACTGCCGTGCCATCGTGCATGCTTCTGTTTTGCGCAACACTGCTGATCTGCCAGTTTAAGAAACCATCACTTTATGCTTATGGCAGCGTGAATTAATGCAGATCTGATTTATCATTACCCTGCACACAAAGAAATTACAAGTGCCCTGGCGGCTTACCGCCGGGCGGGTGATGATACCCAATTGAAGCCACTGGGGACGAATAGTCCATAACCAGGGCCGGTCGGACTACAATGTTGACACAATTTAAATAAAAGGTCGTACCTGTGATGTACGCTTTAAACTGCCAGTTTAATAGCTTCATGTGATTAGAGCTATAACTCGAAACATAATACTATTATGCTCTTGGCGACTTAGAGTCTGCCATCCTGGTGGGTTGCAGAAACCCGAAAGGTGCTTCAAATATGAGCCGAAAATAGGGCAGCTTGGCCCGATTTGTAAAACCAAATGTCAAAAAAATAAGAAATCAAGAAATTTAAGAAACTCGAGGCTGTTGTAAGCCGCCAAGCCAAAGTGTCTTCTTCGATGAAACTAGCCTGAGCCACTGGAAAGTACGTGCTTTCCGTGATTCGGCACTCACAGTACCCAGTCGACATTTGAACCCAGATAAAGTCAGGTCTTGTATAAAGATAGACTTATCAGGAGTACGCGGGGTCAGAGTAGCAGCATGCATCACGGGCCGATTTATCCAAGTTTCAAAGAAGGCAGCTTATGAAGCCTGGATCTATCCTGACTATTTGTAAGCAGTGCTCTCGCATGACAAGCCGCCGTTTGAACCTTAACAAGCTCAAGATCTTTGGTGAATACACCGTAAAAGATTGATTGTTAAGAGTTCGACGGGTCAATCAGGATGACCTGATGGAGTTGAAGCAGCTGGTATACAGGTAGGATGACCCAGAAAGGTTATGTTCTCTTTGGTCGAATACGCCTATGTTTGAACAAGATAACCTGGTCAAGAGGGTAGTCACGCTATGTTCTCTTTGGTCAAATACGCCTATGTTTGAACAGGAAGCCCCCAAGTGACATACTTACAGATTGTGCTCGTCGGGGACCTATGTTTGAGCTGTGCTGTGTATCCAACTCTCTTTGGTCTTTGTAGTTTGGGCGTCAAGCCTCTTAAATGAACAGGTAAGATGATGATAAGGACTCAGCTTCGAAGAAGTGAAAACGACAGAGGCCCTGAATTATCAGGGATGCTGGCTTTAATATACTGTCTATAATATATACATCATCAGAGTATGTACATTATGAGAGCCGGTGGCTCAAGTATAGTAGGGCCGAAGATGAGCAATATTCCACGGCCGACGTGTCTCCTCCTCTGACTTACATGAGTTTTTGTGGTCTCGAATGTTGATAAGATAGTATGATCCGTTATGCAGATTCTTGTTGACCACAAAAGGTCCTTCCCAAGGTGGTGATAGCTTATGCATATTTGTCTGATCCTGGATGAGCCGGAGCACTAAGTCGCCTTCTTGAAAGGTTCTGGTTTTGACCCGGCGGCTGTGATAACGACGTAGGTCTTGCTGATAAATCGCCGAGCGAGCCGCCGCAAGATCACGCTCCTCATCCAACAGGTCAAGTGCATCTTGACGTGCCTTTCGTTATTAGCTTCAATGTAAGCCGCCACCCGGGGTGAATCATGACGGATGTCACTAGGGAGAACCGCCACTGCCCCATAAACCATGAAGAAAGGTGTGTAACCCATAGATCTGTTGGGAGTTGTATTGATACTCCATAACATTGAGGGTAACTCCTCCACCCAACAACCCAGTGTTCTTTGCAAAGGAACCATAAGCCGGGGCTTGATACCTCGCAGAATCTCTTGATTAGCTCGTTCCGCTTGACCGTTGGACTGAGGGTGAGCCACAGAGGAGACGTCAAGTCGAATATGCTCCCGTTGACAAAATTCTCTCATAGCGCCTTTAGAGAGATTAGTACCATTATCTGTTATAATGCTGTGTGGAAAGCCAAAACGGAAGATCACCTTTTTGATGAATTGAACAGCCGTTGCCGCATCACACTTACTGACTGGCTCTGCTTCAACCCACTTAGTGAACTTGTCAACCGCCACCAAAAGGTGGGTCTTCTTATCCTTGGACCTCTTGAAAGGCCCCACCATATCAAGCCCCCAAGTTGCGAAAGGCCAAGTAATTGGAATCATCCTCAACTCTTGAGCCGGCACATGAGCGCGGCGTGAAAACTTCTGACAACTGTCACACTTGCTGACCAAATCCTCTGCATCAGCATGAGCCGTCAACCAATAAAACCCATGACGAAAAGCTTTGGCTATGTGAGATTTAGAGCCGGCATGGTGACCACAATCTCCTTCGTGGATCTCTCGCAGAATCTCACAACCTTCTTCAGGAGAGACGCAACATTGAAACGCCCCTGAGACACTGCGATGGTGCAATTCCCCATTAACAATTGACATTGACTTAGACCGCCGGGGTATCTGTCTGGCCAGAATTTCATCCTGAGGTAATTCGCCCCGGGTCATGTAAGCCAAATACGGAACTGTCCAATCAGGAATAGCATGAAGAGCCGCCACCAATTGTGCTTCCAGGTCAGGAACAGCAAGATCCTCCTCAGTAGGTAATTTGACAGAAGGGTTGAGCAAGACATCCAGGAATGTGTTGGGTGGCACCGTCTTACGCTGAGAGCCCAACCGGCTTAAAGTGTCGGCCGCCTCATTCTTCCTGCGATCAATATGCTCGACTTGGTATCCATTGAAGTGACCCACAATAGTATCAACCTCTCGACGATAAGCCGCCATGAGTGGATCCTTAGAATCCCAAGTGCCGGAAACTTGCTGAGCTACCAGATCTGAGTCACCAAAACACCTTACCCAACTTAAATTCATCTCCTTAGCCATCCGAAGACCGTGGAGCAAGGCCTCATACTCAGCTGCATTGTTAGTACAAGGAAACATTAACCGGAGAACATAAGAAAATTTATCACCTCGCGGGGAAGTCAAGACGACTCCAGCCCCCGAGCCTTCCAATTGCCTGGACCCATCAAAGTGAATAGTCCAATATGTGTTATCCGGCTTTTCCTCAGGCATTTGCAACTCTGTCCAGTCATTGATAAAATCCACGAGCGCTTGGGACTTGACGGCCGTACGAGGCACATACTTCAGACCATGAGGTCCAAGCTCAATGGCCCACTTGGCGACCCGGCCTGTGGCTTCTCTATTTTGGATGATATCCCCTAAAGGAGTAGAGCTAACCACAGTAATGGGATGACCCAGAAAATATTGCTTGAGTTTCCGGCTTGCCATGAAAACCCCATATAAAAGTTTCTGCCAATGCAGATACCTCTGTTTGGACTCAATAAGTAGCTCACTGATGTAGTAAACCGGCCGTTGAGCCGGATACTCCTTGCCTGCCTCTTTCCTTTCCACCCCAATGGCCACACTGACAGCTCGGCCATTGGCAGCCACATATAACAACAGAGGTTCCTTATCAATGGGAGCAGCCAGAACCGGCGGCTCAGCCAGCTGCTTTTTAAGCGCCTCAAATGCCTCATTAGCTGCATCACTCCAGACGAAATTATCTGTCTTCTTCATCATCTGATACAGAGGAATAGCCTTCTCTCCCAACCGGCTTATAAACCGGCTTAAAGCTGCAATGCGACCCGCCAGACGGTGAACATCGTTAACACACGCCGGCTTAGCCAAAGAAGTAATGGCTTTGATCTTCTCCGGGTTAGCTTCAATGCCTCTGTTAGAAACCAAAAAACCCAAGAGCTTGCCTGCTGGTACACCAAAAATACATTTGGCCGGGTTAAGCATCATCTTGTAGACCCGGAGATTGTCAAACGTCTCATTCAAATCATTAATCAAGGTCTCCTTCTTCCTGGATTTCACCACAATGTCATTTACATAAGCATGAACATTTCGCCCGATCTGACTGTGAAGGCAATTTTGCACACACCGCTGGTAAATCGCCTGTGCACTCTTGAGCCCAAAAGGCATAGACACATAGCAGAAGGCCCCAAATGGAGTAATGAAAGCCGTCTTCTCCTGGTCCTTAACCGCCATCTTGATCTGATGATAACCAGAATATGCATCCAAAAAGCTCAATCGCTCACAACCCGCCGTAGCATCAATGATTTGATCAATACGGGGGAGAGCAAACGGATTAGCCGGACAAGCCTTATTTAAGTCCGTGTAATCCACACACATTCGCCATGTGCCATTCTTCTTGAGTACCAACACCGGGTTAGCCAACCACTCCGGATGAAAAACTTCAATGATAAACCCGGCCGCTAAGAGCCGGGCCACTTCTTCACCAATGGCCTTCCGCCTCTCCTCGTTAAAACGATGAAGGAATTGCTTGACAGGCCTAAACTTTGGATCAATATTGAGAGTGTGCTCAGCGAGTTCCCTCGGTACACCTGGCATGTCTGAAGGCTTCCATGCAAAGATATCCCGTTTCTCACGGATGAACTCGATGAGCGCGCTTTCCTATTTCGGATCCAAATTGGCACTGATGCTGAACTGCTTAGATGAGTCGCCAGGAACAAAATCAATCATTTTAGTGTCATCTGCCGACTTAAATTTTAGCAAAGGATCATGTTCTGTGGTTGGCTTTTTCAAGGACGTCATGTCCGCCGGGTCAACATTATCTTTGTAAAATTTCAGCTCCTCCGCCGCACAAACTGATTCAGCATAAGCAACATCACCTTCCTCACACTCCAGGGCCACCTTGCGACTCCCATGTACTGTGATGGTGCCCTTGTAACCCGGCATCTTAAGCTGTAAGTAAACGTAACTAGGCCTCGCCATGAACTTAGCATAAGCCGGTCGACCAAACAGAGCATGATAAGGGCTCTTGATCTTGACCACTTCGAAGGTTAGAGTCTCAGACCTGGAGTCATGCTCATCTCCAAAGGCAACTTCTAAAGATATTTTACCCACTGGATAGGCTGACTTACCCGGCACCACACCATGGAAAACAGTGTTTGACGGCTTAAGATTTTTATCAGTCAGTCCCATGTGACGGAAGGTCTCATAATAAAGTATGTTAATGCTGCTGCCTCCATCCATGAGTACCTTAGTAAATTTATAGCCCCCAACCTGAGGCGCCACCACCAGAGCCAGGTGACCCGGATTATCAACCCGGGGCGGATGATCATCACGACTCCACACAATAGGCTGCTCTGACCACCGTAAATAACGTGGCATCGCTGGCTCAACCGCGTTTACTGCCCTCTTGTGAAGCTTCTGATCCCGCTTACACAGGTTGGTGGTGAAGACGTGGTATTGTCCACTATTCAATTGCTTCAGGTTTCTCTGATAACCAGATGGTTGCTGCTGCTGATTCCCCTGATTATTCTGCTGGCTGTAACCACTTTGATTGCCTTGACCGTGAAACCCGGAATTTGAGCCGCCACCTCCATGACCCGGACCATGAGAGCCGGATCCTGAACCGCCGTTCGGGCCATGGTTGTGCTGGACAGACTCCCTGAATTGTCTCATGATACTGCAATCTTTCCACAAGAGGGTAGCTGGCCTCTCCTCCGTTCCGTGCTTCGGACATGGCTGATTCAATATTGCTTCAAGGTCAAATTTTGTCCCTTGAGTCGGCCTCCCCTTACGACACTGGTTATAACTCCGCACACCGGTGTTAGCCACAAAATCATCCGCCTTGCGCTTACCGTTGCCGCCCTGATTGGCTGAGTTGTTCTGCTGTCCCTTCATGCCGCTACTCTTCTTTCCCTTTCCCGATCTTTCATCCTCAGAGTCGGGGTCCTTGGTACCATCAGAGTCGGCGTACTTAACAAGAGCCACCATAAGCTCCCCCATGTCGTTGCAATGATGCTTAAGCCGCCCGAGCTTCTGCTTAAGTGGAATGAAACGGCAATTTTTCTCCAACATTAGAACCGCTGAGCCGACGTTAATGTTATCTGAAGAATGTATGATAGTCGAGACCCGGCGCACCCAGCTGGTCGTTGACTCGCCCTCGGCTTGAACACAAGAAACCAAATCCATGATCGACATGGGCTGCTTGCACATATCTTTGAAATTCTGGATAAACCGGGCCTTCAGCTCTGCCCAGGACCCGATGGAGTTAGCCGGTAGCCCCTTCAACCAGGTATGAGCCGTTCCTTCCAGCATCATGGTGAAATACTTAGCGTATGCAGCCTCACTAACATCCAGCATCTCCATAGCCATCTCATAACTCTCCACCCAAGCCTCAGGGGGCTGATCTACTGTGTAATTAGGCACCTTGCGGGGGCCTTTGAAGTCCTTGGGCAGACGTTCATTTCGCAGAGCCGCCGTTAAACGCGGCACACCCAACGCTCTAGAAGTTACACCTGCCTCAACTGAAGCCGTCGGGTAAACTGGCGCGTGCTGATGAGCCGCCAGCTCGACCTCTCGACGCGCTCTGCCCTGGTCCACTAAATCCTGTGCATTGGTATCATTGCGCGCCGGGTCATATCCATGAGGTTGGTTACGGTGCTGCTCAGTACTCGAGACGACTGGCGAGTCAATGTGCCTACTGTAGCTCCGGCCTGGACGAGGGGTCGAATGAATCCGGTCACGACTATAAGAATAAGCCTGCTGCTGTACCAAAGCTGTTTGAAGAAGCTCTCTAGCCCTTTGGGTTTCAACCGCCGTCGGGGTCTCGCCCTCAACTGGCAGAGCTGCCAATCGTGTAGCTGCAGCAATCATATTGTCTAAAGGGGTTGAGTAATGATCCGGCGGCGTCACCATGTGCTGATGCGGGGTGTAGTTCATATGCAGAGAACCTGTCACACGTGGCTGACCCGGCGTTCCACCCCTTCGTGCTTCAGCCGTCGGATTTATCACCGGCGGGTCACTGGCCCCTGCTCCAGGTGTGTTGAAGAGGTTCCTTGACTCATAAACCAAAGGTAGACGACTCCCGTGCTTTCTCCTTAAGACCTCGTTGGCAGCGTTCTGATCCACCGAGAGCCGGTATGAATCCGCTGTGCTTGTGCGTTTAAAACGGCCCGCTCTGCATTCATCCTAGCATTCTTCGCTGCCAGCTCTATCTTATCCTGTGCTATCTCATCGCGCAGCTTAGCCACTTCCGCCTTATGCTGCTCCTGGTTGTCTAGGGTTACATCTACCTCCATCAGGGTTGCCAGAGCTTCCAACGGATATGTTAAAACTTGAGCCGGCGGGCGTGCTGAACTGCCAACACCCGCTGCCGTCACCGCCGCTGAACTGGAGGTCATGGCCGTGGCGGCTGTCGAACCGAGAACCGGCTGGGTGCCAGCCATGAAGATCGCCACCCTATTCGGCGGCTCATGGGGATCCGAAATACTGTCGCCATCGGAACAGCCCCCAAGCCGTCCATCTTGTAGTTGATACAGTGAGCTGGTCTCCCCCATGGACGACTCACCATCAGAGTAGATGGCCGTCTCACCGCCCGACAAAGAGCCTTCTAACTCAGCCCCGTGGATGAACCCAACGAAGGCACGCTTCATGATGGGTTGAATCCGGGCAGGTCATGCGTGCTGAGCCGTCTCAATGATGTCGGCGCAGATGTCCGGCTCAGGGCCCGGCTCGCCGATCTTGCCGATGAAGACATGGATTCCGCCGAAGGGGACCCGGTACCCGTACTCAATTGAGTCGGCCTCGGGGCCCTAGCCTGCATCGTCGATGTAAAGCTTGCCGCGATGACTCTTGGTCATCCGGCCCACAGCGTACCCCTTGATCCCTTCGAAGCTGCCCTTCAAGAACTCAAAACCACTGTGCGCAGGCCCCACGGTGGGCGCCAACTGTCATGGAATTGTCACGGCAGATGTCCTAATGAAAGGACTTAGTTGTGGAGCCTTGGCGACGGGGTTAGCTTAAAGGGGTTAAAAGGGACAAAGGACACGAGGAGTTTATACTGGTTCAGCCCCTTGCGGTGAAGGTAAAGGCCTAATCCAGTTTGAGGTGGTATTGCTAGGGTTTCGATTACCAGGGAGCGAATACGCTTTGCCTGGCTTTCGAGCTGTTGTTCTTTTCTCTCCCCTAAGCCGCTGCCGGGTCATCCCCTTATATACATGGGTTGATGCCCTGCGGCCTACAGAGTCCCGGCCGGCTCATACAAACGTGTCCGGCTCGGTGACTTATCTTATATGCCTTACAATACAAGTTTACATATACATGGCGGTTTACACTTACGGGCCTTGCGCCGCCTTCGGGTTTGGGCCCTTTAACAAGCCTGTCTTATGAACCGCCATCTTCAATATACTCTTAGGCTTCATTTAGATGAACCGCCATTGGGATGACCCGGCCCCTCCTGGGTGGGTCATATCTAATAGTCATATCCCCAACACAATCCGAGAACTTTTATTTCTGCATAAAAACATCACCATGGTAGTTCTGCTGAAAACAGCGTCAGTCCGGGTTAGTTTCATTCAAATCATGCAAATTAGAGTCCAAAACAAGAGGAAAATCGTTAGGAAAAGTAGATATGACGGAGACGTATCAACTCTCCCAAGCTTAAACCTTTGCTTGTCCTCAAGCAATTCAGTTGATAAACTGAAAGTGAAAAAGAAAAACTTTTACGAACTCTTTTGCTCTTGTTTACATAAATAAGCTTAAGTAGCACCCAGGTTTTCAGCCAAGATCATGACTAACCATGTCGACCAATAACTCTTAAAAATTATATTAACTCATATCAATGACATAATCAACTAGCGAGCAATAACAAGATATCTCAAATGACAACACTTTGTCAAAACAACCTTGATATAATATGACAATAGTGGTATCTCGCTAGCCCTTTCTGAGACCGCAAAACATAAATGCAGAGCACCTCCAAAGTTCAAGCAGTGACTAAACATTGTAATTCATGGTAGAAAAGATCCAGTCATGATGCACCCAACATTAGCTACACACTACGCATGAGTATGACAATAATGCTCTCAGAATCTGGCGCTTATTTGAGAAGGTGATGACACAACATAAAAATAAATAGATAGTCCCTTCGCAGAGGGAAGCCATGATTTGCAGCGGTGCCAGAGCTCAAAATTTTAAAACAGTGGTAAATGAAATTTTGAGAAATGCACCCTTCTTGTTTACTTCGCGACCATTAGTTATCGATATCTTCCATGCTAAACACATTAGTGGCGGTTCCCAAGCGACAAGGACGAGTGAATAAACACTCATCATGAGAATAACCCGCTTAGCATGGAAGATACTGACTACCTCCTATCGCTCTATGAACAATCTAGGCACACAAAAATGGATGTTTATTTGAAGTTTTTAGAGGTGGCACATGCAAATTTACTTAGAACGACAGGGTAATACCGCATATAGTTAGGTATGGTGGACTCATCTGGAATAACTTGGGTTTCAGGATTTTGATGCACAAGCTGTAATTCCGCTTAGTACAGGCGAAGGCTAGCAAATAGGTTGAGAAGCGGCCAGCTAGAGAGCGAAAACGGTCATGAACATGCATTATGCATAAGTAACATTGGATACTAGCATGAGTAGGATATGAACACCATGAACATAAATATCATAGAGGCTATGTTGGTTTTGATTCAACTACATGCATGAACATGTGCCAAGTCAAGCCACTCGAAACATTCGGAGGAGGATACCATATCATCATACCACATCACAATCGTTTTAATGCATGTTGACATCCAAGATAAATCATTATCCACTCCTAGCTACTTAAGCATGACATGAGAAACTATAATCTCTAATTGTCATTGCAAACATGTTTGATCATAATAGGCTGAATCATGGATACTAAGTTAAACATATTTACAAAAATAGAACAAGTTGAGTTCATACCCGTTTCTCTCTGCCACAGCCAGTTCATCAAATATCGTCATTATTGCCTTTAACTTGCACGACCGAATGATATGAAAATAATAATAGTGCAAGAGTTTCGTGGACTAAGCTGGAATCTGCAAACATTTTATTCAAAAGGAGAAGACAAGGCAATTTGAGCTCTTTGTTAGATCAACAATAATGCATATGAGAGCCACTCAACATTTTCATCGTGGTCTTCTCCTTGGTATGACTCAATAAAAGGAAAAGAATTTCAGAGAAACACACTGAAATATTTTTGGAGTTTTTATTTTTTCTTGAACAAAGCAAATTAAAGAGAAAAACAAAAACAAGAAAAACTATTTACACGGGAGAGCTCCCAACAAGCAAAAGAAGAACAAGGAAATCTTTTTGGGTTTTCTTTTAAATACTACAACTAATTAAACTAGGAAGAAAAACCAAAAAGAACAAACAACATTTTTTTTGTGATTTTATCATGGATAATATAATAAAAAAATGTGAACACCGACAACTGGAATGCAATGTGTGAACATAAAGGAAATGTCGGTGGGCATACGTACTCCCCCAAGATTAGGCTTTTGGCCTAGCTTGGTGATCACCATCTGTAGCCTGCGTAATAATCGGAGTGATAGCTCACGGAGGCTCTTGGTGCAGCCTCCTCAGCCTGCCGAGCAGCCACAACCTCTAAGTTGTGTGTGTGGGCCTCGCTCTCAAGAACATAATATTTTCCCTTGCTGTGATAATCAAAGAGAGCAGGCACAGGCAAAAAGATGTCCACAACAAATTTTTTATTAAACAATAGGTTATATGTATAATCATTGATTTCACCCTTAAGGAACTTATGGCGCTTCATGGCCTCAAAGTCTAAATACTGAGTGGGAAGGATGGGATCATTAGGCCAAAGTGATACACCAAACTCCTCTGCTAAACATGAAGCATAAATCCCACCATAAAAATATCCACTACCAGCGTTGTGTTGCAATCTGCATGCAACAATCGCTCCAAGGTTATAACGCTTAACACCGGTGAGAGTTGTGTGTATGAGGCACAAGTCAGGAGCACAAAGTGTACTACAGTCTTGTTTGCCTATGATGCATTTTCCATTAAACAGTGTAAAGTATTGAATTGATGGGAAATGAATACTTTTTATTCTACCTTGCGTCACCCCTCTATTCTCACCGTAGCAAAGACTAGTTAAAAATAACTCATACTCAGACCTTGGTGGTTCGTCCAACAAACCCCAAAATGGAATATTACAGATACCACTAAACACGTCTAGAGACATGGTAAATGAACGGTCATAAAGTTTAAACGAAACTCTAGACTCACGAGGATGAAATTTACACTCTTTAGTAATGATTCTGTGAGACTGTGAATAAACACTCATCTTGAGCATAACCCGCTTAGCATGGAAGATATTGACTACCTCCTGTCACTCTATGAACAATCCAGGCACACAAAAATGGATGTTTATTTGAAGTTTTTAGAGGTGGCACATGCAAATTTAATTAGAATGGTAGGGTAATACCGCATATAGGTAGATATATGATGGACTCATCTGGAATAATTTGGGTTTTAGGATTTTGATGCACAAGCTGTTTTACCGCTTAGTATAGGTGAAGGCTAGCAAATAGGTTGAGAAGTGGCCAGCTAGAGAGCGAAAACGGTCATGAACATGCATTATGCATAAGTAACTTTGAAAACTAGCATGAGTAGGATATGAACACCATGAACATAAATATCATAGAGGCTATGGTTGGTTTTGATTCAACTACTTGCATGAAAATGTGCCAAGTCAAGCCACTCAAACATTCAGAGGTGGATACCATATCATCATACTACATCACAATCATTTTAACGCAATGTTGACCTCCAAGATAAATCATTATCCACTCCTAGCTACTTAAGCATGGCATGAGAAACTATAATCTCTAATTGTCATTGCAAACATGTTTGACCATAATAGGCTGAATCATGGATACTAGGTTAAACATATTTACAAAAATAGAATAAGTTAAGTTCATACCCGTTTCTCCCTGCCACAGCCAGTTCATCAAATATCGTCATTATTTCCTTTCACTTGCATGACCGAATGATATGAAAATAATAATTTTGCAAGAGTGCCATGGACTAAGCTGGGATCTGCAAACATTTTATTCAAAGGAGAAGAGAAGGTAATTTGGGCTCTTTGTTAGATCAACATTAATGCATATGAGAGCCACTCAACAATTTCATCATGGTCGTCTCCTTGGTATGACTCAATAAAAAGAAAAGAAATTCAGAGAAACACACTAAAATATTTTTGGAGTTTTTAGTTTTTCTAGAAGAAAGCAAATTAAAGGGAAAAACAAAAACGAGAAAAACTATTTACACGGGAAAGCTCCCAACAAGCAAGAAGAAGAATCGAGAAATCTTTTTGGGTTTTCTTTTAATACTACAACTAATTAAACTAGAAAGAAAACCCGAAAAGAAGCAGGAAATACTTTTGGATTTTCTCAAAGTTTTTCAAACACACAAGAAGAAGGCGAGAAAATAAATCTGGCATGGATGATACAATGAAAAAGTATGGACACCGACAACTGGAATGAAATGTGTGAACATGAATGTAATGTCGGTGGAAATACATACCCCCCCAAGCTTAGGCTTTTTGCCTAACTTGGTAATCACCACTCGTAGTAACCCTCGGGTCCCACGTTGAAGTGTTGTGGAGCGGGCACCTGAGGGTCCCACTCCTGAGGTTCCTCCTCTGCTGCTACCTGGGTGTTCCGGTAGGCGACGATGTCCTCTGGCATGATCCTGTATCCTCTCCTGGCAATAGAATCAAACAAAGCAGGTGCAGGTAATGGAATAATATCACGAGTATTAATACTGAAAGCCAGGTTGTAAGGAACATCAATAGTGGTGTTCTCGCCATCAATAAATTGATGAGCTGCCATAGCCTGGCGATCTAGGTAAAGCTTAGGTAAAGGAAGATCTTGCTGGCATATCTGAACATTAAAATGACTCGCTAAGCGAGTAGCGTAAATACCACCATGAATTTTTCCTTTGGACCTATTAAGGTGTAGGCAATGTGCAATGATAGCACCAAGGCTGTACTTATTATCACCGTAAAGTGCACGGCGCAAGACAGCAAAATCGGGGGCACTAAGTGCAGCAACCTTCTCTCTAGCAAGTAAACACTTAGCGATAAATAGAGTAAAATAATGCACTGAAGGAAACTGCAAGCTAGTGGCGGTGACACTCGACACCCCTCTCTCATACCCCACTGACAGAGTGCGATAAAAACACTCAAACTCTGCAGGCCTAGGCTCCCTTATTTCCCTGTCAGAAGGGACCAAGCAAATGTCACAAAATTCAGTAAGTGGTATCTGACGGGTTTCAGCATATAAATTAAATTGCACCTCAGGAGGGTTATTCCTACTTATAAAATGGAAACTTTGCACAAAGGAATTTGTGAGGAGATGATACTGTTCACACTCAGCTGCGATGAAGTCGGTGAGGCCGGCATTAGCAGCAAATTGTGCAAACTCTTGTCGGATTTTGGCTCCATCCATGAATGGTTTGTTCGGCCATTCGCACGGCCGTACCTCCGCCATTCTCCGGGTGCGAAGGTCATTATCCGACGACTCCCCAATAACTCCCTTGGAGTTCTTCTTGGAAGCAAACTTCCTAAAGAAACTCATCCTTTTCCTATGAACATAATTCTGAAATTTTTAGTTCACAAATTTTTTCTCAACATAACTTCACAAGATTGATAGCAACTATTCAAAGGGATGCATAGAGGCCATATCAAGCATTCAAACTACATAGAACTCTAAGAATTCAACATGCAAGCTCATCTACAGCAGCACAAAGAGTAGCTAATTATTCAAAATATAAACCACTAAAGCAAAAACTAATTGGACCAATGGAGGAGTCACATACCAAGTAGCAATCCCCCAAAACAGTTTTGGAAACGGAGCTTCAAGCAAAGAGATCGAAATCCGCGAGTTTGAGAGCAAGAACACAAGAGAGAGAGCAATGGTGATTTTTTCTGGAGGTAGGTGGTGACATGGGCTAAAGAAATAAGTGAGGGGGGCCCATGTGGGGACCACAACCCACCAGGGCATGCCTGGAGCTGCTGGTGCGCCCAGGTGGGTTTTGCCCACCTGGTGCACCCCCCTCTGATGTTATTTGCATAAAAATTTCAGAAATATTCAGAAAAAAATCGTATCACATTTTCAGAGCATTCTGAGAACTTTTATTTTTGGGTCATTTTTTTATTGCACGAGAAATTCAGAAAACAGACAAAACATGGCATTTTATTTTATTTAACTAAGGAAAACAGAAAATAAAAGGTAAGGGCAGAAGATAGTGCTTACTAAATTCATCAACTTCATACCTCTCAAAAATGATCCATTAATAAGGTTGATCAAGTCTTATTAACAACCACTTTCGATTAGCATGAAACCGAAGAACTTTCATAAAACACTAGGTTACCTCAACGGGGATATGAATGTCCCCAACAATAAGCATTTCATATTTCTTTTTGGCAGTAGGTAGAGGTAGTTGAAAACTTCCAATAGTGATTGTCGGAGATTTTTCAATAACATTAATACCATTCACTTGGAATTGTTTCTTCGGAAAGTGCACCGTATGCTCATTACCATTGATATGAAAAGTGACCTTGCTTTTATTGCAATCAATAACAGCCCCTGTAGTATTCAAAAAGGGTCTACCAAGGATAATCGACATGTTGTCATCCTCGAGCATCTCAAGTTAACAAAGTCAGTTAAGATAGTAATGTTAGCAACAACAATGGGCACATCCTCACAAATACCGATAGGTATGGCAGTTGATTTGTCAGCCATTTGCAAAGATATTTCAGTAGGTGTGAGTTTATTCAAATCAAGTCTTTTGTATAAAGAGAGAGGTATAACACTAACACCAGCTCCTAAATCACACAAAGCAATTTTGACATAATTTCTTTTTATGGAGCAAGGTATAGTTGGTATTCCCGGATTTCCAAGTTTTTTAGGTACTCCATCCTTAAAATAATAGTTAGCAAGCATGGTGGAGATTTCAGCTTCTGGTATTTTTCTCTTGTTGGTGATGATGTCTTTCATGTACTTTGCATAAGGGGCCATTTTTAAGATATCAGTCAAGCGGGTATGCAAAAAGACTGGCCTAATCATTTCAGCAAAGCATTCAAATTCTTCATCATCCTTCTTCTTAGTTGATTTCGGTGGAAAGGGCATAGGTTGTTGAACCCATGGTTCTCTTTCCTTACCATGTTTTCTAGCAACAAAGTCTCTTTTATCATACCTTTTATTCTTGGGTTGTGGGTTATCAAGATCAACAGTTGGTTCTATTTCAACATCATTGTCTGGTTCTTTATTATTTGTTTGAGTGTGTTCATGAACCTCATCATTATCTTTTTCATTATCAGAAGGTGAGTGTTCATTACTAGATTGAGTTTCAGCATCAGAAATAGAAACATCGTTATTAGTTTTAGGAGGTTTTTCTATTTCAGGTTCACTAGAGGTATGCAAAGTCCTATCATTTTTCTTCTTCTTTTTCTTTTTAGAAAGGACTAGGTGCATCAGTGTTAACTCTTTGAGAGTCTTGTTCAATTATTTTTGGGTGTCCCTCAGGGTAAAGTGGTTCCTGAGTCATTCTACCTCCTCTAGTCATTACTCTAATAGCATGATCATTGATATTATTGTTCATTTCATCAACCAATTCCCTTTGAGATTTAGCAACTTGTTCTAGTTGAGTTTGAACCATAGAGGCATGTTTTCCTACACCTCTAACATCATTGGTAATTCTAATAACAAGTCACTCAAGCGAGCAATCGTATCTGAATTGTATTTCAATTGTTTCATAACATTTAAATTGAAGTGATCTTGCTTTCTAATGTAATTATCAAACTCATAAAGGCATTGCCTAGGATGCATATTATAAGGATTGTCATTGTCATTGAATTTAATTAAAGAATTTACCTCTACCACCTTGGGTGGTGTTGTATCAAGCCCATGTATTTCTTCGATAGGAGGTAAATTTTTGACATCCTCAGCTTTAATACCTTTTTCCTTCATAGATTTCTTTGCCTCTTGCATATCTTCGGGACTGAGATATAACATACCATCTTCCCTGGAGTAAGTTTAGGCAGTGGTTTAGGAAGATTCCAATCATCATAATTTTTCAATATTTTATTCAATAATTCTTCAACTTGTTCAACAGTTCGTTCCCTGAAAACACAACCAGCACAACTATCTAGGAAATCCCTAGAAGCATCGGTTAGTCCATTATAGAAGATATCAAGTATTTCATTTTTCTTAAGAGGATGATCAGGCAAAGCATTCAACAAGTGGACAAGCCTCCCCAAGCTTGTGGGAGACTCTCTTCTTCAATTTGCCCAAAGTTAAATATTCCTGTAAGGTAGCTTGTTTCTTATGAGCAGGAAAATATTTTTCAGAGAAGTAGTAAATCATATCCTGGGGACTACACACACAACCAAGAGCAAGAGTATTATACCAAGTCTTAGCGTCACCTTTTAATGAGAATGGAAATAATTTGAGAATATAATAGTAGCGAATTTTCTCATCATGAGCAAATAGGGTGGCTATGTCATTCAACTTAGTAAGGTGTGCCACAACAGTTTCAGTTTCATAACCATGGAAAGGATCAGATTCAACCAAAGTAATTAACTCTAGGTCGACAGAGAATTCATAATCCTTATCATCTACAAAGATAGGTGAAGTAGCAAACTTAGGATCACATTTCATTCTAGCAATCAAAGATTTTTCTTTCAGTTTGCATAATAATTTCTTAAGATCATCCCTATCATTGCAAGCAAGAAAGTCTCTAGTTGTCTCCTCATCCATAACATAACCTTCTGGTATCTTAGGCAATTCATACCTAGCAGAACTAGATCTAATAGGTGTTTCAAGATTTTCAGTTTCAAGCTCTTCGTTAGTTTCAATAATTTCATTAGTTTCAGCATTCTCAAAGGCTTTAGTTTTAGCAAGTTGTTCATCAAGAAATTCACCTAGTGGCACATTATCATCAAGCAAGGTACTAGCATCATCATGAGTATCATTCATAGCAGAAGTAGCATCATCAATGACTTGCGACATAATAGGATTAATAACATGTGGTGGTGTTGCAAGTCTACTCAAAACAGAAGCTGAATCAACTGCAGAGTGTGATGGCAATTCCTTACCTCCCCTCGTCCTAGAGGGAATGATCTTGGTCTTAGTATCCTTCAGATTCTTCATAGTGATAATTTGATAATAATCCCAAGTGACTCAACAAATATAGCTATGCTCCCTAGCAACGGCGCCAGAAAAAGGTCTTGATAACCCACAAGTATAGGGGATCGCAACAGTTTTCGAGGGTAGAGTATTCAACCCAAATTTATTGATTCGACACAAGGGGAGCCAAAGAATATTTGCAAGTATTCGTAGCTGAGTTGTCAATTCAACCACACCTAGATATTAATTATCTGCAGGAAAGTGATCAGTTGCAAAGTAGTATGATAGTAGTAGCAATAGCAATAGTAACAGTAACAGTGATAGCAATGATTTTGTAGCAAGTGTAGCAGTAACAATATCAGTAGTAACTTAGCAGGAACAATATAAGAGAAATTCGTAGGCATTGGACCAGTGAATTCGTTGGATGATATTCATCATATAACAGTCATAACCTAGGGCGATACGGCACTGGCCCCAGTTCATAAATATAATGTAGGCATGTATTCCATAAATAGTCATACGTGCTTATGGAAAGAACTTGCATGACATCTTTTGTCCAACCCTCCCGTGGCAGTGGGGTCCTATTGGAAACTAAGGGATATTAAGGCCTCCTTTTAATAGAGAACCGGAACAAAGCATTAACACATAGTGAATACATGAACTCCTCAAACTACGGTCATCACCGGAAAGTATCCCGACTTCTGTCACTCCGGGGTTTGCGGATCATAACACATAGTAGGTGACTATAACTTGCAAGATCGGATCTAGAACATAGATATAATTGTGATAACATAAACGGTTCAGATCTGAAATCATGGCACCCGGGCCCAAAGTGACAAGTATTAAGCATGGCAAAGTCATAGCAACATCAATCTCAGAACATAATGGATACTAGGGATCAAGCCCTAACAAAACTAACTCGATTACATGATGAATCTCATCCAACTCCTCACCGACCAGCGAGCCTACGAAGGAATTACTCACCCCCGATGGGGAGCATCATGGGATTGGCGATGGAGAAGGGTTGGTGATGACAAAGATCGAAGATCCCCCTCTCTGGAGCCCCAAACGGACTCCAGATCTGGCCTCCCGATGAAGAACAGGAGGTGGCGGTGTCTCTGTCTCGTGAAACGCGATAATTCTTTCTCCCTGATTTTTTTTTGGAGAAATAGGTATTTATGGAGTTGGATTCAGGGTTTGCGGGGCCACCAGGTGGGGACAACCCACCTGGGCGCGCCAGGAGGGGGGCGCCCTGGTGGGTTGTGCCCACCCAGGGGCCCCCCTCCGGTGGTTCTTGGCTCCAGTAATTCTCTTTTATTGTACAAAAAATCCTCGCAAAGTTTCGTTCCAATCCGAGAACTATTATTTCTGCACAAAAACAACACCATGGTAGTTCTGCTGAAAATAGCGTCAGTCCAGGTTAGTTTCATTCAAATCATGCAAATTAGTGTCCAAAACAAGAGGAAAAGCATTAGGAAAAGTAGATACGACGGAGACGTATCAGCGTGTCTTCGGCGCGAAGGTGATCCGGGAGTGATTCTGGATTCTGCGTCGAGGTCAGGTCCACCCCTGATGTGGTTCCCAAGGTGGAGGCCGCATCTAGAACATAATGGATACTAGGGATCAAGCCCTAACAAAACTAACTCGATTACATGATGAATCTCATCCAACTCCTCACCGACCAGCGAGCCTACGAAGGAATTACTCACTCCCGGTGGGGAACATCATGGAATTGGCGATGGAGAAGGGTTGGTGATGATGAATATTGAAGTTCCCCCTCTCCGGTGCCCCAAACGGACTCCAGATCTGGCCTCCCGATGAAGAACAGGAGGTGGCGGCGGCTCCATCTCGTGAAATGCGATAATTCTTTCTCCCTGATTTTTTTCTCCGAAAATGTGATTTTATAGTATCAGGGTTGAGGTCTGCGGGGCCACCAGGTGGGGACAACCCACCTGGGCGCGCCAAGAGGGTGCGCGCCCTGGTGGGTTGTGCCCACCCAGGTGCCCCCCTCCGGTGGTTCTTGGCTCCAGTAATTATCTTTTATTGTATAAAAAATCCTCGCAAAGTTTCGTTCTAATCTGAGAACTTTTATTTCTGCACAAAAATAACACCATGGTAGTTCTGCTGAAAACAGCGTCAATCCAGGTTAGTTTCATTCAAATCATGCGAATTAGAGTCCAAAACAAGAGGAAAAGCATTAGGAAAAGTAGATATGACGGAGACGTATCACTACCGCACGGCTTCAGTGTTGCTTTTGGATTGAACTAAGCGACATGGTGGATGAACTCCGATGAACTTGGATGAACATGACGAACACCGACGAACTAGGGTGACCTAATGCAGATTGGAAGTGAGAAAAGATGAATACCAGGCGATGCTAATGAAGAGCGGAGGGGCGACGCGATCTCTGGTCACAATCGGATTGATGCAGCGGCCCAGTCGGAGTCGTTGGTGAAGAACAGCAGCGGCGGAGCTCCGGCGGCAGCGGACGACGCGAGGAGGAAGAAGGAGAGAGAAGGGCGGGGGTAAAAGTGAAAATAGGGCCCCCCGTCCCTATTTATAAGGAGACAGTAAAATGGCATGCGCGGAAATCAAGGAGGCAACATGATTATCTCAACAGTGCAGGCTCCTCGATTCTCGGATGTCCAGTTAATGCAAAAGATCCGTTGTGATGTCATGGGTTTTTTATGGATTTACTTCGCGTGACGTCATGGCAGGTTATAGTGATTTGTTCAAGGTTAAGCTTTGGAAAGACGATTCGCCAACTCAAGAAGTGAAGATTGACATGAACAAGTTCAAGTCAATCTGGGGCCGAATGTTGGGGATATAACCCTGAGGTGTGACCCGCCCAGGAGGGGCCGGGTTACACCATTGGCGACTCAGTATGAAGAAGGCCCAGGTAGGTCCAAGAAGATGAAACATGAAGACTGGTGGCATCTTACAAGGTGGGCTTGTTGAAGGTCCAAGACCTGGTGGTAGAATTGTGACCCGGAGGGTGTGAGCCGCCATGATGGCGACTTGTCTAACAAGGCAGGGCGACTTAGAAACCGAGTTGGTCACGTTGTGTGATCCGGCTTGGACTCTTGTAAGCCTAGGGCCTCGACCTATGTATATAAAGGCGAGACCCTGCGGCGGTTTAACTTAAGAAACAATTGATCGAGAGCTAGCTCAAGTGATTTCGCTCCCTTGTAATTGATATTCAAGCTATAGTCAACAAAAGCAGGAGTAGTCTTTTACCTCGTTGTGAGGGGCCGAACCTGGGTAAACCTTTGAGTCCTTTGTTCCCTTCAACCCCTTCGAGCTAACCTACGTTGCGATGGCTCCACACCAAAGTCCTTTCACAAGGGCATCTGCCGTGATAAATCCACGACAGGTACCGTCCATACCAACATCAGTCCTGGGGGAGTTTTGTTTAATCATTTGCAATTTTTGAATTCAGGACTGGGAATCCCTATTACCGCCCCTCTCGTGCGAGGACGAGTGAATAAACACTCATCTTGAGAATAACCCACTTAGCATGGAAGATATTGACTACCTCCTGTCACTCTATGAACAATCCAGGCACACAAAAACGGATGTTTATTTGAAGTTTTTAGAGTTGGCACATGCAAATTTACTTAGAACGGCAGGGTAATACCGCATATAGGTAGATATATGATGGACTCATCTGGAATAACTTGGGTTTTAGGATTTTGATGCACAAGCTATTTCCCCGCTTAGTACAGGTGAAGGCTAGCAAATAGGTTGAGAAGCGGCCAGCTAGAGAGCGAAAACGGTCATGAACATGCATTATGCATAAGTAACATTGGATACTAGCATGAGTAGGATATGAACACCATGAACATAAATATCATAGAGGCTATGTTGGTTTTGATTCAACTACATGCATGAACATGTGCCAAGTCAAGCCACTCGAAACATTCGGAGGAGGATACCATATCATCATACCACATCACAATCGTTTTAATGCATGTTGACATCCAAGATAAATCATTATCCACTCCTAGCTACTTAAGCATGGCATGAGAAACTATAATCTCTAATTGTCATTGCAAACATGTTTGATCATAATAGGCTGAATCATGGATACTAGGTTAAACATATTTACAAAAATAGAACAAGTTGAGTTCATACCCGTTTCTCTCTACCACAGCCAGTTCATCAAATATCGTCATTATTGCCTTTCACTTGCATGACCGAATGATATGAAAATAATAATAGTGCAAGAGTGCTGTGGACTAAGCTGGAATCTGCAAACATTTTATTCAAAAGGAGAAGACAAGGCAATTTGAACTCTTTGTTAGATCAACAATAATGCTTATGAGAGCCACTCAACATTTTCATCGTGGTCTTCTCCTTGGTATGACTCAATAAAAGGAAAAGAATTTTAGAGAAACACACTGAAATATTTTTGGAGTTTTTAGTTTTTCTTGAACAAAGCAAATTAAAGAGAAAAACAAAAACAAGGAAAACTATTTACACGGGAGAGCTCCCAACAAGCAAAAGAAGAACAAGGAAATCTTTTTGGGTTTTCTTTTAAATACTACAACTAACTAAACTAGGAAGAAAAACTGAAAAGAAGCAAACAACATTTTTTTTGTGATTTTCTCAAAGTTTTTCAAACACGCAAGAAGAAAGCGAGAAAATAAATCTAGCATGGATAATACAATGAAAAAGTGTGAACACCGACAACTGGAATGCAATATGTGAACATGAAGGAAATGTTGTTGGGCATACATACTCCCCCAAGCTTAGGCTTTTGTCCTAGCTTGGTGATCATCGTTTGTAGCGTGTGTAATAATCAGAGTGATAGCTCACGGAGGCTCTTGGTGCAGCCTCCTCAGCCTGCCGAGCAGCCACAACCTCTGCGTTGTGTGCGTGAGCCTCGCTCTCAAGAACATAATATCTTCCCTTGCTATGATAATCAAAGAGAGCAGGCACATGCAAAAAGTTGTCCATAATGAATTTTTTATTGAACAACAGGTTATATGTATAATCATTGATTTCACCCTTAAGGAACTTATGGCGCTTCATGGCCTCAAAGTCTAAATACTGAGTGGGAAGGATGGGATCATTAGGCCAAAGTGATACACCAAACTCCTCTGCTAAACGTGAAGCATAAATCCCACCATAAAAATATCCACTACCAGCGTTGTGTTGCAATCTGCGTGCAACAATCGCTCCAAGGTTATAACATTTAACACCGGTGAGAGTAGTGTGTATGAGGCTCAAGTCAGGAGCACAAAGTGTACTACAGTCTTGTTTGCCTACGATGCATTTTCCATTAAACAGTGCAAAGTATTGAATTGATGGTAAATGAATACTTTTTATTCTACCTTGCTTCAGCAACTCTATTCTCACCATAGCAAAGACTAGTTAAAAATAACTCATACTCAGACCTTGGTGGTTCATCCAACAAACCCCAAAACGGAATTTTACACAGACCACTAAATGCATCTAGAGACATGGTAATTGAACGGTCATAAAGTTTAAACGAAACTCTAGACTCACGAGGATGAAATTTAAACTCTTTAGTAAACGATTCTGTGAGACTGAGATACTGGTTGCACTTATCTTCAATGTAGGGACAGAGCTCGGCATTGTGAACATATTGCTCAAATTCTTCTTTAATACCTGCCATCATCATGAAATCGTCGCGCGGCCATAAGCATGATTTGGTGGCGGATCCCGTATTGAACTTGCACTTGGTTCAACATAAGATTGCCGGGTTGAGCCCCTACTAGAAGATGCCTTCGAGGACCTCCGCCTCGAAGAACTCCTTCCAAAGAAGTTCATCATATTTGCGTACAATTTTCTGAAAAAAAATTGGGTCACAAAATTTTTGTCAACAAAACTTCAAAAGATTGATAGCAACTACTCATAGGGATGTATAGAGGCCATATTGAGCATTCAAACTACTTAGAACTCTAAGAATTCAACATGCAATCTCATCTACATCAGCACCAAGAGTAGCTAATTATTCAAAATATAATCCACTAAAGCAAAAACTAATTGGACCAATGGAGGAGTCACATACCAAGTAGCAATCCCCTAAAACAGTTTCGGAAATGGAGCTTTGAGCAAAGAGATCAAAATCCGCGGGTTTGAGAGCAAGAACACGAGAGAGAGAGAGAGAGAGAGAGCAATGGTGATTTTTTTCTGGAGGTAGGTGATGACATGGGCTAAAGAGATAAGTGAGGGGCCCACATGGGGACCACAACCCACCAGGGCGCGCCTGGGGCTGCTGGCGCGCCCAGGTGGGTTTTGCCCACCTGGTGCACCCCTCTCTGATGTTATTTGCATAAAAAATTCTTAAACATTCCGAAAAAAATTGTATTAAATTTTCAGGGCATTCTGAGAATTTTTATTTTTTGGGTCATTTTTTTATTGCACGGGAAATTCAGAAAACAGACAAAACATGGCATTTTATTTTATTTAACTAAGAAAAACGGAAAACAAACATTGGAAACGGAAATTTGTTCTTACTAAATTCATCAACTTCATACCTCTCGAAAATGATCCATTAATAAAGTTGATCAAGTCTTATTAACATCCACTTTCGATTAGCATGAAACCGAAGAACTTTCATAAAACACTAAGTTACCTCAATGGGGATATGCATGTCCCCAACAGTAAGCATTTCATATTTCTTTTTGGCAGTAGGTAGAGGTAGTTGAAAACTTCCAATAGTGAGTGTCGGAGATTTTTCAATAACATTAATACCATTCACTTGGAATTGTTTCTTCGGAAAGTGCACCGTATGTTCATTACCATTGATATGAAAAGTGACCTTGCTTTTAGTGCAATCAATAACAGCCCCTGCAGTATTCAAAATGGGTCTACCAAGGATAATCGACATGTTGTCATCGTCGGGCATCTCAAGTATAACAAAATCAGTTAAGATAGTAACATTTGCAACAACAACGGGCACATCCTCACAAATACCGATAGGTATGGCAGTTGATTTGTCAGCCATTTTCAAAGATATTTTAGTACGTGTGGGTTTATTCAAATCAAGTCTTTTATATAAAGTGAAAGGCATAACACTAACACCAGCTCCTTAATCACACAAAGCAATTTTGACATAATTTCTTTTTATGGAGCAAGGTATAGTTGGTATTCCCGGATCTCCAAGTTTTTTAGGTACTCCATCCACTACAGGAATCTGGAACTTTGCCGTCAGCCATGGCGGACGGCAAAGGCATGCCTGGCGGCAACAGGTCCGGCTGAACGAGCTACGGCAAAGGCTTCTTTGCCATCCGCTGGCGAACGGCAAAGATGAAATGGTCTTTGCCGTCCGCCAGCAGACGGCAAAGGACCTGGACGGCAGACGTGTCAGCTACAGGCTGTTAGTGGGTTAATGGCGTGCTTTGCCGTCTGCTGGCAGACGGCAAAGACCTTTGCATATTTGTCATCTGCCAGCGGACGGCATAGCGGTCCACGTGGCAGCACCTGGGGGGTGGCCTATTTTATTTCTTTGCCGTCCGCTGGCTGATGGCAAAGATGCAATGGTCTTTGCCGTCTGCCAGCTGACGGCAAAGCATCCAAATAGCCAGCCTATTGCCCCAGGTTGCACAGGTAGCTGACACGTGGTATATTTGCTGTCTACTGGCTGATGGCAAAGCTCTTTGCCGTCTACCAGCAGACGGCAAAGAGCCTGTATAGCCCCTATTTTTTCTGATTTTTCTTAAATTCATTCAATTTCACAGATATATATATATATACACACATATGAAAATACTTTCGACAAGCATACCAACACATATACATACCAAATCATATCCCTGCCATATGGATATGATCATCCAACACATATACATAGCAAATCAAAAGTCCATATGCAACATATATAGCTAGCCAACATATCCAACAACAAGCATACAATGGTTTCATCCATACATACATATATAGGTAGCAAGTTTCACATTGTTCATCCTACAAAATCAAAACAAGAAGGAAGCATAAAGAGAAGAGTAGACTCCATCAACGCAAGCTTCCTCATCTAAAGCAAATCTGCAAATTGGGAAAGAAGAAAGTTAGAAGAAGAAGAAGAAGAAGAAGAAGAAGAAGAAGACTAGTTAGAAGAAGAAGAAAAAGAAGAAGAAGAAGAAGAAGAAGAAGATTTTTTTTCTTCTCTTTCTTTTTCTCCTCTCCTCTTCTTTATCTTCTTCTTCTTCTAACTAAGGTAGGTAAAAATGCCATTTTATTGCTAAGCTAGGTAAAAATGCTAAGTGCAGGTCATTTTAGAGCTAAGCTAGGTAAATAGGTCATTTTGGAGCTTAGTAAGGTTATTATGTAATTTTCGAGGAAAATAAGCTAAGTCTATATCATTTTGGAGGTAACAAAGATTATCATGCCATTTTTGACCTAAGTATGCTAAGTATGGCATAAATGAACTAAAGAAGCTAAGAAAACTTACCCTCATCACAACAAATGTGATGAAGATCGCAACTAAGGTAACAATTGATCCAACGGCATAATGATACCAAACCTCATTATCAATGGCATATTTTCAAATCTTCTTAAGCTTCAGGCGCATTGCATCAATCTTCAAGCGCATTGCATTCATCTTCATCTTGTGATCATCGACGACATCGGCAACATACAACTCCAATGTCATCTTCTCTTCTTCAATTCTTTTAATTATTTCTTTCAAATACTCATTTTATTTTTCAACTAAATTTAACTTCTCCACAAGAGGGCCGGTTTCAAATTCCGATTCACATACCTCCTAGATTAAATGATCTCTATGTCAACTTGATGGCCATAATTGTCATAAATGTGAAATGCAACAAATAGTTATGAAAGAGAATTTACCACATCCGAATCGTAAAGCGGGCGAGGGCCGACGGGGACGGACATCAAGACCATGGCACTATGTATAAGAAACAATCATACAAAGTAAGAAAATTATACATACCAACTATATAAATCATAGAATCATACAAGTAACTATATAAATCAAGTACAACATAAAAAATTGAATACCTAATAATAATCTGGATCGTCGGGTTCAATAAATGCTCCGGGATCAATAAATGCATCATCATCATCATCACTATCGGTAATGACGTGCTCATCATCATCATTAATAAATGCATCATCATGTGGAAGGCCACCTTTACGTAATCGGTCAAGCATTGACAGGTCATCTGCAACAGTAACCTCTTCTAGTTTAGGCTCTTCTTGTTCCGGCTCAGGGGTGAAGTCGGGTTCACTGTCGCTGTCTACTTCAATGTTCTGGGGTGAAGTAGAGCGGTTCTTGAAACATTTTTTTGGAAAGACGTGTTTCTTGGAAGAATTCTCCTTCATATGTGTCTGGGTTAATGTGAGGTTCATAATCCTCTTCATTGGGGGGAGGTGGTCTAACACGTGGCGGCACTTCATAAACGACATCCCAACCATTGAGATTTGGATCACTTTGACAGGCCCACAGTAGATAGAAAACTTGGGTTGCCTGTTAAGCCATAATATAGACATCGGGAACATCCAAATGGGTGCTTTGTTTGATTTCCACTAGCCCTAAGTGTTCATGAGTCCTTCTAGTCTCCTTCGGCTGGAACCAATAACATTTGAAGACTATGATGTTTGGTGGGTTTGCACCATAGAATTGAAGTTCATAAATTGCTTTAACTCTGTGACGCCCCCGACTCAATCATGCACTAATCATACACGCAAACATGCACGATCAAGCACAGGGACTCACGGGAAGATATCACAACACAACTCTAACACAAATAAACGGAGATCCACAATATTACAGACCAGGGATCACGAAGATCCGAATACAAAAGTTAGTCATACAAATATTATCTGAGTACAGACATAGTTAGACAAGTTTTTGCCTTAAGAAGGCTAGCACAAACAATGACTCTATATCGAAAGGCATAGGCCTCCTGCCTGGGAGCCTCTGATCCTACTCCTGGTCGGCTGGCTCGGTCCAGTAGTAAGTGCCATCTGGACCCTCCTGGTAGTAAGCTCCTGAGGTGGCATCTGGCTCCGGGGCTCCATCGTCTGATGTATCATCAAAGTGGGGTATGGGGAAAAAGAAGTAACAAAGCAACCGTGAGTACTCATCCGAAGTACTCAACAAGCAAGGATCTACACTACATATGCAACACTATCAAAGGAGAAAGGCTGTATATGTGGACTGGGCTGCAGATATGCCAGAATAGAGAGAAGGCCTAGTCCTATCGAAGACTAGCATCTTCAAACATCTTCACGAAGCCACCATCTCGCAGCAATAGAAGACAGTAGAATAGCATTTTATTAAGCAAACATATTGAAGCAAGCCTAGAGATCCTTCCTCGACTCCCAGCGAGAAAGCGATCCCGAAGCTTCAATTAAGTAAGAAGTATCCAGTTCAAGTAGTAGATCAGGATATACAAATTGACCGTCCTTTACCATAGGACCGGCTATCGATAGATCATTCATCCCTGCAGGGGTGCACTACTGTTACCCAACATGCTCGATCAACTCCGGTCGGACACACTTGCTGGGTAATGCCCGGCCTCGGAAGATCAACATGAAGCAGCGCCCTAACTAGGCTCAGCAGAGAGGTCAGCACGCCAGACTAACCTATGCACCCAGAGGTCTTGGGCCATCACCCTGGGCACCCTGCGTGTTGCGAGACTGGCCGGGGTGCAGGCGCGACACTGAACTCGTCAGTGAAGTATCCAGCCCAATCCCAACAATCAGCCCGCACGATGAACCATGACGTCTGAAGAGCTTTCGGGAGAAACGTACGACATAGAGGGCCCCATAAACCATAATCCCGTGTGGTGGTAGTGCGTATAGGGCACGTTGACCCACTCAGATCAAATACCCAAATCCGATAGGCTGATTTAGAAACACGCGAAGACGATCAGAGTTTCTGAAGCTCCGCCACAATATCACACTCGAGCGCCCTTCCGGCACACCCGACATCATAGATCCCCTGCGGGTACCCATCAGGGTCGACCCGCCTGTAACAAAGGTCAAAGTAACCGTGTGGTCATAACATCAAGGGGGAAAACCCGAGGAATCACCCTTGGTGGATTCCACTCGATGAAAATATCAGGGTGAACGTATGAGGCATCACCCTCGAGGTTCACACTGAGGGGTTGCACGACAGAGTCATATCAGAAGTGGAGAAGGAGGAATCACCCTCGATGACCACGATCGAACAGCTACACTGCAGAGTATTCATCAGGAGTGCGTTATGAGGTATCACCCTCGGCACTCGATAGTAACTATGCAGAGTCGTACAACTAAGGGGGGGGGTGAGGTGATGTGTCGGTCTCTGGTCGACGATCACATTGATCAAGTCGTCGATGATCAAGCAGGGGCAACAAGGGTAAGGTGGTGGGGGTCACTGATGGTTCACTACCAACCTATACTAAGCAGTTTAACATAGGCAGGTAAGGTAACAATAAACAGGTTACAAAAGCAGGCTATGCATCAGAATAGGAGCAAACATTAACAGTAGCAAAATCTAATGCAAGCAGGAGAAATGGAATGGGCGATATCTGGATGCTCAAGGGGGGGCTTGCCTGGTTGCTCTGGCAAGAAAGTGGGGTCGTCAACGGGCTGCTCGTCTGTAGCGTAGTCGTACCCGACTGCAACGTCATCGGTCTCGACGTCTATCGAGAGAGAAGGAGGGGGAGAGAAACAATAAATTTCACGGCAATAATGCAAACAATATGTATGACATGCCTAAATGATATGCCGGGGTGTTCTACGGCCTAACTAAATGAATTAGCTAATTTAGGAATTTATTTGGAATTATTTAATTAAAGTTGGACACTATTCATTTATCAAAATCGGTCTAAAAGTTCCATGTTCATCTAGCTAGGGGCATCTGACAAGAATACGGAGGGCGTATTCGGGTTCGTATCGAAATTCTGAGCAACTTTCATATATAAATTATTTTCATCGGAGTTACGAATTATTTTATATGATTTTCTAAAGATTTAATTATTTTCTGAAATTTATTTAATCATTTTAAATCAACATTATCCAGAACAGTGTATGCTGGCAGCAGCATGACGTCAGCAGTCAACAGGGCGTTGACTGGGTCAAACTGACGTGTGGGTTCCACCTGTCATAGTCTGTTAGGTTTAATTAGGGTTTAACTAATCTAATTACAGTTTAATTAAACTAACTAATTAATTAGTTTAGCTTAATCAGAGTTAATTAACTTAACTAATTATTATTTATTTTATTTTTATCTTTTATTTTAAAACGTTCTGGGCAGTGGGCCCCGTCTGTCATTGACACAGGGGCGTCGGGCCCATTTGCCAGTGGCCCATAGGCCACAAGCGGGCGCGCGGGCGCTGGCCACGGGCGCGCGCCGGCGCGGGGAGCGGCGAGGCGAGGCCAGCAGCGGAGGCCGGCGGGCGACGGCGCGAGGGGCCGGTGGCCATGGGTGGAGCGGCACCACCAGCAGCATGCAGCTGCGGGGAGAGGGGGAGGCGTGGTGAGCCGCAGGCAGGGGACCGAGGCGCGGCCAAGCAAGGCCGCCGTAGGCGCGAGCGCTATGAGGCGGTGGCGTGAGCAAAGGTGACGCGACGAGCACGAGGCAGGCACGCGAGGCTTCGGCGGGTTGCGGCAAGCAGTGTGGCTGCACGGGCGGAGCGGCAGCAAAGCCACGGTGATGTGAGGCTCGGCAGGGACGAGACAGGGCAGAGGCGGGTGACTGCCGCGGTGAGGGCGAGGCGGGACAGCGGCCAGGCACGCGAGCGTGCGTGCGCACGCGGTGAGTGCGGGGCGAGGGAGAGAGAGGTGGCCGGGGGCCTCACCGAGGCGTGCAGGGTCAAGGCAGCGGGGGGGAAGGTAGAGGAGGAGGACGGGGACGATGGTGGGGCAGCTCCGGCGAGGTCCAGGCGCCGGCAACGATCGGCGTCGGCCCGATCCCGATCCAGAACTGGATCGGGGGGAGGGTGGAGCGAGCGAGGGGGGAAGTGGGGGCGGGCTAGGGTTTCGGTGCCCCCAGGGGGGTATAGGATAGAGGAGGCAGTGGGCTGGCCTGGTGGGCTGAGGCCTAGTTGGCCTGGGGGGGATTTCTTTTTTTTCTGTTTTGCCCTTTTCTTTTCTGTTTTCTGTTTTTGCAAAATTGTGTGGCCTCATATTTAGTTTTGTAAAATATGTGAACTAGTCACAAAACTCCAGTGCAACATCTACTAATGCCATAAAATGGTTTTGAGTTCATATCATTTCATTTGCAATTTTATAAAACTAAATGGGATTAAATATTGTTGTTTTGGCACTGTTAGAGTCACTTAATTAATTTATTAAATGTTAGTTACTATTTTAGAATGGTCCCTAGAATATTTGTCACCTAATAAACATTTTAGTTTCTGATCTGAACAACTTTTATTTTCCACTTTAATTCAATTTGAATTTTGAGTTAGGAGTTGAAATGCAATATGATGCAAATGATGATTTGGCACTGTTAATCATGCTGACTTGTCATTATCAAAAGTGATTACTGTGGCTAATGACATGGGGTGTTACAATTCTCCTCATCTATCAAGAATTCTCGTCCCGAGAATTAAGAGGAAGACTGAAAGAAAGCGGGGTATTCTTCACGCAGACGATCCTCGCGTTCCCAAGTGGCTTCATCTTCAGAATGATTCGACCACTGAATCTTGAGGAATTTGATTGACTTCTGACGAGTTCGACGCTCAGCTTGATCAAGAATACGGATGGGATATTCTGGATAAGACAGTTCTTCCCGTAATTCAAGCATTTCGTGATCCACAGCTCGAATAGGATCCTTGAAGCAGCGACAGAGTTGGGATACCTGAAAGACATCATGCACTTGAGAAAGATTTGGTGGCAATTGCAATTGATATGCCACTTCTCCTCGACGGGCAAGAATACGGAACGGGCCAATGTAGCGAGGAGCTAACTTGCCTTTGATTCCGAACCGATGAGTGCCTTTCAACAGGGTGACGCGAAGGTAAGCTTGCTCGCCAGGTTGATAGACCATTTCCTGGTGCTTTCGATCATAGTTGCTCTTCTGACGAGACTGAGCAGTTTTCAGATGTTCACGGACAATGTCCGGTCCGACGAGTGAGCGTTCCCCAGTTTCTGACCAATTCAGAGGGGTTCGACACTTACGTCCGTAAAGAACTTCAAACGGTGCCATCTTCAGACTAGCTTGATAGCTATCGTTGTAAGAGAATTCAGCATACGGGAGAGATTCCTCCCATTTCTTACCGAAGGAGATGACGCAAGCTCGAAGCATATCTTCGAGCACTTGATTAACTCGTTCGACTTGACCCTGTGACTGAGGGTGAAAAGCAGTGCTGAAAGACAGGTGAGTTCCCATAGCTTCTTGGAAACTATTCTAGAATCTGGAGGTGAAGAGGCTACCACGATCCAAACTGATCTCCAACGGAACACCGTGGAGTGACACAATTCGGGAAACATACAAGTCTGCTAACTGGCTAGCAGTGATTGTCTCCTTAACTGGCAGAAAGTGAGCAACCTTGGAGAATCGGTCAATGACGACAAAAATAGCATCATGACCCTTCTGAGATCTGGGAAAACCAGTAATGAAATCCATTTGGACCTTGTCCCATTTCCATTCAGGAGTATCAAGTGGTTGCAGAGTTCCAGCAGGCCTTTGATGTTCTGCTTTAATGCGGCGACAAACATCACACTCAGAAACATAACGAGCAATATCTTGCTTCATATTAGGCCACCAGTATCTCTGACAAATGTCACGGTACATCTTTGTGCTACCAGGATGAATTTACAGAGGAGTGTCATGTGCTTCTTTCATAACATGTTCCCTCTCATCCTTGAACTTGGGTACGAAGAGACGGTGTTGGAAAAATAGGATCCCATCCTTATCAAGATGGAATTCCGACGGCTTTCCTTTTTCGAGGTATCGCTTAATCCTTTCAACTTCAGAGTCATACTTTTGTATAATCTTAATGCTGTGCTCTAAATCTGGTTTGACAACCAGGGTATTGAGATAACCCTGTGGAACAATATGGAGGTTCAACTTGCGAAGCTCTTCATAGAGGAGAGGTTGTGCTTCCTGAACCATAAGATTGTTGCAATAAGCCTTGCGACTCAAAGCATCGGCCCATTAACCAAGCCACAATCCAGAATAAATACCCACTGCCCCAGATCAATGATCTTTATGATCAGCTTGCTGGATCCGCTGTCTTCTCGAAACTTGACTTGAGGTTGGGTTATCATCAGATCTGTGTTCGCAAAGAGTATATTCTGAAGACTGCCTTTGTTATTCGATATGGCTCTTATGAGTACACTGTCATGTCATTTGGTTTAACAAATGCTCCAACAACCTTCTCCCGGTTGATGAACTATATCTTCATGGACTACCTCGACAAATTCGTCGTGGTTTATCTAGATGATATCCATATATATTCCAAGAATGAAGAAGAACATGCTGAACATCTTCGGCTTGTATTGGAGAAGCTACGAGAACATCAGTTGTATGCTAAATTCTCCAAGTGTGAATTCTGGTTATCTGAAGTGACCTATCTTGGTCATGTGATTTCCAAGAATGGCATTGCTGTTAACCCCGAACGAGTTTAGGCTATTCTTGACTAGACTCCCCCAAAGAATGTCAAGCAAGTCAGAAGTTTTCTCGAACTCGCTAGTTATTGCCGTCGATTCGTTGAGAACTTTTCCAAGATTGCAAAGCCACTTACTGATCTGCTCCACAAAGGTGTTAAATTTGAGTGGACAGAAAAATGTCAAGAAAGCTTTCAGACACTGAAAGATAAGTTAATATCTGCCCCAGTGCTAGCACCCCTGGATTCCCAAAAGGATTTCGTGATATACTGTGATGCATCTCGTCAAGGATTAGGCTGTGTCCTAATGCAAGAGCGCAAAGTGATTGCTTATGCCTCTCGACAATTGCGTCCTCATGAAGAAAATTACCCAGTGCACGATCTCGAACTTTCTGCGGTTATTTATGCTCTGAAGCTATAGGGCCCATAGGTCCCAGGATCGAAACCTGGCTCTGATACCAGCTTGTGATGCCCCCGACTCAATCGTGCACTAATCATACATGCAAACATGCACGATCAAGCACAGGGACTCACGGGAAGATATCACAACACAACTCTATCACAAATAAACGGAGATCCACAATATTACAGACCAGGGATCACGAAGATCCGAATACATAAGTCAGTCATACAAATATTATCTGAGTACAGACATAGTTAGACAAGTTTTTGCCTTAAGAAGGCTAGCACAAACAACGACTCTAGATCGAAAGGCGTAGGTCTCCTACCGAGGAGCCTCCGATCCTACTCCTGGTCGGCTGGCTCGGTCCAGTAGTAAGTGCCATCTGGACCCTCCTGGTAGTAAGCTCCTGAGGTGGCATCTGACTCCGGGGCTCCATCGTCTGATGTATCATCAAAGTGGGGTATGGGGAAAAAGAAGTAACAAAGCAACCGTGAGTACTCATCCGAAGTACTCAACAAGCAAGGATCTACACTACATATGCAACATTATCAAAGGAGAAAGGCTGTACATGTGGACTGGGCTGCAGATATGCCAGAATAGAGAGAAGGCCTAGTCCTATCGAAGACTAGCATCTTCAAACATCTTCACAAAGCCACCATCTCGCAGCAATAGAAGAGAGTAGAATAGCATTTTATTAAGCAAACATGTTGAAGCAAGCCTAGAGATCCTTCCTCGACTCCCAGCGAGAAAGCTATCCCGAAGCTTCAATTTAGTAACAAGTATCCAGTTCAAGTAGTAGATCAGGATATACAAACTGAGCGTCTTTACTGTAGGACCGGCTATCGATAGATCATTCATCCCTGCAGGGGTGCACTACTGTTACCCAACACGCTCGATCAACTCCGGTCGGACACACTTGCTGGGTAATGCCCGGCCTCGGAAGATCAACACGAAGCAGCGCCCTACCTAGGCTCAGCAGAGAGGTCAGCACGCCAGACTAACCTATGCACCCAGAGGTCTTGGGCCATTGCCCTGGGCACCCTGCGCGTTGCGAGATTGGCCGGGGTGCAGGCGCGACACTGAACTCGTCAGTGAAGTATCCAGCCCAATCCCAACAATCAGCCTGCACGGTGAACCGTGACGTCTGAAGAGCTTTCGGGAGAAACGTACGACGTAGAGGGCCCCATAAACCATAATCCCGCGTGGTGGTAGTGCGTATAGGGCACGTCGACCCACTCAGATCAAATACCCAAATCCGATAGGCTGATTTAGTAACACGCAAAGACGATCAGAGTTTCTAAAGCTCCGCCACAATATCACACTCGAGGGCCCTTCCGGCACACCCGACATCATAGATCCCCTGCGGGTACCCATCAGGGTCGACCCGCCTGTAACAAAGGTCAAAGTAACCGTGTGGTCATAACATCAAGGGGGAAAACCTGAGGAATCACCCTCGATGGATTCCACTCGATGAAAATATCAGGGTGAACGTATGAGGCATCACCCTCGAGGTTCACACTGAGGGGTTGCACGACAGAGTTGTATCAGAAGTGGAGAAGGAGGAATCACCCTCGATGACCATGATCGAACAGCTACACTACAGAGTATTCATCAGGAGTGCGTTACGAGGTATCACCCTCGGCACTCGACAGTAACTATGCAGAGTCGTACAACTAAGGGGGGGGGGTGAGGTGATGTGTCGGTCTCTGGTCGACGACAACATTGATCGAGTCATCGATGATCAAGCAGGGACAACAAGGGTAAGGTGGTGGGGGTCACTGATGGTTCACTACCAACCTATACTAAGCAGTTTAACATAGGCAGGTAAGGTAACAATAAACAGGTTACAAAAGCAGGCTATGCATCAGAATAGGAGCAAACATTAACAGTAGCAAAATCTAATGCAAGCAGGAGAAATGGAATGGGTGATATCTGGATGCTCAAGGGGGGGGGGGCTTGCCTGGTTGCTCTGGCAAGAAAGTGAGGTCATCAACGGGCTGCTCGTCTGTAGCGTAGTCGTACCCGGCTACAACGTGGTCGGTCTCGGCGTCTATCGAGAGAGAAGGAGGGGGGAGAGAAACAATAAATTTCACGGCAATAATGCAAACAATATGTATGACATGCCTAAATGATATGCCGGGGTGTTCTACGGCCTAACTAAATGAGTTAGCTAATTTAGGAATTTATTTGGAATTATTTAATTAAAGTTGGGCACTATTCATTTATCTAAATTGGTCTAAAAGTTCCATGTTCATCTAGCTAGGGGCATCTGACAAGAATACGGAGGGCGTATTCGGGTTCGTATCGAAATTCTGAGCAACTTTCATATATAAATTATTTTCATTGGAGTTACGGATTATTTTATATGATTTTCTGAAATTTATTTAATCATTTTAAATCAACACTTATCCAGAACAGTGTATGCTGATGTCAGTATGATGTCAGCAGTCAACAGGGCGTTGACTGGGTCAAACTGACGTGTGGGTCCCACCTGTCATAGTCTGTTAGGTTTAATTAGGTTTAACTAATCTAATTACAGTTTAATTAAACTAACTAATTAATTAGTTTAGCTTAATCAGAGTTAATTAACTAAATTAATTAATTAATTATTCATTATTTATTTTATTTTTATCTTTTATTTTAAAACGTTCTGGGCAGTGGGCCCCGTCTGTCATTGACATAGGGGTGTTGGGCCTATTTGCCAGTGGCCCATAGGCCACAAGCGGGCGCGCGGGCGCAGCCAGGGGCGAGCCCGGGCGCTGGCCACGGGCGCGCGCCGGCGTGGGGAGCGGCGAGGCGAGGCCAGCGGCGGAGGCCGGCAGGCGACGGCGCGAGGGGTCGGTGGCCACGGGCGGGTCGGAGCGGCGCCACCAGCAGCACGCAGCTGCGGGGCGAGGGGGAGGCATGGTGAGCTGCGGGCAGAGGACCGAGGCGCGGCCAGGTGAGGCCGCCGTGGGCACGAGCGATAGGAGGCGGTGGCGCGAGCAAAGGCGACGCGGCGAGCGCGAGGCAGGCGCGCGAGGCTCCGGCGGGCTGCGGCAAGCAGCGTGGTTGCGCGGGCGGAGCGGCAGCAAAGCCACAGCGATGTGAGGCTCGGCAGGGATGACACAGGGCAGAGGCGGGCGACAGCCGCGGCGAGGGCGAGGCGGGACGGCGGCCGGGCACGCGAGCGCGCAGGCGCACGTGGTGAGTGCGGGGCGAGGGAGAGAGAGGCAGCCGGGGGCCTCACCGAGGCGTGCAGGGTCAAGGCAGCGGGGGGGGAGGTCGAGGAGGTGGACAAGGACGACGACGGGGCAGCTCCGGCGAGGTCCAGGCGGCGGCAACGATCGGTGGGGCAACGGGCGGCGTCGGCCCGATCCCGATCCAGAACTGGATCGGGGGGAGGGGGGAGCGAGCGAGGGGGGAAGTGGGGGTGGGCTAGGGTTTCGGTGCCCCCAGGGGGGGTATAGGCTAGGGGAGGGAGTGGGCTGGCCTGGTGGGCTGAGGCCAGCTGGGCTAGGCCCAGTTGGCCTGGGGGGGGGTTTCTTTTTTTTTTTTTCTGTTTTGCCCTTTTCTTTTTTGTTTTCTGTTTTTGCAAAATTGTGTGGCCTCATATTTAGTTTTGTAAAATATGTGAACTAGTCACAAAACTCCAGTGCAACATCTACTAATGCCATAAAACGGTTTTGAGTTCATATCATTTCATTTGCAATTTTATAAAACTAAATGGGATTAAATATTGTTATTTTGGCACTGTTAGAGTCACTTAATTAATTTATTAAATGTTAGTTACTATTTTAGAATGGTCCCTAGAATATTTGTCACCTAATGAACATTTTAGTTTCTGATCTGAACAACTTTTATTTTCCACTTTAATTCAATTTGAATTTTGAGTTAGGAGTTGAAATGCAATATGATGCAAATGATGATTTGGCACTGTTAATCATGCTGACTTGTCATTATCAAAAGTGATTACTGTGGCTAATGACATGGGGTGTTTTGTGCCATCATCAGCTTCCCATCTGCATCTAGTTGGGTTCTTTTGCCCGTTTTGTGCCATGTCATCTGTCTCGCCGTTTCTTCGACCATGAAAAGACATTGAAGTCTTGGTATGGTTGGCATATACCGAAGAACATTTACGGGGATTTTGGTCTGCGTCTTCTCACCCATACCGTTGTCTACCACAACATACCTAGATGACATGCAAATGGGACAATAGTTCAAGTCCGCATACTGAAGCCAAAATAAGGCACATCCTTTCTCACAGGCATGTATCTTCTCATAGGGCATCTTAAGAGCACGGAGGATTTTGTCTGACTGGTACAGGTTTGCAGGTAGTACATGGCCTTTGGGTAGAAAACATCCAAATACTGTCATCAGTGCGTCGTAGCATTCTCTGCCCAAGTTGAATTGAGCCTTCAGAGCCATTATTTGTGAGATGGCATCCAGCTGACAAAGCTCAGTGTGCTCATGGAGAGGACGTTTTGAAGACTCCAACATTTCATTGAAGGCCTTTGCAGATTCCTCCATCTCATCATCCGTTGAATTGAGCCTTCAGAGCCATTATTTGTGAGATGGCATCCAGCTGACAAAGCTCAGTGTGCTCATGGAGAGGACGTTTTGAAGACTCCAACATTTCATTGAAGGCCTTTGCAGATTCCTCCATCTCATCATCCGAGTCCCGAGCATCATCAAAGCCTTGCACCATGTCTTGCATCCCGGTACCATGCTCGTCGGTGCGACGATGAAGCACCTCAGCTCTGGCACGTTGGGCAGACTCGCCATGAAATGTCCACACCGTATAATTTGGCGTGAAACCCCACTTCTGCAGGTGTTTTCCCATTTCATCCTCTGTCCTCTTGTGCCAATTGTTGCACCCGGCACAGGGGCACCATGTTATCCTCGGGCCATTTGCAAATGCGGCTCTCAGAAACCCCTTGGTTTTTGTTAACCATTCAATGGTCATGTCTTTCTGACTAGTGTGACCGGTGTACATCCATGCACAATCAGTCATCTTACCTAGCTACTGGACACATAAGAAATATATATATATAAATCACCATGTATATATTCATCAGTTAATGGAGTTTGTCACTTTTATTACGTCCATGGAACCTAGACGCTAATAGGTAAAGATAGGTCCTAATCCCACCCGAGTATGTGTAGATTGGGTTCGTTTTCCCATGCTCTGCTCCGGATCCGACGCAAAATTTCGGCAGCACCACCCCGCTGTTCTCCTGATACACGTCTCGGCAATAAGCAGAGAGGATGTGTACCCGGAGAACAACAGGGGGGCACTGACAAAATTCTGCATCGGATCCGGAGCAGAGCATATGGGAAAACGAACCCAATCTACACATATACTCGGGCTGTCCATGGATAACGTTGGACAATTTGAAAGAATCACGGTTATAAATATGCAAATGCATGCATATTTATAGATGTAACCCTTTCGAACGGGAGACGCATAGTGGTCACGCATACTGATGATTGAAGACACCTATAGCTAGCAAGTTTCAGCGGCACGAAGATCAGAACAAAGCAAATGAAGGGGGGAGGAGGAGATGTCATTTGTGCTCACCCATGAACACAGGGGCAGAGCTCGTCAAACACTAGACCCTCGCAGCGACGAAAAAACTGCACATTTAAATCGAAAGATGAGTAACATAGCAATTTTGTTTTTTCCGTCGACCTAACTAAGTATTTACAACAGGACGAGCGGGTTAGGGGGTTCCTTGGCGTCGATGGAACCCTAAATAGCAAGTGTCATCGGTGCGAGATACATGTGGCGCTCGGCGTTGAACACTAGATCCACATCCCACAAGTGAAGCCGGCGCCCGGCGTCCCGCAACAATAGTTCTGGTGGCCGATGATGGTCGAGCACCTTGGCGAATTTGTCTGGCGGCCTTTGCGATGAGGATTAAAGCCAAGTTTTGAAATTTTCAAACAACCAAACCGACTTGAGTCCGTTTGGGTGTTTCAAGTTTCAACACTTGCCTTTTAATCGTCATCTTAGAGGCTGCCGGACAAATTCGCAATGGTGTTCGACCGCCATCAACGCCGAGAACTGTTGCTGTGGGATGCCGGACGCCGGCGTCACTTGTGGGACATGGATGTAGTGTTCGACATCGATGGCCACATGTATCTCGCACCGATGATACTTCCTATTTAGGGTTCCATCAACAACGAGGAACCTCCTAACCCGCTCGACCCGGTTTCGTCGGTGATGCACCCCTAATCTTCTTCTTCCTCCTCCTCTTCTTCTTCCTCCTTTTCTTCTTCTTCCTCTTCTTCTTCTTCTTCTTCTTCTTCTTCTTCTTCTTCTTCTTCTTCTTCTTCTTTTTTTTCATCTTTCTTCTTTCTTCTTAACCTAAACTAAACCTAATAAATTTAACCTAAACTAAACTAAATCTAAACCTAAAAAACAGAAACCAAACCTAAACTAAACCAAGCCTAAATTAAACTAAACCTAATTAAACTAAATCTAAAAAAATAGAAAAAAAAGAAAAAAAGGGATGTCTCACCTTCAAGCGCGGCAGGGGGTGCCGGATGGAGGTGGGCGGCAGGGCGGGGCACTGGGGCGGCCGGGGCGGGGCGGGGCGGTGGGGGCGGCTCGTGTGTGATGAGGGAGGGAGAGAGAGGGGAGAGAGAGAGAGAGGGACGTGGGGCTGGCGGCTATTTAGTTTAGGTCACAGCTCTTTGTCGTCTGCTAGCGGACGACAAAGAGCCTAGCTAACGGATGTCAGTTGGCCACTTTATTTGTCGTCAGCTAGCTGACGGCAAAGATTCTTTGCCGTCCGCTAGCTGACGACAAAGAAAGTGGCCGTTAGGAGGCCCTCGCTGGTACGCCACCCTCCCTCTTTGCCGTCCGCTAGGGGACGGCAAAGCTTCTATGCCGTCCGCTAGCGGACGGCAAAGAATTGACTGATGGCAAACACCGTCTTTGCCGTCCGCTCTTTCTTTGTCGTCAGCTTTCTGTATGCTGATGGCAAAGACCTCCTTTGCCGTCAGCTAGCTGACGGCAAAGAACTGGCTGACGGCAAAGATCCTGATTCCAGTAGTGATCCTTAAAAGAATAATTAGCAAGCATGGTGGAGATTTCAGCTTCAGGTATCTTTCTTTCATTAGAGATGATGTCTTTCATATATTTTGCATAAGGGGCCATCTTTAATATATCAGTCAAGCGAGTGCGCAAAAAGACTGGCCTAAGCATTTCAGTAAAATGTTCAAATTCTTCATCATCCTTTTTCTTAGTTGATTTGGGTGGAAATGGCTTGGGCTTTTGAACCCATGGTTCTCTTTCTCTTCCATGTTTTCTAGCAACAAAGTCTCTTTTATCATATCTTTTATTTTTAGATTGTGGGTTATCAAGATCAGCAGCTGGTTCTATCTCAGCATCATTATCTGGTTGAGTGTCTTCATGAACATCATCATTATCTTTTTCATTATCACTATGTGAATCTTCATTACCAGATTGAGTTTCAGCATCAGAAATAGAAACATCATTGTTTTCAGGATTTTTTTCCATTGCAGGTTCACTAGAAGCAAGCAAAGTCCTATCATTTTTCTTTTTCTTCTTCTTTCTAGAAGGACTAGGTGCATCAATGTTGATTCTTTGAGAGTCTTGTTCAATTATTTTAGGGTGACCTTCAGGATAAAGTGGTTCCTGAGTCATTCTACCTCCTCTAGTCATTACTCTAATTGCATGATCATTCATATTATTATTCATTTCATCAAGCAATTCTCTTTGAGATTTAGCAACTTGTTCTAGTTGAGTTTGAACCATAGAGGCATGTTTTCCTACACCTCTAACATCATTGGAGATTCTAAATAACAAGTCACTTAAGCGAGCAATCATATCATAATTATATTTCAAGTGTTTCATATCATTTCATTGAAGTGATCTTGCTTTCTGATGTAATTATCAAACTCATAAAGGCATTGGCTAGGATGCATATTATAAGGATTGTCCCTTTCATCAAATTTCATTAAAGAGTTTACCTCTACCACCTTGGGTCGTGGTGTGTCAAGTCCATGTATCTCTTCAATAGGAGGTAAATTTTGAACATCCTCTGCTTTAATACCTTTTTTCCTTCATAGATTTCTTTGCCTCTTGCATATCTTCCGGACTGAGATATAAGATACCAATCTTCTTTGTAGTGGGTTTATGCGGTGGTTCAGGAAGAGTCCAATCATCATAATTTTTCAATATATTATTCAATAATTTCTCAGCTTGTTCAACAGTTCGTTCCCTGAAAACACAACCAGCACAACTATCTAGGAAGTCCCTAGAAGCATCGGTTAGTCCATTATAGAAGATATCAAGTATTTCATTTTTCTTAAGAGGATGATCAGGCAAAGCATTAAGCAATTGGAAAAGCCTCCCCCAAGCTTGTGGGAGACTCTTCTTCAATTTGCACAAAGTTAAATATTTCCTGTAAGGCAGCTTGTTTCTTATGAGCAGGAAAATATTTTTCAGGGAAGTAATAAATCATATCCTGGGGACTACGCACACAACCAGGAGCAAGAGTATTGTACCATATCTTAGCATCACCCTTTAATGAGAATGGAAATAATTTGAGAATATAGTAATAGCGACTCTTCTCATCATGAGCAAATAGGGTGGCTATATCATTCAATTAACTCTGGATCGACAGAGAATTCATAATCCTTATCATCAACAAAGATAGGTGAAGTAGCAAACTTGGGATCACACTTCATTCTAGCATTCAAAGATTTCTCCTTCAGTATGCATAATAATTTCTTAAGATCATCTCTATCATTGCAAGCAAGAAAATCTATAGTTGTCTCCTCATCCATAACATAACCTTCAGGTATCTTAGGCAATTCATATCTAGGAGAGCTAGGTCTAATAGGTGTTTCAACATTTTTAGTTTCAGGTATTTCATAGGTTTCAATGATCTCATCAGTTTCAGTAATTTCATTCTCTTTAGCTCTAGCAATTTGTTCATCAAGAAGATCACCTAGTGGCACACCATCATCAAGCAAGGTACTAGCATCATCATGAGTAGTATTTATAGAAGTAGCATCATCAATAACTTGCGACATATTAGGATTAATAGCATGTGGTGGTGTTGCAAGTCTACTAAAAACAGAAGGTGAATCAAGTGCAGAGTGTGATGGCAGTTCCTTACCTCCCCTCGTCCTGGAGGGAACGATCTTGGTCTTTGTATCCTTTAGATTCTTCATAGTGATAAATAGATAATAATCCCAAGTGACTCAACAAATATAGATATGCTCCCCGGCAACGGCGCCAGAAAAATGTCTTGATAACCCACAAGTATAGGGGATGGCAACAGTTTTCGAGGGTAGAGTATTCAACCCAAATTTATAGATTCGACACAAGGGGAGCCAAAGAATATTTGCAAGTATTAGCAGCTGAGTTGCCAATCTAAACACACCTGGAGATTAATTATCTGTAGCAAGATGATCAGTAGCAAAGTAATATGATAGTTTTGATAACAGTAGTAACAGTAGCGGTAACGGTAACAATGATAGCAATGATTTTGTAGCAATTGTGACAGCAGCAATAGCAATAGTAACTTAGCAGAAACAATATGTTGAAAATTCGTAGGCATTGGATCGGTGAATTCGTTGGATGATATTCATCATATAACAGTCATAACCTATGGCGATACGGCAATAGCTCCAGTTCATAAATATAATGTAGGCATGTATTCCGTAAATAGTCATACGTGCTTATGGAAAGAACTTGAATGACATCTTTTGTCCTACCCTCCCGTGGCAGTGGGGTCCATAAGGAAACTAAGGGATATTAAGGCCTCCTTTTAATAGAGAACCGGAACAAAGCATTGCACACAGTGAATACATGAACTCCTCAAATTACAGTCATCACCGAAAAGTATCCCGACTATTGTCACTCCGGGGTTTACGGATCATAACACGTAATAGGTGACTATAACTTGCAAGATCGGATCTAGAACATAGATATAATGATGATAACATAAACAGTTCAGATCTGAAATCATGGCACCCAGGCCCGAAGTGACAAGCATTAAGCATGGCAAAGTCATAGCAATATCAATCTCAGAACATAATGGATACTAGGGAACAAGACCTAACAAAACTAACTCGATTACTTGATGAATCTCATCCAACTCCCTCACCGACCAGCGAGCCTATGAAGGAATTACTCACTCTCAGTGGGGAGCATCATGGAATTGGCGATGGAGAAGGGTTGGTGATGACGAAGATCGAAGATTCCCCTCTCCGGAGCCCCAAACGGACTCCAGGTCTGGCCTCCCGGTGAAGAACAGGAGGTGGCGGTGGCTCCATCTCGTGAAACGCAATAATTCTTTCTCCCTAATTTTTTCTCCAAAAATAGGATTTTATAGCATCGGAGATAGGGTCAGCGGGGCCACCAGGTGGCACAACCCACCTGGGCGTGTCAGGAGGGGGGGCGCCCTGGTGGGTTGTGCTCCCCCAGGGACCCCCCCTCCAGTGGTTCTTGGCTCCAGTATTTTTCTTTTATTGTATAAAAATTCTCCAAAAAATTTCGTTCCATTCCGAGAACTTTTATTTCTGCACAAAAACAACACCATGGTAGTTCTACTAAAAACAGCATCAGTCCGGGTTAGTTTCATTCAAATCATGCAAATTAGAGTCCAAAACAAGAGTAAAAGCCTTAGGAAAAGTAGATACGATGGAGACGTATCAACTCCCCCAAGCTTAAACCTTTGCTTATCCTCAAGCAATTCAATTGATAAACCGAAAGTGAAAAAGAAAACCTTTTACGAACGCTTTTGCTCTTGTTTACATAAATAAGCTTAAGTAGCACCCAGGTTTTCATCAAAGATTATAACTAACCATGTCAACAATAACTCTTAGAAATTATATTAACTCATATCAATGGCATAAGCAACTAGCGAGCAATAATAAACCATCTCAAATGACAACACTTTGTCAAAACAATCATGATATAATATGACAACAGTGGTATCTCGCTAGCCCTTTCTGAGACCGCAAAACATAAATGCAGAGCACCTCCAAATTTCGAGCAACGACAAAATATTGTAATTCATGGTAGAAAAGATCCAGTCATGATGTATCCAACATTAGCTATACACAATGCATGAGGATGACAATAGTGCTCTTAGATTTGGCGCTTATTTGAGAAGGTGATGACACAACATAAAATTAAATAGATAGTCCCTTCGTACAGGGAAGCAGTGATTTGCAGCGGTTTGCTACTTCTTGAGCTTGCGTTGGTTTTTCCCTTGAAGAGGAAAGGGTGATGCAGCACAGTAGAGATAAGTATTTCCCTCAGTTAAGAACCAAGGTATCAATCCAGTAGGAGGAAACGCGCAAGTCCCCAATAGATGCACCTGCACAAACAATCAAACACTTGCACCCAACGCGATAAAAGGGGTTGTCAATCCCTTCATGGTCACTTGCAAAGGTGAGATCTGATAGAGATAAATAAAACTAAACAAAAGATAAAATATTTTTGGTTTTTTTTGGTTTATAGATCTGAAAATAAAAGATTGCAAAATAGTAGATTGGAAACAAATATGATTGAAAATAGACCCGAGGGCCATAGGTTTCACTAGAGGCTTCTCTCTTGAAGGCAAATAATACGGTGGGTGAACACATTACTGTCGAGCAATTGATAGAAAAGCGCAAAGTTATGACGATATCCAAGGCAATGATTATGCATATAGGCATCACGTCCGTGTCAAGTAGACCGACTCCTGCCTGCATCTACTACTATTACTCCACACATCGACCGCTATCCAGCATGCATCTAGAGTATTAAGTTCATAAAGAACGGAGTAACGCTTTAAGTAAGATGACATGATGTAGAGGAATAAACTCAAGCAATATGATGAAAACCCCATCTTTTTATCCTCGATGGCAACAATTCAATACGTGTCTCACTACCACTACTTTGTCACTGGGTGAAATCATGCAAGATTGAACCCAAAGCTAAGCACCTCTCCCATTGCAAGAAAAACTAATCTAGTTGGCCAAACCAAACCGATAATTCGAAGAGAAATACAAAGATATCAAATCATGCACATAAGAATTCAGAGAAGATTCAAATAATATTCATAGATAAGCTAATCATAAATCCACAATTCATTAGATCTCGACAAACACACCGCAAAAGAAGATTACATCGGATAGATCTCCAAGAACATCGAGGAGAACATGGTATTGAGAATCAAAGAGAGAGAAGAAGCCATCTAGCTACTAGCTATGGACCCGTAGGTCTGTGGTAAACTACTCAGGCTTCATCGGAAGGGCAATAGGGTTGATGTAGAAGCCCTCCGTGATCGAATCCCCCTCCGGCAGGATGCCGAAAAAGGCCCCAAGATGGGATCTCATGGGAATAGAAGGTTGCGGCGGCGGAAAAGTATTTTCATGGATGCTTTTGAGGGTTTTGGAATATATGTGAATATATAGGACGAAGGGCTAGGTCAAGGGAGTCCCGAGGGGGCCCACAAGGTAGGGGGCGCCCCCTCCACCCTTGCCGCCGCCTCGTGGCTCTTCTGGCTTGGACTCCAAGTCCCCTGGGTGTCTTCTGGTCCAAGAAAAATCATCGTGAAGTTTTATTCCGTTTGGTATTCCTTTTCTGCGAAGCTCAAAAACAAGGAAAAAACAGAAACTGGCACTGGGCTCTAGGTTAATAAGTTAGTTCTAAAAATAATATAAAATAGCATAATAATGCATATAAAACATCCAAAACAGATAATATAATAGCATGGAACAATAAAAAATTATAGATACGTTGGAGACGTATCAAGCATCCCCAAGCTTAATTCCTGCTCGTCCTCGAGTAGGTAAACGAGAAAAACAGAACTTTTGATGTGGAATGCTACCTAACATATTTATCCATGTAATTTTCTTCATTGTGGCATGAATGTTTAGATCCATAAGATTCAAAACAAAAGTTTAATATTGACATAAAAACAATAATACTTCAAGCATACTAATAAAGCAACCATGTCTTCTCAAAATAACATGGCCAAAGAAAGTTATCCCTACAAAATCATATAGTCTGGCTATGCTCCATCTTCATCACACAAATTATTAAATCATGCACAACCCCGATGACAAGCCAAGCAATTATTTCATACTTTTGATGTTTTCAACTTTTCACGCAATACATGAGCGTGAGCCATGGATATAGCACTATAGGTGGAATAGAATATGGTGGTTGTGGAGAAGACAAAAAAGAAGGAGATAGTCTCACATCAACAAGGCATATCAACGGTCTATGAAGATGCCCATCAATATATATCAATGTGAGTGAGTAGGGATTGCCATGCAACGGATGCACTAGAGCTATAAGTTTATGAAAGCTCAAAAAGAAACTAAGTGGGTGTGCATCTAACTCGCTTGCTCACGAAGACCTAGGGTAATTCGAGGAAGCCCATCATTGGAATATACAAGACAAGTTCTATAATAAAAAATTCCCACTAGTATATGAAAGTGACAACATAGGAGACTCTCTATCATGAAGATCATGGTGCTACTTTGAAGCACAAGTGTGGAAAAAGGATAGTAACATTGCCCCTTCTCTCTTTTTCTCTCATTTTTTTATTTTGGTGGGCTTCTTGGCCTCTTTTATTTTTTTTGTGGGCTTATTTGGCCTCTTTTATTTTTTGTAAAGTCCGGAGACTCATCCCAACTTATGAGGGAATCATAGCTTCCATCATCCTTTCCTCACATGGGGCAATGCTCTAACAATGATGATCATCACACTTTTATTTACTTACAACTCAAGAAACACAACTCGATACTTAGAACAAAATATGACTCTATATGAATGCCTCTGGCGGTGTACCGGGATGTGCAATGATCTAGCGTAGCAAATGACATAAAAAAAGGACAAGCCATGTAAACATCATGCTAGCTATCTTACGATCATGCAAAGCAATATGACAATGATGGAGGGTGTCATAATAAACGGAATGGTGGAAAGTTGCATGGCAATATATCTCGGAATGACTATGGAAATGCCATAATAGGTAGGTATGGTGGTTGTTTTGAGGAAGGTATAAGGTGGGTGTAAGGCACCGGCGAAAGTTGCGCGGTACTAGAGAGGCTAGCAATGGTGGAAGGGTGAGAGTGCGTATAATCCATGGACTCAACATTAGTCATAAAGAACTCACATACTTATTGCAAAAGTCTATTAGTCATTGAAACAAAGTACTACGCGCATGCTCCTAGGGGGATAGATTGGTAGGAAAAGACCATCGCTCGTCCCCGACCGCCACTCATAAGGAAGACAATCAATAAATAAATCATGCTCCCACTTCATCACATAGCGGTTCACCATACGTGCATGCTACGGGAATCACAAACTTTAACACAAGTATTTCTACCAATCCACAATTACTCACTAGCATGACTCTAATATCACCATCTTTATATCACAAAACTATTGCAAGGAATCAAACATATCATATTCAGTGATCTACAAGTTATGTGTAGGATTTTATGACTAACCATGTGAATGACCAATTCCTGTCAACTCTCTAAATAGATATAAGTGAAGCATGAGAGTTTAATTCTTTCTACAAAAGATATGCCCACGCTCAAAACAATCATAAGGAATCAAACTTCACATAGTATTCAATGCACTTTATATGAAAGTTTTTATCATATCCCTCTTAGATGCCTATCATATTAGGACTAAATTCATAACCAAAGCAAATTACCATGCTGTTTAGAGAGACTCTCAAAATAATATAAGTGAAGCATGAGAGTTCAACAATTTCTATAAAATAAAGCCATCGCCGTGCTCTAAAAAGATATAAGTGAAGCACTAGAGCAAAATTGCTTAGCTCAAAAGATATAAGTGAAGCACATAGATTATTCTAATAAATCACGATTCATGCGTGTCCCTCTCAAAAGGTGTGTACAGCAAGGATGATTGTGGCAAACTAAAAAGCAAAGACTCATATCATACAAGACGCTCCAAGCAAAACACATATCATGTGGTGAATAAAAATATAGCCTCAAGTAAATTTACCGATAGACGAAGACGAAAGAGGGGATGCCTTCCGGGGCATCCCCTCTTTCAAAACAATCATAACTCACTAGCATGACTCTAACATCACCATCTTTATATCTCAAAACAATCATAAGGAATCAAACTTCACATAGTATTCAATGCACTTTATATGAAAGTTTTTATCATATCCCTCTTGGATGCCTATCATATTAGGACTAAATTCATAACCAAAGCAAATTACCATGCTGTTTAGAGAGACTCTCAAAATAATATAAGTGAAGCATGAGAGTTCAACAATTTCTATAAAATAAAGCCATCGCCGTGCTCTAAAAAGATATAAGTGAAGCACTAGAGCAAAATTGCTTAGCTCAAAAGATATAAGTGAAGCACATAGAGTATTCTAATAAATCATGATTCATGCGTGTCGCTCTCAAAAGGTGTGTACAGCAAGGATGATTGTGGCAAACTAAAAAGCAAAGACTCATATCATACAAGACGCTCCAAGCAAAACACATATCATGTGGTGAATAAAAATATAGCCTCAAGTAAATTTACCGATAGACGAAGACGAAAGAGGAGATGCCTTCCGGGGCATCCCCAAGCTTAGGCTCTTGGTTGTCCTTGAATATTACCTTGGGGTGCCTTGGGAATCCCCAAGCTTAGGCTCTTGCCACTCCTGATTCCATAGTCCATCAAATCTTTACCCAAAACATGAAAACTTCACAACACAAAACTCAACAGAAAACTCAAGAGATCCGTTAGTATAAGAAAATAAAATCACCACTTTTGGTACTGTTGTGAAATCATTATTTATTTATATTGGTGTAATATCTACTGTATTCCAACTTCTCCATGGTTCATACCCCCCGATACTACCCATAGATTCATCAAAATAAGCAAACAACACATAGAAAACAGAATGTGTCAAAAACAGAACTGTATGCGAAGATCTGAATTGTTCTAATACTTATGTAATTCCAAAATGTTTGAAAAATTAGTAAAACATAGGAAATTTCTATATAAATCTTGTGTAAAAAATTCATGGTTTTTCCACGCTCCAGAGAATTTAAACAATTCTGTGACTGGACGCAAAAGTTTCTATTTTTCAGCAAGATCAAATCAACTATCACCGTAAGCCATCCCAAAGGTCTTACTTGGCACAAACACTAATTAAAACACCAAAACACAATTACTACAGCGGTAATAATGTGTATTTTATTCAAAAACAGAAGCAAAACAAAAAAACAAAAATAAAATTGGGTTGCCTCCCAACAAGCGCTATTGTTTAACGCCCTTAGCTAGGCATAAAAACACATAGATCTAGGTATTGTCATCTTTGGTGTGCAATCCATAAGTAGCTCTCATACTAGATTCATATAGCAACTTAATTTTCTTTCTAGGAAAGTGTTACATGCCCTTCCTTAATGGAAATTGAAATCTAATGTTTCCTTCTTTCATATCAATAATTGCACCAATCGTTCTAAGGAAAGGTCTACCAAGAATAATAGGACATGTAGGATTGCAATCTATATCAAGAACAATGAAATCTACGGGCACATAATTCCTATTTGCAACAATAAGAACATCATTAATCCTTCCCATAGGTTTCTTAATAGTGGAATCCGCAAGATGCAAATTTAAAGAACAATCATCAAATACTCGGAAACGTAACACATCACATAAAGTTTTTGGAATCATGGAAACACTAGCACCCAAATCACACAAAGCATGGCACTCATAATCTTTAATATTAATCTTAATAGTAGGTTCCCACTTATCATTACTACTATCCTTTTCAATGATAATCTCCCCAAATTCAGACATGGTGGCAACAAACCGATCTAACAAACGGGGAAACAAAAGGCAAACGAAAAGACGGACAGAAGAAGGGCGAATAAAAAGGCAAATCTTTTTGTAAATCATTTTAGAAGTGGGGAGAGGAAAACGAGAGGCAAATGGCGAATAATTTAATGCAAGATATGAGAGTTTTATAATGGGTACTTGGTAGGCTTGACGTAGATCTCCTCGGCAATGACGCCAGAAATTGTCAAGTTGACGGGAGACTAGTCTTGACTTGGCGTAAATCTCCCCGGCAACGGCGGCAGAAATTCTTCCTGCTACTTCTTGAGCTTGCGTTGGTTTTTCCCTTGAAAAGGAAAGGGTGATGCAGCACAGTAGAGATAAGTATTTCCCTCAGTTAAGAACCAAGGTATCAATCTAGTAGGAGAAAACGCGCAAGTCCCCAATAGGTGCACCTGCACAAACAATCAAACACTTGCACAAAACGCGATAAAAGGGGTTGTCAATCCCTTCACGGTCACTTGCAAAGGTGAGATCTGATAGAGATAAATAAAACTAAACAAAAGATAAAATATTTTTGAGTTTTTTTGGTTTATAGATCTGAAAATAAAAGATTGCAAAATAGTAGATCGGAAACAAATATGTTGGAAAATAGACCCGGGGGCCATAGGTTTCACTAGAGGCTTCTCTCTTGAAGGCAAATAATAAGGTGGGTGAACAAATTACTGTCGAGTAATTGATAGAAAAGCGCAAAGTTATGACGATATCCAAGGCAATGATTATGCATATAGGCATCACGTCCGCGTCAAGTAGACCGACTCCTGCCTGCATCTACTACTATTACTCCACACATCGCCCGCTAGCCAGCATGCATCGAGAGTATTAAGTTCATAAAGAACGGAGTAACGCTTTAAGTAAGATGACATGATGTAGAGGAATAAACTCAAGCAATATGATGAAAACCCCATCTTTTTATCCTCGATGGCAACAATTTAATACGTGTCTCGTTACCCCTACTTTGTCACTGGGTGAAATCACGCGAGATTGAACCCAAAGCTAAGCACCTCTCCCATTGCAAGAAAAACTAATCTAGTTGGCCAAACCAAACCGATAATTCGAAGAGAAATACAAAGATATCAAATCATGCATATAAGAATTCAGAGAAGATTCAAATAATAGTCATAGATAAGCTGATCATAAATCCACAATTCATCGGATCTCGACAAACACACCGCAAAAGAAGATTACATCGGATAGATCTCCAAGAACATCGAGGAGAACATGGAATTGAGAATCAAAGAGAGAGAAGAAGCCATCTAGCTACTAGCTATGGACCCGTAGGTCTGTGGTAAACTACTCACGCTTCATCGGAAGGGCGATAGGGTTGATGTAGAAGCCCTCCGTGATCGAATCCCCCTCCGGCAGGATGCCGAAAAAGGCCCCAAGATGGGATCTCAAGGAAACAGAAGGTTGCGGCGGCGAAAAAGTATTTTCGTGGATGCTTCTAAGGGTTTTGGAATATATGTGAATATATAGGATGAAGGGCTAGGTCAGGGGAGTCCCGAGGGGCCCACAAGGTAGGGGGCGCCCTCCATCCTTGCCGCCGCCTTGTGGCTCTTCTGGCTTGGACTCCAAGTCCCCTGGGTGTCTTCTGGTCCAAGAAAAATCATCGTGAAGTTTTATTCCGTTTGGACTCCGTTTGGTATTCCTTTTCTGCAAAGCTCAAAAACTAGGAAAAAACAGAAACTGGCACTAGGCTCTAGGTTAATAAGTTAGTCCCAAAAATAATATAAAATAGCATAATAATGCATATAAAACATCCAAAACAGATAATATAATAGCATGGAACAATGAAAAATTATAGATACGTTGGAGACATGTAACACCCCCAGTGTCATGCTACAGTAACCTCATCCTAATGATGCCATGTCACCAGGCTTGATAAGCTAATTGGCCACTTGATAGAAAACAAACTCAAATCCAAATTCAAATGCCAAGTCAAATTATAATTTTTATAAATCAGTACATTAAAAAATGTTCCTTAGGTAGGAAATATTCAGTACATAATTGTCTTACATTAACAAACATTTTTGGGGATGTTTAAAATGCCCATGGATTTAAACAGTGGACTAATGGCACCTTTTTAGCCCATTTAATTAAAATCATAATTTAAAATGAATCCATTTAGACCCCAAACTTTTGTCTTATCCCAGGTTATTGTGTTAGATTTATATGCCAAGTTTCATGTCAAACAAAAACCGTTTGCTATTTCAAATAAATGCAAAACTGAGTCAGGTGTTAAAAAAAGGAAAAGAAAAAGGAGAAAGTCTCCTGTGCACTTAAGCCCCTTTGGATTAGTAGCAACCCAGCCCACTTCGGCGCCTCCTTCTTCCTCTGTTCACCAGAGGCCTCATGGACGAGCGCACCGTGTCCATCGCTCGGATCGCCATGTGCCGGCCATCCACCGCATCCCCGGCGACTACAAGTTCCTCCTCGACGCCCCCGACAAACACTAACCCCGCTCACTTCCCCTCGCTTCGATTTCTTCTTCCCCCATGAGGAACCAAGCCACCGTCACCATGGGTTCCCCTGCCCGCGCTACCACCGTCGTCGCCGTCGCCTGAGGACTTGTCCACCTTGACCGTCTGTGTCGCCTACATCGTCTACGAGGCCGGATCGGCCCGGATCGCGCCTGCATCGACGCCACCACGTCGACCCCGCCACTACCTCGCTGCCATCCTGCTACTCCGGCACCTCCCCGAGCATGCTCCCAAACCCGCGGTGAGCCCCTCCTCCGTTCCACCCCGTCCCCCTGTCTTCCCGTCACCGTATGCACCGTAGCCGCCGCCCGTTTACTCTCGTGGCTGCGCCCGTAGTCCCGCTGGCAGCACCTGTCCACACGCCCTCTGGCCGCGCACCCCCCCCTTCGTCGTGCCCTACCGCGGCCTAGATGCCCTGCGCGCTCGCCCCGCGAGCCGCCCGCCCGTGCGTTGTTGCCACCCTTGCTTGCGCCGCCCCTGCCGCTCGCCTTCTACTCTGCTTGCTGCTTCTCTCGTGCTACTGGTGCCTATTACTTTTACCGCCGCCGCGTGCCTCCGTTGGCCGGGCGCCGGGCCGCTTCCGCTGGGGCCGCTGCTGGCCGGGGCCTCGCCCTCCTCTGCCGCCCCCTGCGTTGGGCGCTGAGGCCGCCGGCGCCTCTTGTGCCGTGCGTGCCGGCCAGGGGAAGCTCAGCCGTGGCCAGCTCGGCCACTGCCTAGTGCCCCCCCTATTCTAATTAGGGGCTAATCCCCCCACTAATCCCCCCTTAGCTCTAACCCCCCTGCTAAATTACACACTGACTAATGGACCCCCTCTCCAATTATCCACTTAAAAAGAAATGTTGGATATGTGTGAATGACACCTGGGCCCCATCTACAGTTTTGACCAGTCAAGAGTCAAACAGTTGACTATTGACTGGAATGTTGACTGGGTCAACTGGACCCCCTGGGCCCCATCTGTCATGCAATGTGGCTAGCTCATAGTGGGTGTAAATAGTATTTACTGTTTAATTTCTGAATTTAAATTAATTCCAGGAATTTCAAAATATGTTTAAAATTTGAAAAATCATAGAAAATAAACCGTAGCTCGGATGAAAAAGTTTTCTACATGAAAGTTGATCAGAAAAATGAGACGAACCCGAATACGCTATCCACATACCTGTCAGATGCCTCCAGCACTGCAAACATGGAACCTTCCCCTCCGGTTCATCTGTCTGATAGATGTCCGAAACTGGGAAAATGTTCCAGTTATTTTCCTGCTTCGTCTGCAACATGTAGCATTGCGTTAGGTCATAGCTAGCACCGCGTATTGCCGTGTCATGCTTTGTGTACTTCTGCTTGCCCGTCATTTATTTGTTTCTCCCTCCTTTTTCTTCTTCGATAGACCCTGCGACCGCTGCCGATGCCCTTGTGATCAACTACGTCACTGACGACCCTTCTTCCTCTTCAGCAGAGCTTCCAGGCAAGCAAACCCCCATTGATCATTCCGATATTGCCCATTCCCTTCTCTCTTATGCTTGCATTAGAACTGCTACTGCTTTTTGTATGATCCTACTCTAATGCATAGCCTGTTTTTGTTACCTGCTTTCATACCTTATCTGCTTATTCTAAACTACTTAGTATAGGTTGGTTAGAGATCCATCAGTGACCCCCACCTTGTCCCAGTTGCCCCGCTTTATGTTCGATGCCTCGATCAACGTGATCGATGTCCAGGCATCGACACCGCACATCACCCCCCTTAGTTGTATGACTCTGCAGAGTTATTATCGAGTGCCGAGGGTGATACCTCATCAACACTTCTGATGTTAACCCTGTAGTGTAGCTATTCGGTCGTGGTCATCGAGGGTGATTCCTCCTTCACCACTCCCGATAACGACTCTGTCGTGCAACCCCTTGATAACCCATAAGTATAGGGGATCAGTTGTAGCCTTTCTCGATAAATAAGAGTGTCGAACCCAATGAGGAGCTAAAGGTAGGGTTTGTATTCCCTTCAAGTTCTATCGACCACCGATACAACTCTACGCGCACTTAACGTTCGCTTTACCTAGAACAAGTATGAAACTAGAAGTACTTTGTAGGTATGATAGGATAGGTTTGCAAGATAATAAAGAGCGCATAAATAAAAACTAGGGGCTGTTTAGCTAAAGAAACAACTAAGTTAGTTTTAGTAGAGAGCTTTTTGTCACAAGAAAGTTATTTGTCCCTAGGCAGTCGATAACTAGACCGTCTTCTTGGATCATATGCACTTATGATTGGAACTCTAGCAAACATCCGTAACTACTAAAGATCATTAAGGTAAAACCCAACCATAGCATTATAAGGTATCAAGTCCTCTTTACTCCCATACGCAAACAACCTACTTACTAGGGTATGTGCTTCTGTCACTCACGCCATCCACCATAAGCAAATCATGAACATATTGCAAACCCTACAACGGGGATCCCTCATGCTTGCGTGACACGGAGAGCACCATAGGACAGCACCAATAATAAAACATGCAACTCAAACCAATCATGATCATCAATCAACCCATAGGACAAAACGGATCTACTCAAACATCATAGGATAGCCATACATCATTGGGAAATAATATATAGCATTGAGCACCATGTTTAAGTAGAGATTACAGCGGGGAGAAGAGGTGTTACGCCGCTGCATAGAGGGGGAGAGAGTTGGTGATGACGGCGGTGAAGTTGTTGGTGTAGATCGCCATCACGATGATGGCCCCGGCGGTGTTCCGGTGCCACCGGGAGAGAGGGGGAGAGAGCCCCCTCCTTCTTCTTCTTCCTTGACCTCCACCCTAGATGGGAGAAGGGTTTCCCCTCTGGTCCATGGCCTCCATGGCGGCGGAGGGGCGAGAGCCCCTCCGAGATTGGATCTCTCTCTCTCTCTGTTTCCTTCTGTTTTTGCGCTCTCAGATTCTGGCCTTTCACTGTTTCTTAAATTCCCAGAGATCCGTAACTCTGATTGGGCTAAAATTTTAACACGATTTTTATCTGAATATTAGCTTTCTTGCGGACGAAGAAGGGCACCAACCTCCTTACGGGGTGTCCACAAGGGTCCAGGGCGCGCCCTACACCCTGCGGCGTGCCCCCTGCCTTGTGGCCCCCTCGGGCATCGTCTCCATTGATTCTTTTTCCCAAAAATCACATATATTCCAAAAAAATCTCCATAAGTTTTTATCGCGTTTGGACTCCATTTGATATGGATTTTCTGTGAAACAAAAAATATGCAACAAACAGGAACTGACACTGGGCACTGGATCAATATGTTAGTCCCAAAAATAGTATAAAAAGTTGCCAAAAGTATATGAAAGTTGTAGAATATTGGCATGAAACAATCAAAAATTATAGATACGACGGAGACGTATCAGCATCCCCAAGCTTAATTCCTGCTCGTCCTCGAGTAGGTAAATGATAAAAAAGATAATTTTTGATGTGGAATGCTACCTAACATAATCTTGATCATATAATCTAATCATGGCATGAATATTAAGACACGAGTGATTCAAAGCAATAGTCTATCATTTGACATAAAGACAATAATACTTCAAGCATACTAATAAAGCAATCATGTCTTCTCAAAATAACATGGCCAAAGAAAGTTATCCCTACAAAATCATATAGTCTGGCTATGCTCCATCTTCATCACATAAAGTATTTCATCATGCACAACCCCGATGACAAGCCAAGCAATTGTTTCATACTTTTCTTGTTCTCAAGCCTTTTCAACTTTCACGCAATACATGAGTGTGAGCCATGGATATAGCACTATAGGTGGAATAGAATATGATGGTGGGGGTTGTGTGGAGAAGACAAAAAAGGAGAAAGTCTCAAATCGACACGGCTAATCAACGGGCTATGGAGATGCCCATCAATTGATGTCAATGCGAGGAGTAGGGATTGCCATGCAACGGATGCACTAGAGCTATAAGTGTATGAAAGCTCAAAATGAAACTAAGTGGGTGTGCATCCAACTTGCTCGCTCATGAAGACCTCAGGCATTTGAGGAAGCCCATCATCGGAATATACAAGCCAAGTTCTATAATGAAAATTCCCACTAGTATATGAAAGTGATAGCTCAAGAGACTCTCTATATGAAGAACATGGTGCTACTCTAAAGCACAAGTGTGGTAAAAGGATAGTAGCATTACCCCTTCGCTCTTTTTCTCTCATTTTTTTGTTTTCTCTTTTTTTTCTATCTTTTTTTGGGCTCCCCTTTTTTTGGCCTTTTTTATTTTTATTTTTTTTCGTCCGGAGTCTCATCCTGACTTGTGGGGGAATCATAGTCTCCATCATCCTTTCCTCACTGGGGCAATGCTCTAATAATGATGATCATCACACTTTTATTTACTTACAACTTGATACTGGCACAAAATATGATGCTATATGAATGCCTCTGGCAGTGTACCAGGATATGCAATGATCTAGCGTAGCAAAGATATCAAAAAACAGACAAGCCATAAAAATATCATGCTAGCTATCTTACGATCATGCAAAGCAATATGACAATGAATGCTCAAGTCATGTATATGATGATGATGGAAGTTGCATGGCAATATATCTCGGAATGGCTATGGAAATGCCATGATAGGTAGGTATGGTGGCTGTTCTGAGGAAGATATAAGGAGGCGTATTTGTGATAGAGCGTATCTTATCACAGGGTTTGGATGCACCGGTGAAGTTTGCACCAACTCTCGAGGTGAGAAAGGGAAATGCACGGTACCGAAGAGGCTAGCAATGATGGAAGTGTGAGAGTGCGTATAATCCATGGACTCAACATTAGTCATATAGAACTCACATACTTATTGCAAAAATCTATTAGCTATCGAAACTAAGTACTACACGCATGCTTCTAGGGGGATAGATTGGTAGGAAAAGACCATCGCTCATCCCCGACCGCCACTCATAAGGAAGATAATCAAAAATAAATCATGCTCCGACTTCGTTACATAACGGTTCACCATACGTGCATGCTACGGGAATCACAAAATTTAACACAAGTATTTCTACCATCCACAATTACTCACTAGCATGACTCTAATATCACCATCTTTATATCACAAAACTATTGCAAGGAATCAAACATATCATATTCAGTGATCTACAAGTTATGTGTAGGATTTTATGACTAACCATGTGAATGACCAATTCCTGTCAACTATCTAAATAGATATAAGTGAAGCATGAGAGTTTAATTCTTTCTACAAAAGATATGCCCACGCTCTAACAAATATAAGTGAAGCAAAAGAGCATTCTACAAATGGCGGTTTTCTATGTGTAGAGAAACAGGTAATCCAAACTTCAAATGATATAAGTGAAGCACATGAAGCATTCTATAAAGCCATACTCAAAAGATATAAGTGAAGTGCAAAGAGCATTCTATAAATCAACCAAGGACTATCTCATACCATCATGGTGCATTACTAAAACATAAAGAAAAGGCACACGACGCTCCAAGATTTACGCATATCATGTGACGAATAAAAATATAGCTCTAAGCAAAATTACCGATGATCGTTAGAAGAAAGAGGGGATGCCTTCCGGGGCATCCCCAAGCTTAGCTGCTTGGGAGTCCTTGAATATTACCTTGGGATGCCTCGGGCATCCCCAAGCTTAGGCTCTTCCCACTCCTTATTCCTTCATCCATCGTGATCTCACCCAAAACTTGAAAACTTCAATCACACAAAACTTAACAAAACCCTCGTGAGATCCGTTAGTATAATAAAACAAATCACCACTTTAAGTACTGTTTAAAACTCATTCATATTTTATTTTTGCATTTTATCTACTGTATTATAACTTTTCCATGGCTTATAACACTGATACAATTGATAGTTTCATCAAAACGACCAAAACAATGCATCAAGAACAGAATCTGTCAAAAACAGGACAGTCTGTAGCAATCTGAACACCTACCATACTTATGTAACTCCAAAAATTCTGAAACATTAGGAAAAAATAAAAAAATTGTATATAAGTACTGTGCAAAAAGTTTCAGAAGCGTTTGATTTTCCAGTAAAAAATGTAAAATCACGCACTACAGACAAAGTTTCTGTTTTTGCACCGCACAAACCAAACAAGCAATCTAATCATCCTAAAGGCAAATCTTGGCACATTATTTTTACAATACAATGGATTTATACAAGGGGATAATTATTTTTGTTGAAAATCTTCTATAATTAAGATTCACAAAGTTTCCATGGGCATGAACAAAGTTCAAGGCATGCTCCCACTTTAACAATGCTCGTCTCTCTCACTTTCACTTTTCTTTTTGAAAAAGTTTTAGGTTCCCCTCTTTATTTTTTGTTTTTAAACTATATAAAAGCACTCAACAGAAATAAATGACTCTCTAAAACTTTTGGGTTGTCTCCCTGGCAGCGCTTTCTTTAAAGCCATTAAGCTAGGCATATAGTGCTCAAGTAATGGATCCACCCGGATCCCAAGGTATATCAAAGCCAATTTTAATTAACAATGATTTGTGATTTAGTAGTGAGCACAAATTAATATATATCATGCAACAACGAAGTCTAACTCTCTTCCTATGCATCGGCATGTAATAAAAGAACAATTCATGCACACCAAGTAAAGGCCAATGCATAGTATAAACAGTTTCTTGCAATTTTATTGTATTGGAAACATAGAGAGGCGGAGATGTAGTTCCTCTCTCATAATAATTGCAAGTAGGAGCAGCAAGCACATGCATATTATATCTATCAAAATCATCATGTGCAATAGTAGAACGCAACCCATCAATATAATCCTTAATAAGCGCAAACTTCTCCGATATAGTGTAGTTGGGCGAATTCAAAAAGATAATAGGACTATCAAGCGTGGGTGCAATAGCAACAATTTCATTTTTAACATAAGGAACTATAGCAAGTTCATCTTCATAAACATAATTCATATTGGCATCATGGCCACAAACATAGCAAGCATCAATTTCATCAAAAAGGGATATTTCAAATGAATCCAAGGGATCATAGCAATCATCATAGCATTCATCCTTGGGTAAGCACGAAGGGAAATTAAACAATGTATGGGATAAAGAGTTACTCTCATTAGAAGGTGGGCACGGGTGATCAATCTGCTCTTCCTCCTTTTGTTCTTCACTCTCCTCCTCATCTTTTTCATCTAATGAGCTCACAGTGTCATCAATTTCTTCTTCCATAGATTCCTGCAAAATATTATTCTCCTCTTGGACAGCGGAAGAGTCCTCAATATATGGGTTAACGTAAGCATTAGAAGCATAATTCTCATAGCAATATTTAAGTATGGCAAAAAATTTAGATTTGTAAAGAGTAGCATCAAACTTTTCAATCAAAGAAGCAATTTCATAAGCACCCTTAAAAGCAACAAATTGTTCAATTTGTTCAACATCATAGTAATTATAAACACCCTTGGCATAAAAAGATAAGATTCCATTATCACTAAACTCACATTGGTAAGGAAGGTGTTTCTTAGGGTCTTCAGAACAACAAGTAAAATCATATAATTCACATAAATTCCAAGCATAGCATTGCATAGTATTAAATTGATGCAGTGAAAGTTTCCCTTTTTGAGATAAGCGGTGTCGCACAAAATAAGCATGCTCATCTAATGATTTTTCCCTCAACTAAGCTAGTTGGGTTTTCAGCACGAGCACAAAGGGATCAAAGATGATCCAAGTAAAAAGTTTCAGGAGTATGATAGATTTTGGGTGGTTCTTCAACCATTGGTTTAGTATGTACAACTAATTTTTTTGGTATTTTATGTTTCCTACACATAACTAAAGATAGAAAACAGGAGCATAAAATAAAAACTACTTAGTGATAAAGCAAACAAGCACACACGAGAATATTCACCCCACGCTATTGCTCCCCGGCAGTGGCGCCAGAAAAAGGTCTTGATAACCCACAAGTATAGGGGATCAGTTGTAGCCTTTCTCGATAAATAAGAGTGTCGAACCCAACGAGGAGCTAAAGGTAGGCTTTGTATTCCCTTCAAGTTCTATCGACCACCGATACAACTCTATGCGCACTTAACGTTCGCTTTACCTAGAACAAGTATGAAACTAGAAGTACTTTGTAGGTGTGATAGGATAGGTTTGCAAGATAATAAAGAGCGTGTAAATAAAAACTAGGGGCTGTTTAGATAAAGAAACAACTAAGTTAGTTTTAGTAGAGAGCTTTTTGTCACAAGAAAGTTATTTGTCCCTAGGCAATCGATAACTAGACCGGTAATCATTATTGCAATTTTATATGAGGGAGAGGCATAAGCTAACATACTTTCTCTTCTTCGATCATATGCACTTATGATTGGAACTCTAGCAAACATCCATAAGTACTAAAGATCATTAAGGTAAAACCCAACCATAGCATTATAAGGTATCAAGTCCTCTTTACTCCCATACGCAAACAACCTACTTACTCGGGTCTATGCTTCTGTCACTCACGCCACCCACCATAAGCAAATCATGAACATATTGCAAACCCTACAACGGGGATCCCTCATGCTTGCGTGACACAGAGAGCACCATAGGACAGCACCAATAATAAAGCATGCAACTCAAACCGACCATGATCATCAATCAACCCATATGACAAAACGAATCTACTCAAACATCATAGGATAGCCATACATCATTGGGAAATAATATATAGCGTTGAGCACCATGTTTAAGTAGAGATTACAGTGGGGAGAAGAGGTGTTACACAGCTTCATAGAGGGGGAGAGAGTTGGTGATGACGGCGGCGAAGTTGTTGGTGTAGATCGCCGTCACGATGATGGCCCCGGCGGCGTTCCGGCGCCACCGGGAGTGAGGGGGAGAGAGCCCCCCTCCTTCTTCTTCTTCTTCCTTGACCTCCCCCTTAGATGGGAGAAGGGTTTCCCCTCTGGTCCATGGCCTCCATGGCGGCGGAGGGGCGAGAGCCCCTCCGAGATTGGATCTCTCTCTCTGTTTCTGCGCTCCCAGATTCTGGCCTTTCACCGTTTCTTAAATTTCCGGAGATCCGTAACTCCGATTGGGCTGAAATTTTAACACAATTTTTATCCGGATATTAGCTTTCTTGCGGCCGAATAAGGGCACCAACCTCCTTACGGGGTGGCCACAAGGGTCCAGGGCGCTCCCTACCCCCTGGGGCGCGCCCCCTACCTTGTGGCCCCCTCGGGCATCGTCTCGCCTTTATTATTTTTCCCAAAAATCACATATATTCCAAAAAAATCTCCGTCAGTTTTTATCGCATTTGGACTCCGTTTGATATGAATTTTCTGTGAAACAAAAAATATTCAACAAACAGGAACTGGCATTGAGCACTGGATCAATATGTTAGTCCCAAAAATAGTATAAAAAGTTGCCAAAAGTATATGAAAGTTGTAGAATATTGGCATCAAACAATCAAAAATTATAGATACGACGGAGACGTATCACCCCTCAAGTGTGGACCATCGAGGATGATTCCTCCAAGTCCACCTTGATGGTTACATCGAGTGGGAGTCCATCGAGGGTGATTCCTCGGGTTTCCCCCTTGCTATTTTGGACACACGGTTACTTTGACTTACCACAGAACCATGATGACATCGGGTCAGCCCCAAGGGGTACCCGCGAGTGATGTGAAGTCGGGTTGATCTGGAGGATACCCGTAAGTTTTCCACGCGACGCGGCCGGGCATTCTTAGACCTTGCCGCAAGTCCGTGAGACGGGGCGATGGGACCACATATCATGGATCATTGATCGTTACCGCACGCTCCCAAGACACTAACGATTTGGATATTTGATCCGAGTAGGCCTCTGGCCTTTCGCACTAACCACCACACGGGAATAAGTATGGGCACTCTGCATCGTACGATTCTCCCGAAAGCTCTTCAGACGCCACACTTGAGCAGCACATGCCCGGGTGGTCCGCGTAAGCACCTGCCTTGTATAAGGAGGTAGCCAGGACTGATCTCGGCCGTCCTTGCAACGCGCAGGATTGCAAAGGACGATCGGCCCATGACCCCTTCGCATTTAGGATGTAGACCGGCGTGTGACCTCTCTGTTGAGCCTAGGTAGTACTACGGCGTGTTGATCGGCCGAGGCCGGTCATGACCTGATGGTGTGTCCGGCCGGAGTTGATCGAGCATGTTGGGTAAGTTTGTGCACCCCTGCAGGGAAGATTGATCTATTCGAATAGCCGGATCCACGGTAATAGACGCTCGGAGTTGTATCCTGATCGATACAACTAGAACTAGATACTGAATGCTGAGGCATGTTATGGATATGTGGCTCCGGGATTGCTTTCTCGTAGGGAGTCGAGAAAGGATCTCTGGGCGCTAATGTTACAACATACTTGTTAAATATAATATGCTATTATGTACTCTTCTATATGCTGCAAGATGCTTGAAGGTGCTAGTCTTTGATAGGCTAAGCCTTCCCCTTCTATTCTGGTATTCTGCAGTTCAGTCCACAGATACTACCCTTTTCATTGATACCGATGCATATTGCTTGCGAGTACTTTGGATGAGTACTCACGGTTGCTTTGCTCCCCTTTTCCCACCTCTTTCCATTCTTCTCGGATGCTGCAACCAGATGGTGGAGCCCAGGAGCCAGATGCTACCGCCAACGACTACTACTACCCCAAGAGAGCCTACTTCTATGTGGAGACCACTGATGACAAGGAGTAGTTAGGAGGCTCCTAGGCAGGAGGCCTTGCCTTTTCGATCGACGTTGCTTTTGTGCTAGCATTCTTAAGGGAAACTTGTTCAACTTATGTTTGTACTCAGATATTGTTGCTTCCGCTGACTCTTGTGTATTCAAGCTTATGTATTTGAGCCCTCGAGGCCCCTGGCTTGTAATATAAAGCTTGTATTATTTTAATTTGTGTCTAGAGTTGTGTTGTGATATCTTCTCGTGAGTCCTTAATCTTCATCGTACACATTTGCGTGTATGATTAGTGTACGATTGAACCGAGGGCACCACAAGACGTATCACGGTTCCAGAGCTCAGATTTTTAAAACAGAGATAAATGAAATTATGAGAAATGCACCCTTCCTGTTTACTTCGCGACCATTAGTTATCGATATCTTCCATGCTAAACACATTAGTGGCGGTTCCCAAGCGATAAAAGTAAAGGTTTACTCCCCCTCCACCAACAATCACACTCCACGGCTAGCTGAATCCACGGGTACCGTCTATACCAACATCAGTCCTGGGGGAGTTTTGTTTAATTATTTGCAATTTTTGAATTCGGGACTGGGAATCCCTATTACCGCCCCTCTCATGCGAGGACGAGTGAATAAACACTCATCATGAGAATAACCCGCTTAGCATGGAAGATATCGACTACCTCATGTCACTCTATGAACAATCCAGGCACACAAAAACGGATGTTTATTTGAAGTTTTTAGAGGTGGCACATGCAAATTTACTTAGAACGGCAGGATAATACCGCATATAGGTAGATATATGGTGGACTCATCTGGAATAACTTGGGTTTTAGGATTTTGATGCACAAGTTGTTTTCCCGCTTAGTACAGGTGAAGGCTAGTCAATAGGTTGGGAAGCGACCAACTAGAGAGCAAAAACGGTCATGAACATGCATTATGCATAAGTAACATTGGATACTAGCATGAGTAGCATATGAACACCATGAACATAAATATCATAGAGGCTATGTTGGTTTTGATTCAACTACATGCATGAACATGTGCCAAGTCAGGCCACTTGAAACATTCGGAGGAGGATACCATATCATCATACCACATCACAATCGTTTTAATGCATGTTAACATCCAAGATAAATCATTATCCACTCCTAGCTACTTAAGCATGGCATGAGAAACTATAATCTCTAATTGTCATTCCAAACATGTTTGATCATAATAGGTTGAATCATGGATACTAGGTTAAACATATTTACAAAAACAGAACAAGTTGAGTTCATACCCGTTTCTCTCTGCCATAGCCAATTCATCAAATATCATCATTATTGCCTTTCACTTGCACAACCGAATGATATGAAAATAATAATAATAGTGCAAGAGTGCCGTGGACTAAGCTGGAATCTGCAAACATTTTATTCAAAAGGAGAAGACAAGGCAATTTGAGCTCTTTGTTAGATCAACAATAATGCATATGAGAGCCATTCAACATTTTCATGCTGTTATATTATCAATCTCGGATGTTTTATATTCATTTACTAGCAACTTTATATCATTTTTTGGGACTAACCTATTGACATAGTGCCCAGTGCCAGTTGTTGTTTTCTGCTTGTTTTTTACTTTGCAGAATATCCATATCAAACGAAGTCCAAATGCAATGAAACTTTTTGGAGATTTTTTCTGCCCAGAAGATGCCCTGGAGGCCCAAGAAGTGCACCATAGGGGCCCTATGGGGCCCACTAGGCACCAGGGCGTGCCAGAGCACCCAAGCGTGCCCTAGTGGGTAGTGGGGCCCACAGGCACCCCCTACACTACCATCTGCCTCTATAAATACTCTAAAATCCCCAAAACCCTATAGGAGTCGGCGAAACACAATTCCAACCGCCGCAAGTTCCAGAACCACGAGATCCAATCTAGAGGTCTTTTCCGGCACTTTTCCTGAGGGGTCAACGATCATGGAGGAGTTCTTCATCATCACCCTTGCCCCTCCGATGATGCGTGAGTAGTTTACCACATACCTACGGGTCCGTAGGTAGTAGCTAGATGGCTTTTCCTCACTTTTTGATCTTCAATACAATGTTCTCCTCGATGTTCTTGGAGATCTATTTGATGTAATGACTTTTTGCGGTGTGTTTGTTGGGATTCGCTGAATTGTGAGCTTATGATCAGATCTATCCATGAATATTATTCGAGTCTTTGCTGAACTCTTTTATGCATGATTGTTATAGCCTCGTATTTCTTCTCCGAAACTTTGGTTTGGTTTGGCCAACTAGATTGATTTTTCTTGCAATGGGAAGAGGTGCTTTGTGATGGGTTTAATCTTGCGGTGCTCAATCTTAGTGATAGAAGGAGACATGACACGCATGTATCGTTGCCATTAAGGATAAAAAGATGTGGTCTATTCCTACATGAATAGATCTTGTCTACATCATGTCATCATTCTTATTGCATTACTCCGTTTTTACATGAACTTAATACACTATATGCATGCTGGATAGCGGTCGATGTGTGGAGTAATAGTAGTAGATGCAGGCAGGAGTCGGTCTACTAATCTTCGAAGTGAGGCCTATATACATGATCATTGCCTTGGATATTGATACGTCCATTTTGCATCATGCTTGTATGTTGATATTTATTGCATTATGAGTTGTTATTTCATTTTATGGTACAATACTTATGCCTTTTCTCTCTTATTTTACAAGGTTTACACAAAGAGGGAGAATGCCGGCAGCTGGAATTCTGGACCGAAAAGGAGCAAATCTGAGACACCTATTCTGCACAACTCCAAATGTCCTGAAACTTTACAGAGAATTGTTTTCGAATATATAAAAAATATTGGGCGAAGAAACTACGGAAGGGGATCCACCGGGTGGCCACAAGCCTGGGGCGCACCCTACCCCCCCCCCCCAGGGCGCACCCCCAGGGCTTGTGGGGCCCCTGGCCATCGTCTGGTGCCCATCTTCTACTATATGAAAGGTTTTGACCCAGAAAAAATCAAGAGGAAGCTTTCAAGACTAAGCTCCACCGTCTTGAGGCGGAACCTGGGCAGAAGCAATCTAGGGCTCCGGCAGAGCGATTCTGCCGAGGAAACTTCCCTCCCAGAGGGGGAAATCGAAGCCATCGTCATCACCAATGACCGTCTCATCGAGGGAGGGTCAATATTCATAAACATATTCACCAGCACCATCTCCTCTCAAACCCTAGTTCATCTCTTGTATCCAATCTTTGTCTCAAAACCTCAGATTGGTACCTTCTGGGTTGCTAGTAGTGTTGATTACTCCTTGTAGTTGCTGCTAGTTGGTTTATTTGGTGGAAGATCATATGTTCCGATCCTTAATGATATTCAATACCCCTCTGATCTTGAACATGAATATGCTTTGTGAGTAGTTACATTTGTTCCTGAGGACATGAGAGAAGTCTTGTTATAAGTAATCATGTGAATTTGGTATTCGCTCGATATTTTGATGAGATCTATGTTGTCTTTCCTCTAGCGGTGTTATGTGAACGTCGACTACATGACACTTCACCATGATTTGGGTCTAGGGGAAGGCATTGGGAAGTAATAAGTAGATGATGGGTTGCTAGAGTGACAGAAGCTTAAACACTAGTTTATGCGTTGCTTCGTAAGGGGCTGATTTGGATCCACATGTTTCATGCTATGGTTAGATTTATCTTAATTCTTCTTTCATAGTTGCGGATGCTTGCGAGAGGGGTTAAGCATAAGTGGGAGGCTTGTCCAAGTAAGGAAAGCACCCTAGCACCGATCCACCCACATATCAAATTATCAAAGTAATGAACGCGAATTATATGAGCATGATGAAAACTAACTTGACAATAATTCCCATGTGTCCTCGGGAGCACTTTGCTTTATATAAGAGTTCATCCAGGCTTATCCTTTGCTACAAAAAAGGATTGGGCCACCTTTCTGCACCTTTGTTACACTTGTTACTTGTTACCCGTTACGAATTATCTTATCACCAAACTATCTATTACCGCTAATTTCAGTGCCTGCAAAAAATACCATTATATATAATGTTGATCCATTTATTCCTACTGCTTATGTTGAGAAACCACCTTTTCCTGTTAGGATAAAAGAACATGCTGAAGCTTCAGCTATAGTCCGTAAGAGTTATACTAGAACACCCACACCTCCTGAACAAATTAAAGTTGAACCTAATGTTGCTATGGTTAAAGATCTCTTGGCTGAAAATATTGATGGGCATGTTATTTATTTCTGTGATGAAGCTACTAGAATTGCTAAACCTGATGAAAAAGATAAACATAGACCTATTGTGGGCATGCCTGTTGTCTCTGTTAAAATAGGGGATCATTGTTATCATGGATTGTGTGATTTGGCTGCTAGTGTGAGTGCTATTCCGTTTACTTTATATCAAGAAATTATGTATGATATTGCACCTACTGAAATAGAAGATATTGATGTTACTATTAAGCTTGCTAATAGAGATACTGTCACACCGCTTGGGATTGTTAGAGATGTTGAAGTATTGTGTGGGAAAATAAAATACCCTACTGATTTTCTAGTTCTTGGTTCCCCACAAGATGATTTTTATCCCATTATATTTGGTAGACCTTTCTTAAATACTGTTAATGCTAAGATAGATTGTGAGAAAGAAACCGTTAGTGTAAGTTTTGGGGATGTGTCTCATGAGTTTAATTTCTCCAAATTTCATAGACAACCTCGTGATAAAGAATTACCTAGTAGGGATGAAATTATTGGTCTTGCTTCTATTGTCGTGCCTCCTATTGATCCTCTAGAACAATATTTGCTAGACCATGAAAATAATATGCATACGAATGAAAGAAACGAAATAGATGAGATATTATTTAAACAAATGCCTGTTTTGAAACACAATTTGCCTGTTGAGACACTTGGAGATCCTCTTCCACCCAAGAGTGATCTTGTGTTCAATCTTAAACAATTACCTGATACTCTGAAATATGCTTATCTCGATGAAAAGAAGATATATCCTGTTATTATTAGTGCTAACCTTTCAGAGATTATTAAAAACTCTAAAGAAGCGTGCTGCTATTGGATATACTCTTGATGATCTTAAGGGCATTAGTCCCACTCTATGTCAGCATAAAATTAATATCGAACCTGATGCTAAACCAGTTGTTGATCACCAGTGACGGTTGAATCCTAAGATGAAAGAAGTGGTAAGAAATGAAATATTAAAGCTTCTGGAAGCAGGTATAATATATCCTATAGCTGATAGTAGGTGGGTAAGTCCTGTTCATTGTGTCCCTAAGAAGGGAGGTATTATTGTTGTTCCTAATGATAAAAATGAATTGATACCGCAAAGAATTGTCATAGGTTATAGAATGGTAATTGATTTTAGAAAATTAAATAATGCTACTAGGAAAGAACATTACCCTCTACCATTCATTGATCAAATTTGCTAGAAAGACTATCAAAACTTACTCATTTTTGCTTTCTAGATGGATATTCTGGTTTTTCCCAAATACCTGTGTCACAAGAGGATCAAGAAAAAACTAATTTTACGTGCCCTTTTGGTACATATGCTTATGGACATATGCCTTTTGGTTTATGCAATGCAACTGCTACCTTTCAAAGATGTATGACTGCTATATTCTCTGACTTTTTTGGAAAGATTGTTGAGGTTTTCATGGATGATTTTTCTCCATACGGAACTTCTTTTGATGATTGCTTAAGCAGCCTTGATCGAGTTTTGCAGAGATGTGAAGAAACTAATCTTGTCTTGAATTGGGAGAAGTGCCACTTTATGGTTAATGAAGGTATTGTCTTGGGGCATAAAATCTCCGAAAGAGGTATTGAAGTTGATAAAGCTAAAGTTGATGCTATCGAAAAAATGTCGTGTCCTGAAGATATCAAAGGTATAAGAAGTTTCCTTGGTCATGCTGGTTTCTATAGGAGATTTATTAAAGACTTCTGTAAATTACTAGGCCCCTCACTAATATTTTGCAAAAAGATGTTCCATTTGTTTTTGATGATGATTATGTAGAAGCATTTGAAATCCTTAAGAAAGCCTTAATTTCTGCACCTATTGTTGAACCACCTGATTGGAACCTACCCTTTGAAATTATGTGTGATGCTAGTGATTGCGCTGTTGGCGCTGTCCTAGGACAAAGAGTTGATAAGAAATTAAATGTTATCCATTATGCTAGTAAAACTCTAGACAATGCTCAAAGAAATTATGCTACTACTGAAAAAGAATTTTTAGCAGTTGTGTTTGCTTGTGATAAATTCAGATCTTATATTGTTGATTCCAAAGTAACTGTTCACACTAATCATGATGCTATTAAATATCTTATGGAAAATAAAGATGCTAAACCTAGACTCATTAGGTGGGTTCTCTTGCTACAAGAATTTGATTTAGATATTATTGATAGAAAGGGAGCTGAAAACCCCGTAGCAGACAACTTGTCTAGGTTAGAAAATATTCTTGATTACCCACTACCTATTGATGATAGCTTTCCTGATGAACAATTAGCTATTATAAATGCTTCTCGTAGTACTCCATGGTATGTAGACTATGCTAATAATATTGTTGCTAAATTTATACCACCTAGTTTTACATACCAACAGAAGAAAAAGTTTTTCTATGATTTAAGACATTACTTTTGGGATGACCCACACCTTTATAAAGAAGGAGTAGATGGTGTTATTAGACGTTGTGTACCTGAGCATGAACAGGAACAGATCCTATGCAAGTGTCACTCCGAGGCCTACGGAGGACACCATGCTGGGGACAGAACTGCACACAAGGTATTACAATCTGGTTTTTATTGGCCTACTCTTTTCAAGGATGCTCGTAAGTTTGTCTTGTCTTGTGATGAATGTCAAAGAATTAGTAATATTAGTAGACGTCAGGAAATGCCTATGAATTATTCACTTATTATTGAACCATTTGATGTTTGGGAATTTTATTATATGGGACCTTTTCCTTCCTCTAATGGGTATACACATATTTTAGTTGATGTTGATTATGTTACTAAGTGGGTAGAAGCTATCCCAACTAGTAGTGCTGATCACAACACTTCTATTAAAATGCTTAAAGAAGTTATTTCCTGAGGTTTGGAGTCCCTAGATATTTGATGACTAATGGTGGTTCACACTTTATTCATGGTCTTTCCATAAATTGCTTGCTAAATATGATGTTAACCATAGAATTGCATCTCCTTATCATCCTCAGTCTAGTGGTCAAGTAGAATTAAGTAACAAAGAGATAAAATTGATCTTGCAAAAGACTGTTAATAGATCTAGGAAGAATTGGTCTAAGAAAGTTGATGATGCATTATGGGCTTATAGAACTGCTTATAAAAATCCTATGGGTATGTCTCCGTATAAAATGGTATATGGAAAAGCATGTCACTTACCTCTTGAGCTAGAACATAAGGCCTATTGGGCAATTAAATAGCTCAACTACTATTTCAAACTTGCCGGAGAGAAGAGGTTATTTGACATTAGCTCACTTGATGAATGGAGACCCCAAGCATATGAAAATGCCAAGCTGTTTAAAGAGAAAGTTAAAAGATGGCATGACAAAAGGATACAAAAGCGCGAATTTAATGTCGGTGACCATGTCTTGCTATACAATTCTCATTTAAGATTTTTTGCAGGTAAACTAAAAGTGCGTTATATCGACTAGAGGGGGGGGTGAATAGGCAATTTTTATGAATTTGTCACTGAGGAAATTCTACTTGAGGAATTTCGTAAGCAATGAACTACAAGCAGCGGAATAAGTACTCAGGTGCATGCATAACAAAGTAGTAGCATAGTCATCATGATGAAATGAAACATACACATAGCACAGGTAGCATGAAAAATAGGATAAGTAGGCCGAAGACAAAGTGACTGAAGAAATAGGACTGAGTAAATTGAGAAAGTCTTCAGTCAAAGTCTTCAAACAGTAACGATCAAGTACATGAACACATGAATGAGGAAATGAAAGGGTTGAGGAAATAGAACTAGTAGCTTGGTGAAGACGATGGTTTGGTAGACCAGTTCCAACTGCTGTGACAGTTGTACGTCTGGTTGGAGCGGCTAGGTATTTGAACCTGAGGACACATAGTCTTCACCGTATTCTCCTTGAGCTAAGATCACACAGACCTCGTGTAGGAGATATGCCCTAGAGGCAATAATAAATGTTATTGATTATCTCCCTGTTCATAATTAGGTTTATGTTCCATGCTATAACTGCAATGATTCTCGAGTCTACAAATAAAACGAGGCTTGGAGGGAAACTCATGTGCACGTGTGGGATAATAAACGGTAAAATGTATTCCTAGTCAAGCCTCTATGACTGGCTCAAGTATTGCATGATGATCCTATTTTCCTGATCATGGGCATGACTATGCCGGCAATTTTGAGGGCACAATTGTTAGCAGAACATTTGTGTTGAATCGACCCAAATTGATGTTATGCTATGAGATTCTTTCGTCACAAGTTAATGGTTAATAACACAGAGATGGTTAACGTTTGCATAATTCCTCAGACCATGAGAGTATCGAGTTTCTTCATGCTTGATTCATGAACTTTGGGGTTTGTTAAACGTCATCTGTAACTGGATGGCTATTACGGCGGCTTACGGGTTCATGGGAAAGTATGTCAAGTAACTTGATAGCTCAAGATTGGGATTTGCTCCTCCGACGATGGAGAGATATCTCTGGGCCCTCTTGGTGTTACGGTATCCATCATCGTCTGGCCAGACACAGGGTGATTTGATCACAGGGATGCCGGAACACAGTAACGAGAAAAGAGAACAATACCGGTAACGAGGTAACTAGCATAGTGGACAAGTTGTTGATCCACGGGAATGCCAACATGTCTCACCTCGGGTATTTGTAACATATCGCGAAGCAATAGGAATAGCACACGGCAACTGGAGGTTCACTCGAATATTCATTCGTGTGGGTATAGGGGTCAATATGGGTGTCCATGGCTCCGATGTTGATCATTGATCGGAAGGGGTTCCAGGTCATGTCTATACTTCACCGAACCTATAGGGTCACACGCTTAAGGGTCATCTATCTGCTGAATACTAGACAGGGAGTCTGAGAGAAAATCACCGAAAAAGTTTCGGACACCGAAAAGTTTCGGACAGCGGAAAAGTTCCGCAGAGAGAGGTCACCGGATGAGTTCCGGTGAAACTGAAAAGTTGTTTCAGGGGATACCATTAAGTCAAAATGTTTTCGGCACATGCCTGATAATTCTTGGAGGATGCCAGAATCATTCTGGAAACTTCTGGGAATTTTCTGGAAGAAAAACCGGAAATGTTCCGGGGCTGCCGGAACCGCTTCAGATGCTTTTCGCAGATGAAATCACTAAACTGGAATTGTTCCAGAACGCGTTGAAAATTATTTTAGTGGGTACTAGAAATGTTCTAAGCCCACATAAATATTTTCAGTTCAAACGGACGCTGAAAAATGTCGTCGTGAATAGTGAAAGTGCTTTTTGGAATTTTTTGGAAAACCACCTTTTAGGGCTTTTGCTAAAGGCTTCTAGAAGGTGATGTGGATGGATGAGAGCCCCCTTTGGGGGGGACCCCTAGGGGGTGGCCGGCCACATGTGGAGCTCCTCCTTTGGTTTCTCTCTTATGCCCTTGGAAAGAGTTTCCTTCATGGGTATTTTGGTATTTCTTGAATGCCCATCCTACCCCTTGGTTTTCCTATATAAGGAGGAGAGGGGGCTGCTCAATCCTTCATCCCTTCTCACATACAAGTGCCATGCAATGATCTGGCTTCTCTCTCCCTCCCACGAAAAGAGTTTTCGTAGAGCCGAAAGGCTGTCTGGGTTCCGGTGGGAACTAGTTCTGGACGGCGAAGCCCTGCCGGATAGATGACACCGTATGTGTGCAACTCTGTAGAGAGGTCGTAGTTTCGATCTTAGTGCCCGAGGGGCTGTTCGAGAGTGCCTCCCGAAGGGCTGTCCAAGTGACGGTCCGAGTTCTGTGAGTCCTCCCGAAGGGCTGTCCGAGTGACCGTTCGAGTTTTGAAGGTCCTCCCGAAGGGCTGTCCGCGACACCGTCCGGGGGACTGTTCGACCGCCTCCCGGAGGGCTGTCTGAAGGGAAGACGAGGGGATACATCCTCGCGGTTTGGAGGTTGTAAATCCTAGCTGTGGGGATCTGCACCGCCGATCGTCATCGACTCTACTTCCGCTGCGCTACGAGTCGGTAACGAAAATGATCAAACCTTATATGCAGTCTCCATAGTGGTCCTGGGCTGGTGCGTAGGTCGGAAATTTTTGTTTTCTGCTGCGTTACCCTACAGTGGCATCAAGAGCCGTGCTATGCGTAGATGCAGGTTGCGATCTAGAATACATAGTGATGTATGGGTGTTGCACAATATAATTAGGTAGTAGATGAGTTCTATTACTGAAAATTATTTGTGCGGGTAGCAGATGAAATCTATTACCCGATGTTCTTGTTGCTTCCCTGGAATTTGCATATTTCTGATCTTGATAACAGCATGGTGGAGTTTCAATGTTCTGGCAATCCGCGATCCTGATTGATCAATGAAGTGCTAACAGTTCATTGAATTCCACCGTAGTTAAAAAGAAAGATGAAATTTCGCAGACAAAAGGGCAATACAGATATGATCTGCACGGGGGTCATGCGTATGACGAAGTTTAGTATGGGGTTCAAGATTTTATTATCTCGTGCTTCATACACCCCGCATTGTTAATCTAGCGACTTGAATTATCATACTTGATGATGGACGTTGGTAGCTTCGGTTTGTTTCGAAACCTTAGAAGCCACGTAAAACAAGTTTTTGCTTGAACCAATTAGAGGCGTCTAACTTGGTTTTGCAGGAGGGTTTGCATGTGCATGTGATGTGGTATAGCAGTGCTCATAATAATTTGATTATGTATGAGATGACTATATAATGTAAATTTATTAACATGACCTGCGTGTCATGATTCGGCATGATGGCTGGAGCCATATGATTGCACTTTAATGACCTGCGTGTCAACCTTGTTGTAATGCATTATTTTATTAGCTATAGAGATAGCAATATTATCTGGTGCATCAACAAGGTGGTGGCAATCTTCGCGAAGGAGAACACCGACGCGAATGCCGAAGATGAAGAAATACAAGACTTCTCCGTCAGAAAGGGCTATACCATATCATGCTTTTATGAATTGCTTGAGATGTTTATCCCTTATGATGCACCCTTCTTGATTGCGCGGTAGTCTCTTTTTATTAGGGAGATCTCTCACAAAAATATCAAGTAGTTAGTGTTCTCCCAAGTGTAGCACCGTCACGGCACCTAACTTTTCGGGGTATCACAGGATCTCCCTGGGTACGAACGATTAGGGATGTGTGAGGCGGGTGAGTTGAGACCTCGCAGCAAGATCACTTGGTTGTCTTGACGTTCTGGAAGGATCTCCCTGAGCTCGGAACACGCCCATCGAAAGATGAACAAGAGTCACATAGAGATGTGATCGGCAAGTTTGCCTACCGATTGAAGTTCGCGCCATCAGTGTTCATCTCGTTCAATGGTGTTGAATGGAAATGCGGGTCTTGTATCACTCACAATCAATTATGAGAGATATTGATTTGAGTGGGAGCGCACTGTTGAATTAACTTGTTTAATTCTTAGTGCAATTAATTGTGGACACTGTCTAAGTGTTATATGCATAATAGTTGTAGAATAATGGCTCGCGTTTCCACCTTCCCTATTAAAATTGAATAGCTGTTAAATATCTGGTTAAAACTTTATGGTTGGTAACGTAATGTGAGGATTGTCCTCAAGAGTGCCGAGAAGGACTTTGTCCTATCGCATACTTTCGGTATTCTCTTGCTTATGCTATGGATCATGTGACTCTCGTCCTTCGATCCAAAAGCTAGAATTCCGTTTCAGTCAAGTGCAATATGTTTGCTTCCATGAGACCCGAACTTCGAAAGTTTGGATAGTTATGTGATATTCATGGAATCTAAAAATCATTTTCAGAGACAGACAAAGGCTAAAAGATATGAGATATCCAAAGCAATGTTTGTTTGCAAACTATTAGTAAAAGAGTTTACTATGCATTAGACTGATAAGAGAGGGATCCAGAAGAACGCCTGTCATATGATGAAAGGTGAATAAAACAACAACTTAAAGAGAAAGGAAGTGTCCGAAGGGTGTTAGTGAAACTTTCACGCCTAGGAAGTCCGGGGCTAACGCCACTCTTAAGTTGGGTGCTTCTTTTGAGAGTAGGAGAAATACTAAAAGTTAAACTGTTAGAAGTATAATGGCAGAAAGAAAGAAGACTGGAATATCCAGCTCATGTATGAATGTCATACAAGTTTTTGATGTATAGAAGGCTAGTCAAAGATATAGTTCTTGGGAATTATGATTAATTTGTTAATCACTGATTCTTGGGTATTGTGAGTTAATCATAGAGATACCCGCTCGATTGCATTCTGTTGCAACTCGATGTAAGAACTACTATGGCCTGAAAGACTAGCCAGGAATGAGGTTTAGGTATACACAGGGAACATAGTAAATGTTACTATACCTTCCATCGGTGTATTACCGTCTGTATTTATTTTCATAATTCATTTAGAGTTTCACACTCTAGCCCTTTGCATAAGGTATCTTGCAAGAAGGTTGTTCATAAGAGAACTTTTGATGTTCGGTGTTATGAATAACATAAGGGCCATACTTTCATTATGAATGAGATGTATGTTATGAATATTGATAATAATATATTACCTCTGGATTTACATTCATAATTCATTTTAGAGTTTTACACTCTAGCCCCTTGCACAATGTTGTTGCAAAAAGGTTGTTCATAAAAAGAACAATTGTTGTTCAGTATTATGAATAACATGAAGGGCCATGCTTCCATCCTCGATGGGACGTATGTTATGAATATTGATGGTAATATGATACATCCATAACACTGACGCTAAATATCATAAAGACTAAAAGAATACCACACAAGTGTGGCACTGCATTTGGTCACATTGGAGAAACCCGCATGGATAAATTCCATTATGATGGATTTTGAAGTCATTTGATTTTGAATCATCTGACACTTGCAACTTTCCTCCGAAAAGAGAAGTGACTGAAATACCGTTCACAGGCCATAAGGAACGAGCAAAGAACTTAGTGGTGATCATACATTTTGATGTATGTAGTTCAATAAATATTGTTGCAAGTAGTGGTTTTATCTATCTTCAGAAATGACTCAAGTAGATATGTGGATATTTACTTGATGAGACGTAAGTCTGGATCTTTTGAATTCATTCAAAAGGTTTTCAAATATGAAGTAGAAGTTATTGTAACAAGAAGATTATGTTTCTACAATTCGATTGCAGAAAAGAATATTTGAGTTACAAGTTTAGCGAATGTCTGATGAGTTGTGAAAGGGGTTTCATAACTTGCACCTCCCGGAACACCACTGCAAGTGGAAAGTCCGTGAAAATGTAATCGAACCATTTATGACATGGTAAGATCAAAGATGACATAAATAAATTTGCCATTATCCCTTTTAAAGAGTGATGCTTTAGAGACTGCGGCTTTTACACTGAAAAGAGCTCCATCGGGTCTGTTGAAATGACACCATGGTATGGTACGCCCAACCATGTTATATCTTTTCTTAACATTTGGAATATGGGGCTTGTGTAAAAGGTTACAAACCTATTCCAAATCAGACAAGTGCTACTTTGTAGGTTATCCCAAGTCATTGGGTATTCCCCCACCACTATACCGAGGCAAAAGTTTTTGCCACAAAACGGTATGCTTTTAAAGAGAATTGTTCTTGCAAAAGGTGAGTGGGAGGACAGTGCAACTCGACGAGATAACCAGTATCTTCATCATCAGGTCAAAGGAAAGGAACCTTGGAAGTGATTCCGGAGTTTCCTACTGCGACTGATACGGAAGTCTCTACAATAAAATGTATGGACTTCGGTCGAACTTGCAGCTAAACCACGTAGGCAAGGCTCGTGCAAACCTCTCAGGTGCGCAGACGAGATATTGTTGTTAGACAACAGTATACCTACGATACACAAGGAAGCGTTGATGGGCCCTGACTCCGGGATTGGCTAAATGCCAATATAATCCGAGATAGTTTCCATATAAATGATTCAAGATCATATCTTGATGACCCCTTCAGAAGACTTAGAGTCTAACGAACTTTTATGGAACTATAAACTGATATGGATAAAATGTTTTATCCATAAAGCTCGACTTGTTGAAATAACAAGTTCAAGGAGTTTACTACGATGAGGTTGTTTCATCGTAGCGATGCTTAAAGTCAGTTCGGGTTGAACTAGCAATTAATACAAAATTCATATCATGAGATATGAAACAAGGGATGACAAAAGGATTTCCATCTGATGGAAATGAAACCAAGGACTTGCATGTGTTACAGTCCAAGGTATTTTGTGAGTCCAGAGGATGCTAGTAAGGGTGCACACTTCAGAGTTCCAGCGATGGACAGAAGAGAGCAAAGTGGAGTCGGAATCTTCGTGTTTTGATGAAATGGTCAAAGGAGTTTGACTTCATCAATGGGTAATGAAGATGCTTGTAATTCAAGAAAGTAAGTGGGAGCCTAATAATATTTCTAAAAACCTTGTGTGCTTGACACATTGTTAATTGGAAATAAAATTCTTGACACGAATTAGGACTTCATTTGAAAATAGTTTTTCGATGAAGTGCTTGGGCTAAATAGCCTCAATATTAGGCATAATGATCTATGGAGATAGATTTACCTAATGGGGCTAAGCAATAAATACATATTGACAAGATGCTAAAACTTTTTAGCATTTAAAACGCCAAGGAGTGATTCTTGCCGAAGTCACATGGAAAGAGTTTTTGCAAGACTCGGTGTCCCAAAAACACTGATGAGCAAAATACATGATGGAGATTCCTCACACCTTCGTGTTTGGATTAATCATGTATTCCATGGTATGTAAAACAACCAGTTTTGTCCGATACTCCCAAGGTGTTGCGAGTATAGATACCAAAGTGATCAAAAGTACTGATCATAGGACAACAGTGAAAAGTGTCATTGAATGCTAGAGTAGCACTGATGACATGTTTTCTCGCAAGTAGAGATCATGAAGAGTTCGTTGTAAAGTGTTACATCGATACAGTCTTCATCATTGCTCCAAGCGATTTTCGATTTAAATAAAGGGTTTTGTGTAATACATAATATGGTGGCACAGTAGTTGGAAATTGTTCCAAACAAGATACTGTGGCGAATTCTATAACAAAGGCGAAGTATGTTGCCGCTTTTTAAGCGACAAAGAAGATGTTGAATCATATAGTTCATTCATGAACTTAGTATGGTTCCAAGATGACTTTTGTCAATGGGACACTACTGCAGGTAGTTGCTCCATACCTCAGTCTGAGGAATCCAGGTTCGACCTGTGATTCACATACATACAAAGTCAAGTCCACACAAAATATGAATTTTGTGGAAGCATGAAAATGCGAAGGATATGCAAAGAGACACACGGAGCTGAAGTCGTCAGATCCGTTGGACATCAGGCTATACCACATGCGAAGCATATTTACACAGGTGTACCACAGGTGTAAAGTGCATTAGCATTAACTAGATTATTGACTCTAGTGCAAGTGGGAGTCTGTAGGAGATATGCCCTAGAGGCAATAATAAATGTTATTGATTATCTCCCTGTTCATAATTAGGTTTATGTTCCATGCTATAACTGCAATGATTCTCGAGTCTACAAATAAAACGAGGCTTGGAGGGAAACTCATGTGCACGTGTGGGATAATAAACGGTAAAATGTATTCCTAGTCATGCCTCTATGACTGGCTCAAGTATTGCATGATGATCCTGTTTTCCTGATCATGGGCATGACTATGCCGGCAATTTTGAGGGCACAATTGTTAGCAGAACATTTGTGTTGAATCGACCCAAATTGATGTTATGCTATGAGATTCTTTCGTCACAAGTTAATGGTTAATAACACAGAGATGGTTAACGTTTGCATAATTCCTCAGACCATGAGAGTATCGAGTTTCTTCATGCTTGATTCATGAACTTTGGGGTTTGTTAAACGTCATCCGTAACTGGATGGCTATTACGGCGGCTTACGGGTTCATGGGAAAGTATGTCAAGTAACTTGATAGCTCAAGATTGGGATTTGCTCCTCCGACGATGGAGAGATATCTCTGGGCCCTCTCGGTGTTACGGTATCCATCATCGTCTGGCCAGACACAGGGTGATTTGATCACAGGGATGCCGGAACACAGTAACGAGAAAAGAGAACAATACCGGTAACGAGGTAACTAGCATTGTGGACAAGTTGTTGATCCACGGGAATGCCAACATGTCTCACCTCGGGTATTTGTAACATATCGTGAAGCAATAGGAATAGCACACGGCAACTGGAGGTTCACTCGAATATTCATTCGTGTGGGTATAGGGGTCAATATGGGTGTCCATGGCTCCGATGTTGATCATTGATCGGAAGGGGTTCCAGGTCATGTCTATACTTCACCGAACCTATAGGGTCACACGCTTAAGGGTCATCTATCTGCTGAATACTAGACAGGGAGTCTGAGAGAAAATCACCAAAAAAGTTTCGGACACCGAAAAGTTTCGGACAGCGGAAAAGTTCCGCAGAGAGAGGTCACCGGATGAGTTCCGGTGAAACTGAAAAGTTGTTTCAGGGGATACCATTAAGTCAAAATGTTTTCGGCACATGCCTGATAATTCTTGGAGGATGCCAGAATCATTCTGGAAACTTCTGGGAATTTTCTGGAAGAAAAACCGGAAATGTTCCGGGGCTGCCGGAACCGCTTCAGATGCTTTTCGCAGATGAAATCACTAAACTGGAATTGTTCCAGAACGCGTTGAAAATTATTTTAGTGGGTACTGGAAATGTTCTAAGCCCACATAAATATTTTCAGTTCAAACGGACGCTGAAAAATGTCGTCGTGAATAGTGAAAGTGCTTTTTGGAATTTTTTGGAAAACCACCTTTTAGGGCTTTTGCTAAAGGCTTCTAGAAGGTTATGTGGATGGATGAGAGCCCCCTTTGGGGGGGACCCCTAGGGGGTGGCCGGCCACATGTGGAGCTCCTCCTTGGAGCTCCACATGTCCTTTGGTTTCTCTCTTATGCCCTTGGAAAGAGTTTCCTTCATGGGTATTTTGGTATTTCTTGAATGCCCATCCTACCCCTTGGTTTTCCTATATAAGGAGGAGAGGGGGCTGCTCAATCCTTCATCCCTTCTCACATACAAGTGCCATGCAATGATCTGGCTTCTCTCTCCCTCCCACGAAAAGAGTTTTCGTAGAGCCGAAAGGCTGTCTGGGTTCCGGTGGGAACTAGTTCTGGACGGCGAAGCCCTGCCGGATAGATGACACCGTATGTGTGCAACTCTGTAGAGAGGTCGTAGTTTCGATCTTAGTGCCCGAGGGGCTGTTCGAGAGTGCCTCCCGAAGGGCTGTCCAAGTGATTGTCCGAGTTCTGTGAGTCCTCCCGAAGGGCTGTCCGAGTGACCGTTCGAGTTTCGAAGGTCCTCCCGAAGGGCTGTCCGCGACACCGTCCGGGGGACTGTTCGACCGCCTCCCGGAGGGCTGTCTGAAGGGAAGACGAGGGGATACATCCTCGTGGTTGGGAGGTTGTAAATCCTAGCTGCGGGGATCTGCACCGCCGATCGTCATCGACTCTACTTCCGCTGCGCTACGAGTCGGTAACGAAAATGATCAAACCTTATATGCAGTCTCCATAGTGGTCCTGGGCTGGTGCGTAGGTCGGAAATTTTTGTTTTCTGCTGCGTTACCCTACACCTCGCCCAATCACTCGAGGTAAGTCTTCACAGGTGACTTCCAAACCTTCACAGACTTGGTCACTCGGCGATCCACAATTCCTCTTGGATGCTCTAGACCATGACACCTAACCGTGTGGAGGATGCACAGTCCTCAAAGGTAACAAGCGTCGGTTCCACACAGAAACAATATCTTCAGTGATGCTCAATCACTTTGGGTTGTAGGTGTTTGGGTTTGGGTTTTTCCTCACTGATGATTTTCGCTCAAAGTCCTCGGAGGATGGGATGCTCTAAATGACAAGTGTCAGTTTCTCTCGAAGCAGCCAACCAGCTAGTGGTTGTAGGGGGCGGCTATTTATAGCCGGGGAGCAGCCTGACATGATAAGACATAAATGCCCTTCAATGATATGACCGTTAGGTGGATAGGATATTTGGGACAACTGGCGCATAGCACAGCAACGGTCGGAAATTTGAGCTCTCAAACTCCTCAGGGCTATCATGTTCCTCACTTGTAGGCAATCCGCACTGGTGAATTCCTAACTCTTCAGTCTGAACAAATTCCTCAGAGAACAGAAGATCTTCGTCTCTATCACTCAAGAAATTGACTGAACTGTATGAGATTTCCAATGGCTTCACTCGAAAGGATTGGGTATGTGTAGGCTTTGAGATGAGTATCACTTGGAAAGTGTTTCCTTAGTTTTACCTCGACCCCCTTTAACAGTACGGTGTTTCCTATGACTCAAGAAAGAGAAAATGAAACTACGAAAACAAAATTCTTCACGCTTCATAATCCTCACATCACTATCAAAGTCTTCAAGGTCACACCAATTTCCTCATTTTCAAAGTCATCAAGAAAACCGAAGTCTTCAACTGAAGACATTCATTTTTAGGGGTCGACTTTCATCGTAAATATCAAACTCCTCAGAGGCTTATAGAACCTGTGTACACTCACAAACACATTAGTCCCTTAACCTATAAGTCTTCAATACACCAAAATCACTAAGGGGCACTAGATGCACTTACATAAACTTCTCTCTAAATGGGAAGGGCCTTACACTATCGAGGAATTTTATCGTTCCGGTGCCATCAAGATCAACAATGTCGAGGGTACTGATGTCTACTACGCGACCTTTCTTCTTGTAGATGTTGTTGGGCCTCCAAGTGCAGAGTTTTGTAGGACAGTAGCAAATTTCCCTCAAGTGGCTGACCTAAGGTTTATCAATCCATGGGAGGCGTAGGATGAAGATGGTCTCTCTCAAACAACCCTGCAACCAAATAACAAAGAGTCTCTTATGTCCCCAACACACCCAATACAATGGTAAATTGTATAGGTGCACTAGTTCGGTGAAGAGATGGTGATACAAGTGTAATATGGATGGTAGATATAGATTTTGTAATCTGAAAATATAAAAACAGCAAGGTAGCAAGTAACAAAAGTGAGCAAAAACGGTATTGCAATGCTTGGAAACAAGGCCTAGGGTTCATACTTTCACTAGTGCAAGTTCTCTCAACAATGATAACATAATTGGATCACATAACAATCCCTCAATGTGCAACAAAGAATCACTCCAAATTTTCTATTAGAGAACGTAGGACGAAAACGTGCGTCAACCCCTATGCATAGATTACCCCAATGTCACCTCGGGAATCCGCGAGTTGAGTGCCAAAACATACATCAAGTGAATCAATAGAACATCCCATTGTCACCACAGATATCCCATCGCAAGACATACATCAAGTGTTCTCAAATCCAATACTCAATCCAACATAAGGAAACCTCAAAGAGCAAGACTCAATTCATCACAAGAAGGTAGAGGGGGAGAAACACCATATGATCCAACTATAATAACAAAGCTCGCAGTACATCAAGATCGTGCCAAATCAAGAACACGAGAGAGAGAGAGAGATCAAACACATAGCTACTAGTACATACCCCCAGCCTCGAGGGTGAACTACTCCCTCCTCATCATGGAGACCACCGGGATGATGAAGATGGCCACCGGTGATAGTTTCCCCCTCTGGCAGGGTGCCGGAACGGGCTCCCGATTGGTTTTTCGTGGCTACAGAGGCTTGAGGCGGCAGAACTCCCGATCTAGGTTTCTTTTCGGGGGTTTCTGTATTTATGGAAGTTTTTAGCGTCGGTCTCACGTCAGGGGGATCCACGAGGCGGCAGCAAGGTAGGGGGCGCGCCCTAGGGGGGTGGGCGCGCCTCCCACCCTTGTCGTTGCCTCGGGACTCTTTTGGCCCAACTCTTGTGCTTCGGGGGCTTCTTCTGGTCCATAAAAAATCACCGTAAATTTTCAGCCCATTCCGAGAACTTTTATTTCTGCACAAAAAACGACACCAAGGTAGTTCTACAGAAAGCAACATCAGTCCAGGTTAGTTCTAATAAAATCATACCAAAATCATATAAAATTGTTGTAAACATGGCATGAATACTTCATAAATTATAGATACGTTGGAGACGTATCAGCGTCCCCAAGCTTAATTCCTGCTCGTCCTCGAGTAGGTAAATGATAAAAGAAAGAATTTATGAAGTGTGAATGCTACCTAGGGTATTTATCAATGTAATCTTCTCTAATGTGGCATGAATGTTCAGATCCATAAGATTCAAAACAAAAGTTTAATATTGACATGAAAACAATAATACTTCAAGCATACTAATAAAGCAATCATGTCTTCTCAAAATATCATGGCCAAAGAAAGTTATCCCTACAAAATCATATAGTCTGGCTATGCTCCATCTTCATCACACAAAGTATTAAATCATGCACAACCGCGATGACAAGCCAAGCAATTGTTTCATACTTTTGATGTTCTCAAACTTTTTCAACTTTCACGCAATACATGAGCGTGAGCCATGGATATAGCACTATAGGTGGAATAGAATATGGTGGTTGTGGAGAAGACAAAAAGAAGGAGATAGTCTCACATGAACTAGGCGTATCAATGGGCTATGGAGATGTCCATCAATAGATATTAATGTGAGTGAGAAGGGATTGCCATGCAACGGATGCACTAGAGCTATAAGTGTATGAAAGCTCAAAATGAAAACTAAGTGGGTGTGCATCCAACTCGCTTGCCCACGAAGACCTAGGGCAATTTGAGGAAGCCCATCATTGGAATATACAAGCCAAGTTCTATAATGAAAAATTCCCACTAGTATATGAAAGTGACAACATAGGAGACTCTCTATCATGAAGATCATGGTGCTACTTTAAAGCACAAGTGTGGTAAAAGGATAGTAGCATTGCCCCTTCTCTCTTTTTCTCTCTTTTTTTTTTGCTCTCTCTTTTTTTTGGGCTCTCTCTTTTTTTGGCCTCTTTTTTTTTCGTCCGGAGTCTCATCCCGACTTGTGGGGGAATCATAGTCTCCATCATCCTTTCCTCACATGGGACAATGCTCTAATAATGCTGATCATCACACTTTTATTTACTTACAACTCAAGAATTACAACTCGATTCTAGAACAAAAATATGACTCTATATGAATGCCTCTGGCGGTGTACCGGGATGTGCAATGATCAAGAGTGACATGTATAAAAAATATGAACGGCGGCTTTGCCACAAATACTATGCCAACTACATGATCATGCAAAGCAATATGACAATGATGAAGCGTGTCATAATAAACGGAACGGTGGAAGTTGCATGGCAATATATCTCGGAATGGCTATGGAAATGCCATAATAGGTAGGTATGGTGGATGTTTTTAGAAAGGGTATATGGTGGGTTTAATGCACCGGCGAAAGTAGCGCGGTACTAGAGAGGCTAGCAATGGTGGAAGGGTGAGAGTGCGTATAATCCATAGACTCAACATTAGTCATAAAGAACTCACATACTTATTGCAAAAATTTATTAGCCATCAAAACAAAGTACTACACGCATGCTCCTAGGGGGATAGATTGGTAGTAAAAGACCATCACTCGTCCTCGATCGCCACTCATAAGGAAGACAATCAATAAATAAATCGTGCTCCGACTTCATCACATAACGGTTCACCATACATGCATGCTACGGGAATCACAAACTTTAACACAAGTATTTCTACCAATCGACAATTACTCACTAGCATGACTCTAATATCACCATCTTTATATCTCAAAACAAATGCAAGGAATCATACTTCTCATATATTCAATGCTCTTTATGAAAGTTTTTATTATATTCCTTCTTGAAACTGTCAAACTACTCCAAAAAGATTTAAGTGAAGTTCAATGAGTAGTTGAATAATTATGCAGCTATATGAAGACTCTCTCTCATAAATAAAATTTCAGATCTTAATATTTTATTCAAACAGCAAGCAAAACAAAATAAAATGACATTTCAAGGATAGCACATATCATGTGAAGAAGCAAAAACTTAGGCTCAACCGAGGCTAACCGATGATTGTTGATGAAGAAAGGTGGGATGCCAACCGGAGCATCCCCAAGCTTAGATGCTTGAGACTTCTTGAAATATTAACTAGGGATGCCTTGGGCATCCCCAAGCTTGAGCTTTTGTGTCTCCTTAATTCCTTTTATATCACGGTTTCCCTAAATCTTAAAAACTTCATGCACACAAAACTCAACAAGAACTTGTGAGAAAAGTTAGTATAAATCAAATGCAAAACATTATCATTCTCTACTGTAGAAAATCACTAAAATTATTATTTAACATTGCATACTAAATGCCTCTGCATATTTAATACTCCTATCCTCAAATAGAATCATTAAACAAGCAAACATATGCAAACAATGCAAACATAACAGCAATCTGTCTAAACAGGACAGTCTGTAAAGAGTGCAATTGTACTAATACTTCCCTAACTCCTAAAATTCTGAAAAAAATTCAAACTGTATAAAATTTGTTGTTACTCATTGTGTAAAAATTTCAAGATTTTACCACGTTCTTACTTTCCAGAAGAATTCAGACAATGGTAGAAAACTTTCTGTTTTCAAAACAGCATCATATAGACTTGCAAAATAAGCATGGTAAAGGCTATACTTGACACTTTTTTTGAAATAAAAGATGCAAAACATTATTCTAAATAACAGAAAGCAAATACTAATAAAATAAAATGACGCTCCAAGCAAAACACATGTTATGTGACGAATAAAAATATAGCTCCAAGTAAGGTATATCGATAGTGTTGGAGACGAAAGAGGGGATGCCTTCCGGGGCATCCCCAAGCTTAGTTGCTTGGGTATTCCTTGAATATTACCTTGGGGGTGCCTTGGGCATCCCCAAGCTTAGGGTCTTGTCACTCCTTATTCTCCTCATATCAATATCTCACCCAAAACTTGAAAACTTCAATCACACAAAACTTAACGGAACTTCGTGAGATGCGTTAGTATGATAAAACAAATCATTCACTTTGGTACTGTCAAGACAAGATTCAAAAATTTTATCACATGATACCTACTGTACCCTATCATTTCTACAATTTATATTGAGCAATATAAGTCATAGAAACTAGGAAACAAGCAAACTATGCATCGAAAACAGAATCTGTCAAAAACAGAACAGTCTGTAAAGATCTGAATTAAGCTCATACTTTTGTTACTCCAAAAATTCTGCAAAATTAGAAAAACATAGACAATTTGTATATCAATCAACTGTAAACAATTCCAAATTTTTCCACGTTTCAGTAAAAGATAGGAATTTCTGTACTGGACGCAAAAGTTTCTGTTTTTGCACATAATCAAATCAACTATCAACCACACTATCCCAAAGGCTTTACTTGGTACTTTATTCAAACAAAAGCTATAAAACATGATTACTACAGTAGCTTAATCATGTGAACACACAAAAACAGCAGGGGTAAATATTGGGTTGTCTCCCAACAAGCGCTTTTCTTTAATGCCTTTTTAGTTAGGCATGATGATTTCAATGATGCTCACATAAAAGTAAAGAATTGAAACACAAAGAGAGCATCATGAAGCATATGACTAGCACATTTAAGTCTAACCCACTTCCTATGCATAGGTATTTTGTGAGCAAACAATTTATGGGAGCAAGAATCAACTTGCATAGGAAGGCAAAACAAGCATAGCTTCAAAACTTTCAACACATAGAGAGGAAACTTGATATTATTGCAATATGTAAAAGCATATGTTCCTCTCTCATAGTAATTTTCAGTAGCATCATGAATGAATTCAACAATATAGCTATCACATAAATCATTCTTTTCATGATCCACAAGCATAGAAATTTTACTACTCTCCACATAAGCAAAATTCTTCTCATTCATCGTAGTGGGAGGAGCAAATTCAACAAAATAACTATCATGGGATTGAAAATTAAAATCAAGATGACAAGTTTCATGGTTATCATTATTATTTATAGCATACATGTCATCACAATAATCATCATAGATAGGAGGCATGCTTTCATCATAATAAATTTGCTCATCAAAACTTGGGGGACAAAAAATATCATCTTCATCAAACATAGCATCCCCAAGCTTATGGCTTTGCATATCATTAGCATCATGGAAATTCAAAGAATTCATACCAACAACATTGCAATCATGCTCATCATTTAAAGATTTTATGCCAAACATTTTATGAACTTCTTCTTCTAACACTTGAGCACAATTTTCCTTTCCATCATATTCATGAAAGACATTAAAAAGATGAAGCATATGAGGCAACCTCAATTCCATTTTTTTTTGTAGTTTTCTTTTATAGACTAAACTAGTGATAAAACAAGAAACTAAAAGATTCAATTGCAAGATCTAAAGATATACCTTCAAGCACTCACCTCCCCGGCAACGGCGCCAGAAAAGAGCTTCGTTGACGGGATGTGAGTGCCGCTTACCTAGCCTCCCCGGCAACGGTGTCAGAAAAGAGCTTGATGTCTACTACGCAACCTTTCTTCTTGTAGACGTTGTTGGGCCTTCAAGTGCAGAGTTTTGTAGGACAGTAGCAAATTTCCCTCAAGTGGATGACCTAAGGTTTATCAATCCGCGGGAGGTGTAGGATGAAGATGGTCTCTCTCAAACAACCCTGCAACCAAATAACAAAGAGTCTCTTGTGTCCCCAACACACCCAATACAATGGTAAATTGTATAGGTGCACTAGTTTGGCGAAGAAATGGTGATACAAGTGTAATATGGATGGTAGATATAGGTTTTTGTAATCTGAAAATATAAAAACAGCAAGGTAGCAAGTAACAAAAGTGAGCAAAAACGGTATTGCAATGCTTGGAAACAAGGCCTAGGGTTCATACTTTCACTAGTGCAAGTTCTCTCAACAATGATAACATAATTGGATCACATAACAATCCCTCAACGTGCAACAAAGAATCACTCCAAAGTTTCTATCGGAGAACGTAGGACGAAAACGTGCATCAACCCCTATGCATAGATTACCCCAATGTCACCTCGGGAATCCGCGAGTTGAGTGCCAAAACATACATCAAGTGAATCAATAGAACATCCCATTGTCACCACAGATATCCCATCGCAAGACATACATCAAGTGTTCTCAAATCCAATACTCAATCCAACATAACGAAACCTCAAAGAGCAAGACTCAATTCATCACAAGAAGGTAGAGGGGGAGAAACACCATATGATCCAACTATAATAACAAAGCTCGCGGTACATCAAGATCATGCCAAATCAAGAACACGAGAGAGAGAGAGATCAAACACATAGCTACTGGTACATACCCTCAGCCCCGAGGGTGAACTACTCCCTGCTCGTCATGGAGACCGCCGGGATGATGAAGATGGCCACCGGTGATAGTTTCCCCCTCTGGCAGGGTGCCGGAACGGGCTCCCGATTGGTTTTTCGTGGCTACAGAGGCTTGCGGCGGCGGAACTCCAGATCTAGGTTTCTTTTCGGGGGGTTTCTGTATTATAGGAATTTTTGGCGTCGGTCTCATGTCAGGGGGGTCCACGAGGCGGCGGCAAGGTAGGGGGGCGCGCCTCCCACCCTTGCCGTTGCCTCGGGACTCTTTTGGCCCAACTCTTGCGCTTCGGGGGCTTCTTCTGGTCCATAAAAAATCACCGTAAATTTTCAACCCATTCCGAGAACTTTTATTTCTGCACAAAAAACGCCACCACGGTAGTTCTGCTGAAAACAGCATCAGTCCAGGTTAGTTCTAATAAAATCATACCAAAATCATATAAATTGTTGTAAACATAGCATGAATACTTTATAAATTATAGATACGTTGGAGACGTATCAGGTACCAACCCGAAGGAGGTTAATGGGCAAAGAATCAAACATTATATCTCAGGTACTCCCATAAATATTGAGACCAATATTATCAATACCATAACACCGGAGGAGTACATAAGGGAAACTTTCTAGAACGCTCCAGGACCCTTAAAAGCAATAGGTAAGTGATACGGTAAGTAAATCGACTCCAAAACTTTCCCAAAAGAAATTTTACTCCGTTTTGGAATATTTAAAAAAATAGGAAAATAAGAATTGGTCCGAAAAGTGCACGAGGAGGCGACAAGCCGTGGGGGCGCGCCCTACCCCCCTGGGCGCGCCTCCCAGGCTTATGGCCACCTCGTGTGCCCTCCGGACTCCGTTTTCTCCCAGAATACTTGTTTTGCACGGTAAAAATTCATTCTATAATCTCCCAAAGGTTTTGACCACCGTATCACGGCAATATCCTCTGTTCTCATTTTGAGCTATTTCTGCAGTAGATTTAGAACAAGATGTCTTTGCAAGAGTCAATCGGGGAGAGTCGTGTCTCTAACCCGACACCTGCCGCAAGAGCATACAGCGAAGCTGATCCCTTTCGGTGGTCAACAGAGGAAGAGATGGAGGCCGACCTGAAAAGAGTGGACACCATGGAGGAAGATCAAGAAGTCACTTCTCTTCCCCAACCTGATGGCTGGCACAAGGAATTCACGAGCTCAGTCCTGCCTGATTCGGTCAAACCACCTGGTGCTAAGTTTATCTCTTATAATAATATGAAAAAGAGTGTTGTTTTTCCCCCGCAGCCAAGATGCATCCATGGGTGGACGGCGCTCTAACTATTACAGGAAAACTCCGCAAGGAAGTTATGGACCTCACGCAGGAAAATCAAAAGCTTGAGGAGGAGAATCACATCCTGAAGGGCATTATTGCCAAGAACATTGCACCTCCTCCTCCGAAGAAACAGACCTGATTATATGGGTATGGGCACTCCCCTTGGCTTGTGCCAAGCTTGGGGGAGGTGCCCCGGTATCGTATCACCATCACATCTTTACTTTTATTGTTTACTTTAGTTAGATCTTTTTGGTTTTATCATTATCTAGTAGAATAAAAGTTTTAGCATGATCTAGTCCTTGAGTTTTGCCTTGTGATCTATCTTTGTAATCGAGTCCGAGAGTTATATAATAAAAAGTAGTTTTGAGTTGAGGGCTTTGCTTTCTTGCTTTGATCTTGGAGAAGGAAAATAAAATAAAAAGAAATAAAAAAGATTATATACACTCTTACGGAGAGTGATGACTTCACATATAAGGAGTGTGCACTACAAAAAAAACCACTTCCGTGATGATACTGTTTGTCACAGTAGGTCACATTTTCTGTCATGCATGTACATCCATGACGATTTTATGACAGAATCAAGATAGTCATACCTGTGCTATCGTAGAAGTGTTCCATGACATTAGCAGAATTATCATCACGGAAGTGTCCACTTCCATAACGATAAATGGCGCGTCATGGAAGTGCTTTCGTCAAGGGTAACCGACACATGGCATCCACCATAACGGGTCGCCGTTAAGCTATCGGGTCCAGTTTTGGATCCGATAACCCGTTAACAGCCCACACCAATGGGGATTTTCCACGTGTAAAATTCTCAATGGCCAGAGGAACCACGTGTCGGCTCACCGTTGGGACAGATGTCATCCACTCATTGGACCGGAGGCGCCTATGATATGTCGACACATGGCACAGCCCAACAGAGGCCCATTCCAGTGAAAATGCCGGCCCATTTGACTTGGTCAAAAGGTAGCGGGCCGGCCCATGGAAAGCCTGTTAACGGCTTGTTCGCATATAGCCCATTTACAGCCCACTAACTCACGGCCCGTTACGGCCTATCCAAATTAGGCCCAGTAGCGTCATCTGGGCCGTCCAATATGATTCCAGCCCATTGTAACTTCCGGCCCATGTATGGCCCATGATGTCTTTTGGCCCATATGAGGCCCTTTGTAACTCTTGGCCCATTAACGGCCCGTGGTGAAACTGGCCCATAATGAACAGTGTATCGCTTTATACCCATTAACGGCCCATTATTCTATTGGGCCATTTCCAGCCCGTGTTATCTTTCGGCCTTCTCAGGGCCCATTTATTCTTGGGCTCATTTCCAGCATTCGATTACTTACAGCCCGTTACTGGCCTTTTCTGCTTGTGGGCCAAATTCAGCCCGTGGTTACAGTCGGCCCGTTTGTGGCCCGTTAATCCGTTGGGCCATTTTCATAGCGTCATCAAATACGGCCGATTAACAACGGCCCATTATGGTCGGCCCATGAACGGACGATTCCAACTCTAGCCCGTTTACGGCCCATAATGCGGCCCGTTATTGGCCCATGTTTGGCCAATCGATCATACGGCCCGTAGAAGGCCCATTGATGCTACGGCCCATAGAAGGTCCATTGTTTCTACAGCCCGTAGAAGGCCCATTGTTTATACGGCCCGTAGGAGGCCCATGGTCACTACAGTAAATATGTAGCCCATGGTTATTGTGGCCTAGTTTTAAAAAATAGGTTACTGCGGCCACTAGCAAACCACAGAAAAAGAACTACACTGACTACAAGCAAACAAATAAACAAGACAACAAGGAAATAAATAAGCAAGCAACTTACGCTAGGCTATCATGGCTATTACACATATTACATCCACTGGGCATCAAAGTTTGCCACCAGTGCAAATATAGGGAACAAAGCAGCATATCACATACACTGGTTGTCAAAGTTGGCGACTAGTGCAAATAAACTCCGCAGCAAAACAAGTCCAGAACTGAAACCACTTTAGAAGAGCTCAAGAAACAATATTCTAGGTACCCATAATGCTGGCAAGATGCTTAGCAAGCTTATTAACTTTCTTTTGTTTGGTGCTTAAATCCTCCAGCGCTTGCTGTTGCACCAGAAAGCATGCATCTGAATTCTGCATCGACTTCCTCAGTCCTTGCTTCCTGCCACAGAACATCTGATCGATGTCTTTCAACTTGAAGTTGAGACTCAAGAAGCCAAACTGATTCAGGCAGCGAGTTCGAAGAGCTGGTGCTAGCAGTAGTGGCCAGTAACTCGAACACTACATCAAGACAAGACTTTGGGGTTGTCTCAGTGTCTTCAATATAGTTTTTATCAGCTTTCTTGGAGACCAACAAGGATGTCTCACTATCTTGAACCTTATCTGCATTACTTCCTTTACCATTGCATAACGGGGTACTCTTCTCCAATATTTTATCTGCATTCTAAAAGAGAAACAAACAGACACATCACAGGTTTACCATGTTGTATATGAAACTCATTTCGGTAAACCAGTTCAGTAGTAAGGTGGACAGGATAACAGCATGAAACAAACATATATCTATGTAGTATGGTCACTGTATGGTCTATATCATTCTAGTTTCTGTTACCAAATCAAGATAGAGATAGTTCAAATCATATCTATTTAAGACAAAGCAGCATAGACAGAATATAAGTGTGGGAAACTACACAGCAATAACAACACTTGTAATGCGCATGGCATGAGAACATAACTGTTTATTCAATTGAAATTGAAATCAACATAGAGCAAGTTACAACGGCAAACACGTTAAAGAAACAAGTTTAAAACATACCTGTTGCGCCATTGGAGTTTCAATTGCATCCTTCAAATTTGAAATTAGTTGGTATGAGTAAATACATTGATGCAAGAGCAAAGGAGTATGGACCATAGCTATGAAACCTGACCTGAGAACAATTCTTCTTCTGCTTTAAGCGTTGACTTGGGGTTCGGAGTGGTGGTCCTCGTGCTTTGGGCACTGCAGTGGCCTTACTAACTGCTCGTGTTTGGGTGCTCTGTGGTGGAGACGGTGTTGTGTCAACTAGAACTGGGTTACTATCTGCTGGGATTGGGATTAGAAGGGGTGTAGCTGGTTCTCTGTCCAACTGGGTAGGGGTACAATATGCGTGAGTCTGGGTTATGTGTGGTGGGGCTGGTTCTTGGGCAAGTACAACCGTGGTTCTATCTGCATCGACAGGTAGCATGATCTTTTCTGAAGACCGTGTTTTTACTCCCATAGATACTGCCATCACCCCCTCCAATTCAAATGGCTGGTAAACAAGAAAAGTAATTGAATGTACAGACATTGTAAGATAGACAGGTGCAATGGATAGTAGGGAAGAAAACAGGGCATGAAATAATTCACATTTATGTTGTCTAACCAAATAGAATAGCATGACATAATTTCACATATATGATGGCTAATTAAACAGGATAGCATGACACAATTTCACATGTATGATGGCTAACTAAACAGGATAGAATGACATCCTTCAAAATATGATGACTATGTAAACAGGATGACATGATATAACTATACGATGTGTCTATTAAAGTGGTTGGCATGCCATAATTCACAAACATGCCATCGATGGAAACATGATGGCATGATACAATTCACGGATAGAATGACATAATTCAAAATATGATGACTATATAAACAGGATGAGATGATATAACTATATTATGTCTTTAGAAAATGGGTTGGCATGCCATAATTCAGATACATGTTGTCTATGTAAACATCATGGCATGATATAATTCAAATATATGATTTATATACTAAGCAAGTGAGCAGAGGGCAATCGCATATATGATGTGTCAACTAAGGAGATGGCATTCAATATTGTGTATATGATGTAAAAACTAAGCATTGCAAGACAACATATGCATGATATGAGTAATATAACCCTGCCAAGTTTGAGCATACACCTCAGGGGGATAATAGGACTGGTCATCTGCCTCTGAATCCTCCTCTGAGGAGCTATCTGTAACCAGCAAGATATCTGCTTCAGCAGGTAGCATTGTCTGCTCTGAAGACCTTGTTTTCACTCCAGATTTCTCCATCACCAATTCAAATGGCTGATGCATAGGAAGAGCAGTTGAATATACAAACATTGTCGACAAATGCAATGAGTAATACAAAAAAAAGGATGGCATGATATAATTCACATATATGATGCTTGGCTAAACAGCATGGCATTGCATAATTCACATACATAATGCCTTACAACAAGATAGCATTGCATAATTCACATATATAATGTCTTGCAACAAGATGGCATTGCAAAATTCACATACATGGTAATTAGACACTAAACAGGTGGCATTCACACAAAGCATGTCTAAACTAAGCAAATGACATGCCATTGCAAGACACCATATGCATGATATGAGCAATATAACCATGCCAAGTTAGAGCATGCACCTCGGGGGGGGGGGGATAGGACTTGCCATCTGTCTCTGAATCCTCCTCTGAGGAGCTATCCGTAACCAGCAAGACATGCGCTTCGTCAGATAGCATTGTCTGCTCTGAAGACCTTGTTTCCACTCCAGATATTTCCATGACCATGTCGAATGGCTAGTGCATAGGAAGAGTAATTGAATGTACTAAAATTATTGATAAATTTAATACGTAATAAAAAAATGATGGCATGATATAATTCATATATAAGATGACTGGCTAACCAGTGTGGCATTGCAAAATTCACATATATGATGCCTGGCTAAACAAGATGGCATTACATGATTCGCATATATGATATAGAAACTAAACAGATGGCATTCACACAATGCATGTCTAAACTAAGCAGATGACATATTTTATGTATAAAATAAGCAATGCAAGGCACCATATGCATGATATGACCAATATCAGCATGCCAAGTTAGAGCAAAAGACCTCAGGGGGTAAATAGGAGTGGTCTGCTCCCTCTGAATCCCCCTCTGAACTGTTATCTTCCTCTTGATTACAGTCTGGAATGGGGGGAGGGGGGTTGCTTTTGCGCCGACCATGGAGCGATGTCTGCATGAAATTTTATTGCCACGCAAGGCTCGCCTCTTTTGCTCTACATGTTCAGTACCATTGTGTATAATAACTCACATGCATAGGAATAAAACATAGTAAGATTATGTAAGGAGTGCATGCACAAATCCAGAGTGGTGGTAGCAAACTGTGGATAGACCCAAAACCAATGATAGCAGGCAGATAATAGCTTTAGTTAAAAAATAGAGATAATGGCTCCTTTAATGTTTGTTTCCACCCAACATGAAACTCATAGTAGACACCCAAGATTAACCAGATAGTAGACAGATAGTATTGATTGCTGCCCCAATATGTACCCCACAACCATTTAAAAACTCAAGTTTGAGCATTAGTTTGGACCTGACTCAGAGTCTAATCGGTGAACAGGATGATAAAGTAGCATGTCATCATATTAAGCGATGCATAATGTAAGCAGACACGAAAGAGTGCGACCTCTCTTGCGGACCCGTGTAGTCCTCAAGGTCATCCGCTCAGTTGATGATGGTAATGCAGTTGTCGTGGCTGCCGGCGGCGGGGAAGAAGATATGAGGCGGTGAAAGATAGTCTGGAGGGCGGATCCCTGCTGTGGTGAACCCTTCCATCGTTGGAGCAGCTGAGCTGGGGTGGAACACAGCACAGCAGGAGCGGGACAAACCACACAAGGTTTTATTTGACACATATCTGTAACAGAAGTAATTGTGTAAGGGCTTGTTTGAATTTGAGGATTCTAACAATGCAGGGATAGGAAATACACAGGAATAGGATAGGAATGCACGTGCAAAGCAGAGAATTTAAAAACACAGGATTTCTGCCAATCTGGGTGTTTGGTTCACAAGAATTGGAAGATCACAGGATGCAAAGAAGCATGGTGAGATTAAGTCAAACCACAAGAAAATGTACGGTTATAATGCTATTATGCAACTATCTCTTAGTCTTGTGCTTCATGAATAGGAATTTGAAAAGGAGGACAAGTGGATATTAAAATTCCTATGGTTTTTCTTTCAAGGAGACACTAAAGGAACAAATCCTACAGTTTTCCTTTGCTCCATTCCTTTGAACCAAATGCATGAATAGTAGTACCATAGGAAACTTTCCAATTCCTATGTTTTTCCTTCACTTTTCCTTTCAAGCACTGGCGATTCTAGTAGGCAGGCTTGAGCAGGGAAAAGCATACACTCAAAAAATGTTTTTATGCTACTTCTACTACTTTGGACCCAGGCCACTGCCCTACTAGCTCAACTCCCAGGCCCATCTACAAATGCACATCTCAAACGCGCAGAGATAAATAATGATGGCGTTCAAGAGAGTCCATCATGGATAGCTAAGTTGTCTGGTACCTCACTGCTTGTCATATAGTAGGAGAAACTAATCGTATTTCACGTTACTACGTGTGCTCAGTGGACAACATATATAACATGTAGAGTAAAAGCGATGCAACAAGTGTACAACCTCTTTGGCGAAGCCATGTCGATCTCAGCGTGATTGGGTAGGTCGGTGAGGATGCTCCAGCTGATTTGGCTGTCGGAGGAGGGGAAGAAGATCTTAGGCGTCTGGAGATGGAGCCGGGGGTACTGCTCCACTGTGATGGAGGGTTTCATCGTTGGAGCAGCTCCGGTGAGTTGTATGACGGCGAGGCTGAAGCAGGACAAGAGAGACAATGTTAACCTGAGTGGAATTCTAATAGCATCTCCAATAGATGACGTAAAATACATAACCACAAAGTGCTAGATGTAAAATACATCAGCCGCTCATCTCTGAACTTAACTGGCGAAACTGAATTTAACTGTCGAAACTGAATTTAACTGTCGAAACTGAATTTTGCTGTCGAAACTGAATTTTACTGTCAAAACTGAATGCACTAGTAGTAGAAAAGCAGTAGCAGCAACAACAACGCCCAGAGCAGTAGCGCGTGCGAGAGCCAGGGCAGCTGGTCGTGTAGCAGCATCTCGGGTAGCAGTTGCAGGGGCTCGAGCGAGAGCAAGATCTGCAGCTCGTACAGTAGCAGCGCGCGCAAGAGTAGAGCTACAGCGCAAGTAAGAGCAAGAGCGAGAGCAGCAGCGCAAGCAAGAGCAAGAGCAAGAGCAGCAGCGCGAGCAAGAGTAGACCAGGCAGGGGACCGAGAGCAAGAGCAGAGCAGCAGCGCGAGCGAGCGAGAGCCAAAGCAGTAGCAGCTCCTACTGATGTGGACGTCGCCACCGAGGGAGCGACGCCGTGGAGGAAGTGGCCGGCGACACCGCCGTGGATGGAGCCGCGCCATGTCGGCACGGGGCCGAGCGCCGGCAGCACCGTGAGATCGAATCAAGAAGAAAATGCTGCGATTAGTGAAGAACCTCTTTGGTGGCACCGATTGTGACGACCCTGGCTTAATCGTGCACTAACCATACACACAAATGCACACAATTAAGCCTAAGGACTCACTTGAAGATATCACAACACAACTCTAAAACATAAATAAACTCATACAAGCTTTATATTAGAAGCCAGGGCCTCGAGGGCTCGAATACATAGCTCGATGGCATACAAGTGTCAGAGGAAGCATCAGATATCTGGGTACAGATATATTACAGAAATAGAGTTAAGCCTTTAGGAAGGCGGGGCAAAATAAAATACTATGATCGAAAGGCGTAGGCCTCCTGCCTAGGATCCTCCGAACCTACTCCTGGTCGTCGGTCGGCTCCTCGTAGTAGTACTCGCCGGGAGGGTAGTAGTAGTAGCCGTAGTCGTCGACAAGGGCAGCTAACGCAGGGGCTCCATCATCTGGCGGCGACATATGGATATGGGTAGAAAAAGAAAATAAAGCAAACATGAGTACTCATCCGAAGTACTCAGCAAGCAAGGATCTACACTACATATGCAACATTTTCAAAGGAGGGCTGTATATGTGGACTGGGCTGCAGAAATGCCAGAATAGAGGGGAGAGCCTAGTCCTATCGAAGACTAGCATCTTCAGCATCTTCATTTGTCTTACAGCATTAGAAGAGTGCAGATCAGCATAAAGGAAAGTAGTAGTAGTAGTAGTAGTAGTATCATCAACCTCGGCCAGAGATCCTTCCTCGACTCCCTGCGAGAAAGTAATCCCAGAGCCATACTATCCATTTCATCTCAAGTCATCAGTTCTAGTTGTACCGATCGGGATACAATTCCGAGTGTCCGTTACCGTAGGACAGGCTATCGATAGATTAGTTCTTCCCTGCAGGGGTGCACCAACTTACCCACCACACTCGATTAACTCCGGCCGGACACACTTTTCTGGGTCATGCCCGTCCTCGGCCAAACGATACGCCGCAACCCGACCGAATACTTAACAGAGAGGTCAGCACGCCGGACTAAACCTATGCCCCCAGGGGTCTTGGGCCATCGCCCCGAGAACTCCTGCATGTTGCGAACGCGGCCGAGAGCAGACCCAGCAACCCCTTAATACAAGCGCAGTTGCGTAACCAGTCCAACTCGGCGCGCGCCACTCAGTCGCTGACGTCCATTAAGTTCCGGCTGAAGTATATGATGTAGAACGCCCATACTATGCCCACGTGATGGTTAGTGCTATCAGGCCAGAGGCCCCTCGAATCAAATATCCAAACCGTTTAGTGGTTTAGGAGCGCGCGGTAACGAGCAGAGAGTCACGATCGATGTGACCCCGTCGCCCTGTCTCGAGGACTTGCGGCAAGGGCTAAGAATGCCCGGCCACGCCTCGTGTTCAACCCTCAGGCACCATCCAGGTCCACCCGATTCCACATCACTCGCTATTAAGCTCGCGCGGGTACCCCTCAGGGCCGACCCGTCTTTAGTGTCATGGTTCAGTGACCAGTCATAGTATCCAAAGTATCCGTGTGTCTGACACCAAAGGGAACCCTGAGGAATCACCCCCGATGGAATCCCATTTGATGTTATCGTCAAGGTGAAAAAAGGAGGAATCACCCTCGAGGTCCACACTTGAGATGTTGCACGACAGCGTCGGTATCGAGGGTGGTGTAGGAGGAATCACCCTCGCTTACCACGACCGGTTAACTAACCTACAAGGTTATCATCAGAAGTGCTGATGAGGTATCACCCTCGGCACTCGATATTAACCTAGTAGTGTCGGCAACTAAGGGGAAGTGACGTGCGGTGTCGGGGCCTGGTCTTCAATCCCGTTGCACGGGTCTTCTGAACATCCAGCGGGGCAGTCGGGTTAAGTGGGGTCTCAGATGGTCTCTACCCAACCTATTCTAAACAGTTTAGGATAACAGGTAAGTATCAACAGCAGGTTACAAGTAAACAGGCTAAGCAGCAGATATAGGACAACAATAGCAGCAGTAACTTCTAATGCAAGCATAAGAGAGAAGAGAGTGGGCGATATCAGAATGCTCAAAATGGGGGTGCTTGCCTGTCTGCTCGACGGCAAGGGCAAGGTCGTCAGCTGCGTCGTCGGGCTCCTGAGCAGCGTCAGCCTCGGGAGCTGCGTCGACGTCAGGGTCTACCGAGAGAAAAGAGGGGGAATAAACATATAAATACACAGCTAACGATGCAACACAGAACATGCCATGACTAGGATGCAGTGCAGGGTTGCCTGAAGTATGTCTAAGTCATTTTAGTTATTATAGGATTAAGGTGGGATTCATTTACCGGTGATTATGCACTATTCATCTATCGGATACAGCCTCGAAGTTGCAGTTTCACCTATCTAGGGGTTCCAGCATTGAAACAGACGACACGATCAGATTCGTCTTGTCGTTCTGAGCAACTTTCATGTATAAAGTTTTTTGATCTGAGCTACGGTTATTTTTCTACGAATTTCCAAAGTTTATTCAATATTCTGGATTTAATATTAATTCAAAAATCATTTAACAGAAAATGCTATGGGTACACAGGGAAGTGTACCCAGTTTTGCAACCAGAGGCTGACATGTGGGCCCAGTGAGCTGAGTCAGTGCTGACTGGGCTCATCTTATCCAAAGAAACAGTGTAGGGGCCCCACTTGTCATTGACTCAACATTAGAACAGAGGTTAAATTAAACCAGGGTTTAATTAGATGGGTGGGCCCCTGTGTCAGTGAGTGGTTAAGCTAACAGGGTCGATTAATTAGTGTTAAACCTAATGCTACAATGGACGGGCCCACTAGTCAGTGGCTGGGTTGCCCAGTCAGCATAGTTGACTGGGTCAACCCAGTCAACAGGTCAGCAGGGCCACTGGGGGCCACCAGTCAGTGACGGTGAGGGTGGCCCCAGCGGCGCCACATCAGCCCACCGGCGACCAACGCCGGCGCGCGCTCCGGCGACCACCGGAGACAGCGGCGTCGCGCGGAAACGGCCGTCCGGCCACGGTTTGGAGCACGGAGAAGTGCTACGGGACCCTGGCGTTCGCGCGCATCCGGACGTGGTGTCCATTGGTGTTGTGGTGGCCGGCGTCGAGCACGGCAGCGGCCTGAGCGGCGACCGGAGCTCGGGCGGGGACGGATCTAGGGCTAGGGGCACGGCAAAACGTGTGTGTGCGCGTGTTGGCTTCCTGAGGAACCCAGGAACACAATGCGATGCTCGGCTGTGAGCTCGGCGTGCTGTGGCCAGGGCTGTGCCATGGCCGGCGGTGAGATACTTCGGGCATGACGGCCACTATAGCTACGAGGACGGAATCGAGCGAGGCAGAGAGGGGAAAGACGCGCATGCTCACCTAGGAGGCACACGGGGGGCCGTTGGATGCTTAGTAGCAGCAGGGGACGGTGGATCGACTCCGGCGAGCTGCGGTGTCCCGAGGTAGACGACGACCTTGATCCGGCGATGTAGTGGCCTCGGGCTCGTGCTCGAGGTCGGAGAAGAAGTAGCAGTCGACCGTGAATCGATCCGGCTCGGGACGTGGTGTGGCGAGGCCAAAAGGCCACGGCTACGGCGATCCATGGCGGCGGCGGCGTCGGGTGCTCGTGGAGAAGGAAGAAAACGCGAGAGGGAGGGGGATCTGAGATAGCTAGGGTTCGCGGGAGGGCGAGGGGGTGCCGATGCTGATCTTAATGGCGTCGCGGGGCCGTTGGATGGGCGATAGCGCGGCCGGCGTCACCGTGTCGCCGTCTGCGCGCGACAGCGCGGGAGGAGGGAGACGACCGGCTGGTGGGCTGGCTCTGTTGGGCTGGGCTAGTTCCTGTAGGTTCTGGGCTGTAGGTATACAATAGGATTTCCCCTTCTTCTTATTTCATTTTTCTGTTTTATTCTTTTACAACTTTCTGTTTTGTATTAGTTTGAGCTACCCAATGACTTTTATAAAATGTGGCACTTGTCTCATTAAATAGTATGCATTAAACCTCACTGTCACAAAAAGATTGGGAATGTTTTGAATTCTTTTGGATTTTGCATAAATGAAAATGAATTAAATTAGGGCTGTTTTCTACTGTTTGAGTTTCCAGGGGCAAAACAGGAACCCAAATGATGTCAGCTTTATTTTTATAAAAGCTTTGGGGATTATTTGTAATATGTTGAACATTTTTGTTTTGCTGTTTGGAGAAGTGCTTATTTGATTTTTGTTTTAAGTTGAAATTTGAAGTGAAAAGATTTCTTAACTGTTTTTCTTATGGCATAATGATGATGGCTTGTCATGATTAAGAGGTGATCACTATGGTGTGATGCTGGGGATGTTACACCGATTAGGCATCAGCTTCATTCGAGGAATTGGTGATGATGCTGCTCTTCCGGTGGTGTAGGTGAAGACGGTGGTGTGGGAATGGAGGTGGCGCGAAAGACGAGGGGAACGTCGGGGCAGCTCCTTAGAGGTGGAGGACAGGGTGGCTGAACTAGCGGGACGACAAGATCGACGACGGATCCTCATCCGGTGCGGTGGATGAGGGACGTTGAGGTGTTGTTGTGGACAACGTCGTCGGGGAAGAGGCTCCGGCTGGGTGGCGGACGGAGGAGGGTGTGGGGCTTCGCGGGTTTTCGCGGCCTCGGTGTATGAATGGGTGGGTGGATGGGATGGGAGGGGGAACCATGGCTTATGGACACGCTTGTCTGAAATGTGGGGTAAGTTACGAAAGTACCCCCACCGATTTGAGCTAGGCGGTTCTTTCGGTTCAGCGGTATCACGGGCATTTCCCGTGTCGGGATTTCGCAGGAGGTGGAAGTTTTCGCGCGCGTTGTAATTTTGGGATAGCAAGGCGCGGGTTGATATGGAGGGAGTTTTTGGAGCACAACGAGACAAAGATATATCTTAAAATTTCGGGGTAACAAGGCGCGGGTTGAAGAGGCAGGAGTTTCGCAGCACGATAGACAGAGATGCTAACTTGAAATTTCGGCATAACAAGGCGCGGCTTGAAATTTTGGGAGAACAAGCTTAATGTGTACAAAAAAAAGACAATTCGCACCTCATCACTAGAGAGAGCCATGTCCTGTTTTACTATATTACTAGAAATGCATTCAAATACAACAACAACAAAATAAAAAAATCGGGACAACAAACATAACATGTACAATACCAAATCAATTTGCACTTCCCTCAACAATAAAAAAACAATTCATGTTGTCTAGCATATGGAGTAAATTTGAGTACATTTTCCCTGTTTGAATGGGATTGTACTCGGGTTAGTTATACAACCATCTAAATATTATCTTCACAACACATGACATGAATATAGGAGTAGTAAATTCCTATATAAATACGAACTACATGTACATACGATCTCAAATTCAAATATATGTATCCATTTTATGTTGAATTCAAATCATAGTACATGTATGCTCTAGCTAGATGTTTGGAATCTAAACCATGTATGATACTACGTATAATGTGTTTAACACGCACAACACACACACAAACACCATTTAGACTAGTAAGGTACACTTGCATTGCACGCATGAGATTTGGCAACCAAATTATAAATAAATACCACATTATAGCATGTAAGCTTTGAGTCATATATGCATGATGTAGATGTTCGTCTAATTCTTATAGTTCATCTCATTCAAAATCAATTAGTTTTTATAAAAAAGCTAATCTATTTTAAGATTCATGGAATTATGCATTGTAAAGCATAAAGTAAAAACAAATAATGGCAATTCATGTGGAAAAAAATTTGGGCAATTATGATACGAAAGATTCTAGAACAAAGGAGAAGTGCTTGTGTTTTGAGGTTTGTGCATTATGCTTAAGTTCAACCATGGAGTCTTCTAGATTGTACATGTGGCAAAATCTAGTGGAATGTAGATGATATCCAACGGCCAGTAGTGCTCGGATTTTCCATCTCTGCACCGTCGGATTGGCTTCATCCAATGACCATCTTTCAAAGTTATTCGCACACTATATAGGGGTATAGACTAGTAAGGTACACGTGCATTGCACGTATGATATTTGGCAACCAAATTATGAATAAATACCACATTATAGCATGTAAGCTTTGAGTCATATATGCATGATGTAGATGTTCGTTTAATTCTTATAGTTCATCTCATTCAAAATCAATTAGTTTTTATAAAAAGCTAATCTATTTTAAGATTCCTGGAATTGTGTGTTGTAAAGCATAAAGTAGCAACAAATAATGGCAATTCATGTAGAAAAAAATTTGGGAAATTATGATACGGAAGATTCTATATATCTAGTCAGGTCTCACCCTCTTTCCCATGTACACATCGATTAATCTATACCTCTCTATATAGGATTACATAGCTAATACACCCACATTGTATATCCATCGTCCCCCTCTCATCATCCATGCCTTCCGCTTCATCTCTCAGACGCGCGCATAGTGGCGAAGACAGGGGGCAGCAAGGGCCCTTGCCCCCCCCCTAACATCACTATATATTGAGGCTAATATGAATGTGATCAGTAGATCAATTGCTGGTAAAATGGTTTAAGTTGATGAATTGGCCCTCCCCGTAAAGGATTAGCAATGTTTGGCCCCCTAGCTCATTTATTTTTCATGGCTCCGCCACTGCGCGCAACCGCGCACTCGCCCCCTCTATTTAAATATCGATCTCGCACTTGTGCACTCCTTCATAGTCTCCCTCCACTTGGCCCCTCGCACCATCTTCCAGCCCCCACCCCCATATCCCAGTGCTTGTACGCTCGTAGAGCTCTTCCCTCTATCTGTCTCTAACGATATCTTGCGCGGTCGACCCCTCCCCTCCCTTCTCGTATATCACCTCGGCCCCATGCACATACATGTATGTATATAGGCCTCTCCTTCACACAAATTGCATTGACACGTATTCCCTCACCATATCTTAGTATCTCTCACACTCATGGACTACGTGTGCGAAAGAGAAGAGGTGCACACACGCACTCCTTCCCACATACAAACGCGCGGGTGCACGGTGGAGCACATTTGTACAAAAAATGAGCGTGTAGAAAGCCTTTAGATGATGTGCCAAACTAGTCTATATCTATACCTCTATATCTATATCTATACCCCTATATTGAGTGCGAATAAATTTGAAAGATGGTCGTTGGATGAAGCCAATCAGACGGTGTAGAGATGGCAAATCCGAGCACTACTGGCCATTGGATATCATCTACATTCCACGAGATTCTGCCATACGTACAATCTAGAAGACTCCATGGTTGAACTTAAGCATAATGCATAGACCTCAAAACACAAGTACTTCTCCTTTGTTCAAGAATCTTCCGTATCATAACTTCCCAAACTTTTTTTCTAGTTGAATTGCCATTATTTGTTTTTACTTTATGCTTTACAACGCACAATTCCATGAATCATAAAATAGATTAACTTTTTTATAAAGACTAATTGATTTTGAATGAGATGAACTATAAGAATTAAACGAACGTCTACATCATGCATATATGACTCAAAGCTTACATGCTATAGTGTGGTATTTATTCATAATTTGGTTTCCAAATCGCATGCGTGCAATGCCCGTGTACCTTACTAGTACTTCCTTTTTTAGTTAATATATTATGATTAAAACGATGTGGGGGCATCCATGAAGCCACGTGACACATGTGGAGGCGTTGTTGCGACCTCCTTGTGTGGATTGATCACAGTGACATGCTGCTAGTTCCAGAAGAATGTACTCGTCCTCACTCACGCACACTGGCAGTACATGCACAAAGCGAAGATGTGCACGCACGCACTCATTCCCTCGCACACACACGCAGGTACACGGTGGGACGCATTTTTGTATGAAGATCCACCCCATGTGATAATTTGACATGTGTAAAGTCGTTCACTTCATTGATGGCCAATTAATACAGTGCATGCAAATTGGAGTGGACGTGAGGGAGGAAGTAGTTGAGAAAGACATTACTACTCCACTGCGTGCATGCGAGTAGTTAAATCATGGTTGCTACTTCCATTGGTCTCCTTTGTATTTTGTGCCAATTTTTTACCATAATTTTAAGTAACACAATATTTATGCATGTCATAAAAATTAATGTCATCGAAAACTACTTTCAAATGTGATTCCAATGATATAATTTTTTGTGACATGCATTAACATTTTGTTTGTTAAATTTTTGGTCAAAATTTGGCACAAAATAAAAAGGGGGCCAATAAACCAGGACGCAGGCAGGATGATCAATTTTTGCCTGGGTTACTGTTGGTGGCCTTTGTATTTAAATATGGACAGAGTGGAGTAGTACTATCTTTATCTTAGCCTCGTAGGGCTCTCCCAGCGCCTACGCTTGCCTCCCTGCCTCGCCCACCGGATCTCGCCATGGAGGATCCCGCCATGGATAATCCCTTAGATCCCAGGATCCCGCGGGCTGCCCTCTCGCTGTGGCCCACAGCACTGTCGCCTTTGAGCGAAACCCACATGTGTTTCAGAGGGGATCCATTGCTCTAGAATCACAGATCGGTGGTGCCGGAGGATATGCCAGGGCTGCGTTTCAGGTGGTGGGCAGCAAGGGCAAATCAGATCGAGGAAGCGTCGCATCGATTGGAGACAAGTTTGAAGGAGCTGCGCCTAGCGAAGCACAAGGCGGAGGCGCAAGTCGATCTTAGGGGAGAGATGCTGAGGGATGTCAGGATCTGGCAACATCGTGTTGATTTCGAGCTGGGGCTAATGGCAGAGATCATATTCATGGAGTCGACTGCGGAGGAAAGAACGCGCATGCCTGCGGAATGGCATGAGCAGCCGATGCAACTATTCAAATGGGCGGTAGGAGAAGCCAAATCCTGGGACCAGCTGCGGCGGCGCCGCTGGGCATGCATCATAGGCGAGGTGAGCTGCCTTCCTTCCCCGCCAGCGATGCTCGGTTGCTGCTGCAGTGAACTTGCAACGCCATGTCGGTTTGCAACCTTGACAATCACTCCATCTATATGAATTGTATTCCTGTGAAAATACTTGGTCGTTTGGATAAAGATGGTAATTGATTTATCACTAGTTTTTTAATGCTTGGTCGTAATAATCACCCGAAGCCACAACCAGAAGTCTCCATCGCGTAATACTTACGGTCGGTCACACCAACAGATGGTCGATCGAACCCGCGTCTCACCGAAGGGACACGCATCGGCTTGGTCTGACATGTACGACCAGTTACATCACTGACTTGTGCGACCGCATTTGAGCAGTAGTACTTGAAATTTATGTTCCACTAAACTCATCGGGAGCCGTTTCGGGCCTCAATACCAAAACCATCAATTAATCTTTAGCTTGTTCCCATCACATTCCAAAGTAGTACTCCCATGCTATAATTAAGTGCAAACCTCCTCACACCTAGTACGTATCAAACCTGAACATGTTCCCACTATGCAGGTTTTAGTACTAGTGCTAGTACTAGGTTATAAAAAGGGGAACTACATAGCCGAAAATTACTCTACCTTCCTCCTCATAAGTCTTTCTTGTTCGTCCGTCCTTGCCATGGCCGGTGTGCAGAGCTCTAGGTCGAGTACTACTTGTAACAAGGCAGCGGCGACCAAGGCCGCGGAAAAAAAAGAGAGGGCTCGCCGCCTCACAGAGACCTCGAAAGATCTCTCACGGGAAGGCGAGGGCTCCCAGGAGCGCCCTAGCCGTGGAGGTGAACATGCCGAGCTGGCGGCGCTGGAGTCGTTATCCCTCGACGACATGCCCGATCAGCTCAATAAGCAGAAGGAGTTCATTGACGTCTTGGTGGAGCTGCTGAAGGAGAGCCTCGATGACATGCCCGCTGAGCTCAATGAGCAGGGGGAGTTGACCGCCGGCTTGGTGATGCTGCTGAAGAAGAGCATTGCCTCGGATAAGAAGGCGACCGGCGAAATCCTGCAACTTCAGGAGGACAATGCGAAGCTCCGCCATGAGCTCGACCTGCTGAAGGAGGAGAACGCCGGCTGGAAGAAGCTGCATGAGAAGAGTAGTTCCTCGATGAAGATGTTGCACACCCTCGTCATGGAACAGAAGGTGGAGTTGGCGAAGCTCCGCATCGAGCACCCGGCTGCTGTCAAGGTACGTAATGCGGCCTTGGAAGTGATGATGAAGGCTCGCGTCGAGAAATCCCGTGTCATGGACAGAATGAAGAAGATGGCGGAGGAGATGCGCAAGCAGATGGAGGTCGTGGTGGCGATGAAGAAGCAGTTACGACTCCGCGGCCAGCAACCCTTCATGTAGTAGAGAGCAGCGCCCCAGACTTGTGTGTGTGTCTTCCTTCTTTTTTTGGGGCGATAATCTTCCTTCTTCTTTTGCTCTTGTGTTTCTTCTTTTGCTTCGGGTGTTTCGCCGCATGTGTCATGTTCTCTGCGAGGCATGAATAGAACAATGCTAACGATGAGCGGCGCCGTGGGATTGATGACTAGCAAATTAGATCATTTTTTATCACCATATCACACTGGGCTGCTGTGTTTCGTGCTCCTCCGTCGTACTAGTACTTCAGTGGAAAACTTGAGTATACCGCATGGTTCTTTGCTCCTCCTCAGGTCGTCAGCAACATTTATATAAGCAGTCAAATCACAAGGCCCCGCCTTCCAGCAGTAATGAGCCGTCAAATCACAAAGTCCCTCGCCTCTCGTGAAACCGACCAAGCGAGACTGCCCCACCCTCTAGCCTTTTAAATGTATACTTTTGTACGATAGTAGTATCGATGGATTGCGCCATGGAGCAAAACTAACAAGATGAAATTAAAGAAAAAAGGTGGTACATATAGAGAGCGCTCGTCGCCAAATTATGCATATAGTACTATTTAAAAAGTTAGTACGTGCTTAGATGGGGTGCTAAATTCTATTAAAGAAATTAGCATACCTATTTAATTCTTGGGTTTTTATTATTTATGCCACTAGTTGTGTCTCACTACTCAGTTTTGCCATTAGAAGTTACAACTACTCAAAAATGCCATCGATCCGTGAGATGCTTGCTCAAAAATGCCATTAGATATCTCAAAAATGTCATCGTTCCGTTAGATGTTTGCTCAAAAATGCCATTAGACATTGTTATTTTCACGTCAAACCCGTTGACCATGTTATATGACAAAAATAAGCCTAGACCCACATGTTGATTCTCTCTATCTCACAATGATAAGTGTGGCCCCGCTTGTCAGGAGTAAGCAAGCGAATAATTTTACAGGAAAATAAGAACGCTGTTGGGATCAAGTAGGCCCCACACTTTATTGTAGTGAGATAGAGGGAGAGCTGGCATGTTGGTCCATAGGTATTTATGTCATTATAACATGGCAAAAGAGATTTGAGTTACAATAATGGTGTCCAATGGAATTTTTGAGCATGTGTCTAACAAAGCGATGGCATTTTAGAGCGGTTGTAATTCCTAGTGGCAAAACTGAATAGTGGGACACAACCGGTGGCATAAATGATAAAAACCCTTAATTCTTTGACAACTAAACTGCTGGCTATATGATGTTGGCCATATATATTGTATGTATATAATGTGAAGAAACGAGTGGTAGTACTACCAACTACAAGATGAACTATAAGAAATACTAGTATGTACGTACTGAAGAGTTAAAGTAACAAGAAGAAACATAACATAGTTCTGCTGGGGGCTCAGCACAACACACCCCTCAAATAAAACTAAGCACCCTGAAATTAAACTAAGCAACTAATCAGGTAGACACTGCATTACAACCACCATGAGCAACGACACTGCCACCTTACTCCGACTCCTCGTCCACGTGCTCGACTTCGTCCTTGTCTCTCTTCCTCTTGGCCGATACTTCTTTGCTTGAACCGCACACTTGGCTCTCCCTCTTCATCCAACCCTTGTAGATATTGAAACAAAGGTAGGCATCCATTGCAGCGTAATGGATGTGGTCTCTATCTAGTACATTCTACTGCCATGCAAGATGAAACTTGGGCGGAGGTTTCGTCAGTTTACCGTACGAAGGATCAACCATGGCTGCTGCCAGGGTCAGCATTGAAGGCTGATGGGAGGACACCAACACATTCCTCTGGAGGTCAAAGGGCTGGCCTACAATGAGGCCTATCCGACCCAGGACTTCTTTGTCGTTTGTAAAGTCTACAGAAACGAATTTGACTTTGCCGCCCCCGAGGAAGTTCTTAAAATCCTCGCACTCAACGTTGGCATGGCATATGTGGTAGACCAAGCACAAGTTATGCACGCAAACCTGGATCACGGCGGGCTTCTTCTTCTCTTCATCCTTTAGATTCTTCTCTTTTCCTAGGACTGTGGTGTACTCAACATCTAGCCCAGCGACCCACTCATCACCCTTTGACTTTTCGAACATGCATCCGAAGCGAGCAAGGCATCCTTTCACCGTCGCAGAAGAACGGGTGTAGATGACGTCGAACTCATCGCCGGTGATGGTTCTAACCTTGTACTCACCGCCGATCATGGAGATTTGGGACGCCATGGATTTGGGAGGAGGGTTAGGATTAGTGGAACTGCTTTAATATGAAAGGACGGGACGAATAGGAGCGAATTGCCGTAATGTTAAAGGACGGCCGAGGACACCAACTGCTAGCAGTTTTCCGATTGTAAAAATGCCAAGTGGGGCATGCGAACGGCAGGGTAGTGGCTTGCCCGGTGGATAAATGGATTCATGCACAGTACTATTGTGACGCCCCCGGCTCAATCGTGCACTAATCATACAAGCAAATGCACACGATCAAGCCTAAGGACTCACGGGAAGATATCACAACACAACTCTAAAAAATAAATAAAGTCATACAAGCTTTATATTACAAGCCAGGGGCCTCGAGGGCTCGAATACATAAGCTTGTGTACAAGCGTCAGTGGAAGCATCAGATATCTGAGTACAGATATAAAAGAAAGCACAAAAAGGCCTTTAGAAAGGCGGGGCAAAATAAAACTCTACGATCGAAAGGCGTAGGCCTCCTACCTGGGACCCTCCGATCCTACTTCTGGTCGATGGCAAGCTCGAAGTAATATCCACCCTCAGGGTAGTAGTAGCGGTCGTCGGCGGGGGCATCTGTATCCGGGGCTCCATCATCTGGTTGCATCAAAAGGATATGGGGGAAAAAGAAAGCAAAGCAACCGTGAGTACTCATCCGAAGTACTCAGCAAGCAAGGATCTACACTACATATGCAATCATTATCAAAGAGAGGCTGTATATGTGGACTGGGCTGCAGAAATGCCAGAATAGAGAGAAGGCCTAGTCCTATCGAAGACTAGCATCTTCAGCGGTCTTGCAGCATTAGAAGAGTGTAGATTAGTACCGTATAAAGTAGTAGTATCGATAAGTCTCAACCTCACCCAGAGATCCTTTCTCGACTCCCTGCGAGAAAGCAATCCCAGAGCCATACAGTCATCAACCTCGTCCGGAGATTCCTTCTCGACTCCCTGCGAGAAGCAATCCCAGAGCCATAGTATCCAATTCTAGCTGTATCGATCGAGATACAACTCTGAGTGTCCGTTACCGAGGATCCGGCTATGCATAGATTAGTTCTTCCCTGCAGGGGTGCACCAACTTACCCACCACGCTCGCTTAACTTCGGCCGGACACACTTTTCCGGGTCATGCCCGGCCTCGGCCAAACGACAAACCGCAGCCCTACCAAGAGCTCAGCAGAGAGGTCCCCGCCGGTCTACATCCTAAGCGCAAGGGGGTCTTGGGCCATCGCCCCTCGCCCTCCGGGTCATTGTGCACATGGCTCAGATCCAAGCACCACCTCTGTCATGAATGGCGCCAATCACTCCATGCCGCACTGCTGAACTGGACGTCTGACAGAGCTTTCGGCTGATGCATACGATGCAGAACGCCCATACTATGCCCACATGATGGTTAGTGCTATCGGGCCAGAGGCCCACTCAGATCACATATCCAAACCGTTAGTACCTTGGGGGTGCGGCAACGAGCAGAGACTCATGAAAGATGTGACCCCGTCGCCCCGTCTCAAGGACTTGCGGCAAGGGCCAAGAATGCCCAGCCACGCCTCGTATTCACACTCGGGCACCATCCAGGCAACCCGTCTTCACATCACACACGGGTACCCCTCAGGGTCGACCCGCCTTTCCAAGTAACAATAGTACAGTCTAAGTATCCGTGTGTCCATAACATCAGGGGAATCCGAGGTATCACCCTCGTTGGATTCCTACTCGATGTATCCATCAAGGTGAACTCGGAGGAATCACCCTCGCTGGGTTCACACTTGAGGTGTTGTACGACGGTGTCGTTATCGGAAGCGGTGAAGGAGGAATCACCCTCGATGACCACGGCCGAATAGCTACTCTACAGAGTTAACATCAGAAGTGCTACAAGAGGTTTCACCCTCGGCACTCGATAGTAACGCTGCAGTGTCGTTACAACTAAGGGGGGTGATGTGCGGTGCCGGGGCCTGGTCTTCAATCCCGTTGATCGGGTCTTCAGATAATCCAGTGGGGCAGTCGGGACTAGCGGGGTCACTAATAGGTCTCTACCCAGCCTATACTAAGCAGTTTAGGATATGCAGGTAATTATCAACAGCAAGTTACAGTAAACAGGCTATGCATAAGAATAGGTAAAGCAGTAGCAGCAGCAATTCTAATGCAAGCATGAGAAATTAGAATGGGTGATATCGGGATGATCAAAGGGGGGGAGGGCTTTCCTGGTTGCTCTGGCAAGAGTGAGGGATCGTCAACGGTGGCATCAGGCTCCGGAGCTGCGTTGGTACCGGGAACTGCGTCGGTGTCAGGGTCTACCGAGAGAGAAGAGGGGGAAGAAACAGTAAATACAAAGCAATCAAGAGCATGACATGTCAATAAGCAGAGCTAGCGGTGTTCTATCGTGGTGCGACACGATTTAGGTGAAGAGGGAAAACATCCGGGAATGTTTTCCCGTTTCCGGACATTTGTCAGACAGATGACCGGAGGGGAACGGTTCCATGTTCGGATAGTTAGGGACGTGTGACGGACGAACGGTCCGCGTATTCGGATTCGTCTCGTCGTTCTGAGCAACTTTCATGTACAAAGTTTTTCGATCTGAGCTACGGATTATTAACTATGATTTTCTAAAGTTTTTATTAATTTCTAGAATTAATTTAAATTCGAAATTAAATTGGAAAAATGCTACGGGTACCCAGCTCTGTGTACACAGAGTGCACACAGTGGCTGACCAGTGGGCCTATTGACTGGGTCAAGGGTCCAGTCAACGGCCAGCCCACAGAGGCTGACATGTGGGGCCAGAGTCAAAGTCAACAGCCCAGTCAGCTGCTGACTGGGCTGACTGCTACAGTGGTAAACAGTGTAGGTGGGGCCTACCTGTCATAGACACAAGTACTAAATGGGTTGATTAATTTAGTTTAGTTAGTGGGTGGGGGCCACTGTCAGTGGGGTTAGTGGGTAGTTAAATTAGTCTAACCAATTCATTAGCGGTTAATTAAGCCAGCGGGACCCACCAGTCAGTGGGTCAATCCCACTGGTTTTAGAACGCGCGCGCATGCACGGTGCGTACGCCGGCGGCGAGCTACAGGAACGGCGGCGATAGCCAGAAACGGCGCTCCGGCAGCCAAATGGAGCGGCGCGAGTTCCTATCGAACCAGCGCGATGCGCTGCATCGAACCATGCCATGGGCGTGAGCTGAGGCGGACAAAAACGACAGCTACGACAAGCTCCCGCGGTGGCGACGGCTCGGCCTCGATGGAGTCGAGCCAACGGGGCTCGGGGAAGAAAGGGGAGAGGCTAGGGAGGACCGGGAGCTCACAGCGAGCTCGATGACGTGGTCGGGGAGGCCGGGGGTGCAGCGAGGACGGCGGATCGAGCGGCGGCCGAGGAGGATGCCAATGGAGGGGAACGGCGTGGGCGACGACCGTGGTGCTCCCCGTGCTCGATGCAGTGGCGAGGAGGAAGAAGGCGTCCGCGACGGAGCTTCCGGACAGCTCAGAACGGAGAGGGGAGTCCGGTGAGCACGCGGGCGAGGTGAAGCATGTCGACGGCGGCTCGGTCTTGCATGGGGAAGAAGAGAACGACGCGAGGGAGGAGGATGAGCAAGCTAGGGTTAGTCGAGGGAGCACTGGGGGTGCTCTTATCCACTAGAGATGGGCGCAGCGACGCGCTGTCGCGCAGGAGAGGGGGATCATGGCGCGCGCGGGTGCTATGCAAGCGACAGCAGCGCAGGAGTGAGCAGGAGGAAGGGGATGAGGTGGGGAGTGGGCTGGGCCTCCTCGGTTGACTTAGGCCCAGCTGTGCGGCCCTTTTCCTTTTCTTTTATTCTTTTCTATTTTCTCTTTTCTTTTCTCACTTTTACAAAATGTTTTGTCTCCAATTTGGCTTTTCTAAAATGTGAGACTCAGCCACAAAATTACAGTGCAATATTAGCTACCACCAGAAATTGGTTTGGAGTGAATACGTTCTCATTTGAATTTTCATTAAATAAAAATTGATTAAACATTTCTGTTTTGGTTCTATTTAGGATGCTTGAGTCATGTAACTAATTTAGTAAATGTTGATTTCATTTTTATAATTGCCTCTGGATTATTTACAACATTATGAACATTTTAGTTCTGAAGTTTGAAGAAATATTAATTTGACTTGTATTTCAAATTTGAATATGAGTTGGATTATTTCCTAAATGCAATTTGTTTAGGATGATCATGATGGCATGGCATCATTAGCAAGGGATTACTGTAGCTAACCCCTGGGGGTGTTACAACTATGGGGGCCCAATTAGATGTCATGTCTACTAGACGCCCAATTAAATGGCTTCATGCATCTGCATGTTCGCACGTCAAGCATCGAGAAAATTATAGGTGATACGAAGCTTTCCATGCTCTCATGATACGGGCTTCCGAGAGCCCTTGGATCTGAGATCGAACGATTGCATGGCGTGATTCTAGACCTATGGGTGAATATCCTATCCTGGAGGGTTATTCTGCAAATTTTCAGTAACTTAGCATGCGACCGTTCGATCTCAGATCCAAGGGTTGTCAGCAGCCCGTATCATGGTCGCGCCTACCATGATCGTCGCCTCGCTCGCGCGGTCGCGCCCTTGGAGATTTCAGACGGCTATAAATGAGCATTTTTTTGCCTACTTTGCATGCATGAAACTACTTCCTCCGTCCAGGTGCGTTAGGCTATCTGATGTTGGCATGTCATACATAGTCATCACTTAGTCATTCATACAACAAGGTTAGCTGTAAGGTTGGCTATAAGAGTATTTTTTTTTACTTCTCTCTATCTCTTTCTTCGTAGTATTTATTGCATTTGCCAAAAGGAGTAACGAGTACAGTAGTTGGCACCTGTATATCATGGAGATGGTCAGGAATCGGGAGACTCACACCGGTCGTAGCGCCGCAGTTAAAATGATAATGGCAAGTCAAATCACAGGGCCCCACCTGTCCAGCAGTAACTTGCCGTCAAATGACATAGCCCTACGTTTGCAGCAGCCTACTCCCTCATCTTCTCGCCTCTCTGTCGAACTGACTAGGCAGAACTGCCCCACCTACCGCGAGGGAAAAGCCCCGCCCTCGACTTTTAAATATAATTTTGTATCCATGGATTGCGCCATGGAGCAAAGCCTCAAGAAAACGGCGGTACACATGTATACAGCACGCCCGTCGCGTTCGTGTCGCACCCCAGATGGTCGGTCGGTCTGGCATGCCGCTCTTCGAATGGAACGCGCATCATATTGCGTTTGCACACACATGTGGGACCGCAACTGAGAACCGACCATAGGCACACTCCCCGGCCCTGCAAGTCGGTTGAGTTAATAGAAGAGAGAGACGAGCGATAGTACTGGAGCAGTGTTGTACAGACGTCGGTGCCTGGACGATCCCTGCATGACACGAAAGATCAGTTCATCCATGCATGTGACCAGACTCTAGCAGACGGCTGGATTGGCTATTGTCTACATATCGTGCAGGCTGTGTTGTACAAGGTTGTAGTTCTGATGAGAAATCTAAAAAAAAGGTTTCTTGTCATCTCGCCATATTAGGTGTCATGTGCTTCGGATCACTGCGAGGGTTAAACAGCGATAACTGAGTTCCTCCAAGGCGCTGGTCATTGGGGGCACATGCACGAAGACTACTCGGCTGCCATCTAGGTCAAGCCGGCTATGTTAATTAGGACATCTATCGATGGATCCCTTTTCTATGAGTTTATCTTTAATTTGAGCTTTGATCCTCGTCTAGTTTGTCCGTCGGGATTCATGTTGTCTCCTTGGGGCAGTGAGGTTATGGTTTCTTGTCATGTGCCATTTTTTCATGTTATATGTTAATCCAGTGCTTCAGATCAAAATGACGACAATTGCGCCTTCGGGGCACACGCATGAAGACTTCTCGACAGTCATTGACGAGGTCAAGCCGGCTCCGGTGGATAAAAGAAAACTACTCCACTATATAGGCAGGAGCCTCCGCGCTTGCTTGCTAGTGTTGCTCTCTTCACACTGTCTCGTCCTCTCTAGTTCTAAACATGACAGCGGTGGCCACACTCTCTCTCTCTGCTCATCGCTAGCCACAGATCCAGCCGGATCCCCTCCGTCGGGGAAGGTGAGAAGGTGCAATGTTCACGCGGTCGTCCTCGGCGACGGCTCTTACCCACTGCCGGCGCGTCCCGATCAGCATGCCTTGTCGTTCTCTCCCACACAGCGCCAGCTAGGGAGGGCCTCCGACCCCTTCTTCCTCGCTGTCATAGTGTGGGCAGATCCGGCCTCCCGCCGCCCACCTAGCGACATCCCGGCGACCCTCGGGTATAACTTCCTTCAAAACCGGCCTTGCTCTACTTCCCCAGCTCCTGACGTTGCTGCATTTGTATCTTTTACTATTTCTCAGGCCCCTCGTAGATAGGATCGATCGGCTGTTCAAAAGCCACCTAAATTTTTACTGTTAAGAGGTAAAACTAGTTCATGCAGTCGAATCTAGTACTACTTGGTTCAAACAGGGAAGAAAGGGGGTGGGGGGGAAGATTTGTTACCTGGATCTAGGACTTGGTCGAAAGAGGAAATAATGGGGGCGAAAAGTAGCAGAGACTGGCTATCCAACTGGTCTCTTGGTCTAATAGGGAAATAAAGGGAAACGCAATACAAACTCAATATAAACCGATCTATTGGTTGAAAAAGGAAAGAAAGTGGGGACTGGGGGACAAGTCGACAGAGTATGTCCAGCACTAGATTTGCTAGCCTCACACAGTATAAGGTGGCTATACCGAACAAAAATGGGACTAACCCAGATATCCTATTCTGATGTTTGTTGCCCCGAGCCCCTCTTATGTAATGCCACTGGTAAAATGTAGCAGTCGCACTGTTAAAAGTAAGGACATGTTAAACCAATGTTGTTTTCAATGTAATGCCTCTAGTAATATGAATCAATGACACTGTTTTTCATGTCCAGCTAAATTTCCCATTAAGATAAGTTGCTTCTTTTTGTTAGAAATGCAACTGTCCTGGTCCGCCTACTCTCCCGTGCCCAAATACCAACTCTTTAGCAGCTGTTAATGTAATGTTGCTGGTAAAATGAAGCAATGGCACCATTAAAGTAATGTCATATTTAACGGTTATCATAGTTAATCCTAATGCCCACACTAATATCTAGCAATGCTGCTGCTTTAGAAATTGCTACTGTCCTTGTAGGATCGCCATTCAGATAAGGAACATGCTTCTTTTCATTTGATGTATGTTTCATCACTTGTTAGTCACCCTCCTTTCCACCTTTTTGTGCAAACAGAGATATACATTTCACGCTTGATCTTAGTTGAACTGCACAAATGATATCCAAATTATAGTTGAACATTCCACGAGCTTCACGACCAACCTTGATGTTGCTCAATTTTATTGCAACTAATGAAGAAGAGGCTGCTAGCTCATGGGACATTGCTTCATTTTAGGTGAACTGCACAAAAAGGTCCCATGAATTGAATCATCCATGTTGATGACTGGTGTCATCCCTTCTACGATGGCGTTGACTGCAGATATGGTTCCCATCACGAGGTATGTTCCTTTTTGGTCCGACCGTTTGCCAAAGATCCTGCATGTTGAGTCTGCTCTTGTGCTACTGTTTTGGCACTGCCATGATAAAGCAATAATGTTATTATTTTCCACCTTAATCTAGTGGCACTATTAATTTGAGGCAATGTTTTGGCACCGCTAGTGCCACTGATTTTTTTTATATATCGAAAGAGGGGGTTTCCTCTGATTTCATTAAAGAAATCCAACCATAGAGAACCATTATCCGACAACATCTCAGTGTAAACAGGCAGTTATGCAACTACTACTAGAACGGACTGAGTACTAGCAGGAGACAAGTTCGCCACATAAGCTAGGCAGGTAGGGGACACAGCACCAGCTCGACCAAGTTTGGATTACAACCCAAATGCTACCACAGAAACATCAGGGGGGAAGATAGGGACTGAAAGAGCCAGCTTCAGCATCCCAGTCTAAGCACCCCCGGCCTCCATCCTTGCGACGCACGATACACCTCACTTGCCACCTGCTCAACCCTAGTGCCACTGATAAAATGAAGTAATAATACAGTTAAAATAGAGCGAGTGTCCTCTCTATCATTTCATTTCCAATGTAGATAAAGAAAGTGCTTCTCTTTGTTAGTATATGTTTCATCAACTAGTCCCATTGTTAATGTTTAAGTGTTTCTGCAAACTGGGGTGCTTAATTTTAGTTGATCTGCACAAAAATAGAGATTGGAATGTCTCAAGGCCCCTCCTTGTACTACCGATGTACACTGATGTTCATCACTGGCAGAAGGTGTATCGTGGAGAATTGGGTCGATTTCCAGTATGAGGCCTACCGTATGAGGCGTCGCAGGGCCCATCTCGCCCTCGCAGCATGGCATACTATGATACTATCATAATATTTTCTTCTATTTATTAGTGCATGTTTCATCAACTAGTGCCACTATAATGTAATCACGCTTTTTCATTATCTGTGCAAACAGGGTTATTCAGCTGCATATTGGTGGAACTGCACAAATGTACGGATGGAACCGGCATATATGCAGAGTGCGAGGTGTGCCAAGTAAAAATTACCGACACCAACCATGCTCCATCTAAGCATTGGCATCCACCACCACCAGTGGGATGTGTGGCGCTCTCTGTGGATGGATCTTTCTCGGCAGCAAATCCTCTAACCAAATACTAGTAGCTTATATTGGCACTTTTCTAGGTAGTACTCTTTTCTGAAAGAAGCACCAATCTATTTTTCTTTATTTGTACACAGTGTCACAACTTTGTTTTTGGTCCAGAGCTATTTTAGGGTGATTGGCGTAGTACTCGGAGACTGATTGTAAGCATGATTTTCATTAGCCGTCACACTGATTGTAAGCATGAGCAGATGGAAGATTAGGTTAGTGCGAAGCTTACCTTAAACCCTACCGCCGCCGTTGAAATGAGGCGAGCAGCGAGGGAACCATGGAGAACGGCGGGGAAGTGACGTCGCGCCATCTGGCCTCCTCTTGTGGTGGGAGAACGAATACTCCTATGTCTCCGGCTGGCTCTGCACCCTCACGAACGGCACACCGTACTCGATCGATTCGTTATCCTCTAGATGCTCGACCTTCAACCTGTACGCCCACCACCTCCAACTGACTTTCGCCTCGGGCGAATCTGTCTACTCCATCGCCCATAGGAGATACTCGATGAACTTGAAGGACTGCAGCGTGACTGTCGTCGAGGAGTACATCGCCGCCCTCATCACCGCCGCCTCGCTCTTTCGCATACATTGCCACATGGCCCTCACCGTCCTCGAAATCTCCCACTTGTTGTCAAACCAAGTAAGGATCTCCTTCAACCTAGCTAACTTCGCCTGGTCACCGTCGGCAATCTGCCTGATTCGCTGCTACATCCTCTCCATAGATGTCCTTCTGAGAGGTACGGTGCCAGCTTTGGAAGATGGGAGGAGAGACGGTGGTCTTGCAATGGAGAAGAGGGAGAGGCGAGACCGTGGTTTTGCAATGGAGAAGATGGAGAGGAGAGGGGGTGGTTTTGCAATGGAGAAGAGGGAGAGGTAAGACGGTGGTCTTGCAATGGAGAAGACGGAGTGGCGAGACGGTGGTTTTGCAATGGAGAAGATGGAGAGGAGAGGGGGTGGTTTTGCAATGGAGAAGAGGGAGAGGCGAGACAGTGGTTTTGGAATGGAGATGATGGAGAGGAGAGGAGGTGGTTTTGCAATGGAGAAGAGGGAGAGGAACGTGCGGCAGCAATTTAGGATTGGACAAGAGGGCCGGCGCGCTGTGACTAGATCAAAATCAAAATAAATTTACCCTTCAATTAAGAAAGCGACCCCACATTAACTAGTCTCCCTTTTATTCTGGGTCATAATTGACCGTGATTTTCACAAATAAAATATATGTTATACGTTGCAAAAATAATATAATTTGAAAGTACATTCAGATACGAACCAAGCAATACAATTTTTGGTGACATGCATTCACATTTTGCTTGTCAAATACAGTACGTGGTCAAACTTTGACCCAAAATACACAAAACAAAAAAATACTTCCAAGACCAGCGCCGCTCCTCTCCTCTTAAACCACAGCCGCTCCTCTCCTATTCCAATCCAAATCCAGTGCTGCTCCTCTCCTCTTCCATTTCAAAACCATCGCCCCTCCTCTCCTGTTCCAATCCAAAACCAGCACCGCTCCTCTCCCGTTCTAATCCAAAACCAGCGCCGCTCCTCTCCTCTTCCATTCAAAAACCACCGCCGGCGAGTGAAGGTGCTGTGGAGAAGTAGATCGATGGAGGAGTACAACCGACATGTGAGGATTGCAGACGGCGACCCTGTGAAGCTAGCTAGGATGTTGGAGATACAGTCTTGGTTTGACAACAAGGACCAACTAGCGGCGACGGCGACATCCATGGCCAAATATCTGCAACAGAGCAAAAAGGCGGCGATACTCCAAAGGGAGTCGCGCGGGAGTACATAGAGCTGCTCCTCTGGGCCATGGAGCAAACAGATTTATCAAATCCGACCGTGAGGTAGCGGTGGTGGGAGTATCAATCCAAGATGGAGCATCCACCAGAGATTGAAGGATCGAACATCAACAGGGTGCCGTTTGTGAGGGTGTTGTGCCAGAGCGAGCCGGTGGAGTCTTTGTCGACCGAACTCAACTGCAAGAGGAGAAAAGCAGTTGGCCCGACGACGCTTCCCCGCCATCCTCTCCCTCGCTGTTCACATCATCTCACAGGGCGGCTGTCTGCTGCCGAGGAATAGGAGGGGACTGCCCCCCCCCCCCCAACCCAATAGTCGGGCAGGTTGTGAATTGTCAGGAGGAGCTTAGGGTTGTCAGTATTTGCAGGTTGTGAATTGTGTTTTGTGTTGTGTATTTTGAGAGTACTTTCAGATATGAATGTCTTTTGAATTTTAGATTTGCAGTATTGAGCATATGAAGTATTTTATGAATTCTAGAGATCTATTTTTAGCACTTAAAAAAATGTAGTTTCATATAAAAGTGCAGACAATGTGATTCTCAGAGAAGAAACTGCAAGTTTTAGTTTCAGATAAGAAACTGCAAGTTTCAGAGGCAGAGCATTTATATTAACACGCCCTTTTCAAACAAGGATAACATCATGTTGGAAGTTTTATTCATGGTCGAAAATGGAACTACCAGCCAGTTAACATCATGCTGATCAACATTCATGCATAGCACATCTTCATATGATGCACAGTCAAAAAGATATGCTATTTTCAAAATGCCCACACAATCTCGAGTGTGCGAAAAATAGAGAAAACAAGGGAAAAAGTTTTGGCAAGTGTTGGACGTGGTGTGCGTAGATGACAATGGGGACCCACATGTCAATAATGGCAGAGGCAAAAAATTTGGAGATATTTTCACTGCATCAGGTGGAATCGAACCAGGGCGGAACAGCGGTCGGGTAGTGTCACTTGGCCACTGGGCTAGTTCAGTAGTTTCGCTAGAAATAAGGCACAGCATCTACCATTACTGTAGCATGCCTTCCCCGGCTCTGGTTCGTTCTCGTCCTTCGCCTTTGTGCGCTCGCCGCGGCGCCGCTGTCTGCCGTTGTGAACATGCTGAACAAATGAGAGGAATCTGGAGAGGACTGTATGTGGAGAGGTGGACAGTCGGGACCCACCAGGTCTATGGCCGTACGCAAGCAAGTGCCTCGTTGAAAAAATACTTCCTCCTAATGCTATACTGACGTTGGGGCCCACGGGTTTGTCAACATAGTTACATTTTTTTTTGAGGTGCTTCAACGTAGTTACTAAAGGAGATAAATTTACAACGAAGCCGGGGAGCTGGCAGGTATCATTTATTATCAGTGGGCCAGCAAGTATCAGCTGGGTTGTGGGCTGCCCCGTCTAGGCTTTCTTTTTTAACATGCGCAGCCCACGACATGCTGGTTTGTATTTTCTTGAGGGCCGTCATGTATCGACCGGCCTATGGACCTCCCATCCTAGGTTTTATTTTTCCTGAAACATCCACAGCCCAACTTATGTATTTTTTTGAAGAAAACGCAAAGGTTTGTTCTATTTTTCTATATAAGAATAGGAACGCCAGGTCCAACTTATGTTTCCCTTCTAACTATATTATATATATTTATATTATTTTATATGTTATTATATATTATTGTTATTGTCATCATATATTTAACAGATACTTGCATATATAAGAAAACAATATCCCACGTCCTATTAACTTATAAAAATAATTTTTTAACAATAAAATCCTGGATTTTTTTACATTAAGGCAACGAAAATCCTGGTGATTGTGCACAAAAGCTTGGTAAGATTTAAGGACCAATGTAATAATAAAGCACTTATTATTTAAATATATTTATAACAAATGCTCAGCCTCTGTTTATTTTTTGATAACATTGCTGCGCCCAACCCAACATTATAATTAGAACCAACCCAGCAAAATCGTGTATTTCGAGAAAGTGCAAATGGGCTGTAATATTTTAGGAAAAAATAAATGGGCCGCATGGACGCTACATTATTTGTTCAGCTAGCCCAGCAAATTCGTGTATTTCGAGAAAGTGAAAATGGGTTGTAGTTTTAAAAAAAATGGGCCGCATGGACGCTACATTATTTGTTCACCCAGCCCAGCAAATGGACTGTAATTCTCAAAAAAAAAGATCAAATGGACTGTAAATTCTGAAAAAATGGGTTGAATATGTGCCACATTTTTGGAGGCTGAAATGTGGGCCAATAGGTCGAAGCCAACGCAAGTCGTTGTCAACTTAGTCAACAAATGATTCTGATATCGATAGCCGTTGGATTTACATCCAACGATCGGCATCCATCTTCAATCTCTCGTCTTCTTCCTCCAGCACCGCCGGGACCACCTGCTCCCGCCTCCTGCTGCTAGCAGCTCTGCTTAGCATGCTTCACTGTGAAGCGCTACCCCACCGCCGGCCAGGCCATCCCTCCATCCCTCCACACCTCATGTTCTTCTCCACCGACTGCTGAACCACGCTGCACCAGAACCAGTTAACCCTCGTACACCTCTCCGTCTGCGACTCCACTCCTGCGTCTTCCCATCTCTGGCTCGTTGCTGTCCGGGGCCTCGCCGTCGTCCACCACCTTGGATGCGCTCGGCGCGGCGTGGTCAACGTGGTCAACAAACGAGAGTCATCGGAAGAGGACTGTACATGGAGAGGCTGACAGTGGGGACGCACCAGGTCCATGGACGCACGCATGCAACCGCCTCCTTATTACGTGAAAATAAAATTATTCCTCCCCCTGAAAGCTGGGACCCACCACGTATATCTTCGCACGCAAGGAAGTGCCTCCTTATTCCTGCCACTGACAGCTGGGACCCACCAGCTACATCTTCGCACGCAAGGAAGTGTGTCCATATTACGAAAAAAATGATTCTTCCCCCTGACAGCTGGGACCCACCAGTTATATCTTCGCACGCAAGGAAGTGCCTCCTTATCCTCCCTGACAGCTGGGACCCACCCGATCGAACCGTACGTAGGGTTGTCTGTCTGGTCGCGAACGTGTACGTACATACTGGTCGATCGGTCTCTCTGCAGCGATGAACCGTGACCGAGTAAGGAGCGGCACGTGTCGTAGTAGAGGTGCGGACGTAGCATGTCACGCAGTCCCTTCTATATCGTGTACATGTACGTACAGCCACACTGCAAGAAAGTAAATACGACTATGTACGTACATATGGGCGGGGTCTCGAACACGTACAGCGATGGCGTCCTGTTCATCGACAGCCAACCGGCTGGGTCAGAACAGAGAAACTGCGTCGTGTTCATCGGGAGGCAACGGAATGTGTCCTGTTCATCAAGAGCCAACCGGCTTGGACGAAACAGCCGAAATGAGGCCTGGCGTACCGCAGAACGGAGGAAACGGCCTTCTGTTTGACCGCCTATGGTCGAAACAGGATCCTGTTCACCGGGAGGGGTCTGGCGTACCGCAAAACGGAGGAAACGGACTTCTCTTTGACCTCCTATGACACCCCCGGTTCAATCGTGCACTACTCATACACGCAAATGCACACGATCAAGCCTAAGGACTCACGGGAAGATATCACAACACAACTCTAAATCATAAATAAAGTCATACAAGCTTTATATTACAAGCCAGGGGCCTCGAGGGCTCGAATACATAAGCTCGCAAACAAGTGTCAGCGGAAGCATCAGATATCTGAGTACAGATATAAAAGAAAACACGGATAGGCCCTTAAAAGGCAGGGCTAAAGAAAACACTACGATCGAAAGGCGTAGGCCTCCTGCCTGGGACCCTATGATCCTACTCCTGGTAATCAGCCAACTCGTAGTAGTATCCACCCTCGGGGTAGTAGTAGCGATCGTCGGCGGGAGCAGCTGTCTCAGGGGCTCCGTCATCTGGTTGCATCAAAAGGATATATGGGGAAAAAGAAAGCAAAGCAACTGTGAGTACTCATTCGAAGTACTCAGCAAGCAAGGATCTACACTACATATGCAACATTATCAAAGGGAGGCTGTATATGTGGACTGGGCTACAGAAATGCCAGAATAGAAAGAAGGCCTAGACCTATCGAAGACTAGCATCTTCAGCGGTCTTGCAGCATTAGAAGAGTGTAGATTGGTACAGTATAAAGTAGTAGTATCAATAAGTATCAACCTCACCAAGAGATCCTTTCTCGACTCCCTGCGAGAAAGCAATCCCAGAGCCATACAGTCATCAACCTCGTCCAAAGATCCCTTCTCGACTCCCTGCGAGAAGCAATCCTAGAGCCATAGTATCCAATTCTAGTTGTATCGATCGGGATACAACTCCGAGCGTCCGTTACCATAGGACAGGCTATGCATAGATTAGTTCTTCCCTGCAGGGGTGCACCAACTTACCCACCACGCTCGCTTAACTCCGGTCGGACACACTTTTCAGGGTCATGCCCGGCCTCGGCCAAATGACACACCGCAGCCCTACCTAGAGCTTAGCAGAGAGGTCCCCGCCAGTCTACAACCTAAGCACTCAGGGGTCTTGGGCCATCGCCCTGTGCACTCAGGGTCGTTGGGCACACGGTGAAGCCAGGCACCACCACTACAGGATGGCGCCGGTCCGTCCGTGCCGCAATGCTGAACTGGACGTCTAACAGAGCTTTCGGCTAATGCATATGATGCAGAGTGCCCATAACTTTTCCCATGTGATGGTTAGTGCTATCGGGCCAAAGGCCCACTCGAATCAAATATCCAAATCATTAGTACATCAGGGGTGCGGTAACAAGCAGAGACTCATGATCGATGTGACCCCGTCGCCCCGTCTCGAGGACTTGCAGCAAGGGCTAGGAATGCCCGGCCACGCCTCGTATTCATCACTCGGGCACCATCCAGGTCAACCCGTCTTCACATCACATGCGGGTACCCCTCAGGGTCGACCCGCCTTTCCAAGTAACAATAGTACAGTCCAAGTATCCGTGTGTCCATAACATCAGGGAATCCGAGGTATCACCCTCATTGGATTCCTACTCGATGTATCCATCAAGGTGAACTCAGAGGAATCACCCTTGATGGGTTCACACTTGAGGTGTTGTACGACGGCATCGTTATCGGAAGTGGTGAAGGAGGAATCACCCTCGATGACCATGACCAAATAGCTACTCTACAGAGTTATCATCGGAAGTGCTTACGAGGTATCACCCTCGGCACTCGATAGTAACGCTGCAGTGTCGTTACAACTAAGGGGGTGATGTGCGGTGCCGGGGCCTGGTTGTCGAGTCTTCTGATAATCCAGCGGGGCAATCGGGACAAGTGGGGTCACTGATAGGTCTCTACCCAGCCTATACTAGACAGTTTAGGATAAGTAGGTAAGGTTTCAATAGCAGGTTACAATAAACAGGCTATGCATCAGAATAGGTTAAACAGTAGCAGCAGCAATTTCTAATGCAAGCATGAGAGAGAAAGAATAGGCGATATCGGTATGCTCAAGGGGGGGTGCTTGCCTGGTTGCTCGGCGGCAAAGGCAAGGTCGTCAATGGTGTCGTCAACCTCCGGAGCTGCGTCGGCCTCGGGGACGACGTCGGTGTCGGGGTCTACGGAGAGAGAAGAGGGGGAGGAAATAGATAAATACTCGACAAACATATGTAACACAGAGCAGGCTATGCTAACGTGCAGTGCAGGGTTGCCTAAAGACATGTCTAAGTCATTTAGTTATTTTAGGAATTTGTTTGGATTTATTTTATAAAAGCTAGGCACTATTCATTTATCTAAAACAGGCAAAAATTTGCATGTTCACCTATCTAGGAGTGTTGGGCAGGCATTTTGATTACATATTTAGAATCCTCATATTTTTCTGATCATTTTACATATATAAATTATTTTCATCCAAGTTACGGTTTAAAAGATATTATTTTCTAAAGTTTTTATTAATTTCTGGAATTATTTAATTATTTAATCCAACATTATCCAGAACAGTAAAGGCTGACGTCAGCATGACGTATTGCTGACGTCATCAGTCAACAGTGCGGTTGACTGGAGTTAAACCTGACCTGTGGGTCCAGTGGGACCCACATGTCATTGACTGAGCTTAATAAGCAGAGTTAGATTAAACTAATTGAACTAATTAGTAGGTGGGGCCTACTGTCAGTGGGTGTTTAGCGTTATAATTAACTGATTAACTAATTAACAGATTATTTACTTAATTAAATCCATTTCATGGGGTGGGGCCCGCATGTCATAGACACAGGGCCGCCCAGTCAGCGTTGACCCAAGTCAACAGGTCTAAGGGGCCCACCCGTCAGCGTCTCAGGGGACCCCACGTGTCGGTCCACGTCGGATGGCGCCCAGCGACTTGCCGGAATCACGCCGGCGGGCGCGTTTCGCGGCGGCGCGGCTCGGGAGGTGGTTGGGATTCGTCCCCCGGCCACCATTTCACGCGTGGTTAGTTGCGTTGGATCGGCCGCAGTGTGGCGCGTCCATCGGTGGTGGTGGCGCGGCCGGAGATGGTGTGTAGCCACGGCGGCGACCTCGTCGGCGGATGGCTGGAGTCGGGCGAACTCGAACCCGGGGCTAGGGGGCAGTAGGAGGGAGCTGGGGGTCGCGTTGAGCTCTGGTGAGGCCCGGGAACTCGGGGCACTGCTCGGGCATGAGCTCGGAGGCCAGTGGCCGCGACGGTGAGGCAAGCGGCGGCGGTGAGGTTCGTCTACGATGGCTCGGGCGTCTAGAGACAATTAGGAAGGGAGGAAAGGAGCGCAACCGGTGCGGCCACCACCACCGATGGCGCGGATCGACGGCGACGTAGAGGCGAAGCTCGACGAAGGGGATCAGTGAGGGCGGCATCGATGTGGCATCCCGACTTGTGCTGGTTGGCGAAGAAGAGGCGGAGGAGCATCCCGGAGCTCCTGGCCAGGGCGGAGTTTTGAGGGGAGATCGATGGCCGTGGTGGCGCGCGGTGGACGGCGGAGGGCGCGCCGGTCCTTCCTCCAGAACGACAAAGAGGGAGAGGTGGAGATGGGGGAAAGAGGGGAGCCAGGGGGCACGGGAGCTGCGGCTTTATCCTCGACGGGCGGGCGCCGGCGCGTTGTCGATCGAGAGAGAAGGGGGGCCGGGCTCGGGCGAGTGCACGTGCGCGGTGGAGGCGACTACGAGCGCGGGATGAACAAAGGAGGGAGACGAGGTGGGGAGTTGGGCTGGACCACCCTGTAGACTAGAGCCCAGCCACAGTGGGCCTTTTCCTTTTCTTATTTTTGTTTTTCTGTTTTATGTTTTCTTTTCTGTTTTGTCCTTTATTTTTATTTCAAATGACTTTTGCAAAATATGATACTTGCCAAAATAAATGCTATGCAATATTTACCACTGTTTTAAAATGGTTTGGAGGCAAATGGATTTCATATTAATTGTAGATTAAATAAATTGGAATAAATACTTTTGTTTTGTTGATGTTTCTTGCTGTTAGAGTTACTTAATTAATCTAATTAATGTTGCTGCTATTTTTATAAATGCCCTTGGATTATTTGCAAAATGATGAACATTTTAGTTCCTGGATTTGAGCAACTTTTATTTTTTACTTTAAGTTTGAATTTCCATTTGAATATGAATTGAAAAGGGATATGATCCAAGTGATGTTTAAGCACTGTTGATCATGATGACATGGCATTATCAAAAGGGGATTACTGTAGCTAACCACTGGGGGTGTTACACCTCCTACGGTCAACATGGGGTACTGTTGATCGGGAGGGGTGTGGCGTACCGCAAAACGGAGGAAACGGACTTCTCTTCGACCTCCTACGGTCGAAAGGGGGGTCCTGTTCATCGGGAGGGGTGTGGCGTACCGTAAAACGGGACTCAACGGGCTACTATTCATCCACCGTCTACTGCCTCGCTCCAGCCTCCATGGGCTACTGTTCATCCACCGTCGACCTCCTCCAGCCTCCACCTGCGACTGTTCATCCACGACGTCTCCCTCCTGCCTCCACCAGCTACTGTTCATCCACGGGCTCCTGTTCAACTAGCCCTCCACGGGCTACTATTCATCCAGCCCTCCGCCGGCTACTGTTCAACCAGCCCTCCACGGGGTCCTGTTCATCCACCCCAACCGGCTCGATCGGGGGTCCTGTTCATCCAGCGACAACGGCCTCTACTACCACGGGGTCCTGTTCATCCAACCCCCAACAACGCTCACTATTCATCAAGAGGCAGTAGGTTCGATCGGCTTCAGTTAGCAGCAGTAGTGAAGGAATCACTCGATCGGGTTCAGTTAACAGCCAGGGATCGATCGATCACTCGGGTTCAGTAACGCGTAGCCAGTGCAATCGCTCGGGTTCAGTAGGCGAACGCCTCGCTCGGGTTCAGTTAGAGCCCAATGCCTTGCACCCACACGCGTACATGTACGAGAGAAACGCGCAATCCCTTTGTGCATCGTTCGGCCCCGACCACCCACCGTAACTGGGAACTCCCCGATATTTTCCTCGCCCTCGCTTCTATCATGGTTTTTTCCATCATGGACGGCCCAAAGAATGTCATGCAGCTGCGTCTCCGGCCCGCCCAGGACGAAAAGCCCATTTTTTGTCATGATTTTTTGTCATAGAAGTAGGAGCCCACCACATCGATGATGATACCGGGTTTTGTCACAATTATCGTCATAGAAGTGTCGTAAGCATGACAGAAAAAAAATTCGTTCGGCCCAAAATGTCAAGGATGTGTCTTTTTTTTGTAGTGGTGATGAATGAAATTTGTTGAGGATTGACAAACATAGTATTGGTCATTGTTGCAATTAATAAGAAGTAATAAAGAAAGAGAGGTATCACATATAAATACACTATCTTGGACATCTTTTGTGATTGTGAGCACTCATTAAAATATTATATGCTAAAAGGTTGATGTTGGACAAGGAAGACAACATAATGAGTTATGTTTTCTTATATCCGAATAGAAGTTATATTGTCATGGATCCTCCAACATGTTGAGCTTGCTTCTCACCCTATGCTAGCTTAATCTTCTGCACCAAGTAGAGATACTACTTGTGTATCCAAAATCCTTTAACCCAGTTTTGCCATGAGAGTTTACCATATCTACCTATGGATTGAGTAAGATCCTTCAAGTAAGTTGTCATTGGTTTAAGCAATAAAAATTGCTCTCTAAATATGTATAATCTTTTAGTGTGAGGAAAATAAGCTTTATACGAACTTGTGATATGGAAGAAATAAAAGTGACGGACTGCATAATAAAGTTCTTTATCATAAGCGGCAATATAAAGTGACGTTCTTTTGCATTAATATTTTGTGCATCCAACCATAAAAGCGCATGACAACCTCTGCTTCCCTCTGCTAAGGGCCTATCTTTTACTTTACTTTCTACCTTTATACAAGAGTCATGGTGATCTTCACCTTCCCTTTTATATTTTCTCTTTTTGGCAAGCACTATGTGTTGGGGAAGATCCAAACATATATATCCACTCGGATGTAGGCGTTCATAAATTATTGTGGTTGACATTACCCTTGAGGTAAATGGTTGGGAGGCAAAACTATAAGCCCCTATCTTCCTATGTGTTTGATTGAAACTTTGATCTCATAAGTATCGCGTGAGTGTTAGCAATCATGAAAGATTAAATGATGGTTGAGTATGTGAACTTGCTAAACAAAAGCTCTTGCATAGACTCTTTCCGATGTTATGATAAATTGCAATTGTTCCAATGACCAAGATCATAGTTTGTTGGTTTTCAATAAAGTTCTTGATTCATACTTTATCTTGTGAATGAATTGTCACTTTAGCATGAGAAGTTATATGACAATATATGTTGTTGTTTTAAAGATGATCATGATGCCCTCATGTCTGTACTTTATTTTATCAACACCTCTATCTCTAAACATGTGGACATGATTATCGATTTCGACTTTCACTTGAGGACAATCGAGGTCTAAGCTTGGGGGAGTTGATACGTCCATTTTTCATCATGCTTTTATGTTTATATTTATTACATTATGGGCTGTTATTTCACTTTATGGTACAATACTTATGCCTTTTCCCTCTTATTTTACAAGGTTTACACAAAGAGGGAGAATGCCGGCAGCAGGAATTCTGGACCAGAAAGGAGCAAATCTAAGACACCTATTCTTCACAAATCCAAATTTCCTGAAACTTTACGGAGAATTGTTTTGGAATATATAAAAATATTGGGCGAAGAAACTACGGAAGGGGACCCACTAGGTGGCCACAAGCCTGGGGGCGCTCCCTACCCCCCAGGGCTTGTGGGCCCCCTGACCATCGTCTGGTGCCCATCTTCTGCTATATGAAAGGTTTTGACCTAGAAAAAATCAAGAGGAAGCTTTCGGGATGAAGCGCCGCCGTCTCGAGGCGGAACCTAGGAAGAAGCAATCTAGGGCTCCGGCAGAGCGATTCTGCCAGGGAAACTTCCATCCCAGAGGGGGAAATCGAAGCCATCGTCATCACCAACAATCCTCTCATCAAGGGAGGGTCAATCTTCATCAACATCTTCACCAGCACCATTTCTCTCAAACCCTAGTTCATCTCTTGTATCCAATCTTTGTCTCAAAACCTCAGATTGGTACATGTGGGTTGCTAGTAGTGTTGATTACTCCTTGTAGTTGATGCTAGTTGGTTTATTTGGTGCAAGATCATATGTTCAGATCCTTAATGATATTCAATACCCCTCTGATCTTGAACATGAATATGCTTTGTGAGTAGTTACATTTTTTCCTGAGGACATGGGAGAAGTCTTGTTATAAGTAATCATGTGAATTTGGTATTCGTTCGATATTTTGATGAGATGTATGTTGTCTTTCCTCTAGTGGTGTTATGTGAACGTCGACTACATGACACTTCACCATGATTTGGGCCTAGGGGAAGGCATTGGGAAGTAATAAGTAGATGATGGGTTGCTAGAGTGACAGAAGCTTAAACCCTAGTTTATGCGTTGCTTCGTAAGGGGCTGATTTGGATCCACATGTTTCATGCTATGGTTAGATTTATCTTAATTCTTCTTTCGTAGTTGCGGATGCTTGCGAGAGGGGTTAATCATAAGTGGGAGGCTTGTCCAAGCAAGGACAGCACCCAAGCACTGGTCCACCCACATATCAAATTATCAAAGTAACGAACGCGAATTATATGAGCATGATGAAAACTAACTTGACAATAATTCCCATGTGTCCTCGGGAGCACTTTGCTTTATATAAGAGTTCGTCCAGGCTTATCCTTTGCTACAAAAAGGATTGGGCCACCTTGCTGCACCTTTGTTACACTTGTTACCCGTTACGAATTATCTTATCATTGAACTATCTGTTACCGCTAATTTCAGTGCCTGCAGAAAATACCTTGCTGAAAACCGCTTGTCATTTCCTTCTGCTCCTCGTTGGGTTCGACACTCTTACTAATTGAAAGGACTACAATTGATCCCCTATACTTGTGGGTCATCAGATATTGTCATAATTATTTGCTCATCTATCAATTACCCAACAGTAATTTGGTTTCCCACCGTATGCTATTTTCTCGAGAGAAGCCTCTAGTGAAATCTACGTCCCCCGAGTCTATTTCCTATCATATCAAAACCCAAAAATACATTGCTGCAATTTTTCTTTCTTTATTTTATTTTGTGTCTTTGCCAGATCTATTTATCAAATCTCATACAATTTAATCTATCTCAATGCCGAGGAGGGATTGACAACCCCTCTTACGTGTTGGGTTGCAAGTATTTGTTATTTGTGTGCAGGTGTTGTTTACATAGTGTTGCTTGGTTCTCCTACTGGATCGATAACCTTGGTTTCATAACTGAGGGAAATACTTACCATTGTTGTGTTGCATCATCCTCTCCTCTTTGGGGAAATACCAACACAGATATAAGCAATCATCGGGCATCCTCCGCCTTCGTGACTGCAGCTTCATGCTGCTTTGACTCTTGCCGAGATTTTTCGAGCTCGGCCTTGAGCGTCTCAAGCTCGGCTAACGCTGCTGTCATTAAGAGAGTTCGGCCTTAGTTTTTGATCTAGCAAAACCTATTCTTCCTGGTAAAATATCATGCAAGTTTGACTTTCTTACTTTGAGACTGTTCGAATCTCTGGTTCATCAGGTCGAGGTCCTTCTGGGACCTCTTGAGCTTCCGGTTCATCTTTGCTATCTCCTCGGAGATGGAGCTCGGTACCGAGGTCGAAACCTGCCAACAGAAATCCTTACTACAAAGTCCACAGTCAAACTAATTGAAGATCCAGGACGTCTACTTTAAAAGTAAAGACCTGGGGGCCACATAACAGGCTCCTATCATTTTTTTACAACCCCAATGCCGGTTTCTCGAAACCAACTTTGGGCTTGGGGGCTACTCAGCCGTTTAGAAGGTTGTGATAACATGTCTTAGACAGATGTATAAATCTTTAATAATTACCAAATAAAGGGGAAGAAGCATACCTCGAAGCTCGTCACAAGGCTCTTAAAAGCCTCATGCAGGCCGGGCCCCTGCGGACTGGAAATCCTGCAGCATTGATACGTCTCCAACGTATCTATAATTTTTGATTGTTCCATGCTATTAAGTATCAATCTTGGATGTTTTATATACATTTACAAGAAACTTTATATCATTTTTGGGACTAACCTACTAACTTAGTGCCCAGTGCCAGTTGCTATTTTTTGCTTGTTTTTTACTTTGCAGAATATCAGTACCAAACAAAGTCCAAATGCCACGAAACTTTTTGGAGATTTTTTCTGGCAATAAGAGACCCTGGAAGCTTCGGGGAGGAATGAGAAGACGAAGGAATGGCCCACTAGGCACCAGGGCATGCCAGGGGCCTGGGGCGTGCCCTGGTGGGTAGTGGGGCCCACAAACCTCCATTTGACCTAACTCCGCCACTATAAATACTTTAAAATCAGAAAACCTACCAGGGAGCCCACGAAATACTTTTTCCGCCGCCGCAAGCCTCTGTTCTCGAGAGATCCCATCTGGGGATCCTTTCTAGCACTCTGCCGGAGGGGGAAACAATCACGGAGGGGTTCTTCATCATCCTTGCTGCCCCTCAGATGATGCGTGAGCAGTTTACCATAGACCTACGGGTCCATAGTTAGTAGCTAGATGGCTTCTTCACTCTTGATGTTCTTCAATACAATGTTCTCCTTGATGTTCTTTGAGTTCTACCCAATGTAATTTTTTTTGCGGTGTGTTTGTTGGGATCCGATGAATTGTGAGTTTATGACCAGATCTATCCATGAATATTATTTGGGTTTTCTCTGAACTCTTTTATGCATGATTAATATAGCTTCATATTTATTCTCCTATTTATTGGTTTGGTTTGGCCAACTAGATTGATTTATCTTGCCATGGGAAGAGGTGCTTTGTAATGGGTTCGATCTTGCGGTGCTCAATCCCAGTGACAGAAAGGGACATGACACATATGTATCATTGCTATTAAGGGTAAAAAGATGGGGTTTATTCATATGTGAGTTTATCTTGTCTACATCATGGCATCTTGCTTAAAGCATTACCCATTTTTCCATGAACTTAATACACTAGATGCTTGTTGGATAGCGGCCGATGTGTGGAGTAATAGTAGTAGATGCAGAATCATTTCTGTCTACTAATCTCAGACATGATGCCTATGTATGAACATTGTCTTGGATATCGTCATAATTATTTGTTTTTCTATCAATTGCCCAACAGTAATTTGCTTACCCACCGTATGCTATTTTCTCGAGAGAATCTAGTGAAAACTATGGCCCCTGGGTCTATCTTTTATCATATATTAAAACTAAAAATACCTTGCTGCAATTTTACTTTATTTATTTTATTTTGTATTTTTGTTAGATCTATTTATCAAAACCTATACGATTTAATCTTGCTCGTAACCGTTGAGGGATTGACAACCCCTCTACTCATTGGGTTGCAAGTATTTGTTGTTTGTGTGCAGGTGTTGTTTACATAGTGTTGCTTGGTTCTCCTACTGGATTGATAACCTTGGTTTCATAACTAAGGGAAATACTTATCTCTACTGTACTGCATCATCCTTTCCTCTTCAAGTAAATCCCAACACAGCTCACAAGTAGCAAGCGCCGCACCTATTAAGGCACGGTGCTCTTCCTTGATGGAGGAACCCTTTAGGGTCTCCTCCATCTCCTCGGTCCACCCCTCGCCAGCCTATCCTTGGGCAATTGGTGGGGGTGGATGGAAGACCTTGGACCTAGGCACCGATGCGCTGGCCCGGGTAGCCTCCACCTGTGGTGGCGGAGCTGAAGCAGATATCGGCTGGACCGATGACTAGCCCAGTCCCTCTTCAACGACCTCGGGGTGCTTCTCCCCCGGGCCTTGTTGGGCCGAGGTGTCAACCTCAGCCATGACGGCCACCTCCTCGACCCTCATCGCGTTGACGTCGGGGGCCAGAGTGGATGTCGCCTCCCCTAGCCCGTCATGCGCTGGGGGAGGAATGGCGGGCTCCGAAGTCCCACTGGCGGATGGCAACCCGCTCGAGGAACCACTGGGGATCACCCTAGGTGGACTGCATAAGAAGATATGCTTTATGAGACTTTCCTTGTTAAAAGACCTTGTCAAATAAAAAGACAAGATATAAAGACGATGGCTTACCCTCGAGGCGTCGGTTTCTTCCTCGCCATCATGAGGAGGTCTTCTTCCGAGTCGCCGGAGAGCTCGACTCTCTCCCGCAACTAGCTAGCGGCTCTAGCCGAGGTTCTCCTCAGCCTCTTTGATCCCTTGGGCTGCATGCTGGCCTCGACGTCCTCTGACGCCGCCCTCTTCCCTTTCGGGGGAGGGATTTCCTCAACATCGCCCTCCTCCGCATCGCCGTCATGGGCTGCGGAGGCATATGTCTCTTCGGACTAGGTGACCGAAGTCTCCCGGGTCCGAGCACTTGGCTTGCCCTTCTGGCACTTCGCCCCTTTGGGGGCCACCACGTGTGGCTCCTCGGTTAAGAGCACCACAAGCATGGGGGTGATGGGCTCCTCTGGTAGTGGAGCCGGGCACCGCACCCCCTACACCCAGGCCAGCCACTTCTGCAAAGCGTCAAGCATAGTGGTTCATTAAAATCTACTCCTCGGAGGATAGAAATGATAACTTGTGAGTAAGGTCACTTACTGGGGGGGCTTCATAGCCGTCCTCAAGGCCGCGGTCCTCGAATTCCTTGGGGATCTTATCCTTGGCAAGCTTCATGAGCTTTGTCCACATGGTGGCCAAGGTGGAGTGGAAGAAGGCGGTGAGGGGGCCCATGTCCACGGGCTTTTACGCCCACATCGGGGTAGCCCGAAGTTGGAGAGGGAGCATGCGGCGGTTGAGCATGATGTTGACGACGTCCGCAAGCCTGATATTCCCCGTAGTGGACCACCATGTGACCCTCTTGATCAAGGTCTCCACCTCCTTCGAGTTTCCTCAGGCGACGCCCTTCTCCCTGCAGGATTTGAGCTTCTTGGGAGGTCCGGTCGAGAAGGCCGGGACCTTGGCCTGGCCAGGGGTGAGCGGTTCGGTGATGTAAAACCACTCCCGCTGCCATTCCTTCACCGTCTCGATGAAGGTTCCCTTGGGCCATTCGGCCCCTTGATTCTTGTTGATCATGGCCCCTCCGCACTCCACGAGGTTGGAGCCACTGGACTTCGGCTTGATCCCGAAGGTTTTCAGCCACAGGACGAAGTGGGACTCGCAGAGGGGAAGGCCTCGCAGACTGTAATAAAGGCAACGAGGTGGAGGATGGAGTTCGGGGCCAGATGATGAAAATCAAGCCCGTAGTAGTACATGACCCCGCGCACGAAAGGGTGCAGCGGGAACCCCAGCCCTCGAATGAGGTGGGGGACGAAGACCACCTGCTCCCCAGCATTGGGAGCGGGCACTTGCTGGCCAGCGGCAGGAGCACGAGCGGCGATGTCGGTGGACAGGTAGCCCGCATTGCACAGCTCCTGAATGGTCTCGTCACTCATGATGGAACCACCCCAGTGCCCCAGGAGGGTCTCGGCCATGGCTGGCGAAGGAGGATGCACTCGCTGGGGGAAAGGATGCGGGATCGGATTTGGGCGCTGGAGCTAGACGATGCAGTAGATGGGGAGAATGGGAGCATGGTTAGTTGTGTTGTCCTCCCTTTGCTCTTATAGGCCTGCGAAAGGCCAAGAGTCCCCCTCGCTGCGCCGGTAAACTCGCCACTCTCATCAAAGATGTCATTGAGCATCTGGGTGGAAACAAAATCTTGATGATATCCCTAAGAAAATGGGCACGATCCCTGCTTCGAAGGGACGTTCCAGTAAAAAGTTTGCCTCGGGCTGCGATTTTAGGGAAGCAGTAACTGCTCGACCTGTTGTGTGGTGAGCCATTTCGATAAAGTTGTCAGACTGAGTGGATCTGTTCACACCGAGGTGTTTGGCCTTCAAGGCTAAGTTACCCAATCTCTTCGGGCAGAGGGAGCAGGGTCGACCGAGCTCTGGCTGGCGTCGCTCCTTTGAAGGAGTGGTTCGAAGATTACAAGGAGGAACTCGTCTGTCAAGCCAAGGACTCCGGATCCGAGGTTGTTATCATCCGAAACATTGTCCTCGGCGTAGAAGACCAGTTCGGGGGCTACTGACGGTGTCCTGTATAAGGGGGTACTAACCCAGTCGGCCCACTCTCCTCAGGATGGGCCGACCAGTGTTCATTCGTAATCAAGATGGACTCCGGAGGCCGCATGCAGGAGGCTTGATCAATACTGCCTCCCCCAAAGACTTGACGTATACTCCAAGATCTCTGCCGCCACCTAGCTCTTAGCTACCGACCTTGTAACCCTAGATACCCTCCCTGGCGTGTATATAAGCCATAGGGTTTAGCCCATAGAGAGGACATCAATGCAAAATCATTCACCTAGCCCTAGAGTTAGTAGATCAACTCTGTACTCAATACATCTCCATCAATATAAACAAGAGCAGGACATAGGGTTTTACCTCCATCAAGAGGGCCCGAACCTGGGTAAACATCGTCTCCTTCATTCATGTTACCCTCAACCCGATATCCACAGCTCAGGACCCCCTACCCCGAGGTCTGCCGGTTTTGACACCGACAAGAGCGCTTGATCCAGCCACTCTCGGATGACTCCTCGGCTCCACGTGAAGGGACCACCGATTTCCATGACCTCTTGCAGCCCACATCCATCTACACAGTCCCTGAAGTTTTCCATATACTATTGGCACCTAATATTTCCACCTTCCTTTTCACTTGCCACCAATTTTTTTGTTAAAATCTCCCATAACCAACCATGGTCTTGTTGCATTGTTATGAAGATTTCTCAGGTATGTCCAGGACAAATGTTTCAAATCCCAATTAGGCTCTCCATAAAAGCACATAAGTCCCCAAGCCACAGTATCTCCATCCATGACAAAACCATCAATAAAATTAGGCGAGGAGTAATTTAACACCACTTCATTACAAGGATTCTAAAAGAGTACACGCCCTCCCGAACGACCATCACTCTGCATAATATTAAAAAAACTAGTTTCACCCTCAACTCATTTACCTTATCTTTGTTCAGATGAGATTTAGACAAAAAAACCACATATGCTTGTTAACCTGCACAACAAAGATCCGCGCCGGGACAAAAACCAGCACCACGCCATCTCGCGTTGGGACTGTAGAAAACCCTGATGAGTGTGTATCCAAGAACACCTCCCAATCTAGTTAGCGCACATGTCTTTTAATCTGCACTTTCCATGGCCTTCAAGAACTCAGCAGAGGAGCAGGAGAAGAACATTAGACAGTGCCTGCATATGCTCCGGATTTGTTGCCTTCAAGCACTCAGCAGAGGAGCAGGAGAAGAACTGTAGACCGCACCTGCATAGGTGCCAGATTTGTTGCCACCGGTGGCGGTCGAATCCCTAGCAAGATCGCTCTTGCGATCGTCCCTTCCTGTTTCTGCCAAAACATTTTCCTTGTCCGCCGAATCAAAATAAGGGCTTAGCAAAATAAATCTTTCAAACTTCTCAGTACATTACACGAGTACATCCTTTTGGAGACTGAGCTCCATGGAGGCTGGTATTTTGAAATTTTCAGTTTCAAATTTTTTTGAATATATATATATATACATATATATATATACGTATAAGGATGTAACATACATGTCTGTAAAATTTCACAATGAAATACCTTGAACTGCGACATGTATAAAAAACCAAAATCTTGGACGAGCAATGAACAGTGCATGTGTTGAAAAGCCACAGAGTTTTTTTATTGCACAACCCTTATTTCAACGTATTTCATCATGGAAATTCACAAACATGTACATTATGCCTCTACGTATATGTGTTCTTTTTTTAACATGAAACATAAAAGTATGGATTTTGAATTTTCAAAATTCGGCCTATATGGAGCTTGTCCTCCATTCTGGATTTTCAATGCAACAAGATACTCCTCCATACCGGACGCCAGCACACCATATATTGTATAGTTACTCCATTTTACAAATCCACCCTCCAGAATTCAAAACCTTCATAGTTCACACCCTCCAGGACGCAATGACACCTCCCCGCATACGCCTCCGCCACGCTCCAGCTCGAGCTCCTTCAGTGCGATGTCGCCTCCTCCAGCACATCAAGCTGAGTTCCAGGTCGCACTCCAGCGCCTCAGGCCAAGCTCAAGCGGCCTCGTCCGCCTCAGGCTGCGCTCCAGCACCATCCAAGCCGCACTCCAATGTGCTGCCTCTGCGCCAAGCTGCAGCTCCAGGACACAGCTCCAGGCACTCCTCCGCCTAGCTCACGCTCCAGGTTCAATCGAGGGCCGATCTCATAGAGGAGGATGTGATGTCAGATCTGAACTTGACTCCTCCACAAGAGGAGGAGGATCAGCAAAATCATTCCAAAGATAAGCAAAACCAAGAAGAGGAGGCAGATGATCATGCAACATGCACTACAAAATTTGCTCTATTCAGTGACAAATATCCTGGTGACAAAACATGAAACGTCACCTAAGATCATTTTCTGTGACAGTCCACCGTCACAAGCCCCCCCGGGGGGGCAGCGCCATTGGCAACTTTGGCGATGTTCCGAGCTGATTTTGGAGGCGTATTCGGTCGTCATTAGGCATGTGCTTATTCTACGATGATTTACAGTATCGCAAAAAATAATTTGAAAACTAGTGATTTTTTAAGACCTCATTTGACTATACCAAAATTATCTGTGTGGGGCCAAATAACAAAATATATAATTGTAATTACACTTGTCACCTTCGCTCTGTGGGGACACTTGAAAGGGACAGAAATAACCAATTAATAGAAAAATAGCCCATGGATTTGAGCCAAGGAACCGATGCCTTCGTCATGGCGACCGCCCGAATAACATGCCGATGGCGTGGTCACTGCCTAAACTGGATGAAATGGCATTGCTTCTCACGATAAAAATTTAACTAGATGAAATGCCGATGGCGTGGTCACTGCCCATATTTTTATCCTTAATGGCAACGATACATGTGTGTCATGTATCCTTCTGTCACTGAGAATAAGCACCACAAGATCGAACCCATCACAAAGCACCTCTTCCCATTGCAAGAAAAATCAATCTAGTTGGCCAAACCAAACCAAAGTTTCAGAGAAGAAATATGAGGCTATAACAATCATGCATAAAAGAGTTCAGCAAAGACTCGAATAATATTCATGGATAGAACCGATCATAAACTCACAATTCATTGGATCCCAACCAACACACCGCAAAAAAGTCATTACATCGAATAGATCTCCAAGAACATCGAGGAGAACATTGTATTAAAGATCAAAAAGAGAGAAGAAGCCATCTAGCTACTACCTACGGACCCGTAAGTCTGTGATAAACTACTCACGCATCATCAGAGGAGCACCAATGAGGATGATGAACCACTCCGTGATCGTTTCCCCCTCCGGCAAGTTGCCGGAAAAGGCCTCTAGATTGGATCTCGTGGTTCTGGAACTTGCGGTGGCTGGAATTGTGTTTCGTCGACTCCCCTAGGGTTTCTGGAATATTAGAGTATTTATAGAGCTGAGAGGCGGTGGAGGGGGTGCCTGTGGGGCCCACTACCCACCAGGGCGCGCTTGGGGGCCCTGGCGCCCCCTGGTGCCTAGTGGGCCCCATAGGGCCCCTTTGGTGCACTTCTTGGGCCTCCTGGGTGTCTTCTGGGCAGAAAAAACTCTCCAAAAAGTTTCGCTGCATTTGGATTTCATTTGATATGGATATTCTGCGAAGTAAAAAACAAGCAAAAAAGCAGCGACTGGCACTAGGCACTATGTCAATAGGCTAGTCCCAAAAAATGATATAAAGTTGCTAGTAAATGAATATAAAACATCCAAGAATGATAATATAACAGTGATAACCCACAAGTATAGGGGATCGCAATAGTTTTCGAGGGTAGAGTGTTCAACCCAAATTTATAGATTCGACACAAGGGGAGCCAAAGAATATTTATAAGTATTAGCAGCTGAGTTGTCAATTCAACCACACCTGGAGATTAAATATCTGCAGCAAGGTGATCAGTAGCGCAGTAATATGATAGTTTTGATAGCAGTGATAATAGTAGCAATAGTAATGGTAACAGCAGTAAGAGTTTTGTAGCAGTTGTAACAGTAGCAAGAGCAATAGTAACGCAGCAAGAACAATATGTGGGAAAACTCATAGGCATTGGATCGATGAATTCGTTGGATAATATTCATGATATAACAGTCATAACCTAGGGCGACACAGAACTAGCTCCAGTTCATAAATATGATGTAGGCATGTATTCCGTAAATAGTCATACGTGCTTATGGAAAATCACTTGCATGACATCTTTTGTCCTACCCTCACGTGGCAGCAGGGTCCAAGGAAACTAAGGGATATTAAGGCTTCCTTTTAATAGAGAACCGGAACAAAGCATTAACACATACTGAATACATGAACTCCTCAAACTACGGTCATCATCGAAAAGTATCCCAATTACTGTCATCCTGGGGTTTACGGATCATAACATGTAGTAGGTGCATATGAATTGCAAGAGCGGATCTAGAACATAGATATAATGGTGAAAACACACTACTGCAGGATGCTGCTAATGCGACACTATGATCAGAGACCCTTTGACGAAACTGTGTGCGATGCATTAATCACAAACGGTGATGTAAAAAAACCGTCAAAAAAATGCAAAACATTTGCGATGGCGGAGCCATCAAACACGGTTCCGATTTTAGTTGCGTGTGCAATGCAGGGCACACGGTTGATCCATCCAAACTGTTTGCGATGAAGCAGAACAACAGAAACGGGCAGCCATATCAATGTGTGTGCAATATACGGCATATAGTTCGCTCCGATGAACTGTTTGCTATTAGGGAGTGCAACAGAAACGGTTAGCCAGATCAAGGTGTGTGTGATATATGGCATACGGTTCACTCGGACGAACTATTTTCGATTAGGGAACACAACAGAAACGGTTCAACTTAACAAGATGTGTGTGATATGCGACATACAGTTCACATGGATGAACTATTTGCGATGAGCCAAAAGAACACAAATGAGTCGTGTAAACAAGATGTGTGTGATACACGGCAAACAGCCGACTCGGATGAACTGTTTGCGATGAGAAATTACAACACAGACGGTTAATATAGTTAGTTCGTGTGCGATTCTGTGTGTACAAAAAACTTTGAAAAATGCAAACTAGTTGCTTGCGATGGCTAGGAGTATCACACACGATGCGTCTGCGAGCACTCATGTGCAATGATTAGTAAGTTACACATACGTTTCCTTATGTTAACACGTGTGTGAATTTGTAATATGGAAAGTTAATATGCAAATGCCTTCTGGACATCGGGCACACGCTTAAACTCAATGAACTGTGTACGATACTAATACTTTCCATGAAAATTTAAGAACTTGGCTAACAGCATTTGAGTAACATATATATAGTGGTTACACTATTCGACAAAAGGAGGATCTTCGTAACACGGTTTTGACAACCATATGGTCCATATCTACATACTTAACATAGTAACAACTATCACATTTTAAGAGGCTGAGAGCCAACAACCATATGGTCCATATCTACATACTTAACATAGTAACAGCTAGCACATTTAAAGAGGCTGAGGGCCAACAACCACACCTATCCACTGGAAGCAGCTTGATCACGGCGACTCGGCATCTCGTCAATGAAAAGGAAGAGCCCTCCTATGCCTTGGTGGAGCATGAGTAGAACAGTGTCTCCAATTTTCCAATATGGATGCATTGCCACAACAAGCGAGAACTTGTTAATTTGAATGGTTCCATTTCTGCGGGAAATGCAGTACCTTGCAATCACTTTGGCGTTATTAGCAGGCACAAGTGTAATTCGACCACGTCGGGAAATTGATCCAGGAAGTGCTATAGGGGGCAATTTCTGTTGAAATGTAGAATAAAAACCAATTGTAACATATCCTTGAAGATATATATAGTTTATGAGCATCAACATTAAAATAAGACTTTTTACTAGCATTTTGTGCACACAATTGGTCTTGTTCAATGTGTGCACCATAGGTATAATTAGTCCCATCCAAAATCTAGCGTTCATACGCTGTGCTATCTCTGTCAGATTATCAACAAAGTTTATGACATGCTTCAAGTCCTTCCAGTGAAATTTGGTATGCTTAGTAACATACAGATCATTCACTATGCATCCAACATATCTTGCTTAAAAGGTGGAAAGGTATTATTTATTCAGAACATGGCAGAAGAATATATAGTGCGCATAAATTGGTAAATAGAATTTGTTACTGCCTAGGAACGGAGTCAGAAAATGAAATCACAATTGGTTGCTTAAATAGTGATCAATTAGTCAGAACAAATACCCCGATTTTGCTAAGTAATATGCCAGCATGGAGAAAGTTGAAAGGATACTAACCTCGATCAGACTTTGATCGGCTGATGACGTTGGGGAAGTAAACATCCATGTTAATTAGACCAGGCTATGGTGCACGCACTAGAATTTTATTGCCAGCTTTCAGTTCATAACACTTAGACATTTTTCTCCAAAGGTCCGCATCAAAATAGGAGTGACCATCTTTATCAAGTTTTACGCTAACCGACATTGTAAATCCATGTTGCGTTGTCAATATGACATCCATGGAGTCATCAACAAAGTAAAGCTCAAGATTTCCTTCTACTACTGTTCTTGCAAAGCAAGGGATGTACTGCTTGAAATGAAATTTAAGATCGTAAATTAGATATATTGAAATAACAGAGCAAGATGCAAATATGGGAGTAACTGATAGAACAGATCAATATATAGATGAAAGCAAAGTACAAAAATATATAATTAAAAATAGATAATGTAACAAAGATCTGATGCAAATATGAGAGTAACTGAATGAACAATACATCATATATTTGCCTAATATGGGGGGGGGAATCGGCTTCGACATCTAGGCTGCACGTGGCACCGTACCTTTTATCCAAATGTAGCAACAGACGGTATATGTTCACAAATTTAGGCCATGCCGACCGTAATAGGTTGAGATTGAACATACCGAGCGCTCCCTGAAGTCATCCGGAATGGTTAGATAGAACTTCGTTTCCGACTGGCCGCGACCACACTTGCCTGATTTGTGCTCGCACTGTGGACACATGAATGAACACCCACAAATCAGCTAGAACAAAAATGAATCCATGGCGATTTTCACCGGTTGATTAATAGCGATGGACGGACTGCGATAAGAGGTGAGTGAATATTTTGCTAAGTTGATTACCTTCTCCATGAGAAAAATCCCCGGCCCAATCCCGCAGAAAATCCCAATCGACCAGAGTCTAGAATGTCGGTGCAGATAGGTGGCGGAAAGCGGTAGGGGCAAAATCCCATGCCGTTTGGAGCGCGACCTCCGCCCGCCGACAACAGTCGTCGAGCTTAGGGTGTCCGCCACGATAGAAGTTGATGAGGTGCAGAGTTGCGGAGGAGTCCGCGGCGAGTGGGCGGGGACGAAGTGGGCGAGGGTTTTCTTTTTCCTTTTGCATGTGTGGGTGAACACACACGGTTCGCAGAGGCGACGGAGATGAATCGTGTGCGATAGTAAATCACCAAGATTGAATGGGAATCCAAATTTCTTTTGTCCTTTGTCCATGAGTTTTTTTCTACGATGAACATAAACCCTGCAAATCACCGTGTTCAAATTTGGCAGTTTTCCGGGTTCATTTACAATATTTAGGGGATTATGTGCATTTTCTAGGCATTAATGCACATAATTCAAATTCAAACAATCGGTGCATGAAAAGGTGCACGAGAATGGTCTGGAAAACCATGATCGTGCTATTTAGTAAATTCTCATGCCTTTTACAAGGAATGGGCAGATATTTCAAGGAAATGTGTTTACTGGGTACTATACAAAAATGAAATACATGCTTGGAAAACATGATGTCTGGCGTGGTGCCATCGTATGGCCTCACCATGCCATGGTAAAAATTTGAGAATGTTTGTCTTATGTCGTCATGCACGCCATTCATAAATCGAACCATCACCAAGGAAATTTCATGGTTTCGAGGGGGAAATCAGCAAGATTGAAGGGGCCGGGAATCCAAATTTCCTTCCTAGCTTGTCATTCAGTTTTTTCTACAATCAACATACCCCCTCGAATTCAACGTGTTCAAATTTGGCATTTTTCCAGGCTCATTTACCATATTAGGGGATTATGTGCATTTTCTAGGCATTGATCCACATAATTCAGATTCGAACAATCGGTGCATGAAAAGGTGCACAAGAATGGTTTGGAAAAACCATACTCATGGTATTTAGTAAATTCTCAAGCCTTTTACAAGGAATGGGTAGAGATTTCAAGGGAATGTGTGGCAATAGTCAACCACAAACGCGTCATTTATTGGGTTATCAACTATAGAAAAATGAAATACGTGCTTGAAAAACATGACGCCTGGCATGGTGCCATGGTATGGCCTCACCGTGCCCTAGTTAAAAGCTGAGAAGGTTTGATTTATGTCGTCATGCACTCCCTTCATAAATCAAACCATCACCGAGGAAGTTCCATGCTTTCGAGAGGGAAATCACCAAGATTGAAGGGGAATCCAAATTTCCGTCCTAGTTTGTCATTCAGCTTTTCTCCAACGATCAACATGCCACCTCAAATGCAACGTGTTCAAATTTGACATTTTTTCGGGCTCATTTACCATATTTAGGGGATTATTTGCATTTTCTAGGCATTAATGCACATAATTCAAATTTGAACAATCGGTGCATGAAAAGGTGCACAAGAATGGTCTGGAAAATCATGCTCGTGCTATTTAGTACATTCTCATGCCTTTTACAAGGAATGGGCAGATATTTCAAGGAAATGTGTGGCAATAGTCAACCATAAACGCGTCATTTACTGGGTTAACAACTATACAAAAATGAAATACATGCTTGGAAAACATGACGCCTGGCGTGGTGCCATGGTATGGCCTCACCGTGCCCTAGTAAAAATTTGAGAATTTTTTCCTTATGTCGTCATGCACGCCTTTCATAAATCGAACCATCACCGAGGAAGTTTCATGGTTTCGAGGGGGAAATCACCAAGATTGAAGGGGGATCCAAATTTCCTTTGTCCTTTGTCCATGAGTTTTTTTTCTACGATAAACATACACCCTGCAAATCATCGTGTTCAAATTTGGCACTTTTCCGGGTTCATTTACCATATTTAGGGGATTATGTGCATTTTCTAGGCATTAATGCACATAATTCAAGTTCAAACAATCGGTGCATGAAAGGGTGCAAAAGAACGGCCTGGAAAACCATGCTCGCGCCATTTAGTAAATTCTCATGCCTTTTACAAGGAATGGGCAGATATTTCGATGAAATGTGTGGCAATAGTCAACCACAAACATTTGTTTATTGGGTTTTCAACTATAGAAAAAATGAAATAAATGCTTGAAAAACATGACGCCTGGCATGGTGCCATGGTATGGCTTCATCATGCCCTGGTAAAAATTTGAGAAGGTTTGGCTTATGTCGTCATGCACGCCCTTCATAAATCGAACCATCACCGAGGAAGTTCCATGCTTTCGAGAGGCAAATCACCAAGATTGAAGGGGAATCCAAATTTTCTTCGTTCTTTGCCCTGGAGTTTTTTTCTACGACGAACATACACCCTGCAAATCACCGTGTTCAAATTTGGCATTTTTCCGGGCTCATTTACCATATTTAGGGGATAATTTGCATTTTCTAGGCATTTAGCGCATATAAATCCAATCCAGCTACAGCTGCATGGGTGTGATGTGAGGGACGTGGATTGCCGTTTGATCGCGGCGCATCCTATGGTGCACACGCGCGATCCGCATGGCTGGGGTTCTGGCCAATCATAACGCAACACACAATAGGCTCAGCGCACACTGTTTTCGGAAGCGACGGAGATGAACCGTGTGCGATAATGAACAAGAAAAATTGTAAGGGAAGCCAAATTTCCATTGTCGTTTGTCGTTGAGCTCTTAAAAACCACCGCACTGTACGGCTGCCCGGCCCCTCCGTCCCAGAGCTCTCTCCAAGTTTCGTTCATGGCACCACGGCGCACAGTAACTGGTAAGGAAGCGATGGCATCCCGCCACACCGCGTTCCTCGCCGCCCGCGACCGCACACATGGTAAGGAAGCGATGGCATCTCGCCGCGCCGAGTTCATCACCGCCGGTGACCACACAGTTACGCGGGCGGACTTTGAGGCTGCCATGGCCGAATGGGCGGTGGATCTAGAGGTGGCCAAAGCCACACAAAAGGAGCAAAAAAGGCAGAAAGCAATCAAGAAAAGAGAGTCTCGCCGCTGCAAGAAAGAAGAGGTCGCACGCCGTGGTGAGGAGAGCTTGGCGGAGATCGAAGCATGGTGGGCTGCCGCCTACAAGGCCGGGAAGGAGAATGCCGGCATCTGGCCAGCATGCCCCGATGGCAGCATGTGAGAAGTAGTTAGTGCGTGTGTCGCCCGTAGTCTTAGAGCAAATTACCAGTAGTACTTTAAGTTTGTAGTATTAACATACAATGTCGGTAAGAGCATCCTTTGAGGGCTTTGAGCATTGATTAGCATGTGTTCACTGAAGTTTTGTAGCCGCACCCCGGCCCCAAATACTACCGAAACGTCCGCCCACAGCCATCGGAGGAGACTAGAGCTGGCCGCAGCTGGTTTTTAGTCCCACCTCGCCGCGCGAGTTGGCCGCACACCGGCTTAAATTGTCGCGCCGGCGGATGGCAGCAAGCTTCTCTCTTGTTGCATAGTATCAAATCTGGCTACGCGAGCGAGGCAGGTTGACACTTGATTGCATTTCATAAACCGATGATTGCTCATCGGGTGTCACCTTGCCTCGTTCATGTACATTGAATAATCTTGATACAATGAAAGTGGTTTTTGAAATTAGGTGCAGTTGGAGATGCTGATAGATATAAGAATCATTAGAAGATCACAAAACACACGGTTTCTATGGTGTACCCGTGTGTGTTTTTTTGCGTTAATGATCCATAAGTCAGTTACCTATGCGATGTTTCCTAATAAACCAGGCGTACCATTGACCGAAAAAATCAACTACACGTGTACATTTTTGTGGAGACGGGATCTGCCAATTTTCTCTTTTCTCGCACACGAGTATTTTACGCGCTTCATCTGTGTTGTGTGTTTCCCCCGCCCAAGTTTCAAGTTTCGCAGTGAAATTTTCATTAGGCGCGCGATTTCAAAATTTATTCCTCCAACCACATCCCCACCCATCAAATTTCCTCAGTCTCTTCCCCCCTCCCCCCCCCCCCCCCCCGCCTCCCCTACCGGCAGCTCAAACCGCCACTGCCACAACCATAGCTTCAACCACATCTACGTTCTGCTCGGATCCAGTCAGGTAACCCACCGATCTCTATCACGGCCCCGGCCTGATTGCTTAAATGGCGCCTGTGAAACATCCTCATGCCTCTAAATCCCCACCGCCCCTACCTCCAGAGCATCGCCGCGCAAGCCCAACCACATATCACGTGGAGGTCGAGGAGCTGATGGCGGTCCATGGCACAATGGCCGCTGTGCATGTTGACCCGGAGGAACACGTCGCCTCCGCCGCCACCGACATGGTGCAGGCTCTGGCCTAGATGAAGTGCCCCAGCGACTACCCCCCAGGACTTAACAGGTATGATCTGACCAGCTAAATCTTACCAATACCACTTGCAATGGCTATGTTTTGTACGGTTGATGTATTAAGCATGTTCGTGCCTTGTTTATTTCAGTACTTCACACTGTGCGATGTTCAAGTATTAACTGTCCAGCTCAATTTCACTAATACCAGCAACAAACTTACAATACATGACTCAGGATATCACTAGAGATGCTGCCCATTTGCTATTTTTGGTGGATGCTAACCCTGTTGTACTTAACATGCCTGTCCATGTACTTACGCAGGGTCATAATGGCCAATGCTGTTATTTGCCATCGAGGTTAGTTGCATCCCATGTCTTACAGTATTTCACATCATTTGAGCAATTGCAGTTTAACTTCTACCATTTACTAGTTGCCTGTAGGTACACATGTCAGTGGCACTGATCCACGCTTCGACCCGGAGGAACGGCTCGCCTCCACCGCCACTGATTTTGGGCGGGCTCTGGCCAAGATGAAGTGCCCCAGCAACTACCTCTCAGGACTTACCAAGTATGTACTCACCAGTTCAATCTTACCAATACCAGTTGCAATTAATGGCTATGTTTTGTATGGTCTATGTATTAAGCATGTTGTAGTAAACATGCCTAACATGTTTTAGCTACTTTCCCTACCTTTTTATAGACAACTGGGCCATTCTCTGCTCTGGCAGCACCTGCCTTGTGATGTTTAACTCTGCCAATTGCATTTTTATCAGTACCGGTTTCAATGGCTATTAAGCCTCTTGCAATTAACAGTTGAATCCATTTTTAAACAGTTGTATTTCAATGGCTACAAACTTACAAAACATGACTTAGGATGTTGTTAAGCCTGTTGCAATTAATAGTTGTATCCATTTTTTAATCTGTCCCTTTGCTACCATGCTACTCTCCGCAATGAAGATATACTAGAGATGCTGCCCATTTGCTATTTTTGGTGGATGCTAACCCTGTTGTACTTAACATGCCTTTCCATGTACTTACGCAGGGCCATAACGGGCGATGCTGTTGTTTGCCGTCAAGGTTAGCTGCATCCCATGTCTTACAGTATTTTACATCATTTGTGCAATTGCAGTTTGGCTTCTAACATTTACTTGCTTCTTGTAGGTACACATGTCGGCGGCACTGATCCACGCTTCGACCCGGAGGAAGAGCTCGCCTCCGCCGCCGCTGACTTTGGGCAGGCTCTAGCCAAGATGAAGTGCCCCAGCAACTACCTCTCAGGACTTACCAAGTATGAACTCACCAGTTCAATCTTACCAATACCAGTTGCAATTAATGGCTATGTTTTGTACGGTCGATGTATTAAGCATGTTGTAGTAAACATGCCTAACACGTTTTAGCTATTTTCCCTACCTTTTTATAGACAACTGGGCCATTATCTGCTCTGGCAGCACCTGCCTTGTGATGTTTAACTCTGCCAATTGCATTTTTATCAGTACCGGTTTCAATGGCCATTAAGCCTGTTGCAATTAACAGTTGTATCCATTTTTAAACAGTTGTATTTCAATGGCTACAAACTTACAAAACATGACTTAGGATGTTGTTAAGCCTGTTGCAATTAACAGTTGTATCCATTTTTTAGTCCGTCCCTTTGCTACCTTGCTACTCTTTTGCAATGAAGATATCACTACAGATGCTGCTGTTTTATTACCATTTGCTATTTTTGGTGGATGTTAACCCTGTTGTAGTTAACATTGGCTTTCCATGTACTTACACAGGGCTACAATGGGCGATGTTGTTGTTTGCCGTCGAGGTTAGCTGCATCCCATGTCTTATACACCATCTGTTCCTAAATATAAGTATTTTTAGAGATTCCAATATAGACTACATAAGGAGCAAAATGAGTGAATCTAGATTCTAATCTAAACTATATCTATAATTCTATATACATCCGTATGCAGTTCATATTGAAATCTCTAAAAATACTTGTACTTAGGAACGTAGGTAGTTGTATTTTACATCATTTGTGCAATCTCAGTTTAGCTTCTAACATTTACTGGTTGCTTGTAGGTACATATATGAGCGGTACTGATCCACGCTTCGATCCCTTTTGCGTATGGGGCAATGAGATATTCATGAACAAGTTGTCGGCATCCTGGGACCGGGGGTGCCCAGACTTGCCTGCCTGCGGCCCATGGCGTGGCTCCATTGACGGCCTGGTACGGCCCAGCTTCAGCAACAACAACTCAAGACCCTCACGAGGGGCCAAGCCTCATGAGGTGGACGACACCAAGACCTCCACGAAGGGCGGCCTCCCCAGGCTGGCTCCTGAGGAGCGGAGATATCAATGCAAGCTGCACCTCGCGAGGTTCACCTGACGTGAGCCATGACGACCAGGACCAGGCGAGCGCCAGCGGGCGCAGTGTACTAGTTTCCCCTTTGGTGCAAAGGAGGCAAGCGCAGGCGCAGAGTCCCGAGGAATCAAGCAAAGGTTTCCATATCGGTGCAACAAGACCAGGACCGCCAGGACGGCAGGACGGAGGTCACCGCGGAGCCCACTGCAGCGTCACCACCAGAGGCTTTTGCAGGCGAAGACTGCTTTTGTCAGGATAACTTGTACTAGTTGTCTCCCTTCGAATTTGGCCGTTGTGGGATCCCTTCCTGCCTACATTTGGGAAGAGGACCAAGGCCACTATAAATAGGACTTAGCCACCACCATAATGGAGCAGGACGGATCATTCAGATCACCACCGCCTCTCCAGCTCATCGAGCTCAAGAACACCTCACCTCCTGAGGTCGTTCCACCTCTGTACTAGTTCATCCTCAGCCCTCCGAGGCAATCCACCACAAAGCTGGAGTAGGGTATTATACCGCAAGGTGGCCCAAACCAGGATAAACTGCTGTGTCTCTTGTCCCTTGGGTTCGTCGGGCTAGGCTGTGGAATCGTTGAGCAGGCAGACTGGGGAGGGAGTGTTCTTCGCACGCACCCCAGAGTTCAAACCTCTCAAGGGTCTGCGGAACCTCGAATCCGACACAAGCGTCAAGTGAGGAAACTAAGAAAGATTGTTAGGCAAAAGAAACGGGTGATGGGAATTAAGCTCTTTATTTACACTTTGTCCAAGACAACAGTGAACTTTAGGATGGTAAGTAATGTGTTGCCTTTTCCCCTGCCCACAACAAGTTACTCTATTAGACCTCAGTATCTGATATTTTTCTCTTTTCAGTGGTTTCCGAAGCTATTTACTGATGATTACCTTGCAAACTACATGACCGGAGTGGAGGCAACTAAGGTTAAAGTATATAATTCATGCTACCATGATAATGCTCTAGAAGTCTTCCTGAAGGCGGTGAAGGATGGGCGGGCGATCGTCACAAGGGGTTGGACAAAAGTTGTTCGTGCCTATGGCATGCAGGAAGGCACATTATGGGCATGCAGGAAGGCACATTATGGGCATTCCGCTTCTTCAACACCATCGGCAGTCAAAATGATTTACACTTGTCTCTTCACCTTTACCGCCTCTAAATATTGTGGTTCATCATAGTTAATTGCTGTCTAATCCTAATTACTGAACATATTGTACTGACAATTTTATTTATGGATTCGTTGTTGAACCATTATGCTGAGAATTTGAATTGCACGTTTCATATTTCAAAATTTCCAATTCGAATAATAAATTACAGGGAAAAATAAAAATATACAGGAGCGAATAAAATAATGTGCACACGGTTAGAAAGAAAACAGCGTGCGCGATGAAAAAAAGAGAACAGACGGTTCTTTGACATGAAACATTTGCGATGCCCGACGAACACACACACGGTTTCGTCTCATATGCGTGTGCGATTCATGGTAATACTGCAAACGGTTTAAACCAGTGTGTGTGTGTGATAGGAATACCAATCGGACACAATTACGAAAATGGACACGTTGGCGTTAGTAGAGGCACCGCACACATTTTACATTCTTGAACCGTGTGCGATAACGTACCTATCACAAACATATCGGTAGATTAAATGTTGATGTCCACCTTTTTCACACGACTATAGCGGCGTAATCGTTTGGGATGTCTCTCTGATCAAAAATGTAACGTCGAGATGTAACGTGTGGGACTGGGGCGGCTTCTCATACGTTTGTTTTATGGTGATCATCAGTAGCCGCTCGCCCATCCCCGACGGTTTCTGGGTCGTGTGGGAAGGACCCCCCTATCGCCCACACTTACTTAGCGACGGTTCCAAATCCCATCGCGGAAAGGGGTTAAAAACCGTTTGTATAGCACCTTACGGTACCAGTGATATAAGCGGTTCAGATCTAAAATCATGGCACTCGGGCCCTAATGACAAGCATTAAGCATGGCAAAGTCATAGCAACATCAATCTCAGAACATAGTGGATACTAGGGATCAAGCCCTAACAAAACTAACTTGATTACATGATGAATCTCATCCAACTCCTCACAGACCAGCGAGCCTACGAAGAAATTACTCACTCCCGGTGGGGAGCATCATGGAATTGGCGATGAAGGAGGGTTGGTGATGACAAAGACCGAAGATCCCCCTCTCCGGAGCCCCGAACGGGCTCCAGATCTGGCCTCCTAATGAAGAACAGGAGGTGGTGGCGGCTCCATATCGTAAAACATGATGAAACTTCCTCTCCTATTTTTTCTCCGAAAATAGGATTTTATAGAGTCGGGATGAGGGTCAGCGGAGCCCCGAGGGCCCCACCACCCACTAGGGCGCGCCAGAGGGGGCTGGCGCGCCCTGGTGTTTTGTGGACACCTGGGGCCCCTTCCAGTGGGTCTTGGCTCCATAATTTATTATATATTCCAAAATAATTCTCCAAAAAGTTTCGTACAATTTCGAGAACTTTTTATTTCTGCACAAAAACAACACCATGGTAGTTCTGCTGAAAATAGCGTCAGTCCGGGTTAGTTTCATGATTCAAATCATGCAAATTTGAGTCCAAAACAAGAGCAAAAGCGTTAGGAAAACTAGATACGATGGAGACATATCAAACAACATGGAACAATAAAAAATTATAGATATGTTGGAGATATATCAGCATCCCCAAGCTTAATTCCTGCTCGTCGTCGAGTAGGTAAATGATAAAAACAGAATTTTTGATGTAGAATGCTGCCTATCCTGTTCATCACATATTCTTTTCTTTTGTAGCATGGACATTTGGACTTTTAGATGATTCAAAGCAATAGTCTATAGTTGACATGAGGACATCAATACTCAAGCATATCAACAAGCAACCAAGTCTTTCAAAATATCAACACTAAAGGAAGCTATCCCTAGCCCATTATGCTCAATCATTGATCCATTCATGAAACACACTCAAAGATTAGCTAGATCCTGTAACACCCCATGTATTAAGCTACAGTAATCACCCTTTTGATAATGACAAGTCAGCATGTTTAACAGTGCTTAATCATCATTAGCATCATATCGCATTTCAACTACTAAGACAAGATTCAAATTTAAATGAAAGTGGAAAATAAAAGTTGTGCAACATAAAAACTAAAATGTTCAATAAATGACAAATAATACAGAGACCATTCTAAAATTGTAACCAACATTTAATAAATTAATTAGGTGACCCATACCTCTTTTAACAGTGGCTGGAAATAATATTTAATAGCCTTTTAATTAATCTAGATCAAATATGAAATGATGTTTTGCCCAAACTAGTTTTTGGTGTTAGGGTATAATGCACTGGTATTTATGGACTAGGTCACACTTTTTACAAAAACCATTTGGGGCCCAAATAATTAACAAATCAGTAGAGAAAGAAACAGAAAAAGAGAAAAGGGATAAAGGCCTAAAGGAACTACTGTGCGCTTGGCCTGCTCGCTACAGCCGCGGCCCAGCCCATCTAGCGTCGTCCCCTACCTCCCCTGTTCACCTCGCCGCGCTATCGCCCGCGCCCACGCTCGCCGCCCTGGCCCCCCTCGCTCCCTGGTCGACAATGCGCGTCGCCGCGCCCACGTAGAGGATAAGGGCAACCCCCGCGAACCCCTGGCGTCTCCCTCGCCATTTTCCCCCGCTCTCCCTCTCTGCTTCCCCCCTCCCGAGCGCAACCATGGCTCCGCCGCCGTGACGCGTGCGGCCACCGCCGCCGTTTCACCTCGCCTCCGTGCCAAGAAGGATCGCCGCGACCTCCTCTTCCTCCCCGACGAGTCACCCGAGCAGGAGCGCCTCTACATCGCCCCACACCATCATCTTCATCCTCGGATCACCGCTGCGTGTCGTCGTTGAATCCAGCCACCCCACGCCTTCCCCGAGCCCGCTTTGATCGGCTACGCCCCACGGTGAGCTCCTCCTCCCTCCCCTGCCTCTCTGCGTGCTAGCTTGATCGCCGTAGGGTAGCTCGCCGCATTGCCGTGCTCCGACCACCGCCATTGCCGCTGCCCGCGCGACGTACGTGCTCCTGAGCCCCCGCGCGAGCCACTGGCGTGCTCCAGAGCGCGAGTTGCGTCGATCTCGGCCCCCAACTAGCCACCTAGCCCGCTCCCGCCTCGTTTCCAAATGGGGCCGAACACCGGCGCCCGCCGCGGTCGATGCCGCCGCCGTTCCGGCCACCCCCGGGACCAACCACCACCACCACGTGATGCGGCTCGCTGCGCCCGTTCGATAGAGCCCAATCCCGCCCCCGGAGATGCCCTATGGGCGAATCCCGAGCTTGCCGGAGCTCGGCGCCGCGCTCGGGCTCGCCGGAGCGCTCTCCGGCGGCCGATCCGACGTGGCACCGGTGGGTCCCACCCCCGTGCCACTGACTGTGGGGCCCCGCGGGCCCCTTTGACCCCGTTGACCGGGGTCAACGCTGACGTGGCCGCCCTGTCTCACTGACATGTGGGGCCCGGTCGTTTAAACAAATTTAAAATAAATAGAAAATCTGTTAATTAGTTAGTTAATTAGTTTAAACACTAATCAGTCACTGACTGCTGGGGCCCACCCTCTAATTAATCCAATCAGTTAATTTAACCCCTCTGTTAATATCTCAGTGTATGACATGTGGGCCCCACTTGTCAGGTTTGACTCTGGTCAGCCAGAGTTGACCTGCTGACATCACCCTGACCTCATGCTGACATCATCATTCACTATTCTGGATAATTCAAATTTAAATTAATAATTAAATTCCAGAAATTGCTAAAATCTTTAGAAAATCATATTAAATAATCCGTAACTCCGATGAAAATAATTTTTATATGAAAGTTGCTCAGAACGACGAGACGAATCCGAATACGCGGTCCGTTCGCCCGTCACACGTCTCTAACTACCTGAACATGGGACATTCCCCCCTCCGGATCGCCTGTCCGAAAATGCAACTTCGGGAAAACTTTCCCGGATGTTATTCCCCCTTCAGCTATGTCGTGTAGCACTACGATAGGTCACCCCTAGCACCGTGTATCGTATTATCATGCATCTGTTTGCTAGTATTTACTGTTTCTTCCCCCTCTTCCTATTCGCTAGACCCCGAGACCGCTGACGATGTCCTGAAGACCGACGCCACCGTTGACGACTTTGCCCTTGCCGCCGAGCAACCAGGCAAGCCCCCCCTTTGATCATCCCGATATCGCCCATTCTAATTTCTCATGCTTGCATTAGAATTGTTGCTGCTACTGCTTTACCTATTCTGATGCATAGCCTGTTTATTGTAACCTACTATTGATACCTTACCTGCTTATCCTAAACTGCTTAGTATAGGCTGGGTAGAGACCTATCAGTGACCCCACTTATCCTGACTGCCCCGCTGGATTATCCGAAGACCCGATCAACGGGATTGAAGACCAGGCCCCGGCACTGCACATCACCCCCTTAGTTGTAACGACACTGCAGCGTTACTATCAAGTGCCGAGGGTGATACCTCGTGTAGCACTTCTGATGTTAACTCTGTAGAGTAGCTATTCGGTCGTGGTCATCGAGGGTGATTCCTCCTTCACCACTTCCGGTAACGACACTGTCATGCAACACATCAAGTGTGAACCCATCGAGGGTGATTCCTCCGAGTTCACCTTGACGGATACATTGAGTGGGAATTCAATGAGGGTGATACCTCGGATTCCCCTGATGTTATAGACACACGGATACTTGGACTTTACACTGTTACTTGGATAGGCGGGTCGACCCTGAGGGGTACCCGCGTGCGCCTGAGAGGCGAGTGTTGTGAAGACGGGTGCCTGTGTGGTGCCCGAGTGAGAATACGAGGCGTGGCCGGGCATTCTTGGCCCTTGCCGCAAGTCCTCGAGACGGGGCGACGGGGTCACATCTTTCGTGAGTCTCTGCTCGTTACCGCAACCCCCAAGGTACTAACGATTTGGATATTTGATTCGAGTGGGCCTCTGGCCCGATAGCACTAACCATCACGTGGGCATAGTATGGGCGTTCTGCATCGTATGCATCAGCCGAAAGCTCTGTCAGACGTCCAGTTCAGCAGTGCGGCATGGAGTGATTGGCGCCATTCATGACAGAGGTGGTGCTTGGATCTGAGCCATGTGCGCAACGACCCGGAGGGCGAGGGGCGATGGCCCAAGACCTCCTTGCGCTTAGGATGTAGACCGGCGGGGACCTCTCTGCTGAGCTCTAGGTTGGGCTGCGGTGTGTCGTTTGGCCGAGGCTGGGCACGACCCAGGAAAGTGTGTCCGGCCGGAGTTAATCGAGCGTGTTGGGTAAGTTGGTGCACCCCTGCAGGGAAGAAAACTTCTATCGATAGCCTATCCTACGGTAACGGACACTCGGAGTTGTATCCTAATTGATACAATTAGAACTGGATACTTGGATACTATGGCTCTGGGATTGCTTCTCGCAGGGAGTCGAGAAGGGATCTCTGGACGAGGTTGATGACAGTATGGCTCTGGGATTGCTTTCTCGCAGGGAGTCGAGAAAGGATCTCTGGGTGAGGTTGAGACTTAATGATACTACTACATTATATGGTACTGTCTACACTCTTCTAATGCTGCAAGACCTCTGAAGATGCTAGTCTTCGATAGGACTAGGCCTCCTCTCTATTCTGGCATTTCTGCAGCCCAGTCCACATATACAGCCTCCCTTTGAAAATGTTGCATATGTAGTGTAGATCCTTGCTTGCTGAGTACTTCTGAGTACTCACGGTTGCTTTGTTTTCCTTTTCTCCCCATATCAGTTTGTCGTGACCAGAGGACGGAGCCCCCTGAGACAGATGCCCCATCGATCGGCTACTACTACTACCCCGAGGATGGATACTACTTCGAGCTTGCCATCGACCAGGAGTAGGTTCGGAGGGTCCCAGGCAGAAGGCCTGCGCCTTTCGATCGTAGTGTTTTCTTTTGCCCTGCCTTTCTAAAGGCCTTTCTATGTTTTCTTTTATATCTGTACTCAGATATCTGATGCTTCCACTGACGCTTGTACGCAAGCTTATGTATCCGAGCCCTCGAGGCCCCTGGCTTGTAATATAAAGCTTGTATGACTTTATTTATGTTTTAGAGTTGTGTTGTGATATCTTCCCGTGAGTCCTTAGGCTTGATCGTGTGCATTTGCGTGTATGATTAGTGCACGACTGAGGCGGGGGCTTCACAGATCCAATGCTCAAGTATGATCATAGTGTTCCCTAGTTGGTGCTTTATAAGAGAAGATGGAGACTCAATAAAAATAAAATTTTCATAAAGTAAATAGATAGGCCCTTCGCAGAGGGAAGCAGAGATTTGTAGCGGTGCTAGAGCTCAAAGCTTAAATTGAGAGATAAAAATATTTTGAGAGGCAAGCTTTTCCCTTCAATGAAAACGACCGAGAATTCCCAATACTTTCCATGCTAGATAAATCATAGGCGGTTCCCAAACATAAAATGAAGTTTATTCCTTTTTCCACCATTCTTTCACAATCCATGGCTAGTCATATCCACGGGTGCCCTCCAAACCAACACTTTCCAAGGAATTAATTATTTGACAACATAAATATATTTTTTTCATTTTGGGACTAGGCATCCCTATTACCTTACCACACTCTCGTGCAATGACAAGTGAATAAACACTCATCTTGAGAATAAAATATCTAGCATGGAAAATATTGGCCACCCCCTATCGCTTCATGAGCGGTACGGGCACACAAAAAGGAAATTCATTTTGAAAATTAGAGTTGGCACGTACATATTTACTTGGAACGGCATGGAAATACCGCATATAGGTAGGTATGGTGGACTCATTGGCACAACTTGGTTTAAGGCGTTTGGATGCACAAGCAGTATTCCCGCTTAGCACAAGTGAAGGCTAGCAAATAGATTGTGAAGCAACCAACCAAAAAACAAAAATGAGCATAAACGAGCATTAAACATAACTAACACCGAATAATGCACCACAAGTAGGATGTAACTTCATTGCATAACTATTGGCTTTTGTGCTTGCATAGGGAATCACAAACCTTAACACCAATATTCTTACTAAAGCATAATTACTCACCAACATGACTCACATATTACTATCTCCATATCTCAAAACTATTACAAGGAATCAAGTTTATATTGTCTAATTATCTTCGTGAAAGTTTTTATTATATCTCCCTTGGATATCTATCACTTTGGGACTAATTTCATATATTACCATTGCTTCTTAATAAGCTCTCAAATAAATTTAAGTGAAGAACATGAGCATAAAGATTTCATCAAAGTTTTCATCTCTCAAAATAGTATAAGTGAAGCATGAGAGAATTTCTTCAAAAAATTACTAACTCTCAAATTGATCTAAGTGAAACATGAGAGTATTTCTTCAAAAATTAAAGCACCACCATGCTCAAAAAGATATAAGTGAAGCACTAGAGCAATTCATAGCTCAAAAATTTTAATTGAAGTGCATAGAGCAATTCTAACAAATTATAGCATCATTATGGCTCTCTCAAATAGGTGTGTCCATCAAGTATAATGGCGACAAACTAAAAAACAAAACAATAAAATATTCATATAATACAAGACGCTCCCAGCAAAACTCATGATATGTGACGAATAAAAATATAACTCCAAGTAAAATTACCGATGGTCGTTAGAAGAAAGAGGGGATGCCTTCTGGGGCATCCCCAAGCTTAGTTGCTTGGTTATCCTTGAATATTAACTTGGGCTGCCATGGGAATCCCCAAGCTTAGGCTCTTTTCACTCCTTATTCCTTCATACATCGTGATCTCACCCAAAACTTGAAAACTTCAATCACACAAAACTTAACAAAAACCTTCATGAGATTCGTTAGTATAATAAAGCAAATCACCACTTTAAGTACTGTTGCAAACCCATACATATTTTATTATTGAATTATACCTACTTTATTCCAACTTTACTATGGCTTATACCCCCCGGTACATCCCATAGATTCATCAAAATAAGCACACAATGCAACAAAAACAGAATCTGTCAAAAACAGAATAGTCTGTAGTAATCTGAACTTTGAACATACTTCTGTAACTCAAACAATTCTATAAAATTAGGAAGATGTAGAAAATTTGTATATAAATCATTTGTAAAAAATTCAAAGCAAACTCACGTTTCTGTGAATTTTGAAATTTCCAGAACTGGGCGCAAAAGTTTCTATTTTTCAACAGGATCAAGTCAACTATCATCCAACATAATCCTAAAGGCTTTACTTGGCACAAACACTAATTGAAACACAAAAACACAATCATAACAGTAGCATAACTATGTAAACACACAAAAACAGAAAGAAAAAGAGAAAAAAATATTTTATTCATTGGGTTGCCTCCCAACAAGCGCTATCATTTTACGCCCCTAGCTAGGCATAATGCATAGTTTCAAGTATTGTCATCTTTGGTTTTTGATCCATAGGTTGCCCTCGTGATTGATTCATATGGTGGCTTAATTCTTTTCTAGGGAAGTGTTCCATACCCTTTCTTAATGGAAACTAGAAAAAAAATCCCTTCTTTCATATTAATCACGGCACCTATTATTCCTAAAAATGGTCTACCAAGTATTATGGGACAAGACGGATTGCAATCAATATCAAGCACAATAAAATCTATGGGCACATAGGTCCTACTTGCAAGAATAAGAACATCATTAATCCTTCCCAAAGGTTTTTTAATAGTAGAATCCGCCAAGTGCAAATTAAGTGAACACTCTTCCAAATTGGTAAAACCTAGCACATCACATCGAGATTTCGGAATTGTGGAAACACTAGCACCTAAATCACATAAAGCATTGCACTCATAATTTTTTATCTTGACTTTTATGGTGGGTTCCCATTCATCATATAATTTTCTAGGAATTGAAATCTCTAATTCCAACTTTTCTTCTAAAGCTTTCACCATCGCTTCTACAATATGTTTAGTAAAAGCTTTGTTTTGTTCATAGGCATTGGGTGAATTTATCATGGATTGCAACAAATAAATAAATTCAATCAAAGATCAACTATCATAATTAAAGTCTTTGTAATCCAAGAGAGTGGGTACATCACTAGTTAAAGTTTTGACCTCTCCAAACCCACTTTTATCATTTTTTTCAACAAGATTTTCACCCTCCGAACTTTGGGGATGCCTTCTAGCTAAAGTTGACTCTTCTTCAGTCCCCTTATCATCAAGTTTAATATTACTAAACAAGGAATCAATAGAAGAAACACCAATCATCTTAACATCTTCATCATTACTATGAAAGCAATCGGACGAAAACGCTCTTTCTAAAAATTCTTTTTTAGCTCTAAGCATAGCGGTTCCTTTCTTGCTTTCATCCATAGAAACATATAAGGCTTTAATTTATTCATTAATATAAACATTGGGTGGAAAGATTTTAATCTTGAGATTTTCTAAATCATGTGAAATTCTATCAATGCTCTTAGACATATCATCAATCTTATTCAATTTTTCTTCTATCGTAGTATTGAAAACTTTTTGAGCATTAATAAGTTCTTTAATATTACTTTCAAGATCAAAGGGCATCCTATTATTATTTTAAGAAGAATTACCATAGGAATTGCCATAATTATTAGAGGAATTTTTGGGAAAAGGCCTAGGATTAAAATTACCTCTATAAGCGTTGTTATTAAAATTGTTTCGCGAGACAAAATTCACATCTACAGGATCATTATTTTGCTCAATCAAGGTAGATAAGGGCACATCATTAGGATCAAAATGAGCATTTTTACTAGCAACCAATTTCATAAGTGCGTCAAATTTTTCACTCAAAGTACGAATTTCTTCAACATAATTAACTTTTTTACTAGTAGGTGCTCTTTCGACATGCCATTGTGAATAATTTGCCATGATATTATCTAGCAATTTAGTAGCTTCACCCAAAGTAATCACCATAAAAGTACCACCCACGGCGGAATCCAAAAGATTTCTAGAAACAAAATTTAACCCCGCATAAAAAAATTGTATAATCATCCATAGATTTAAACCATGAGTAGGACAATTTCTTAGCATTAATTTCATTCTTTCCCAAGATTTTGCAACATGTTCATGCTCAGGTTGCTTGAAATTCATGATTTGATTTCTAAGGGAAATAATTTTTGCGGGCGAAAAATACTTAGTAATAAAAGCATCTTTGCACTTATCCCAAGAATCAATACTATTACGAGGCAAAGTTGAAAACCAAATTTTTGCATGATCCCTTAAAGAGAAAGGAAATAATTTCAATTTCACAATATCATTGTCCACATCTTTTTTCTTTTGCATATCACACAATTCTATGAAAGTGTTTAGATGGGACGCGGCATCCTCATTAGGAGTACCGAAAAATTGCTCTTTCATAACAAAATTCAACAAAGCGGCAATAATATCATAAGACTCCACACTAGTGGCGGGAGGAGCAATCAGAGTACTAATAAAATCATTATTATTAGTATTGGAAAAATCACATAATTTGGTATTTTCTTGAGTCATCGTGACTACGCAAACAAGATCGCAACCAAACAAATGATCGAATCAGAAAAAGGCAAACAATTTTTTTTGTATTTTTGCAAAAAGAAAGTTTTAAAAGTGGGGGAGATGAAAACAAGAGGCAAATGGCAAATAAAGTAATTGCAAGGAGATGAGATTTGTGGTTGGGTACTTGATAGATGTTGATGATGTCTCCCCGGCAACGGCGCCAGAAATTCTTCCTGATTGCTTGTATCTGCGTTGGTATTTCCCCGAAGAGGAGAGGTGATGCAGCACGGCAACGGTAAGTATTTCCCTCAGTTATGAAACCAAGGTTATCAATCCAATAGGAGAACCAAGCAACACTATGTAAACAGCACCTACACATAAATAACAAATACTTGCAACCCAACGCGTAAGAGGGGTTGTCAATCCCTCCTCGGTATTGAGATAGATTAAATTGTATGAGATTTGATAGATATATCTTGCAAAAACACAAAATAAAATAAATAAAGAAAAAGTTCAGCAAGGTATTTTTGGATTAATAGATCTGAAAATAATATGATAGGAAATAGACCCGGGGGCCGTAGATTTCACTAGTGGCTTCTCTCGAGAAAATAGCATACGGTGGGTAAACAAATTACTGTTGGGCAATTGATAGAACTTCAAATAATCATGACGATATCCAGGCAATGATCATTATATAGGCATCACGTCCAAGAGTAGTAGACCGACTCCTGCCTGCATCTACTACTATTACTCCACACATCGACCGCTATCCAGCATGCATCTAGTGTATTAAGTTCATGGAGAAACGGAGTAATGCAATAAGAACGATGACATGATGTAGACAAGATCTATTCATGTAGGAATAGACCCTGTCTTGTTATCCTTAATAGCAATGATACATACGTGTCATTTCCCCTTCTGTCACTGGGATTGAGCACCGTAAGATCGAACCCATCACAAAGCACCTCTTCCCATGGCAAGAAAAATTGATCTAGTCGGCCAAACCAAACCAAAGTTTCAGAGAAGAAATATGAGGCTATAACAATCATGCATAAAAGTGTTCAACAAAGACTCGAATAATATTCATGGATAGACCTGATCATAAACTCACAATTCATCGGATCCCAACAAACACACCGCAAAAAGTCATTACATCGAATAGATCTCCTAGAACATCGAGGAGAACATTGTATTGAAGATCAAAAAGAGTGAAGAGGCCATCTAGCTACTACCTACGGACCCGTAGGTCTGTGATAAACTACTCACGCATCATCGGAGGAGCACCAATGAGGATGATGAACCCCTCCGTGATCGTTTCCCCCTCCGGCAAGGTGCCGAAAAAGGCCTCTAGATTGGATCTCGTGGTTCTGGAACTTGCGGTGGCTGGAATTGTGTTTTGTTGACTCCCCTAGTGTTTCTGGAATATTAGAGTATTTATAGAGCTTAAAGACGGTGGAGGGGGTGCCTGTGGGCCCCACTACCCACTAGGGGGTGCCTGGGGGCCCTGGCGCATCCTGGTACCTAGTGGGCCCCACAGGGCCCCTCTGGTGCACATCTTGGGCCTCCTGGGTGTCTTCTGGGCAGAAAAAAATCTCCAAAAAGTTTCGCTGCATTTGGACTTCGTTTGATATGGATATTCTGTGAAGTAAAAAACAAGCAAAAAATAGCAACTGGCACTGGGCACTATGTCAATAGGTTAGTCCCGAAAAATGATATAAAGTTCCTTCTAAATGAATATAAAACATCCAAGAATGATAATATAACAGCATGGAACAATCAAAAATTATAGATACGTTGGAGACGTATCAGATCTGTCTTCCGCATATGACGTGGCCTCGGAAAGGTTGCTGTTCGCCGCGATGATGCCCTCCTCGGCGGCTCGTTCTGCGTCATGGATGGTTTTTTCGACGTGTGCCGTCGCATTGGAGATCTTGTACGCTGCATCAATCTCCGCTTCGGTGACGGTGCGGTGGAGCTCCTGTAATCTTGGCCCGAGTTCGTCGAGCTCGCAGTGCACGTCTATCACTTGGCGGTGGGCTGCCTCCCAGAGCACATCGAATCGCTCTAAGATGCGGTCGCACTCGCGGCCTACCTCATCTACTTCACGAAGGACCTCGATTGTGCGGTCCTCCTCTGTGTTGACGAGGCACTATTGCTATGGGGCCCGTTCACGGTCCCCGTCGCCCATGTCCTCGGCCATGGGTTTTCTCTTCCTCGAGGATGAGCCGAGTGCCTGACCCGACATCATCGCTGAGGGGACAGACCGGACACAGCACCGGCTGGTGCTGGGTCAGAGTCAGGAGTGGGGTGGGTTCGGTCGGGCTCGCCATTGGGGGTTGTGGTGACCTATGCAGCCTATCGCCGGCCATGGATATGTAGGGGCGGTGGGAGGGGGTTGTGCGCACCATCGTCGATGGAAAGGGAGTTGTGGATTTTTTTGTAGGATTCGTTGGTACTGTAGATGGAACCGCTTCTTATATTATGCAGTTGCCTAGTGTGAACCGGTGCAAACTTGAACCAGTGGCAACACATGGAGGAGGTTAACAAGGGATGCGAGGAGGCAGATATAGGTGAGGCGTCCATCATCCATCCAACAGTCAAAAGGGTATTGAATTACTTACTTCTTTAATATACGTTACAATCTCAGGATATCAACACTCGAATGTATAGCATTGATGGCAGTGGAACTAATGCTACAACCGTAATGATCATGGGTTCGATATCCCAAGGCCTCTTTTTTAAACTTTTGTATTTTGATCAATTTTATTTAATCTCTCTGTCTATTGATAAGAATTTTGTAACGTCAAAAATCAGTGGCCCAGTGCTTGATCAACACCACTATTCAAACTAAAATGCTAATTGGGGGTTTTTTCACCAAATGCATGTACATGTACCATGTCACAATGTCAAAGTTTACCTTCTTTTTTACCATGCATGGGTTCGTTTATTTTTCCTTCAAAGATGATGTGCATACACTCATAACATGACACCATGGCACCACATGTACATTTCAGTAAATGAAAAAATAAAGAAAAAACATGTTTACTCCCCTTCTTCACCCTAGCACAATACTCTCATTGATCAAACAATAGATTTCATTCAGTCACCGTGTGACTTTATATTCATACGATCAAACTACAATGTTTAAACGAACAAACTAATTGTGGCGGTGGTGGCGTCTTGCATCGGGTTGGCGTAGTCCGGGTCATCGGGCCAAGCTTCAAGTAAGGCCAGAATGTTCTGGAGTTCCGCCTCAAGTAGCCAGTCCCATGCTGCCTGCTGGAGCCAATCCCATGTTGCTGAGGGCGAGGGGGTGGAGACTGCCAGCGCTGCAAGGAAGCGTCGGAGGGCGGCATCCCATGCTACTGAAGCGGAAACTGCCAGCAGCGTGAGGACAGGCGCATGCACGGGCAAAGGCGATGCAAGGAAGCGGTCGACGGCGGCATCCCATACCACTGAGGTGGGCACTAGCACCAGCACGGCGACAGGCGCGCGCATTGGCACAGGCGATGCAATGTAGCGGTTGAGGGAGGCATCCTATGCAGCTGAGGCAGGCACTGGCACCAGCGCGGGGACAGGAGCATGCCGCACATGCGCAGGCAGTAGTGCAAGCACTAGCACTAGCACATCCCGAAGCTCGTTTTCTTCCTGCTCCTTCGGCTAGGGTTATTCCTCTGGAAACTAGAAGACTGGGGATAGACCATCGTGATGCACAATGGCGTACGATGAGGTGTGGCTGATTGGAGGCGGATGAGAGGGGAATCAGAGATGGGGAGAGGATTGTAGAGAGAGCGGCGAGTACCCGACCTATTATACATCAGCTCGAGTGGCATTAAATGGTCCATTGGGAGGAAGGCGTCCGAGCAGCGGAGGGTGGTCAAAGGGCTCACCTCCCAGTGAGCATGCGCAGCGGCGTGCTCACGTGCATCCCGTCAACTCACACGACACCTCTTGGCCTATGTGAAGCGGGATCCATGGCACCTCCATTTGAATCATGCGTGACACACAGAAGGTAGATTGACCGGACATTCATTTACATCACTCAAATATTGCATCAGAAACTTCAAGTTTAATCATCGATCTATAAACGCTAATAAAAATGACATGCAAATTAATTATTTAAAAGTATTGCACCGCAAACTTCTTAGATTCAACTTGAACATGTGGTGAAACCTCCAAGATTCACCTTAAACATGAGGTTGTTGGGAAAAGTAGTAGAAAAAAATTCAGCCGTACGATCACCCAGGAACAATATGAAGATGCATATATGGTTTAGATCAACGATCGTACCGACTATGGGAGTACAGCGGAAGTAGACGAGTCGGTGTAGATCATAAATGGAGTCCCTCGAACATCAAAGACGATCTCGCGAACCTCCCTCGAACGATCCCTCGAACGGAAGACCGAAAACACGACATGTCTACTTGGTTGCAAGCGTACGGTCTTCACGATCTGGCAGCGCTTTGCCATCCAGAGCTAATCGTCGCTAGAGAATTAGAGGGAGGAGATTAGAACCACACGGGGCTTCTAATTATGAGGATTAGAGGTGGATAGGGATAGCACTTATTAGTCAACTAGGACCAATAAGAACTAGAACTAGATCAACTAGAGGAGGCTCCAAAACTTATGTTCCAATAGAGCAAAATCCCCTAGTATATATAGGTTAGAGGGGAGAGGGGGGCAACCACCAAGGGGGCAGGAGTACCCCTTGGTGTGCCAGCCTTGGGGGGGGGGAGTCCAACTCCCACCCCAAGTAGGATTCGGCCCCCTTGATAGGAAAGGGGGGCGCCACTTCCATATGGGCCTTTGTGGCCCATATCTCCTTCCACCACTTGGCCTTTTAAGGCCCGTTGATATTAATTTAAATATATAAATGTTCTCATTACTTTCAGACCATTATATATATAATTTAACATCCCCAGGAACATTTTCCACCTATATATATTAATCGGTAATACCCGGTATTACCCGATATTCACCGAAACCCTTCCGGTGACCCCGAAACGCTTCCGGAACCTCTCGAAACTATTCCGGATACTAATGAAACAATTCCACAAATATATTCTCATCACTCTTGTCACACTAACACTCAGTAGATCATGATTACCTTAAGCTTGTGACTCCACAGGTTCGGTAAACCATAGACATGAACGAAACCCCTTCATTCAATGACCGATAGCGAAACCGTGGACATCCATATCGGTCCCTATGATTACACAAATCATATTTGAGTGAACCTTTTTGTTATCATGTGATGTTCCCTTTGCTTCATGATACATTACAAAACCTGGTGTGCATCGGTATCCTCCTGAGTCATCACCATGCTCACTATATCGTTGCTCTCGTTACCAATTTTGTTCTTTCTCGTTGACGTGTTCCGGCATCCCCGTGACGTAGTCACCTGTGTCTGGCCAGACGATGATGGATGTCATCACACCCAGAGGGACCTAAGAATATCTCTCCATCATCGGAGGAGCAAATCCTACTCTCGAGCTATCCGATCACTTGTCAAACTTTTCGGTGAGCCTGAAAGTTGTCGTTATGATCACCTTGTTATAGATGACGTTTGAGCAACCCCAAAGCCCACCGTCGGGTAGGAAGTAACCGAGACACTCTTATGGTCTGAGGAACTAAACACATGATAACACTCTGTGTTATAACAAATGATTTTAGATGATATAATCACAAGGTATAACAAACAAGTATTGGGTCGATTCGATATGATCGTTCTTCTAACGTCATACCCTCAATGTTGTTTTAGGACTTCGTTACACTTAACGATATCCTAAGATCCGGAACACATGATCACCAACAACACTTGAGCCAGTCTTAGAGGCGAGACTGGGAACCTATTCTTTACCGTTTATCATTTCAAACGTGCATATGAGTTTTCCACTGAATTGCACATTCCAGGATCATAGCAGTTATAGCATGAAATATAAACTCTTCATTATGAATAACAGAAATATAATAATACAATATTATTGCCTCTAGGGCATATTTCCAACAGAGGTCAAACACGTAAGAATCACATTGAACATTTGAAGCTTCAGTTAACACATATAAACCCCATTAACTTAACAGGTACGTAACCCATATGTTCAGAATGATGAAATGCACAACTTCAGCATAATTTAAAATACGTAATACAAGTACTAATCTATCTAAATTTGTTATGATGATGCGCCTTCTCGAGTTTGAGTTTCTTCTTCTCTGTCTTCTTGATGTTTACATGAAGAGCCCTCATCACTTGTCTATTTTTTGCTTCAATCAGACCCTTCTTGATAAGATCAATCTGACTCCATATGTATGAGCATGCACATGCATCCCTCGCTGCGTACTCGATCTGCTCGTTGCATAGTTTCTCAGGCCAGCTTTCGTGATAGTCCTTATTGAAACCATTCTTCTTGACGAGGTAGTAGTTATCAACGAGAAATCCGGCGATGTCGACGAGTGAATCAAAATCCTTGGACCCTCCGGGTCAGCCCATTTGACCTGAATGTCCTTGTATTTTCTGACCCTAATGTCCTAGGGCCGCAGCATGGCAATGTCCCCATTGATGCAAAAACCAACGAATGTGTATTTGTCCTTGAGAAGAAACTGATGAAGAGACGGGCTCACGCCTTGATACCGGCATACCTGGTAAAGGAGACAATTTGTGGTGTACGAGATCTGGATGAGGGTTGCCTTCTGTTCTTCGATAGGAAACTGGCCCTTCTTCTGGCGTCGGGTTTACTCGACGTCTATGCCAATGAACAATACTCAAAAGATATCCATAAACTGCTCAGCTTGTGATATCTAGCGTTGCATGATGATGTTGTTGTTGGTGTAAACGGTGTGGATGTTGTCGCCGCCATGGATTGGGACACGATGTTCCTCCATGAACGGGGCTACCAAGCATGGTAGCACCATCCTGTCACCGGCGAGGTGGCCGAAAGATCTACCATGAGACATGGATGGTACTGATAGGAAGCAAGAGAGGTTGACATGGAGAGAGGGAGAGAGAGAGAGAGAGAGTTGAATGAGGATGATGGTGGGTTGGTTGTAATGTAGAGGGGATTTGGCAACTGCTTAAATCGTGGTTGGACACGAGGAGGTTGTCGAAACAATTCAATTGATGAGCCAGATCAGATGTCAGCACGAAGATGTGATCGTGCATTCCTTCCATTTGCTTTTTTGGTATACTTTTCAAAAATAACTACAACATGCTTGTGTTCGCCACTTGTTTGGTGTCGCAACAGTACTAGAAAAATACAGGACATTTTACATACCAAAAATTTACGATCACAAATTAAATGATTTTCCATACCGAACTGGTACACCATGTGGTCGTTGCATGCAAAGAGTCTCTGTTTATAATTCTGATGACTAACAATGATCGACCTACTTTTCATATTTTCAAACAGTGCTCACACTATATCCGAGACGAGTACTCAAAGTTCTTAAATAGCTAAAACTATTTTGAAAAGTCAGTCATGAATTTTCTGAAAGCCCTCACACTGTTTCTGAAAGTCCTTAAAAATACTTCTAAAAGTGTTCACACCATTCACGAAAAGCATTTTCAGAAAGTTAACAAGGATAGAAGCACATATTTTACATAAAGTACCATGCATTTGTACGTCACCACACCACTATGTTCAACGTAAATAAGTAATACAATACACACGGCATCTTTGACCTACTACAATCATAGTTAGAACATATGTTCGCTCAATCTAAATTAACATACTACTACTTGAATGTACACATCCAAGTTCTAGCAATCCACCACCCGTAGTTTCCCTTCCAGTGCTTCCAGACGCTCGAAGATCCCTCATCGTTGTTCTTACGGGGGCAGAGTCATTCCCTCGATGGTGGTTGGAGAAGGTGATGATACTTCTCCGTCGTATCTACTTTTCCTAACGCTTTTCCTCTTATTTTGGACTCTAATTTGCATGATTTGAATGAAACTAACCCGAACTGATGCTATTTTCAGCAGAACTACCATGGTGTTGTTTTTATTCAAAAATAAAAGTTCTCGGAATGGAACGAAACTGTTTTGAGATTTTTTATGGAATAAAAGAAAAATACTGGAGCCAAGAACCACTGGAGGGGGGCCCCTGGGTGAGCACAACCCACCAGGGCGCCCCCCCCCCCCCCTCCTAGCGTGCCCAGGTGGGTTGCCCGCACCTGGTGGCCCCAATGACCCTATCTCCGACGCTATAAATTCACCTTTTTGGAGAAAAAAATAGAGGAGGAAGAATTATCATGTTTCACGAGATGGAGCCACCGCCACCTCCTGTTCTTCACCGGGAGGCCAGATCTGGAGTCCGTTCGGGGCTCCGGAGAGGGGGATCTTCGATCTTCATCATCACCAACCCTTCTCCATCGCCAATTCCATGATGCTCCCCACCGGGAGTGAGTAATCCCTTCATAGGCTCGCCGGTCGGTGAGGAGTTGGATGAGATTCATCATGTAATCGAGTTAGTTTTGTTAGGGCTTGATCCCTAGTATCCATTATGTTCTGATATTGATGTTGCTATGACTTTGCCATGCTTAATGCTTGTCATTTTAGGCCCGGGTGCCATGATTTAAGATCTGAACCGTTTATGTTATCACCATTATATCTATGTTCTAGATCCGATCTTGCAAGTTATAGTCACCTACTACGTGTTATGATCCGCAAACCCCGGAGTGACAATAGTCGGGATACTTTCCGGTGATGACCGTAGTTTGAGGAGTTCATGTATTCACTATGTGTTAATGCTTTATTCCGATTCTCTGTTAAAAGGAGGCCTTAATATCCCTTAGTTTTCTTATGGACCCCGCTGCCACGGGAGGGTAGGACAAAAGATGTCATGCAAGTTCTTTCCATAAGCACGTATGACTATTTACGGAATACATGCCTACATTATATTTATGAACTGGAGCTAGTGCTGTATCGCCCTAGGTTATGACTGTTATATGATGAATATCATCCAATGAATCTACCGATCCAATGCCTACGATTTTCTCTTATATTGTTTTTGCTAAGTTACTATTATTGTTGCTACTGTTACACTTGCTACAAAATCACTGCTATCATTGTTACCGTTACTGTTACTATTACTACTGCTATCAAAACTATCATATTACTTTGCTACTGATCACTTTGTTGCAGATAATTAATCTCCAGGTGTGGTTGAATTGACAACTCAGCTGCTAATACTTGCAAAAATTCTTTGGCTCCCCTTGTGTCGAATCAATAAATTTGGGTTGAATACTCTACCCTCGAAAACTGTTGCGATCCCCTATACTTGTGGGTTATCAAGACCTTTTTTTGGCGCCGTTGCCGGGGAGCATAGCTATATTTGTTGAGTCACTTGGGATTATTATAAATTTATCACTATGAAGAATCTGAAGGATACAAAGACTAAGATTTTTTCCTCTAAGACGAGGGGAGGTAAGGAACTGCCATCTAGCTCTGCACTTGATTCACCTTCTATTTTGAGTAGACTTGCAACACCACCACATGTTATTAATCCTGATATGTCGCAAGTTATTGATGATGCTACTTCTATGAATACTACTCATGATGATGCTAGTACCTTGCTTGATGATGGTGTGCCACTAGGTGATTTTCTTGATGAACAAATTGCTAGAGCTAAAGATATTGAGAATGCTGAAACTGATGAAGTACTTGATACTTAAAATCTTGAAACACCTATTAGACCTAGCTCTCCTAGATATGAATTGCCTAAGGTACCTGAGGGTTATGTTATGGATGAGGAGACAGCTAGAGATTTCCTTGCTTGCAATGATAGAGATGATCTTAAGAAATTATTATGCAAACTGAAGGAGAAATCTTTAAATGCTAGAATGAAATGTGATCCTAAGTTTGCTACTTCACCTATCTTTGTTGATGATAAGGATTATGAATTCTTTGTCGACCCAGAGTTAATTACTTTGGTTGAATCTGATCCTTTCCATGGTTATGAAACTGAAACTGTTGTGGCACATCTCACTAAATTGAATAATATAGCTACCCTTTTTGCTCATGAGGATAAAATTCACTACTACTATATTCTCAAGTTATTCCCATTCTCATTAAAGGGTGAGGCTAAGACTTGGTACAATACTCTTGCTCCTGGTTGTGTGCGAAGTCCCAGGATATGATTTATTACTTCTCTGGAAAAAAAATCCTGCTCATAAGAAACAAGCTGCCTTACAGGAAATATTTAACTTTGTGCAAATTGAAGAAGAGAGTCTCCCACAAGCTTGGGGGAGGCTTCTCCAATTGCTAAATGCTTTGCCTGATCATCCTCTTAAGAAAAATGAAATATTTGATATCTTCTATAATGGACTAACCGATGCTCTAGGGACTTCCTAGATAGTTGTGCTGGTTGTGTTTTCAAGGAACAAACTGTTGAACAAGCTCAGGAATTACTGAATAATATATTGAAAAATTATGATGATTGGACTCTTCCTGAACCACCGCATAAACCCACTCCAAAGAAGAGGGATATTTTATATCTCAGTCTTGAAGATATGCAAGAGGCAAAGAAATCCATGAAGGAAAAAGGTATTAAGGCAGAGGATGTTAAAAATTTACCTCCTATTGAAGAGATACATGGACTTGACACACCACCACCCAAGGTGGTAGAGGTAAATTCTTTAATGAAATTCAATGAAAAGGACAATCCCTATAATATGCATCCTAGTCAATGCCTTTATGAGTTTGATAATTACATTAGAAAGCAAGATCACTTCAATGAAAATGTTATGAAACAATTAAAATATAATTTTGATATGATTGCTCGCTTGAGTGACTTGTTATTTAGAATCACCAATGATGTTAGAGGTGTAGGAAAACATGCCTCTATGGTTCAAACTCAACTAGAACAAGTTGTTAAATCGCAAAGAGAGTTGCTAGATGAAATGAATAATAATATAAATGACTTTGCTGTTAGAGTAGCAACTAGAGGAGGTAAAATGACTCAGGAACCACTTTATGCTGAGGGACATCCTAAAAGAATTAAACAAGACTCTCAAAGAATTAACATTGATGCACCTAGCCCTTCTAAGAAGAAGAAAAAAAATAAAAATGATAGGGCTTTGCATGCCTCTAGTGAACCTGAAATAGAAAAACCTCCTGATAATGATAATGATGTTTCTATCTGTGATGCTGAAACTGAATCTGGTAATGAACATTCACTTAGTGATAATGAAAAAGATAAAGATGATGTTCATGAAGATACTCAACCAGACAATGATAAACAACCAGATAATGATGTTGAGATAGAACCAGCTGTTGATCTTGATAACCCACAACCCAAAAATAAAAGATATGATAAAAGAGACTTTGTTGCTAGAAAACATGGTAAAGAAAGAGAACCATGGGTCCAGAAACCCATGCCCTTTCCACCTAAATCAACTAAAAAGAAAGATGATGAAGAATTTGAACGCTTTCCTGAAATGCTTAGGCCAGTCTTTTTGCGTACTCGCTTGACTGATATTTTAAAGATGGCCCCTTATGCAAAGTACATGAAAGACATCATCTCTAATAAAAGAAAAATACCAAAAGCTGAAATCTCCACCATGCTTGCTAATTATTCTTTTAAGGATGGAGTACCCAAAAAACTTGGAGATCCTGGAATACCAACTATACCTTGCTCCATAAAAAGAAACTATGTGAAAACTGCTTTATGTGATTTAGGAGCTGGTGTTAGTGTTATGCCTTTCTCTTTATATAAAAGACTTGATTTGAATAAACTCATACCTACTGAAATATCTTTGCAAATGGCTCATAAATCAATTGCCATACCTATCGGTATTTGTGAGGATGTGCCCGTTGTTGTTGCTAATGTTACTATCTTGACTGACTTTGTTATACTTAAGATGCCCCAGGACGACGACATGTCGATTATCCTTGGTAGACCCTTCTTGAATACTGCAGGAGCTGTTATTGATTGCAATAAAAGCAAGGTCACTTTTCATATCAATGGTAATGAGCATATGGTGCACTTTCCGAAGAAACAATTCCAAGTGAATGGTATTAATGTTATTGAAAAATCTCCGACAATCACTATTGGAAGTTTTCAACTACCTCTACCTACTGCCAAAAAGAAATATTAAATGCTTATTGTGGGGGACATGCATATCCCCGTTGAGGTAACATAGTGTTTTACGAAAGTTCTTCGGTTTCATGCTAATCGAAAGTGGTTTTTAATAAGACTTGATCAACCTTATTAATGGATCATTTTTTAGAGGTATGAAGTTGATGAATTTAGTAAGAACTACCTTCTGTTCCCAACTTTTATTCTCTGTTTTTCTTACTTAAATAAAATAAAATGCCATGTTTTGTCTGTTTTCTGAATTTCCCATGCAATAAAAAAATGACCCAAAAATAAAAGTTCTTAGAATGCCCTGAAAATTTAATACAATTTTTTTCTGAATATTTAAGAATATTTTATGCAAATAACATCAGAGGGGGTGCTCCAGGGGGGCAAAACCCACCTGGGTGCGCCAGCTGCCCCAGGCGCGCCCTGGTGGGTTGTGGCCCCCACATGGGCCCCCTCACTTATCTCTTTAGTCCACACCATCACCTACCTCCAGAAAAAATTCACCATTGCTCTCTCTCTCTCTCGTGTTCTTGCTCTCAAACCCATAGATTTCGATCTCTTTGCTCGAAGCTCCGTTTCTGAAACTGTTTCGGGGAATTGCTACTTGGTATGTGACTCCCCCATTTGTCCAATTAGTTTTTGCTTTAGTGGTTTATATTTTGAATAATTAGCTACTCTTGGTACTGCTGTAGATGAGCTTGCATGCTGAATACTTAGAGTTCTAAGTAGTTTGAATGCTCAATATGGCCTTTATACATCCCTATGAGTAGTTGCTATCAATCTTGCAAAGTTTTGTTGACAAAATTTTTTATGGATTAAAATTTTCAGAATTTTGTGTGTAGGAATAAGATGAGTTTCTTTAGGAAGTTTGCTTCCAAGAAGAACTCCAAGGGAGTTATTGGGGAGCCATCAAACAATGATCTCCGCACCCGGAGAATGGCGGAGGTGCGCCCGTGCGAATGGCCGCACAACCCCTTCATGGATGGGGCCGGAATTCATCAAGAGTTCGCACAATTTGCTGCTAATGCTGGTCTCATCGACTTCATCGCAGCTGAGTGTGAACAATACCATCTCCTTACAAATTCCTTTGTACAAAGTTTTCATTTTCTAAGTAGGAATAACCCCCCTGAGGTGCAATTTAATTTATATACTGAAACCCGTCAGATACCACTCACTGAATTTTGTGACATATGCTTGATCCCTTCTGATGGGGAAATAGGAGAGCCTAGGCCGGCAGAGTTCGAGGGCTTTTATCGTACTCTGTCAGTGGGGGATGAGAGAGGCGTATCGAGTGTCACCGCTACTAGTCTGCAGTTTCCTGTTGTGCATTATTTTGCTCTATTTATTGCTAAGTGCTTGATCGCTAGAGAGAAGGTCGGTGCACTCTATGCTTTGGACTTCGCCATCTTACATCGTGCACTCTACGGCGATACTAGCTATAGCCTTGGGGCTATCATTGCACGTCGCCTGCACCTTAACAGATCTAAGGGTAAAATTCATGGCAGTATTTATGCGACTCGTTTAGCGAGTCACTTTAACATTCAGATTCGCCAGGATGATTATCGTTTAACCAAAGTTTACCTAGACCACCAGGCGATGAGGGATCACCATTTTACTGATATTAATGATTCTATTAATCCTATTCCTTACAACCTGGTTTTTAGTGAGAACACCCATGATATTATCCCTTTGCCTGCACCTGCTTTGTTTGATTCTATTGCCAGGAGAGGATACAGGACCATGCCTGAGGACATTATTTCCTATCGGAACACTCAGGCAGCAGCTGAGGAGGAATGTCAGGAGTGGGACGCTCAGGTTCCCGCGCCGCAGCACTTCAACATGGGTCCCAACAGCTACTACGAGTGGTGATTACCAAGCTAGGCCAAAAGCCTAAGCTTGGGGGAGTACGTATTTCCACCGACATTACATTCATGTTCACACATCTCATTCCAGTTGTTGGTGTTCACACTTTTTCATTGTATCATCCATGCTAGATTTATTTTCTCGTTTTCTTCTTGTGTGTTTGAAAAACTTCGAAAAATCCAAAAAAATGTTGCTTGCTTCTTTTCGGTTTTTCTTTCTAGTATAGTTAGTTATAGTATTAAAAAGATAACCCAAAAAGATTTCCTTGTTCTTTTTTGCTTGTAGGGAGCTTTCCCGTGTAAATAGTTTTTCTCGTTTTTGTTTTTTCCCTCTTTAATTTGCTTTCTTCTAGAAAAACTAAAAACTCCAAAAATATTTCAGTGTGTTTCTCTGAATTTCTTTTCTTTTTATTGAGTCATACTAAGGAGAAGACCATGATGAAAATGTTGAGTGGCTCTCATTTGCATTATTACTGATCTAACGAAGAGCCCAAATTACTTTCTCTTCTCCTTTGGATAAAATGTTTGCAGATTCCAGCTTTTTCCACGGCACTCTTGCACTATTATTATTTCCATATCATTCGGTCGTGCAAGTGAAAGGCAATAATGACGATATTTGATGAACTGGCTGTGGCAGAGAGAAACGGGTATGAACTCAACTTGTTCTGTTTTTGTAAATATGTTTAACCTAGTATCCATGATTCAGCCTATTATGATTAAACATGTTTGCAATGACAATTAGAGATTATAGTTTCTCATGCCATGCTTAAGTAGCTAGGAGTGGATAATGATTTATCTTGGATGTCAACATGCATTAAAATGATTGTGATGTGGTATAATGATATGGTATCCTCCTCCGAATGTTCGAGTGGCTTGACTTGGCACATGTTCATGCATGTAGTTGAATCAAAACCAACATAGCCTCTATGATATTTATGTTCATGGTGTTCATATCCTACTCATGCTAGTATCCAATGTTACTTATGCATAATGCATGTTCACGACCGTTTTCGCTCTCTAGCTGGCCGCTTCTCAACCTATTTGCTAGCCTTCGCCTATACTAAGCGGGAATACTGCTTGTGCATCAAAATCCTGAAACCCAAGTTATTCCAGATGAGTCCACCATATATCTACCTATATGCGGTATTACCGTGCCGTTCCAAGTAAATTTGCATGTGCCACCTCTAAAAATTTCAAATAAACATCCGTTTTTGTGTGCCTGGATTGTTCATAGAGTGACAGGAGGTAGTCAGTATCTTCCATGCTAAGCAGGTTATTCTCATGATGAGTGTTTATTCACTCGTCCTTGCACGAGAGGGGCGGTAATAGGGATTCCCAGTCCCGAATTCAAAATTGCAAATAATTAAACAAAACTCCCCCATGACTGATGTTGGTATGGACGGTACCCGTGGATTCGGCTAGCCGTGGAGTGTGTTTGTTGGTGGAGGGGGAGTAAACCTTTACTTTATCGCTTGGGAACAGCCACTAATGTGTTTAGCATGGAAGATACCGCTAACTAATGGTCGCAAAGTGAACAGGAAGGGTGCATTTCTCAAAATTTCATTTATCTATGTTTTTAAAAATATGAGCTCTGGCACCGCTGCAAATCACTGCTTCCCTCTGCGAAGGGATTATCTATTTACTTTTATGTTGTGTCATCACCTCCTCAAATAAGCGCCAGGACCTGAGAGCACTATTGTCATCCTCATGCACTGTGTATAGCTAATGTTGGATGCATCATGACTGGATCTTTTCTTTGATACGTCTCCAACGTATCTATAATTTTTTATTATCCCATGCTATTATATTATCATTCTTGGATGTTTTACAATCATTTTATAGCAACTTTCTATCATTTTTTGGGACTAACCTATTGACATAGTGCCCAGTGCCAGTTGTTGTTTTTTGCTTGTTTTTTACTTCACAGAAAATCAATATCAAACGGAGTCCAAACGCAGCGAAACTTTTTGGTGATTTTTTCTGGACCAGAAGACACAAGTTGGGCCAAGGAAGTACCAGAGGGGTGCCCCGAGGGGGGCACAACCCACCTGGGCGTGCCTGGGGGCCCAGGCACGCCCTGGTGAATTGTGCCCACCTCGGTGGCCTCCCGCACCGCCTCTTTGCTCTATAAATATCCCAATATTCTAGAAACCCTAGGGGAGTCAACGAAAAACAATTCCAGCTGCCGCAAGTTCCGGAAACCACAGATCCAATCTAGACACCATCACGGAGGGGTTCATCATCCTCATTGGTGCCTCTCCGATGATGTGTGAGTAGTTCATTGTAGACCTTCGGGTCCGTAGTTAGTAGCTAGATGGCTTCCTCTCTCTCTTTTCATTCTCAACACAATGGTCTCTTGGAGATCTATTTGATGTAACTCTTTTTTGCGGTGTGTTTGTTGGGATCCGATGAACTTTGAGTTTATGATCAGATCTATGTTTTTATGCATGAAAGTTATTTGAGTCTTTTGATCTCTTATATGCATGACTACTTATAGCCTCGTATTTCTTCTTTGAATATTTGGTTTAGTTAGGCCGACTAGATCGATTTTTCTTGCCATGGGAAGAGGTGCTTTGTGATGGGTTCGATCTTACGGTGCTCAATCCCAGTGACAGAAGGGGAAATGACACGTATGTATCGTTGCTATTAAGGATAACAAGACGGGGTCTATTCCTACATGAATAGATCTTGTCTACATCATGTCATCATTCTTATTGTATTACTCCGTTTCTCCATGAACTTAATACACTAGATGCATGCTGGATAGCGATCGATGTGTGGAGTAATAGTAGTAGATGCAAGCAGGAGTCGGTCTACTAATCTTGGACGTGATGCCTATATAATGATCATTGCCTGGATATCGTCATGATTATTTGAAGTTCTATCAATTACCCAACAGTAATTTGTTTACCAACCGTATGCTATTTTTCTCGAGAGAAGCCACTAGTGAAATCTACGGCCCCCGGGTCTCTTCTTTATCATATTTGCCTTTGAGATCTATTTTTATTTGCTTTTATTTTCAGATCTATTAATCCAAAAACCAAAAAATACCTTGCTGCAATTTATTGTTATTTATTTTATCTCGCGTTCCCGTGAGATCTATTTATCCAATCTACTACAAATTTATCTATCTTTTTACCCGAGAGGGATTGACAACCCCTCTTTTACGTCGGGTTGCAAGTATTTGTTCTTTGTGTGCAGGTGCCGTTCACGTAGTGTTGCGTGGTCCTCCTACTGGTTCGATAATGTGACGCCCCTGACTCAATCGTACACTAATCATACACGCAAACGTGTACGATCAAGCACAGGGACTCACGGGAAGATATCACAACACAACTCTAACACAATTTAAACGGAGGTCCATAATATTACAGACCAGGGATCCGAAGATCCGAATACATAAGTCAGTCATACAAATATTATCTGAGTACAGACATAGTTAGACAAGTTTTGCCTTAAGAAGGCTAGCACAAACAGCGACACTAGATCGAAAGGCGTTGGCCTCCTGCCTGGGAGCCTCCGATCCTACTCCTGGTCGGCTGGCTCGATCCAGTAGTAAGTACCCTCTGGACCCTCCTGGTAGTAAGCTCCGGTGATGGCATCTGGCTCCTGGACTCCATCGTCTGATGTATCATCAAGGTGGGGTATGGGGAAAAGAGAAAGTAAAGCAACCGTGAGTACTCATCCGAAGTACTCAGCAAGCAAGGATCTATACTACATATGCAACATTATCAATGGAGAAAGGCTGTATATGTGGACTGGGCTGCAGAAATGCCAGAATAGAGAGAAGGCCTAGTCCTATCGAAGACTAGCATCTTCAAACATCTTCACAAGGCCATCATCTTGCAGCAGTAGAAGAGAGTAGAATAGCATTTTATTTAGCAAACATGTTGAAGTACAGCTTAAAGATCCTTCCTCGACTCCCAAGCGAGAAAGCGATCCCGAAGCTTCAATTAAGTAACAAGTATCCAGTTCAAGTAGTAGATCGGGATACACAAACTGAGCGTCCTTTACCGTAGGACCGGCTATTGATAGATGATTCATCCCTGCAGGGGTGCACTACTGTTACCCAACACGCTCAATCAACTCTGGCCGGACACACTTGCTGGGTAATGCCCGTCCTCGGAAGATCAACACGAAGCAACGCCCTACCTAGGCTCGGCAGAGAGGTCAGCACGCCGGACTAACCTATGCACCCAGAGGTCTCGGGCCATCGCCCTGGGCACCCTGCGCGTTGCGAGACTGGCCGGGGTGCAGGCGCGACACTGAGCTCGTCAGTGAAGTATCCAGCCCAATCCCGACAATCAGCCCGCATGGTGAATCGTGACGTCAGACGAGCTTTCGGGAGAAACGTACTTCACAGAGGATCCCATAACCATTATCCCGCGTGGTGGTAGTGCGTATAGGGCACGTCGACCCACTCAGATCACAAACCCAAATCCAATAGGCTCAATTAGTATCACGCGGAGACAATCAGAGTCTCTGATGCTCCGCCACAATATCACACTCGAGTGCCCTTCCGGCACACCCGACATCATAGATCCCCAGCGGGTACCCACCAGGGTGGACCCGCCTGTAACAGAGGTCAAGTAATCGTGTGGTCATAACATCCAGGGGGAAACCCGAGGAATCACCCTCGGCGGATTCCACTCGATGAAATCATCAGGGTGAACGTATGAGGCATCACCCTCGAGGTTCACACTGAGGGTTGCACGACAGAGTCGTATCGGAAGTGGAGAAGGAGGAATCACCCTCGATGACCACGACCGAACAGCTACACTGCAGAGTATTCATCGGGAGTGCGTTACAAGGTATCACCCTCGGCACTCGATAGTAACTATGCAGAGTCGTACAACCAAGGGGGTGTGAAGTGAGGTGTCGGTCTCTGGTCGACGATCACGTTGATCGAGTCATCGATGATCAAGCAAGGGCAACGAGGATAAGGTGGTGGGGTCACTGATGGTTCACTACCAACCTATACTAAACAGTTTATCATAGGCAAGTAAGGTAGCAATGAACAGGTTACAACAGCAGGCTATGCATCAGAATAGGAGCATACATTAACAGTAGCAAAATCTAATGCAAGCAGGAGAATAGAATGGGCGATATCTGGATGCTCAAGGGGGGGCTTGCCTGGTTGCTCTGGCAAGAGAGAGAGATCGTCAACGGGCTGCTCGTCGGTAGTGTAGTCGTACCCAGGTGCAGCGTCGTCGGTCTCGGCGTCTATCGAGAGAGAAGGAGGGGGAGAGAAACAATAAATTCACGGCAATAATGCAAACAATATGTATGACATGCCTAAATGATATGCCGGGGTGTTCTACTGCCTAACTAAATGATTTAGTTAATTTAGGAATTTATTTGGATTTATTTAATTAAAGTTGGATACTATTCATTTATCGAAATGGGTCTAAAAGTTCAATGTTCTTATAGCTAGAGGCATCTAACAGGAATACGGAGGGCGTATTCGGGTTCGTATCGGAATTCTGAGCAAGTTTCATGTATAAAGTATTTTCATCGGAGTTACGGATTATTTAATATGATTTTCTAAAGTTTTTATTAATTTCTGGAATTTAATTATTTATTTAAATTAAACATTATCCGAAACAGTAGTTGATGACATCAGCATGACATCATGCTGAAGTCAGCAGTCATCTGACACGTGGGTCCCACCTGTCATAGACTAGTTAGTTAATTAGGGTTTAACTAATTAATTAATATTTAATTAAACTAATTAACTAATTAGATTAACCTAATCAGGATTAATTAACTTAATTAATTTGCTAATTAATTAATTAATTATTAATTTTAATAATTCATTTTTATTTTCTATTTTATTATTTCTTATTTTCTAAAATCGTTCTGGGCGTGGGCCCGTGCTGTCAGTGGCACAGGGCGCGGGGGCTGGTTAGCGGGTGAACGGGCGCTGGTGCGGGCGCGGCCCGAGTGGGCGCGGGCGCGGCGCGCGCGGGCAGCGGCAGGGCCGCGGCGGGGCGTAAGCGGGTCGGCGGCGCGGGGAGACGGCGAGGCGAGACCAACAGCGGAAGGCGCCGGCGCGAGCGGGCGGAGCAGCGGCAGCAGCGAGAGGGCGCCGGGCACGGTGAGCGCGGCCAGGGCGAGCGGGGCGAGCGCGGGCTGCACGCGGCCAGGGGCGGTCAGGCGAGGCGGCGACGGAGCGGCAGCAGCGGCAGGCGAGCGACCCGGTGAGCGCGAGTCGGAGCGAGGCAAAGGCGCGCGGCGAGCGCGAACGGGCGCGGGGCGCGGGCGCGTTGCGTACGCACGGGGACAGGGGGAAAGGAGAGGCCAGGGCCTCACATCGGGGTTGTAGGGCAGCGGCAGCGGTTGTCGAGGAGGAGGACGGGGACGAGGCGTCGACGGAGGACAGGGACAAGGCGTCGACGGGGTCCGGGGTGGTGCCAAACGGCGAGACGACGAGGAGGCCGGCCGGGGAGGAGATGAGGACGGGTCGGCGGGGACGAGGCAGTCCGGCGATGATGACGGCGCCGACGAGGTTCAGGCGGCGGTGGTGTAGACGAGCGGCGAGGGGGTTCGTGCCCCGATCCAGATCGGATTGGGAGGAGGGGGGAGCGAGGGGGGGAATGTGTCGGTGGGGGGGATTAGGGTTTGGTGGCCTCCTGGGGGAGGCCATATAGGGGAGGGGAAGCTGGGCCAGCCTGGTGGCCGTGGCCCAGTTGGGCCGGGGGTTTTTCCCTTTTTCTTTTTCTCTGTTTTCTTTTGCCTTTTTCTTTTATCTATTCACATTTCTCTGTTTAGTAAATTGTTAGGCCTCAAAATGATTTTTGTAAAACATAGGAATTGTTCCAATAATTACTAGGCATCCTCTACCACTGCCAAAAAATTAGTTTGGAGTCAACTGGACCTCACACAAATTTTATAATAAATAAAATGCATTAATCCTTGCTGTTTTGGTAAAGTTTGAGCCACCTAATTAATTTATTTATTGTTGGTTACAATTTTAGAATGGTCTCTGTATTATTTGTCATTTATTGAACATTTTAGTTTCTATGTTGGATAACTTTTATTTTCCACTTTCATTTAAATTTGAATTTGCGTTAGGAGTTGAAATGCAATATGATGCCAATGATGATTATGCACTGTTAAACATGCTGAATTGTCATTATCAAAAGTGATTACTGTGGCTAATGACATGGGGTGTTACAGATAACCTTGGTCTCATCACTGAGGGAAATACCTACTGTAGCTGTGCTGCATCATCCGTTCCTCTTTGGGGAAATACCGACGTAGTTCAAGCAGCATCAAAAGGAATTTCTGGCGCCGTTGCCGGGGAGGATCACGTCAAGATAGTCTCCCATCAACTAGCCAATTTCTGGCGCCGTTGCCGGGGAAACATCGTCAACATCTACCAGGTTCCTAATCACAAATCTCATCTCCTTGCAATTTACATTATTTGCCATTTGCCTCTCGTTTTCATCTCCCCCACTTCACAAAAATTTGCCGTTTTATTCGCCCTCTTTTTCGTTCGCCGTTTTCTCGTCAGATCTGTTTTGAGTGCAATCTTGTTGCGTAGTCACGATGACTCAAGAGAACACCAAGTTGTGTGATTTCTTCAATACCAACAACAATGATTTTATTAGCACTCTGATTGCTCCTCCCGCCACTAGTGCGGAGTCTTGTGATATTAATGCCTCTTTGTTGAATCTTGTTATGAAAGATCAATTTTCTGGTACTCCTAGTGAGGATGTCGCGTCCCATCTTAACACATTCATGGAATTATGCGATATGCAAAAGAAAAAAGATGTGGACAATGATATTATGAAGTTGAAATTATTCCCGTTTTCTTTGCGAGATCGTGCGAAAATTTGGTTTTCTTCTTTGCCTCGCAATAGTATTGATTCTTGGGATAAGTGCAAAGATGCTTTTATTACTAAGTATTTTCCTCCCGCGAAAATTATTTCCCTTAGGACGCATATCAAGAATTTTAAGCAACTTGAGCATGAACATGTTGCGCAATCTTGGGAAAGAATGAAATTCATGCTAAGAAATTGTCCTACTCGTGGTTTAAATCTTTGGATGATCATACAAAAATTTTATGCGGGGTTGAATTTTGTCCCTAGAAATCTTTTAGATTCCGCCACGGGTGGTACTTTTATGGAAATTACTTTGGGTGAAGCTACTAAATTGCTTGATAATATTATGGAAAATTATTCACAATGGCATACCGAAAGAGCTCCTACTAGTAAAAAGGTTAATTTGGTAGAAGAAATAAATTCTTTGAGTGAAAAAGTTGATGCTCTTATGAAGTTGGTTTCTAATAAAAATGCGCCTATTGACCTTAATGATGTGCCTTTGTCTACTTTGATTGAGCAAAATAGTGATGCCATAGATGTGAATTTTGTTTCACGAAACAATTTTAATAACAATGCTTATAGAGGTAATTTTAATCCTAGACCTTTTCTGGGAAATTCCTCTAATAATTATGGTAATTCCTATGGTAATCCTTCTTACAATAATAATAGGAACACCTCTGATCTTGAGAATAATATTAAAGAATTTATCAATGCTCAAAAGAATTTTAATACTACGATAAAAGAAAAATTGAGTGAGATTGATGATATGTCTAGAAGCATTGATAGAATTCCTCATGATGTAGAAAACCTCAAGATGAAAAAATTTGTGCCTAAGGTTGAAGAATTAATTAAAGCTTTATATGTTTCTATGGATGAAAGTAAGAAAAGAACCGCTATGCTTAGAGCTAAAAGAGAATTTTTAGAAAAAGCATTTTCTAGTGATTGCTTTCATGAAAATGATGAAGATCTTAAAATGATTGATGTTTCTTCTATTGATTCCTTGTTTAGTAAAATTAAGATTGATGATAAAGGGACAGAAGAAGAGTCAACTTTAGCTAGAAGGCGTCCCGATAATTTGGAGGGTGAAAATCTTGTTGAAAAAATTGATAAAAGTGGGTTTGGAGAGGTCAAAACTTTAACTAGTGATGTGCCCACTCTTTTGGATTACAAACACTTTAATTATGATAATTTCTATTTGATTGATTGTATTTCTTTGTTGCAATCCATGATAAATCCACCCCATGCTTATGAACAAAATAAAGCTTTTACTAAACATATCGTTGATGCTATGATGAAAGCTTTGGAAGAGAAGTTGGAATTAGAGATTTCAATTCCTAAAAAATTACATGATGAATGGGAACCTACTATCAAAGTCCAGATTAAAAATTATGAGTGTTTTGCTTTATGTGACTTGAGTGCTAGTGTTTCTACAATTCCGAAATCTTTATGTGATGTGCTTGGTCTTACCGATATTGAAGAATGTTCTTTAAATTTGCACTTGGTGGATTCTACTATTAAAAAGCCTATGGGAAGAATTAATGATGTTCTTATTCTTGCAAATAGGAATTATGTGCCCATAGATTTTATTGTTCTTGATATTGATTGCAATCCGACTTGTCCAATTATTCTTGATAGACCGTTTTTACGTACTATTGATGCCGTGATTGATATGAAAGAAGGCAATATTAAATTTCAATTTCCACTAAGGAAGGGTATGGAACACTTCCCTAGAACAAGAATTAAGCCACCGTATGAATCAATCATGAGGGCATCTTATGGATCTAGAACTAAAGATGGCAACAATTAGATCTATGCATTATGCCTAGCTAGGGGCATAAAACGATAGCGCTTGTTGGGAGGCAACCCAATGAATAAAATTTATTTTTGTCTTTTTCTTTATGTTCTTGAGTGTTTGCAAAATTATGCTACTGTTATGATTGTGTTTTTTATGTTTTAATTAGTGTTTGTGCCAAGTAAATCCTTTGGGATAGCTTTGGTGATAGTTGATTTGATCTTGTTGGAAAACAGAAACTTTTGCGTCCAGAAAAATAATTGTTTAAAATTACAGAAGAGACGAAAATTTCTTAATTTTTTACACAAGATTTATATACAAATTTCATCTGTTTTCCTAATATTTAAAAAAATTTAGAGTTACATAAGTATGAGAACAATTCGTATATTTACAGACTGTTCTGTTTTTGACAGATTCTGTTTTCTTTGCATTGTGTGCTTATTTTGATGAATCTATGGTTTGTATTGGAGGGTATAAGCCATGGTAGAGTTAGAATACAGTAGATATAATGCAATAACAAAATTTGAATGGGTTTTATACAGTACTTAAAGTAAAGATTGGTTTTCTTATACTAACGGATCTCACGAAGGTTTTGTTGAGTTTTGTGTGATTGAAGTTTTCAAGTTTTGGGTGAGATCACGATGGATGAAGGAATAAGGAGTAAGAAGAGCCTAAGATTGGGGATTCCCATGGCACCCCAAGCCATTATCCAAAGAGAAGCAAGCAACTAAGCTTGGGGATGCCCGAGTGGCATCCCCTCTTTCTTCTAACGACCATCGGTATTTTACTTGGAGCTATATTTTTATTCGTCACATATCATGAGTTTTGCTTGGAGCGTCTTGTATGATATGAGTATTTTCTTGTTTTTCTTTTTATTTTTAGTCAAGTATCCTTGTCGGACACACCTATTTGAGAGAGCCAAAATTATGCTATGATTTGTTAGAATTGCTCTCTATGCTTCACTTAAATCTTTATGAGCTATGGAATTGCTCTAGTGCTTCACTTATATATTTTTTAGCACGGTGTGCTTTAGTATTTTTTTGAAGAAATGCTCTCATGCTTCACTTAGATTTATTTGAGAGTTAGTAAAAAATTTAAGAAATTCTCTCATGCTTCACTTAAATTATTTTGAGAGAAGAAAATTTTTATGCTCATGTTCTTCACTTAGATTTGTTTGAGCTATCAAAAGCAACATATGAAATTAGTCCCAAAGTGATAGATATTCAAGAGGGATATAATAAAAACTTTCATGAAGATCATTGGACAAAATAAACTTGATTCTTTATAATAGTTTTGTGATATGATGATATGATATGTGAGTCATGTTGATGAGTAATTATGCTTTAGTAAGAATATTGGTGTTAAGGTTTGTGATTCCCTATGCAAGCACGAAGGTCAATAGTTATGCAATGAAATTATATCCTACTTATGGTGCATTATTCGGTGTTAGTTATGCTTAATGCTCGCTTATGAGATTTTTCGTTTCTTGGTTGGATGCTTCTCAATCTTTTGCTAGCCTTCATTTGCACTAAGTATGATCACTACTTGTGCATCCAAAATCCTTAAGCCAGTTTTGCCATATGAGTCCACTATACCTACCTATATGCAGTATTCTTTTGCCGTTCTAAGCAAATTTGTATGTGCCATCTCTAATTTTCAAAATAAATTTCTCTTTTGTGTGCTCGTACCGCTCATGAAACGGTAGAAGGTGGCTGATATTTTTCCATGCTAGATGTGTTATTCTCAAGATGGGTGTTTATTCACTTGTCATTGCACGAGACTACGACAAAGGTATTAGGGCTGCCCAGTCCCGAAATGAAAAATGAATTTACTTTATGTTGTCAAATAATAAATTCCTTGAAAAGTGTTGGTATGGACGGCACCCGTGGATTTGGTTAGCCGTGGAATGTGAAAGTATGGTGGAAAAAGGAATAAACTTTATTTTCTATTTGGGAACCACCTATGATATACTAGCATGGAAAGTATTGGGAACTACTCGATCGTTTTCGTTGGCAGGAAAAGCATGCCACCCAAAATGTTTTTATCTCCATCTTTTTTCGCTTTGAGCTCTGGCACCTCTACAAATCCCTACTTCCCTCTGCGAAGGGCCTTTCTATTTACTTTATGCAATTTTTATTTTGAGTCTCCATCTTCTCTTATAAAGCACCAACTAAGAGGCACTATGATCATACTTGAGCATTGGGTGTAGCTAATATGCGAGTGTGTTTCATGAATGGATCAATGATTGAGCATAATGGGCTAGGGATAACTTGCTTTAGTGTTGATATTTTGAAAGACATGGTTGCTTGTTTATATGCTTGAGTATTGAAATCTTCATGTCAAAACTAGACTATTGCTTTGAATCATATAAAAGTCCAAATGTCCATGCTACAAAGAAAAGAATATGTGATGAACATGTTAGGCAGCATTCCACATCAAAAATTCTGTTTTTATCATTTACCTACTCGAGGACGAGCAGGAATTAAGCTTGGGGATGCTGATACGTCTCCAACGTATCTATAATTTTTGATTGTTCCATGTTGTTATATTATCATTCTTGGATGTTTTACAATCATTTTATAGCAACTTTATATCATTTTTTTGGGACTAACATATTGACATAGTGCCCAGTGCCAGTTGTTGTTTTTTGCTTGCTTTTTACTTCGCAGAAAATCAATACCAAACGGAGTCCAAACGTAGCGAAACTTTTTGGTAATTTTTTATGGACCAGAAGACACAAGTTGGGCCAAGGAAGTACCAGAGGGGTGCCCCGAGGGGGGCACAACCCACCTGGGTGCGCCTGGGGGCCCAGGCGCGCCCTGGTGGGTTGTGCCACCTCGGTGGCCTCCCGCACTGCCTCTTTGCTCTATAAATACCCAAATATTCCAGAAACCCTAGGGGAGTCGACGAAAAACAATTCCAGCCGCCGCAAGTTCCAGAAACCACAGATCCAATCTAGACACCATCACGGAGGGGTTCATCATCCTCATTGGTGCCTCTCCGATGATGCGTGAGTAGTTCATTGTAGACCTACGGGTCCGTAGTTAGTAGCTAGATGGCTTCCTCTCTCTCTTTTCATTCTCAACACAATGGTCTCTTGGAGATCTATTTGATGTAACTCTTTTTGCGGTGTGTTTGTTGGGATCCGATGAACTTTGAGTTTATGATCAGATCTATGTTTTTATCCCTGAAAGTTATTTGAGTCTTTTGAACTCTTATATGCATGATTACTTGTAGCCTCGTATTTCTTCTTCGAATCTTTGGTTTAGTTAGGTCGACTAGATCGATTTTTCTTGCCATGGGAAGAGGTGCTTTGTGATGGGTTCGATCTTACGGTGCTCAATCCCAGTGACAGAAGGGGAAATGACACGTATGTATCGTTGCTATTAAGGATAACAAGATGGGGTCTATTCCTACATGAATAGATCTTGTCTACACCATGTCATCGTTCTTATTGCATTACTCCATTTCTCCATGAACTTAATACACTAGATGCATGCTGGATAGCGGTCGATGTGTGGAGTAATAGTAGTAGATGCAGGCAGGAGTCGATCTACTAATCTTGGACGTGATGCCATATAATGATCATTGCCTGGATATCATCATGATTATTTGAAGTTCTATCAATTGCCCAACAGTAATTTGTTTACCCACCGTATGCTATTTTTCTCGAGAGAAGCCACTAGTGAAATCTACGGCCCCCGGGTCTCTTCTTAATCATATTTGCCTTTGAGATCTATTTTTATTTGCTTTTATTTTCAGATCTATTAATCCAAAAACCAAAAAATACCTTGTTGCAATTTATTGTTATTTATTTTATCTCGCGTTCCCGCGAGATCTATTTATCCAATCTACTACAAATTTATCTATCTTTTTACCCGGGAGGGATTGACAACCCCTCTTTTACGTCGGGTTGCAAGTATTTGTTCTTTGTGTGCAGGTGTCATTCATGTAGTGTTGCGTGGTTCTCCTACTGGTTCGATAACCTTGATCTCATCACTGAGGGAAATACCTACCGTAGTTGTGCTGCATCATCCCTTCCTCTTTGGGGAAATACCGACGTAGTTCAAGCAGCATCATTCTTCCATGAATTACAATGTCTAGTCTCTGCTTGAACTTTGGAGGTGCTCTGCATTTATGTTTTGCGGTCTCAGAAAGGGCTAGCGAGATACCACTATTGTCATATTGTATCATGATTGTTTTGACAAAGTGTTGTCATTTGAGATGCTTTATTATTGCTCGCTAGTTGTTTATGTCATTGATATGAGTTAATATAATTTTTAAGAGTTATTGTTGGCATGGTTAGTCATGATCTTTGCTGAAAACCTGGGTGCTACTTAAGCTTATTTATGTAAACAAGAGCAAAAGAGTTCGTAAAAGTTTTTCTTTTTCACTTTCAGTTTATCAACTGAATTGCTTGAGGACAAGCAAAGGTTTAAGCTTGGGGGAGTTGATATGTCTCCGTCGTATCTACTTTTCCTAACACTTTTCCTCTTGTTTTGGACTCTAATTTGCATGATTTGAATGAAACTAACCCGGACTGACGCTGTTTTCAGCAGAACTACCATGGTGTTGTTTTTGTGTAGAAATAAAAGTTCTCGGAATGGAACGAAACTTTTTGGAGATTTTTTATGGAATAAAAGAAAAATACTAGAGCCAAGAACCACCGGAGGGGGGGCCTGGGTGAGCACAACCCACCAGGGCGCCCCCCCCTCCTGGCGCGCCCAGGTGGGTTGTCCCCACCTGGTGGCCCCGCTGACCCTATCTCCGACGCTATAAATTCACATTTTTGGAGAAAAAATAGAGGAGGAAGAATGATCGCGTTTCACGAGACGGAGCAGCCGCCACCTCGTGTTCTTCATCGGGAGGCCAGATCTGGAGTCCGTTCGGGGCTCCGGAGAGGAGGATCTTCGATCTTCGTCATCACCAACCCTTCTCCATCACAAATTCCATGATGCTCCCCACCGGGAGTGAGTAATCCCTTTGTAGGCTCGCTGGTCGGTGAAGAGTTGGATGAGATTCATCATGTAATCGAGTTACTTTTGTTAGGGCTTGATCCCTAGTATCCATTATGTTCTGAGATTGATGTTGCTATGACTTTGCCATGCTTAATGCTTGTCACTTTGGGCCCTGGTGCCATGATTTCAAATCTGAACCATTTATGTTATCACCATTATATCTATGTTCGAGATCCGATCTTGCAAGTTATAGTCACCTACTACGTGTTATGATCCGCAAACCCCGGAGTGACAATAGTCGGGATACTTTCCGGTGCTGACCGTAGTTTGAGGAGTTCATGTATTCACTATGTGTTAATGCTTTATTCCGGTTCTCTATTAAAAGGAGGCCTTAATATCCCTTAGTTTCTTTATGAACCCCGCTGCCACGGGAGGGTTGGACAAAAGATGCCATGCAAGTTCTTTCCATAAGCACGTATGACTATTTACGAAATACATGCCTACATTATATTTATGAACTGGAGCTAGTGCCGTATCGCCCTAGGTTATGACTGTTATATGATGAATATCATCCAACGAATCTACCGATCCAATGCCTACGATTTTCTCTTATATTGTTTTTGCTAAGTTATTATTGTTGCTGCTACTGTTACACTTGCTACAAAATCACTACTATCATTGTTACCGTTACTGTTACTGTTACTGTTACTACTGCTATCAAAACTATCATATTACTTTGCTACTGATCACTTTGCTACAGATAATTAATCTCCAGGTGTGGTTGAATTGAGAACTCAGCTGCTAATACTTGCAAATATTCTTTGGATCCCCTTGTGTCGAATCAATAAATTTGGGTTGAATACTCTACCCTCGAAAACTGTTGCGATCCCCTATACTTGTGGGTTATCAGGTGACGTAGCCCATCCTTCATGATTAGGATTCTACGGTACAACTCATAGCTAACATACCCATCTTCTGCTGCGTGGTCGAGGTGTAGCAAGGAAAGCGGCTTCCACTCTCGGTACTGGTGCTTGTCCTTTGGGAATGATTTCTTCATGTTCTTGTACGAGGGGTCGACGATGGCCGCTGCAAGGTCACCCATGGAGTCCCTTTCTCCACCACCTTTGATACAGAACTATTTTTGGATGTCGACGTAGTGCTCGTCTGGAATTTTGATCCATGCACGAGCAAGCATGATCTTGTCGCCCTAATGTCCGCGCTAGCGAAAGTTATCGCTCCGTGTTGCAGCAATTCAACCAATGCCTGGCACCGCTCGAACCTGCAGTAGTGGTACACTAGTACATGCTCGCGCATGGTGAGTTGCACGACGACAATCCCTTCTCAGCTGTAACTGCTCCTATGTGTGTACTCGAGGTCAAGGCCGACGAACTTGTTCTTCTCCTCCTGGAGCCATTGCTCGTACATGTCGATGACTCGCTCCATAGTCTCTGGCTCGTTGGTGTAAACCACCTCCAGCACGGTTGTGCCATGGGCAATGATGTGGCGGGTCTCCGTTGTTAGTTTCTTGTCGTCCATGGCTACAGGGAGGCGATGGGGGTTTGTTGTGGATGATAAGGAACGGCCTAGGAAGAAGATGCAAATGAATGCGGTAAAAGGAATGCGATCCTTAATTTCTCATGGAGAAAAGGTAACCGACCAGAGCAGTTGGGACATCATCCGGCGGTTCCACGAGTCACGGGGATTAGGAGTCTGTTAGAGCAAAAAAATGACTAGGTTGGAAGAATATATTTTGTACCGTGGTAACATTGCACGCTCAGTGTGGCGGCCTGTGCGTGGTCCTGGTATGGCGGGTTGCACTAATATTTTTAAAAAGGATATCTCAAATTATGACGTGACAACAGGCACAAGAAACTTTATTCACATGATCAACGTGCTTTCATCAAGATACTTGCAGGAACAAAATGTCTACGCATTGCAAACCTATTAGGTTCATCTTACATATGCGATGAACATCCTCACACATGAGCAACATGAACAATCATTTATGTCGGCACCTTCCCGCATGGAAAGTATGATCTCAAAGTATGAAGTGACAGTCGGCACCGTAAACTTGAATTTGTAACCACTTGTTACACTTCACATGATCAACATACTTTCCCCAAGATACTTGCACAAATAAAATATTTGTGCATTTCAAACCTATTGGGCTCACCTTACATATGTGATGAACATCCTCACACATGAACAGCATGAAAAAATCACTTATGCCGTCACCTTCCTGCATGCAAAGTAGGATCTCAAAGTATGAAGTGACACCCTACACCGTAAACTTGAATTTGTAACCACTAGTTATACTTCACATGATCAACTTGCTTTCTCCAAGATACTTGCACGAACAAAATGTTTGTGCATTACAAACCTCGGCTTGCTTGCAGGCTGAAATCCCCTAGTGTGATGTAGACAATGAATTCTTTTTTTAAATCCTCTCCATTATGTGGTATGCATCATGAATACAAAGTATGGAGCATTTCGGATTCATACTTTCTCAAATCTTTCGGATGGTAGCACCTTGCCACATGCAAAGTAGGATCTCAAAGTATGACGTGACAACCGGCATTGGGAACTTGAATTTGTAAACAGTCATGACACTTCACATGATGAACGTGCTTTCTTCAAGTTAGTGCACGAACAAAATGATTGTGCATTGCTAACCTGTTGATCTCACCTTAAACAAGCGAGGAACTTGGTACTACTTTACATGAACACATTATGTGAGGAACATGCTGTCACATGCCGTCACATGAACATACCTTAAATTTATCCTTGCTTCCACACTAAGAATTCCCTCAAAATTTCCCTTCCCTCCACTTGCTTTTGAATGCCCCGCGCTCCCACTAACCCCAACCCTCCTCACATTAATACTGCCTCTTTTTTCCATACTAACCACGGGCCCTTCCAATGAAGCAAGACGCCTCCTCCTATACCTCTCGCTCTCTCTCTCTCTCTCTCCAGATCCATCCCCCTCCCTGCCGGTGGATCTTGCTACCTATGGCCACAAATCGTTCAGTGAGGGAGGCGCTCACGGCAGACAACGTTTGGCTTGGCCTCATCCGCTCTACTGGTAAAACTACCCCAAGATCTCATCCTAATCAACGAGTTCTATTTCATGTGTTGTTTTTTATGAATAATAAAAAAGTTAGGGTCCTTATGCTGGTTAACACTGCATGTCACTCTAGCTATGGTTCTTTGAGTACATCTTCCTCTGATTCAGTCGGTATGCTCTCTCAAGATGCTTTTGTTCTCAACTAATCCATGTTGACAATATGTCGACTGCTAGTTCATTTCCTGGATCTTAGAACATTTACATGCATGTTTCGTCGTTTCGGAACACCTGCAAAACTAATGCCAAACCTCCCCAATTTATGCCTCTTATTTTTAAAACCAGCCTCCTTCCACTCGAAGAAAGAAAATGTCGCTTCCTATCTCTCCCTCTTCGCCTGTAGATCCGATACACTCCCGGCCGGTTGTTCTCGCCTCGCCACCACAAATCGTTCAGTACCATGGAGGCGCACCCGACCGATGGCATTCCGCTCGGGCCCGTCCGCTCACATGGTATGTCTACCCCATTATCTCAATCCTAATCAGACTGTGCGTCTACTTACTTTTATGTGAAAGTTGTTGTTGTTTTTACAACATTTATAATTTGGGGTTCTTATTCGGGTTAAGCATGCGAGCAATCTAGCTAGGATTCTTATTACTAGTTCATTTCCTTCATCTTAGTGTAAGTACGCGAATGTTTAATCATTATGGCAGCAATATTTAAAATTATCGCCATCTTGTATTGTACCTACTTTCAACAAGTGATGATCTTTACACAGCAGATGCTGACATGTTACCAACGGAATGGGAGAAGATTAATGAAGGCATGAAAAATAAGAACATGTATCAACATGAAGAGTGTTCCAACTCTGTACCTTGCTTTCTCAGTCATCTCACAGATTTCCCTGTGTTCTCAGATATCAGAGGTCATGTTCGTTGTCCAAACCATCAAGAAGACCTGATAGACAGTGACAGTGACACTGAAAGTGAACAAAAAGACGCAGATCTAGCCATCACTACAGATTTAGAGGACATTGTTATTGCAAACTCTCCATCTATGGTTAGAATATGTTTACTTGCTGTAACAATGCATTCGTAATGTAAATTGCCTGCAGCCTAATGTCTTCAACTACATTATGGCAGGAATATTATCATCATCAACTTGAAGTAGTGACCAAGGGTATACAGATGGTACATGAAGAGTTCAAAAAACGCATGTCTCTAACTTCAGATGCACCCCAAGCTCAAGCACATCGAAGAGAAAGCGGGTTCAACCGGTGAGTAGCTGAACTCTTTTCTGTAATTAGTAAGATTGTCTTTCCTCACCCAACCACTGTATATTCTGGTAGATGCATGTATAATTTGGAATTATTGTATATGTTGTAACATCTATAAACTTTGTCTGTAGGAAAACTTAGGATTCTCAAATGATGACATTACTGCAAGTGTTTGGCCCCAGAAACAACAATTTGACGAAGTCATCAATGCCCTGGCAGTGCAACAAGAACAAACAAAAGTCGTGAAGCACGCCATCGTAAACAAGCATGATGAAGTAGATACTGTGAAGAAGGCTCTGGCATGGCAACAACTACAATTTCAAGCTGTGAAGAAGGCCCTGGAAGATCGTGAGCTAGAACGAAGTTGTGAATCATCTCGCACCAGTTACGCAACATGGCCAAGAATCTATGAAGATTACCATTGCAGAGCACCAAAAAGTACTATAAGGTGTCAAGAAGGCCTTGCTAGAGCAACTGGCTGAAATTGGGCTTGTTATATCTGCATAACCGTCATGAATCAATGAACACTGCCCCTGTAGAGCAACAAGAAGAACCTGACCTCGTCAAGAATGTAAAGGAAGTGAAACCTTGGATCTCGAAAAGAGGCTTGATGATATTGATGGATTGATAAAGTTCATCGCCCGCACTCGCCAAGATCCTATGAGATGTGAGCACTGAAACTAAGTCATACATGTCTATTTTTTATATTGTGGTTGTGCACCATGGTTGGCTATTGTAATCTCTTAGACAGGCTGTTTGATAATTGTGAAGTTTGCAATTTAATCAAAGCAGTGAGTGCTGAATTTGGATTGAAATTCAAATTTTGCACGAATTCATATTAAAATTATTAAAAACAATTTTGTATCAAATGTGCCCGCCAATTGCAATATAATACAAATTGACCGCGCATAAATACTGTGACGGTCATGAATGGTGTCACAAGTGTATGGACCCACAAGTAAGAAGCCACGTCGCCCACGTACGGACCCACTTGCCAGAATCCACGTCAGCACTACAATGGGCCCACATGTCAGAATCGTAGACCGTTCAAACAACACATCATCACAGAAAAAAGAATGTCTGGTCCTACATGTAAGCGGTCACATCAGCATCTTCTGGGCCCATATGTCAGCAGCATTGACCGGTCAAAACTAACACCTAATTTATTACTGACGGGACCGTCGGTGATAAAACCCACAGCGGACCCACATGGAAGCAGCCACGTAAGCAACGGTTGGCCCCACCTATCAGAATGTTTGACAGGTCAAACCCGCGGACCGGTCACCGTGACGGATTATCGTCGCCAAAAAGATCTTAGGTGACAGATTAGGCTATCATAGGTGACATTTTGGGCCATCGCCGAAAACGGTCATCAGTGACATTTTTTGGTTCGCCGCCTAAAATGCGATCTTGCGTGACGAAAAAAGTGGTACCGTCAAAATTTTATTTTTTATGACGGTGCTTCGGTGATGGTGGGGGTGACGGCCGGAAAATGTCACCGGAGTATTTTCCGTGATGAAAAATGGTTATACGTGACACAAGTGAAACGTCGCAACATAGAACAAATTTTATAGTGATGTACAGGCGCAATTTACAACAATCAGCCAGAAGTAGAATTTACAGCAATTTACAGTAGCACCAAATTCTATAGTCATGCAATTTACAACGACACCAAATTTTAAATTGAATTACACTGAATGAGTAGTTTCAGGGACTAGATTGACAGAATCAAGGAGTACACTAACTAAATTACATCGTTGAATCAGGGAGTACACTGACTAAACTTACAGTGGAGTAATTTGACAAACTGTGTAAACTTGACTGTCAAACAATTTACAAGGAGTATGTAATTTTACATACAATTTACAATGAAGTACATTGACTAAATCTACTCCTCTAAACTTGAGTACTTTGACAGGAATAAATCACCCCTCATTTGAGCCTCGCTAACTTTAATTGTAAACAAAACTGAAACAATACTCATACAAAATTAAATTTTAAAATTGAGACTGGAACTTGTTGTATAGTCCTAAATTCAGCACTGGAACTGAAACTTGGTGTGAAATTGAAACTTTTTGTATATTGAGGCAAACATGAGTAACTAATGTTGTGAAACTGAAACTTGTTGTATATTGAGACAAACAGGAGTAAAGCCTAAATCTTGATGTATACTCGGTTTAAATTTACAAAACTTGTTGCATGCTTAGTTTTAATTTACTGAAACTTGCTGAATATCAAGACAAACAAGAGTAAAAACCTACATCTTGATGCATACTCAGTTTTAATTTGCTGAAACTTGTTGAATATCGATACAAACAGGAGTAAAACCTAAATCTTGTGAAACTAAAACTTGTGAAACTAATGCTGCATAAACTTGTTGTATAAGACCTATGAAATTCAGTAAACTGACTAAACTATGTAAACTTACTTAAAAATGCTAACAAGTTTAAATTTCAGTAAACTTGCTTAAAATTCAGTTAACAGTTGCAAGCAAAGCTCGGCTAACAAGAGTTCAGCTAACATTTGCAAGCAAAGTTTGAATTTAGAACATGGAAATGCATTTTGAATATTCAGTTACTCCTTTTCTCTTTTGCATTATTTTTATTATCGCAACAATATTGTTGGAGTAAAAAAATTACAGTAAAGAAACTTACTCCTTTTTGCTCCTTTGCAGGTGTTGAACATCAAACAAGAAGAAACACGCCAAATGAGCATATATTTGTTGCTTCTATTTCTTTGAAAGCACTAGTTAAAGATAGAGAATTGAGAAAAAGGACAAAGTGCTTGTTGCGCATTGTTATAAGAACAGTATAGGGAAGGTCATGTTCCTAATAGATGTGGCTAAGCCTAGGTATGATGAAGATGGTTTTGTAATATTTGATGATAAAATTGGAGTTTAGGCCTTTGTGAAAGAAACCAACTGCTTGAAGAGTCAAAATAGAGAAAAGGGCACTTTGGAACTCAAGTCGGTTATAGTGAGTAGAGAAGTTATGAGGCAATATATCTGTCAAAAGGTGGTGTCAGCTACAAGAGTTGTGGCCTGAAGATGATGTTAGAAAAATAATTTTTATCCAACAGGACAGTGCCAGAACACATGTTCTACCTACTGATGAAGCTTTTCTGGAAGCTGTAGCACAAACTGAAACTCTTCAGGCATGAATATGCTAGACCTGAACTTCTTCGGCTCTATTCAATCTCTATATGATTACAGAGGACCTAAGACTATTAGGGAACTGATCAAACGTGTCGAGGAAGAATTCTATAACTACGCATTTGACAAACTAGCTAGGGTGTTCATAACACTCTAGTCATGCATCGTGGAGGTTATGAAACTTAAAGGAGGCATGAACTACAAGATCCCCCACATGAAAAAAAAGAGACTGCAGAGGGAAGGAAGTCTACCTCCTGCTTTATCTTGTGATGGTGAACTTATCGAAAAACATTGAAATTTATAGGACACCACTAATTGAGGGGAAAGAAAGAGGAAAGGAAAGGGAGTATGTATGTGTTGTGGTGTGTATCTTGTGTTGTGCATTTATAGGAAAGGAAAAGGAGCTTTATCTTGTGTATTGAAGTATGTCTTGTGTATTTGATGGAGTAACTAAGAGTATTAAAATAATTAGAGTAATGTGGAGTATGTCAATTGTGTTAAAGTAATTGGAATAATTGGATTAATTTGGATCAATTGAGTAATTTGGAATGTTTGAATTAGTTTGGATTAATTTGATTAATTTGGAATAATTGGATCGATTGGGATAATTTGAAATATACTCCTATGTCTTGAAAAGAAAAGGAAAAAATAGGGGCACACCTAAATTATTTGCACAGTACTAATACTCCACGGCAATTATTTGCACAGGAGTACACCTATATTATTTGCACAGCAGTACTCCTATACATATTTGCCTAAAATGTTTTGCACACAAGGAAAATCAAATTCTACACCTATACTACTCCAGCACATCAACAACACAACGAGTACTCCAAGTCTTATACTCCCTCCATTCCCTTATACAAGGCCACAAACTCAAATTACAGGTACCAAGATAAAATTTAATGACTGCTTTACAAGCCAACTTTTCTTCTCGTTAACCAGGATTATTAATACGACCGCATGCATGCAAAGAAGAAATGAGAAGGAAGTAGCACAATGTCATTATGACTAAATGCATGCAAGTATTAAATAATTTGCTAGTACGAGGAAACATCATTAAATTTTGTCTTGATTACTGTTAGTGGCCTTGTATAGATGCAAAATGTATTTTTCATAGTGGCCTTGTATAAGGGAATGGAGGGAGAAGCCAAAAAAAAGAAACCAGTCCGAAAGAAGCGACACGTGCGAGGGGTACAAGGGGCAGGGACGGTGGCGAGGAGAAGGGGTCGGGGAGGGTGGCAAGGAGGAGAAACGAGGGCAGCGAGGGGAAGGGGACGGGGAGTGGGAGGAGAAAAAAAGAGGGAGGAAAAGTGTGATGGGGGGTTTTCATAAATAAAAGGTACGGTCGCGTCAATTATTTCGGTGGGAGTAGCATTTCTCTTAACCAAATGTGTGTGACTTGCCGTCATACTCTGCCAGACCAAGAGAAGATTATTATTCTATGGATAAAAAAAGATTATTATTCTCAATAACAAAAAAAAACACAAAGAGAAGGACAAATGGCGTGCGTCTGGAGTTGATAAATTGCAAAGCTTCACGAAAGTACAATGTGAGATTCCTCGGGTTCCGATTCCCAGTTGACAGCAGCCACGGCACAAGTTTCCTCCCGAAATGTACAATTTGTCATCAGGGTCACCAACTTGAGTTTGAAACGCAGCAGTTCACATGCAGCACTGCACGGCAGCATAAAGAGAGATTCTTCGAGTCTCAATTAGTAGCAGATAAATTTTCCAATCAGCATCTACACCAGATAAATCTCTCCATCCAAGAATCTACTTTACCCGAGACTTTGCCGTGCGCTCATTGGGCTCAATCATATGCGATAAACCGAAGTTCTATCCGACGCGCCATCGCCTTCTTTCCCTCTTTATAAAAGACCAGCAAGGAGCTCAAGCTTCTTCCAACACCACAATGGCTCACAACTTCGTGCCTGATGCATGGGGCTGGATCAGCAGCCTGCCCCCATTCTCCCAGTGGCGCACCAACACCATGTCCCTCTGCATCTGCGCCACGCCTTCAGCGTCGGCGTCATCACAGCCGACATCAATGACCCTCTCCGTTGCCAAAACACCTCCCACCCAGCCTTCGTACCTCACCTTCTCCATCTCCGCCAACTACCGCGAGCCGATCTTCCTGTGGACGTCGAAACCGGTCCACCTGAAAACCAAGGTGCAGCAAGCCCTGGACGAGCAAGACATGGTGCAGCTGTTCGTGGACATCGTGAACCAGGTGCTGCGGTACGGGCCGGACAACAGCAGCAAGCCGTCCTTCCGGTTCCCCGGGGCGCAGCACCTCCATGGCGGCAGCTTCAGCGACGCGTTCAACATAGTCTTCTTGTCCCTTGCTTTCCTGGTCTGCATCTACGAGGCGCCCCGTGACCTCCGCCGTGGGTGCCTGGACTCACTGAGGACTCAGCTGACCAGCCCAAAGTGCAGAGGCGCTGCAAAGACCCTCGTCAAAATGCTCGGCGCCAACCTCGAGGACCAGTGGATGCAGACGATGAATCTCGCGGTGACCAACTGGATGGTCGAGATGCGGTCCTCGCACCACGCGCCCAGGGCAGCGTCACCGCTCTTCTCGTACGCCCTCCAGGCAAGCGGGCTCTGGAAGGTCCAGCTGTACTGCCCAGTGATCGCCATGGGCATGGAGGATCCTGCGGCAGCGGCGGCGCAGGATGAGCGCCTTCTCTTCTCACTCACTTATCAGCAACTTGAAGGCGTGGTCCAGCTAGCCTACAAAACAGTCAGAAGGGATAACTGGATTGATATCGAGGTAAAGGTGGATAACATAAGGTCAGTGGTATTCACATATACAGATTTTCATTCTCTTTGTCGCATGAACCACTTCTAAGCACCCCTGACCGCTGTCATCAATACCAAAAAATTAATAGAGAGAACAGCCGAGTTTTGTAGTTGACATTTCCTCAAAGGTCTAACTAACAATTTAGATCCTTGGAAGAGTAGAACTATTTTGCTGATGCCTACAGCAAGGCAACAACATGGTTTAGAAGTTCAAATGCTTGTTGATCTTAGCTGTGACTGGGCCCATGTTTACTCAATCAAAAACATTGAAATCTAACAACTCAATTGTTTCAGTTAAGATACTGCCAACCATAGAAAGCAAATTTCGAATTTCCTCATATATGTGAAGAACACTTACTGTGGCATTCCTCGATATCAGGTGCGACGTGGACCCTTTGGTCTCCGAGACCCTCATGGCGGAGCGCGGATATGGTTCTGAAGAGAAGCATTTCCCATCTCGTGTCATGCTGCAGATCACACCTATGCAACAAACAGATGTACTGTCAGTTTCAGTCAGCAAGTCATCCGACAACCCCACCCACGAGTTCGGTATTGAGAAGGGCTTTGAGGGCTCGTTCGATCCCCCAAACTCATTTGGTCTCAAGGCCTCTGTCGCTGAAAGCCTCACGCTGGCCATGAAACCCTGGAAATTCGAGCAGTCCGTGCACGGAAACACCGCAACCTTGAACTGGTTTCTGCACGACGGCACGAACGGGAGGGAGGTTTGTGCTTCAAAGCCTTCCAAGCTTTCGCTGCTTCAGCCGAGGGCTTGGTTCCGTGACAGGTACTCAAATGCATACCGCCCATTCACAAAGCAGGGCGGAATCATTTTTGCCCGCGATGAGTATGGAGACAGTGTAAACTGGAAGGTCTGTGGTGCAGCATTAGGAAAGACTATGGACTGGGAAATCAGAGGCTGGATTTGGCTAACCTACTGGCCAAACAAACAAAGGACCTCTCACAGTGAGACAAGGTGGCTTGAATTCAGAGAATGTCTGCAACTTCCCCTTACAAAGTTTCCATAGTCTATCTGTAGTATTTCAAATGATGTGTATAGCAGTGTTAGTGGTGTGTGTGCATGTAAGACAGTAAGAGCTGTAAATAAATAAATGAAGTTATTATATTGTAGTTTTGCTATACATTTAAGAGATAGAGAAAGAAATTCCAAACGCGCCTCTTGGAGCAATATAATGCAAGTCCTTTTTGGTTTTTTTTTTTTGTTGGGGGGGGGGGGGGGGGGGTGGGGGGGGGGGGGGGGGGGGTTGTGTGTTGCTAATCACATGTGCCACGTGGAACTATAATGCAACAATTAACTCAACATTCCGTGTATGTACCACTTTATCTCAAGAGATGACTTGAGTTCAACCAAACAAATAAAGCAACATGGCCAGCAAAGTAAGCTCTTTAAATATGGATAATTTTTACTACACATGAACTCAACATGTAGGGCAACTTCTTCTACCCGTTGGCTTGTAGTAGTATAACAGTTACGCAGTAAGATGAAAACCATAAATGCCTACAAAGCTTTATGCTACAGCCACTATAGCTCTAATATGAAAAGACTCTAAGCCCATCAAATTCCATATATGTACTCTATTTACTTACATTTTTTATCAACATTCAATTCCATAATTATCATGTCGAGAACTTCAACTTTGGAGTAATCATATGTAACTTCAACTTTCTTTTTTGAGGGAATATGCAAATTTAACTGTGTAAAGCAGTTTTAAAGCTCTTTTTCTATAAGAAGAAAATAAAAGGAAATGGAAAAAACACTATGATAGGTTCCTCAACATCCATCAGCATGCTTACAAAAACACGAACATTTTTTTCATGGAGGTCAACTGGAACCTGCCTAGACTCATCGATGCAAAGTTCTCCATGTCACCACTTGGCCATGTGCTGCCGGAGATGAGAAGCGGCAGGAGGTGAATGTGCTCCTACACCCCGTAGCGGAGATGCTGGAATATAAATTGCTGATGTTGCTCCGCAAAGATCACCAGGTATGATAGATTGTGGTTGGACATAAGGTCCTCCTGATGAATGAAATAAAGCTATCACTGGTGGTCGTATGGCGGGGCATCTGGTGATGCTGTGGTTTGAGCTGGTGAAGACTTAGGTGGCAGCACCATTGCAGGCCTCTCGGATCTCCCTGCAATGTACAAGGAATAAATAAACAATTACTCTGCATGACCTAAGGATTGAGGAATATTTTATTACTAAATTGCCCTTTATTGAAGAACAATGTAATGCAACCACATAAGGCATTCTGAGCAAGTAACAGAGAAATAACCCGAGAATGGCACTCCTCACAGGTTGCACACATCATAAATTATTACGAACAAAAAAATACACATAATACAGGTAGATGAATCAGACCAGAACAACATGCTCCATTTTATAGGTCCATCAGAAGAAAAGGTGGACTATGGAAGCTCTTTTGATCTTAGGGCTTCATGCTGAAAGACTAAATACAGCCGGAACACTGGAAAAATATGATTTCTCTACTATGTGCCGTCCACATAATATCCACACTCACCGTGACTAATATACATTTCTTTACAGAAGATCTCTCCCTCCCTTCCCCCCGATTCCCGTCGCGTGTGTGCGTCATCCATCAGAGTGTGCTTTCCACTCACCGCCCTCACACCTCCTCCCGCCCACAGCTATGCGCCGAGCACCCGCTCGTTGCTACCTCCCATTTTTAGCCCCCCCCCCCCCGGCGCACGGCAGCTCAGAGCAAGCGGCGGTATAAATTCCATCCAATTCCGGGCTCACCCCTCCAGAATCACCAAACCCTAGCCAGTTCGGAGGCGGTGGAGCTAGAGTTGGAGCCATGGTGAGGGAGGTTGCTATGTTCTTCCGTCACATTTTTTACATTTCATTTCTTGTATTTGGATGAACATATGAATGAATCAAATTTGGAGTACTAGTATCATAAACCATTTCTAAGTTCCACATCAAAATTATGAATTTTTTTCACAATCTGAATGAAACCACTACTCTTCTTTCTAAATGTTTCACCTCAAAAGAATGTTCTTGACCAAGAACTTATTGAGTGCAATCGATATAATCTCGGATGGAATTCATCCTAAGCATTTCTTGAACAAAAATGTTCTTCAAAAATATCATTAACAAAGATAACAAGGAAAATAATCAAGGATACAATTAAACAGATTACAAACACATATAATTTCCGATGCAACTAAACAAATCAGAACAGAATTCGGATGCAACTAAAAATAACATTTTCATTTTTGTTCAATAAAATTCTGGTGCCTTTGCCTCTATAGGTATTAAAGTTGCAGCTTGTAAATGTAAGATACACACAAATCTTAGAACATTTTAGACTGTTGGATGGTTGGATAACCCCCATGTAGTAGTGGGAAAACCGAACTCCCAGAACACTATCCGTAACTTGATGCTAGTAAAGATTAGTTGGATACTTCATCACACACAAAAAAGGGAACGACACAATTAGTTAATACCTTGAGCTGCAGATGATGGTGCAACTTCCCCTAGAAAATCTTGAGCTGGTGATTTGTTCACATAAGCTTCCTTGTAGCTATCAACAAGTCCCATCTGGCTGTGAGGTAAAGTGGGATCTTCATTTTGGAGTAATGAGTAATACTTTCTATTCATCTTTTCTATTTCTTGGTAACGCTCTATTTGAAGTTGTGATTTCTGTCAAAAAATAGATGTGAAGCCAAAGAACACATGAGAAATCTCACGACTAGCATAAGCAAATGAGCAAAATGCATTCACAGTACTTAAACTTGAGCTGTATGCGCACTTTAGTCACTGTACTTTGAAAATCTCAAGTAATGGTTGCTAAAGACGTTCGAGAGGCCTATCTACGGTCACTGGTTCCGGTACCGTAAGTATTTCGGTGAGTTGGCATACGTACGATATGAGCGGCATTTGACCGTAGGTGGGCTCTTCGAGCGTCTTCAGTGACCATAAATTGAGGGTTCCACAATACTACAGTTACCAAAGTGCGCTCATGGAACAAGTTTTGAGTACCATAAATGCATTTTACTCTAACAAATTTACAGTAGAACATAGAAAAAATTAAATGCAAACCTTCTGTTCATGGGCTTTTCTAAGCAAATTGATGTGATGTTTGTACAATTCCGACATATCTTCCAGTGGCTGGTCGCTAGCAGATAGGAGTTGGTTGAGCTCTTCCTCGAAAAAAGGGAGTTGGCTGAGCTGCTCAGGACCAGGTGATGTATTTGGCTGAAATCCTATTTGGCTCCTGCCTTCAGAGTGTGCTCTTTCAAGAGGGACAAGATGCATTGCGGTTGATGATTGCATTTCAGGGTGCAAATTCTGAAGTGCCCTGGTGCCCAATGTACTTGTTCCTTCTGCTCCTGCAGGCCGATCATGTACTGTTGCTGATTGTTGTATTTCAGACTGCAGCTTATCAGTTGTCACCATGCCCAAAGTACCTGCTGGTTCTTCTCCTGCGTGCAGATCCCATGAAAGTTCTACACTTTGACGAGCATTCATACTTCCTAGCAAAGGCATGCCAGACAGATCAGTCTTTTCAAATAAAACATCCTGCATTGAGGTTGATGGTTGCATTTCAGGCTGCGAACCGTGGGCTGCTAATGCGCCCAGTATACCTCCCCATTCTGCCTCTGTAGGTTGATACTGCATTGACTGTAAACATGTCGTGGCCTCCATGCCAGGAATACCTGCTGGCTCTGCTTCTGCAGGTGGATGGGGCAAGGTTGCTAAACTTTGTTGGGCAGGCAGATCTCTCAATTGTTGCATATGCATGCTCGATCCACATATCTGAGTTGCTCCAATTCTCAGTATTTGTTTATTCTGTGAGTGTGTCACTAAATTTGATATCTCAGCTTGTTGTTTATGAAGGATATTATTTTCTCTAAAAGAGAAAACATCATCCACTAAATCAATTCTTCTCTCCACAGCCATGTTGGGAAATACATCAACTGACACATGGCATTCTCTTTGCTGTGTGACAGACACATGACATTCTCTTTGCTGTGTGACTGACACATTGGTAGCTTCATCAGTTTCTTCGGCAGCAACTTGGGCTGGTTCTTCTATGTTCTGTAGCATTCTATTGATTGATTGTGTTAGCTCAGATATATAGCTCCAACAAGGAGATTTTCCATCCAGTAAATTTAACCAAAATACAGATGGATCCCCATCCAGCATAGACATTCCCTCCTTTTCACCAATTACAGTAATGCTTCTTGAATAAAACTCCCCACTCATATTAGCTTTCGATATGTACACACTGTTTATTTTGGAGCTGTCTTCCGTATTTGTGGGTAATTTTGTTAAGAACTCTAAAATCACTTCATCCAAAAAACTGGTGCCCCTTTCAGAATGCTTACTTGAATACCTATCTTGCAGAAGCTCATCAAATCTGGTGAAGAGAAATTGTGCACCCCAACTGAGCAAGGAATGGCTTGAACTGTGCATTACATCCTGGATGTTGCTATCAATAAGCCTGCCCTGCTTTGCAAGCACAAAGTTGTTCTCCTCCACTGTGAAAGGAGTATACAATCGGAAAATGCTCACATACTTAAGTTGTGACTCTATGTTGATTCTTTGAAGAGCTTTCAGGTCATTAGATGGGTTCCAGTCGCTGCTATATATGATGACTGCATCAACTGATAGTAGCTTAATGCTTGGGAGGCATGCACGACTTTCAACCAGTAAAGCAAATCTCCCCTTGGTCTTGTCATTGAACATATCAATTGCCGCCTGTTTACTTGACATCACCGCACCACACTTGACACGTTCATAAGACTCAGGGCCAAATCTGTGACACACAACACCTTCCAGAATGTCACCCATTGGGTTTGCACCTGCTCCACCAGACTGCCATAGTACAAAAAAGGTATAAAAAGCACGATGAGCTCAGAGAAAATAAGGTTTGTCATTGAAGTCGCAGATTAAAGATGAGCATCAAGAGAATAATTCAAAAAAGAAATGAGAACATTGACAGATACTTGAGGGGACATGTTCACACCAGTATGTAAAGAGTGCCTATACACAGCGAGAGGAAATCATTCAAGTGTGTATCACATAAAATAAATAGGGAGATCAGATATTGTGTACATTATTCTTTCTTTCTTTTTTGAATTGATTGTGTACATTATTCTTGCCAAAGAATCACCCATCATATAGGACATAAGTAAAGGAGGGCAGTGCTTGAGTATCTCACCTGAAAAAGAACAATGACTCTCAACCTCCTGTTGCTGATCTCTTTAAGCATTTTGTCAAGAAGTAGCAGCTTGCCGCTTGCGTGCACTCCAATATCTACTGTTTCGGTCATATCGTTGACAGGTGAAGCTTCCAGACATTCACAGAGGTAAGGGTGATTACAGCACTGTTACACAACAATAATAACAGATCAAAGTTAGTGACAGTGTCAATACTGTACCTTCACAGAAGAAGGTAGCAATGTAGATAGCATATAGGCTGTCTATTTATTGCCATGCAAGCATGAATCGTTGCAAAGCTAACCTTTGAGAGAGACAAGAGAATGTCCCGAAGAGCTTCAACACTATTAGCTTTCTTCTTAGACTGGAGGACAGATGAATTTGAAAGCAGAATGGAACAATAGACACCTAGCTGCACTTGTGAAATGTAAGCAGGAACCCAGTGCTCTAGAAATTTTGAAGAATCTGCTTTGCGCTCATATGCAATATGATGTGCAAATCTTCTTTTTAACATCTCAAGGGCATCAGCAGTGTCAACATAGCCGCTATTATCTTTCTGTCCCGATTTAAGGAAAGCTAGCATGTTCATGTACTCAGGGATATCCTGCAAAATAGCAAGATTTGGCAAGGCTTGTTTGCAGTACAGAAACAACCATACAGAGCAGAGCTGTTGATAAGTACCTCAATTGGGGAGCTCACAAGCAACACCCTAAAACCAGTACAAAGTTGCTTCAGCTGTTCCAGATATTTTAAAGCCAAGTGTTGATAATAATCAACTATGATTGCCTCCCAACCAATACGCGCAATAGGCTCAATGTCCTGTGTTATGGGGCAGAGAGATCACAATTAAATGGAAACATAAACTTAAAAGATGAGCTAGGGCCTAGAGGATCAGTAATGACAACAACAATATGATATGAAGGTGCAATTTCTGTGGTGTCAATGTGTAAGCAGCACTTATTGTGCTAAGAACAACAGAGGACTCTTACCACTTACCTCTAAGATAGCCTCAGGATGGGATAAGAGAACTTGTGACGTTATCTGGCTTCCGTTCTCGTAGAACTCCTGAGCTTGAATCAATTTGAGCATGTCTTCCCGCCCATCATGCACAACAACATTGATATGTGGTGCTAATTTATTGAACTGAACCTCCCATAAGGAGAGAGAAGCAGTAGTAGTGACAATCAGAAAAGGTTGGCGAGCATCAGCTAACACAACCATTGTGAATAAGATGGTCTTTAATATATGTTCCTGCATGATAGCGTTGATACATGAATTAAAAACTGTTCGTTTTGGGTAGACTTTGCCACAGCTCAACTTAGGAAATGTGTGGCTTGCCACGGAAGTGAAAAGAATGAAGCTACAGGGTTGCAAAAGTTGGGAAAAGTGTGGCTAGCATTTTTTTGTGTAAGATTGTACATCTCACCATGCAAATTTCTGGAACTACTTATTTTAAGAGATCTCTAGAACTACAAAACAAGAATTCAGGTGGAAAGCTCGGAAAGAAGAACAAAACCTCTTCTTTTGTCAGAAGTACCTTTTTGTGTAAGACTGAAATACTACGTAGTTCCTACCTTATCATCAACAAGAACAGAGCCATGAGATTTAGACCAGGACTCCAGGAGCTTGTTGACAGAATATAAATGGTCATTGTCAAAATCAGGATGGCACCCATCTGGCAGTCTCTGAAGTTTCTGAACTGGGCATTGCTTAACCTGTAAAGTCCAGTAATTATATGTACAAAAAACATTAGTCTTATTTTACAGATTGTGTTAAGGATTAAAAAAGGGCAGTTCCACAAACATGCATCAGTCTTCACCACACATACATAACATACAGAGTAAGAACGGACTCGTAGCAAAGAAAAGGAGATGATATAATGTCAATGTTGTGATAATTCAACAAGGATACGAGAAACTCACGTGTGAAAGAAAAAATATGGTGCAGTGAATGTGTACTTAGCAGTTAGCAGACCAGTTACACTAATTTTATGTCTTCAAAGTTCCAATGACTAGTACAACCACATCTTAAACAGGCATGGAATCTAATTATCACAAGATGACATACTAACATGTAGGTAACACAAATATCATAATGGTTATGCTTTATAGCATAGAGATTAAGTCCACTTTACAACCCCCAACAAACCACATGTAGGTAACACAAAGCAGCCATCTATTTCCACATTAAACCAACAGTGTTAACTTACGCCCCCCCCCCCTCCCCCTCAACTCGATAACCGGTTAGAATACAACCTCGAACTGTCGATACCAGTTAAATTACCCCCCTAAAATGATTGGTTGGTGGTTCTGCGTGACTTGAAATCCAATTTGAGTATTTGACTAGTCAGAGCTGATGTGGCATCCACTTGAGCACCATCATGTCCGTTGTGTGCTCGCTCAGAAGGTTTTGGTGTCAGATTTTGTTCTGCTTTCCAGTTTGGTAGTTCAGGGGGTACATTAAACCATCTGGTTAGTCGGTTGTAAAGTGGACTTATCACTTATAGCATATCATGAAGATGCTATCACGAAGATGTAATTCACATAATGAAATATAAAACTAAAATCTTACAAAGAGTAACAGCATATATCACAAAAGTTACTATTTCCTGTTACGCCTTTGCTTTTGTGGAAGTAGATGGCTGCTTTGGTGCTTCACGGTTGTTCCCGTATTTCTTTTTAAGTTCATCAGCCTCAAACGTATATAAAACAGGGTAATGTTTCACCAGACAGGATCACCTTTAATTGTCTCTAAGCTGGATCTTCTTTCTGAATGCTAATGGGTCCGCCATCTCCAAGCATGCTCTTGTGCTAACACAACATCGAAATAGTATTATGATAGAAAATGTAAAACCCCACTTCCATTTTTGGACTATGGGGATACATCTCCGGTCTCTACACGCCAGAGAATGGACACAACACACAACCATGAACCCAACTCACATTGATGCATAAAAATGAGAGAGCACACGGTGAATAAGGGATAGGGGACAAGGGAGCAGATGTAAGTTGGAAGTTGCTGAATGAAACAACGTCTAACTATATTATACTTCAGAATGATACCTGTTCGGAATAAATAGTTGGAATCAGCTCACTTCTTAATGATGATAAACTACTTTGTCTGCAAAATAAGGTTAACACAGAATAAACATGTATTCCAAGTGCATGGTCAATATCAAATAAACAGCAACACAGTGACAAATAAAGCACCTTGTATGGCCAGTGGATTGACCTCTGTCTTCCACTGCAAGGCTGCTTTCAGCCACTCTGTTTTGTGGGCACAAATCAGTAAGTTTGTGTGGCTGCACCTGCAACGATCGACAAGAAAGAAGTTAGTCCTTACCATTGTTTTTAAATGGTCCTAGAGGACAAGGGCACTGACTGCTGTGTAGCGGCTGCTGCAGTGCCGCTATAGCCTTCCAAGCTTTGGCTGCTTCCTGCAGATTCCATGACAGGTACTCAAATGTGTCCATTCACCAAACAGGATGGCGTCATGTTTGTCCGCGATGTGCACAGAGACAATTTCTGATGAAAGGTCTGCCGTGAAGCACTCAGAATGACTATGGACTGGGATATCCCAGTCGAGATTTGATTAACCTACTGGCTTAACACACAAAGGACCTCTTACAGTAAGACACGACGGCTTGAATGCAGCGTGCATGCAACTTTTCGTTGCAAAGTTCCATAACAATTATGTACTACTTCCAATGATTGAATGGCAGTAGTAGTGGTATGCTACTAACTACTAACAGTTTACTGACCTTTCTACAGTAATTCAATATATGGTAACACCTGCAGAAATATGACTTCCTAATATGCCTCAATTTAATGCCAACCCTAAGCGCTATCCCAAGTTCCTACCATCCATTTTCAAGAGCTAACTCGAGTTCAGCCAAACAAATAAGAAAAGACATCAACAGAGTAAGCTCATTAAATATGGACTCGACTTTTACCATAGTACATGAACTCAACGCACAGGACAACTTCTTGTACCCGTTGACTTATGGTATAAAGCTATTCTCTCCAGTAAGATGAGAACCATAAGTGACTACAAAGCTTCGGGTTGCAGATAATTTGAAGTATTTCCTAGCAGCTAGAATGAAAGTTACCCCTATTGCTCCGCATGACTACAACCCTCATAGCTAAAACCCTAATATGAGAAAAGACTAAACCCATCATCACCATCTTGGTACTCTTCATGTGCTTCCATTTTTACATCAGCACTCAATTCCACAATTATCATGTCAAGAACTTCCTCGACGTTGAAGTAATCATAACTTACGTTCGCTTCTTTATGTAAAGCCTTCCCTTTTGGTTGGGATACTTCCAGGGTCTTGTGCTCCTCATGGGTACTTCTCAAATCATTGCTCACTTCTTTTTTCACCTTATGTGCCACGGTCCCTGCAGACTCAGACTCATCCTTAGCATCAGATCGATGCAGCGCAGCTGTCAGCGCATTTGAGATAAGAGAAGGAGGAGACTCCGATTCATCCTTCCCATCAGAAGGATGTGACGCGGCGGTTGCCCCATTAGACATCAGCAATGGAGGTGCCAGCGTGCAACCAGAGCTGGCATCTGGGGACTGCTCTGAGAAGTTGACACGTGCTTTGGCGCCATACATTGCCCTTGCCGCATCATCATATGCACGTGCAGCTTCGACTGCGGTAGGGAATGAACCAAGCCACAGCCGGTTGCCACGGTTGGGCTCACGGATCTCAGCAACCCATTTGCCCCACGTCCTCTGCCTCACACCGCGGTAAGCGCAGTTTGAATTCTCTGGACCTCCTTTCCCTGCCATGCACCCTTTCTTGGAACCCTTGGCCGGTGCTTTCCGGGATCCATTCTCTTGCTGGAGCTTCTGGTTTTCCTCCTTCCACTTCTTGATGGTTTCAGCAACCGAATCAGGACCAGTGCTTCTCCTGCGCACTTTCTTCTTCCTGTTCATCAAGGCAATCCATATCACAAGGTGAAACCACGTTGAAACAAAAAACATAAGCAGCCAGAATCATATAAATCTTTCTCACAGAAAAAAAAAGAGTCGTATAAATCTAAAACAAAACGAAGCAGGGCTATCCTTTGTTTCCTTGGTGGAAAAAAGTCAAGGAGGTTATTAGCACTTGGGGTTGGGTACCAACCGCAATCGAGCCCCCGAAGAAATAGTTTATGATGCTGTGCACCAGCAATCGTACCGCCATGGCATGGGCAATCCCCGACCACCGCCATGGGCATGGGGAACTTCTGCATCCAATTCAGAGGACGGCGCCGGCTCACCCGACATAACACCGACAGTTCGCCACGCACCGCTCTAAATCTCGCCGAACTCCAATCCCCAACCGAGAAGGCGGAGGAAACCATAATTCTATAGCCGGCGGAGACCCGGCGAACCGAACTGAAGGGCAGCCGCCGACCTAGGGCGACCACCGCCGACCTACAACTAGTCCGACACGCGCCGTGGTAACAGGAAACGAATAGCGGATAGCTGCTTTAGATGGGCATGTTTCACAGTACCGACCAACCGCGGAAACACGCGCAAATTCCATGTCGCGGCGACGGCGCGCCGCCGCCGCCTCAGCAATGCCCGTAGATTCGAGCGAAACGCGGCGGGATGGAGGTGGGGGTGGAGAGGGTGGTTCCGACGCTCACCTTTCCTGCCCGGGGCAGTCTCCTTCCCGCTTGCTACCCCCGGTCTCCATCGAGCGAGAAGAGGGACGAGAGAGATCTCCTCTCGCCTCGGTCTCCCCCGGCTGCTCTCCCCACGCCGCCTCCGTGGCCGCTCCCTTATCCGGGCGGCGCCACCAACCAGATCTCCCGCGGCCGGCCGGCGGTGGCACCCGCGCCGGATCTCTCCCCGCCTCGCCTCAGCTCCGCATGCAGCCCACCCTGTCGGCCGGTGTCGGTCGGTGCTCCCCGCTCTCCCACCCCGCTGCCGCCGCCTTGGTTTTGACGTGGGGTGCGGGGGCAGGGGCGGGGGTGGGGTGGGTCAACACGAGTGGCACGGCCGTCATCCGCTCTCTCCCCCCGTTTTAACTGGGGCGGTGCCTGTGCTGTGCTGGCCGCCTCTACAGCACAGCGGTGGCCCTCCTCACGTGCCAGTGCCAGCACGGCCAGTAAAGGCAAGTCGTAACTTGCAGGCAGCCTTCCAAACGGACGGACACGCCGACTCGATTCACTCTGGATTCCCTGAGATCGTATCATCGTCGGGCGCCGATTTCAAATTTCGTTTCCGCCGTTTTCCTTTTATGAAAAGAGGGAGCGGGAGAGGCTGATCTCAACATTTTTCGTGTGATGTTGCCGCTAAAGAGATGGATGTAGGGTTTGTTTGGAATGCTGTCTGGAGCTGCCCTACCAATTTTCGGCATCGGTGCACGTGGACCTCTGCCGACTTTTCGGTAGTCGGTTCAGTTTTTATGCCACGCGTGTTGGCGAAACCAACGATGTAAATTTCTTCGTCAAATTATTGGCGCGCCCGAGTTTGATGGGTTGGCGTGGGCGTCAATCCAAACAAACACGTACCATCTTCCCGCCGTGAGGAGGTGGGCGGGAAAAGGTGACGTTGGAAATGGACAAGAGCATCGGTGGCGGTTGTCTTGATGTCAAAAGATAGACACGCGGGGTTGCCGTTTGAGACCCCATGGTAGACGTCACACGTGGCTCTTGTTCGAGATCCCGTGATATAGACACGAGAATATGTGGGCCAGCTCGGTACGTTGTCATTGTTTAGGAGGGTTCTTCGATGCTTGGTCATTAAACCTGAAAGGGGATTTTTTTTTCTTATGACAACCATACTCACAACGAGAAGATTGCATTGACCAACCTTTACACTCCACAACACGACATACGACATTAATATAGTCCCCTTTCCACTATGCATCACCAGCTATTCACAAAATTGTAAGGAGTTCACTTGTATAAGTTGCAATCATTGCGGAAGCACGTGTAACTCCCGACACCCCTTTAATACGATTTGTTACCCGAGATTGGCGCACCAGGGGGTTGGGGGACCCCAACAGCTGTTACTATTTTCACTAGAAAGGTGATTGTCGGTTAACAAGGGTTTTTATAACCCAAAGGGGAACAAGGGGTATGCAGTGAGAGAAGAGCAGCACTCAATCGCAAAAAAAAGCGAGCATCACTCAAGAGTACATCACGAGGCAGTAGATGGCAACAAAGAGTGGAATTACATCACCCGATGTTGGAGGAGTGGAGAGACCCAACGGCTCCAAAGTCATGCATCTTTAGTGCACCTAGGCAAGATGCTAACATCGTCAAGCCTACTAGAGTTGAAAATGAGATCATTCGTGACTTTCTCCAAAGGCGCCAGAGCATTGGAGCAAAGACTGCAAGGCCATGGGCCATCAGTTCGTCGTCGGATGAGCTAAATCCCCAAAACGATCTAATGTCATCGGACATGGCAAAGCATCCAATCCAACTTCAATCATGAACAAAACAAGGGCACTACAAAAAAGGTGGTCACCGGTCTCAATTGCTCTGCATCCCTCATAGGTCTTAGTGTGTGGGTGTGAGGTCATTCTTGAAGAATAACACAACCCACGTGTTGAGTTCATTGGATATGACAGGAAGGGCCAAGATCTTAATCTTGAATGAGAGTCACGACCACAAAATGACGGAGGCATGGGCTTCCATCACACGGTGCGAAGCGAGCACATGATATGTTGCCCATAGTTGAAGGTGGTATCGTCTCCCCAAGCCATAGTGTGAATGTCCATGTCTTCCAAAACCGAGGTTTCATAAACCAATCATACATGTTTCTTAGTCATAGCTAACACTCAAGCTCTTGTCATGACGATTGCTAATATTTTGGCATGCCCATAGTCTCTAACAGACTCTAGTTAAGTTTTCTTGCCAACATTTGGCCAGCACACGGGCAACTAAACTTTAACCAAAATACTGGCTAGCCAATTTTTGTCAGGATTTGCTTGGGTTGTTGTAGTACACGGTAGTTGTTGTAGCCACTTTTGCTACAACATTGGATTGGAGGGTGGGTAGATCCTGGCTACGACATTGGTTGGCATACTAAGTTTGCCACACTTTTGCCACCACCATGAGTTACGCAAGTTTGTATGGGTTAGCCCTCTGTTTGCCTTACAACCACACTTGTGTCAAATTTTTTTCATGCAAACTACATCACACATGTCATTGACTCAGAAAAATAAGGCAAGTCTATCTCATGCGTGGCAAGTGTGATGTCTATTTTACTCACGTAAGGTGTGTGGCAAAAAAAGTGGAGTATATGAACAAACATGCCCTCAACCTTTCATGACTATTTTCATCGTAGATTTACCCAACAACCACAATATAAGCGAATCGTGGTTGGATGGTTAGAAGGACCGTGCTACCCCAACCCATCATTACTCAAGTCATGGACTTAACACCGATGCTCCCATTTTACTGGATTTACTTCAGGCCTACCCGCGATGTGTATTCAGTGGGAGGGGGCGTTCCCATCGACTATGAAGACGTATGTGCCGACTTCGTCAATCTCAAGATGATGTGCCGACTCAGTCTCTCGAAGGTGAAGGTGCTCATAGAGATAGGGTGTGCGTGCGTGCGTTCATAGGATGAGTGTATGTGCAGTCCGTGTCTGCATCGTGTTAAAAAAAACACAACAACGACGTATTTTCATATATCGTTCTAGGTAAAGAAAAATAATACTAATAATAAAAGTATATATATAAAGAAAAATATCCTCACCATCCGTTGACGGAAGGATGCGCGACGCCGTCATCAATCTTGTGCCCTTCCGCGGCCATCAATGCCTGCGCTATCTTCCTAGCGGAGTAGGCAACGATCTAGCTGGCGTGCGGTTGGTGAGCATGTCCAGGTGTGGACACCAGAAGAGGCCGGCGAGGCGGTGACCTGACACCTGTGTGTAGCCAGCCGCCGCCACAGTTCCCTCCCCTCCTCCAAGCGGCGGCGTGCGGGCTAGGCCAGGCTCACGACCCGACTGACCGGGCTGGACATCCCCCGGGCCGCGCGTCCGCCCATGGGCACGGCAGGGCCAGGCCCATCCCCGGGCCCGCCGAGACGAAGAAGAGAGGGAGCGCCGCCTGGCCATTTCGCACCACGCTTTCCCTCGCCTCGTCCGATTTCATTTCGTAAAGAGTTTCGTCCCCAATTTCCTTTCACTCGGATTTCACCGAGCCAGCGAGAGCCCCCCCGCCGAGGCTCCGGGAGAGACCGCCGCCGAGATGCCCGGGAGGTGGCGGGTCTGGGGCCAGCCCGACGGCCGCCTTGTCTGGATCCCCGCCCCCGAGCCCGACGCGCCGCCGCCGCCTGCCGCGGCGCCGCCTCTTCCTCCTCCGCTGCCGCTGGGGCGCGGTGCGGGGATAGCCGCCGCTTCATCCGAGGACGCGCTGGCCAAAGGTACGGGCCCATCGTTCTCCCACCTCGGTGCGGATTATTCCGTCGTAGAAATGGCGCTGGATAGTGGATACTGACTGCCCCCTCTCCTGTCTCCGCGTTTCTCCCATCCGAAACCCTAGGCCGGGGCGCTGCTGATGGATGCCGCGTCGAGTCCATGGCCGACCTCTTCGTGCAAGGTACCGCCTCTTGCTTTCATATCTTCTCCATTCGGTCCGGTTCAGTGTGAGCAGTCGTGTGCCCCTACCTACATCCCCGCGCACTGAAGTGGTTGCGCGCCTGCTCCTATGTGTGTACCGTCTCGGCGTTTGAACGCAAATGGTTCTGTTTAACTGGTGATGACTGGCATTTTCTTACTGGTGGAACCTGCAGCTCGGAACACACTGCTCGAAGGTGACGGGATGTCCGGAGCAACTGTCGATGCAGGAGAGGGTCAGCTGTTCTGCACTGGATCGGGGAGGTCAGTGTCTGTCAGCGAGAGGGCTATAAGGAGGGCCAGGGCGTTGGTTAGGGAGGAGGTGGAGAAGGCTGGTAACAAGAGAAGTAAGAGCTTATGTGCCCAACTTTTGGTTTGCTGTAGTCAAACTGTTCAATTGCTCGTTGCTGCATGTATTGCACTGGGATGACCAGTTTTGGTGTCTCAGAGCAACCGTTTGACAACGTACCTGGTGCAGAGGGCGAATTGAGAGATATGGACGCCCCATTTAGAGGTAAGACTTGCATTCACCTTTTTCTCTGTAGAGACAAGATTGAATGTTGCAACAACAGCCAGAAAGTGTCCAGACTTGATAATTGTACAAACTGTATTTTTCTCGAGGTTGTGTGTTACTGATCCAGTTTTCCATCTCATGAAATTTAGGTGGAGTGCATAACACTACCGTGCTCCCAGTGTTCCAAACTGGATCCGGAAAAGCTGTTTTGCTGGGCAAGGACTCGATCCAGAAGGCAAGAGCTATTTTAGGAGGTAGGAAATCTAACACCTGTTTACTTTCTATCTAAACGCTGAAAGTGCTTTCTTAGCACTTATTTTGTTCATGATGGCGTATGTATGGCTCCGAGTAATTTAGGATCTGTTCATCCCATGTACCGTTAGATATCATGTCACAATTCATAAACAACAAGGCATCGTAATATAATATTTGTTGAACTAGCCAGATTTTCCACAGTTGCCTGACTATTTGTTATACTTACAAGTTACAACTGAAGATATATTTGGATGTGCTTAGCTTGCTGAGCATTTCTACTCCATAGTAATATACAGTGACTTAACATAGTTTTATACTAATTAGGGTCCACCAAATTGATGGCTGATATTTCTTGTTTGTGAGAACTTCTAGTAATAGCTCATGTGTCCAACCTTTGGTTTGCTTTGGTCAAACTGTTCCATCGATGTTGTGTTTGGTAGCATGGATTGGCTATCTTTCTGTTCGTCTCTGCATGTATCGTGCTGGGATGACCAGTTTTTGTGTTTCAGAGCAACCGTTTGACCATGTACCTGATGCAGAGGGCGAATCGAGTGAAATGGACGCCCCATTTAGAGGTAAGACTTGCTTTCACCTTTTTCTCTGTAGAGACAAGATTGAATGTTGCAACAATAGCCAGAAAGTGCCTGGGTCTGGTGACTGTACAAACTGTATTTTCTTCAGGTTGTGCATTACTCATTCAGTTTTCCATCTTATCAAATTTAGGTGGAGTGTATAACACTACCATGCCCCCAGTGTTCCAAACTGGATCAGGAAAAGCTGTCTTACTGGGCAAGGACTCAATCCAGAAGGCAAGAGTTCTTTTAGAAGGTAGGAAGTTGAACACCCATTTACTTTCTATCTAAATGCTGAAAGTGCTTTGTTATCACTTATTTTGTTCATGATGGCATATGTATGGCTCCGAGTAATTTAGGATCTGTTCGTCCCATGCACCGTTACATATTATGTCACAATTCATCAACGACAAGTCATCGTAATATAATATTTGTTGAACTAGCCAGATTTTCTGCAGTTGCCTGGCTATTTCTTATACTTACAACTGAACATCTATTTGGATGTGTTTAGCTTTTTGAGCATTTCTACCCCATAGTAATATACAATGACTTAACATAATTCTGTACCAATTAGGGCCCACCAAATTGATGGCTGTATATGTTTTCTATGGGAGAACTTCTAGTACATTTTCCTTTTTCCTTAGCAGTTTTAAAAAGCTGTCACTTTGTTGCATAATAGGTGTTGATAGTGCTGCTGGTGCCGTACAACCAATGTTCCGTACTGGAATGGGTAAGCCGGTTCCTGTGAGCCGGACCTCTATTGATAAGGCAAGAGCTGTTTTGGAGGGACAAACAGTTGCAGAAAAAGGTCATTTTGATGAGATTATAATAAAAGTTTTGGCTAGTTTTGTAAAAGAAAATCCAAGCATGCCTTTACTTTTTGAATAACCGACCCCTCTATCAGCAGGTGTGGATGGCATGGAACAGTTTCCATTGTTCCAAACTGGTTCAGGAAGAGTTGTCTCAGTCAGTGCGGTATCTGTTCAGAAAGCTAAGCCTGTTTTGAAGGATAATAATACAAGCGAGGGTGAGCTTTGATTATTCTGCTATTTGAATCCAGAGCTAATGATCTTGCCTAGTTACTGTGAAACACACCCCTTTTCTGGTGTACTGATGGCATTCCTCTCCTATTAGAAAATACAGAGAGTTTTGGTAGGCCTAACCAGCCTATGATGTTCCAAACTGGTTCAGGAAGATCAGCCATGATCAGCGAAAGATCCATTGAGAGATCTAGAGCTGTGGCGAATGAGGGAGATGCGGAAAAGAGCGGTAAGATTGGAGTACCTGGGTCCATTAAAAAAGCTTGAACTATTTGTCTTTCGATTTATGTAAACAGCCACAAACATTATTTCTAAGTGGTTACTTCTTTGTGTAGGACATTGGGATACTGATTGCCAGTTCCCAATGTTCCAAACAGGATTAGGGAAGCCTGTTGCTGTGAGCTGGAGCTCAGTCCAGAAAGCAAAGGCAGTATTGGAGGAAGAAAATATTAAAACAACTGGTACATAAACATATGGGCTTATTATTTATTTGTCCAACGTTAATGCAGAAGATCAGCATTTTTCTTTGTATTCTTTGAGATTCAGGACGTGGAGATAGCAGTGATTGTGCCACAACTCTTCAGACTGAAACGCCAACGTCTGTTTTGATGAGTAGCAGTTTGATCATGAATAGTAGAAGTGTTACACCGAAGGAAGATAGTGCAATGCAAGGTACTTGATTTTCTCAAATTGACTGATTTTTTTGTCTAGTTTTGTGCCTGTGTTACCATCTAGTCAAAATTTGAACAACATGAACTACACATCTGGGGTGTTCCTCATATCAAATTATCTTTTTCAGTCACTCGAACAGAGAAAAATCACAAGGATGATGACCACGTGCCGTTGTTTCAAACTGGGTTAGGGAGGTCAATTGCTATAAGTAAGAGCTCACTTAAGAGGGCATCTGCAGTTCTGGAGCCAAGGAATATTGCAAAGGAATTGGAAGGTAAATTGCTCCGTAAACACACATCATGGTTTCGTAACAAGTGTGCTCTCGTCACTAAATTTGTGATAAATAAGCATTTGTATTTACTGACAATCAAATTTTCTTTCTGTAAGATGAAGCTCATTTAGATGGTGCCCATGACACTCCAGTGTTCAGAACTGGATTAGGAAGGTCTATCTTAGCAAGTGAGAACTCTAGAAAGGAATTGCCTATCTTAGAGGCTGAAGAAGCAGTAAAAAGTGGTAATTTCATGCTCTGAATTAAGAGTTTCTTCACATGGATATAAAAAGTAGGTAGAAATTGCAGTTTGCATTCAGTTAACAATTGCTTTGTATGTGCAAACCAGTAAACAATTACAACGGGGAAACCTTTGTTGAAGAGGCAACGTTCCAAGCTGGAATACAAAAGTTTGTACCCCAAAATGGAATTTCAAGCCATAAGGCCAGTATGCTTTTGGAGCAACGAAACTTCATGGAGAAAGGTAGTTTTAGAATCATCAGGTTACAGAGTGGGGGCATTTACAGAGTTCTTTACGTTTGGATTTCAAAAGTAACTTAGACTCCATTTCCCATTCCTTTGACATATGCAATATTATTTTGAAAGGATACGAAGACTCTGGAAGTCAACTGCCAATGTTTCGAACCGGATCTGGAAAGTCAGTCTTGATTAGTGAAAGCTCAGTGCAGAAAGCAAGGGCTGTTCTGGAGGAAGAAGGCAAAATAAACAGAGGTATAATAGCTGACCAAACTTATCTGAGACTTTCACTGATTATTTCAATAGAAGTTAGTATAAAAATTTACCGTGCATGCTAGTTGAAGTGTCTATTCTCTTTCTGTAGTCCTGTAGTTTATTTGTACAATACCATGTGGCATCCATAGGTTAGCTAACCATCACAGTCTGTTATATTCATCGCTAGACTGGTGTGCTAGTCCAAAGGTTCTGCAATGCTTTTTAGTTAATAATCAGACCAAGTTTACAGCAATAAAGGCTAGCAATGAACCACCAATGTGTAACCTGATTATGCTGCAGCTTTCATTTAGAATGGTAGACTTATTTACTCCCCCCGGTCCATATTAATTGACACACACTTAATACAACTTTGTACTAAAGTTGTACTAGGTGTGCGTCAATTAATATGAATCGGAGGGAGTATTGCTTTTGACTTTTGAGGCAGCTATTTAATAAATGCGTGTTTTCAATAGTACCAAATTTCAAGCATACAATGTATGATCACTGAACTGTCCAATGATCTAATAAGGCAATTTGGATTGGCATGTTGATGTGGTAACAGGCACTTGTTTATTGCATAATATTAGTGCCTTTTAATCTGTACACATTTACCATTTAAATATGCCTGATCTTGAGTTGTTTCTTGTCAGATAATCATAAGCTCCTTAACATGGACAAAAAAATTCCTGTGTTTGCGTCACCTCTCAAGACAAGCTGTGCAAGAACAGTAAATATATCTTCAGTTGGCGTGTCTCGAGCTGCTACTTTGTTGGGCTTGGAGGAGAATACCCTTTCAACACAATTTTTTGGACATGTGGGGGATAAGCTGGGCACAAGAATAAATTTTGAGCAGGAAAATCCAGAACAGAGGCTTGGTATTGCATCTTATCCAACAGAAAACCAAGTGCACAAGGAACCACACCGGCCATTTGAGCTTTCTAATAACACAATTTCTGATTCTGGTGAGCATTCTATCAGATTCAGTACCGCCGGAGGCAGATCAATGGCTATTTCTAGTGATGCACTTGAGCGCGCAAAAAGCCTTCTGGGTGAATCAGATCTCGTGGTTTCAACAAATAATTTAGTAGGCTACCCTTTGGGATCTGCTTGTAATGATAAGATGCAAAATTCAACTGTTGCACCAAAAGAAGGTGGATCTGATTTATCAAAAAGAAGAAGGGTCAGTGGAAGAACCGAACTTGCAACATTTTCCCACCAGGCAATGTCTGATAGGAAGCACACTGGATCCTTTGGAAATGCTGTATCTGATATCCATCCAACTAGTGAAAACACCAATAAGTTTCATGTTGGGAGTCGTTCAACCAGTGAAATTCCAAAGATCATGAAGCCTTCTTCCAGGTGTTTATCTGAAACTGACAACACAAATGACACTAAAGATAAGACCCGGCAACTCCATATGCCAGCTGGAGCGTTGGTTGACATCAGTAACTTCATGGGTGCACATTCTGGAAATATTGACCATGTTGTTAATGAGAAGAGAAGAATTGGGGGAAGAAACTCCGCATCTTCCTTTAAACGGCCCCGCTCTTCCAGGTCCTTTGATTTGCATCCCTGTTAGCAAGCTGTAAACTCCTATGCCATGCTTCTGATATGCCTTTGCTGACAATGGTTAGGTTCATCACGCCTATAAGCACCAACAAACAGTCCTCTGCTGGTAAGCTGATTGATTACATATATAAGCCTGTCTCAAATTCATTCCTACTTGATTGGTTTAACTATTGTGTACAGGAGTACCCAAACTACCACCAACTCAGATCACTTCCTGTCGAACAAAGCTGTCTGCATCTTATCCTTTTCAACATGAAAGGAAAACTTGGAAAGAGTATTTCGGTGGTCTTCCCTGCTTCAATTGTTTGGTACAATGCGATGCATATAATTTCCGCAGGTGCACTATATTCCCCACTTTGTTAAATGCTAACTTAAATCTTGTGACCAGACGGAACGTATAACAGATGAAGTGAAGCTCATGGATGCAAAAGGAGCAGGGAAGTACAAGTTTCACAATATGAATACTGGTGCAGAAGAATTTCAGAAGTTGCTGATTGCCTGTGGGGCTTCATTGACATATGCAACTAAAGAGTAGGCATCATTCTTGAACTAAATGCCATATATTTCACTAGTCCATTGACCTTTTGATGTCAGAATAACTCCCTTTTTGCTAAGTTTTTCTTAATATGTGAAATGTCTGATCATTACATTTCCTGTTTCATCACTTCATGTGTTTTTCGTTTATAACATTTGAAAATTCTTTCCATGGTCTCCTCTGCATTGTATCTGTTGCTGCACCATGTTAAGATTAAACTATAATGATTTCACGTTCTGCTGCATGTATGATGCTAATAAAACCATGCTGTTGTGATCCCTGGGCATACCATAGAGTTAGGCTGGAGATTCTCCAAATATTAAGTACATCCTAAACATCAAATCACTTGAATCTTCCTGTTTTAGATGGGTGAACAATCACTATAAATGGATCGTATGGAAACTTGCTTCACTTGAGAGGTGCTATCCAACTAAAGCTGCTGGCAAATTCTTGACAGGTGCTAATGTTTTAGACGAGCTGAAGTATAGGTGAGATAATTGACATGCCTTTTCTACCATTTCAATTGTATTGATGCATATGATTTAATTCATGAAAACTCATGCATGCTAGGTATGACAGAGAAGTGAACAATGGCCATCGATCAGCCATAAAGAAAATTTTAGAAGGAAATGCTTTGCCATCTTTGATGATGGTGCTGTGCATTTCAGCTATTTATTCCCATCCTGATGTAAATAAGTTAGAGGCTGTCGGGACAGATGGAAATGAAAACAGTATCGACAATAAAAGCTTGTTAGCTGCTAAAAGAAACATGCCTGCACACATTGAATTAACTGATGGATGGTACGTGGTTGCATCATCCTTATTGTGATCAGATGAAACTGAAAGATATCAGCAGTTCTCAGTGTCTGCCTTTTCACAGGTATGCACTAGAAACGTCATTAGACGTGGCACTTTCAGAACAACTACAGAAAAGAAAGCTTTTTATAGGACAAAAGCTTCGGGTACTATTCTGTTTTCGCTTTCTCTTGTCACAAGGACACGGTTATAATTACTGTTTAACATATATGACTCAATATGTGTTTCGTTTCGCTAGATATGGGGAGCTTCTTTGTGTGGTTGGACTGGGCCTGTGTCATTTCATGAGGTTTGCCTGCTCCTTCACCTTTATTAGCTGCAAAAATGAAAACAATATAAGCAAATTTTTGTGACCTTTTATTCAGGCATCTGGCACCGTCAAATTGACGGTCCATGTGAATGGCAGTTATCGTGCAAGATGGGATGATCCTTTGGGATTCTGTATGCACTTTTACTACAAGGCTGAATATTTGTTACATACTGTTTTGCTTATCCCTTTCAAACTGATGGATTCTCTTGATGACCTCTTACAAATATTTCAGGCAAGCATGTTGGACCCCCACTGGCGTTCAAGTGCATAAAAGCTTCTGGTGGCCGAGTCCCTAGGACACTGGTAGGAGTTGCAAGAATATATCCTATTTTGTACAAGGAGAGGTATACAACTGGATGCAGACTAAAAACATTACCAAAGATGTTCCACGGGCCCATACTTAATAAGTTAATTGCTTAATTCAGGTTGCCTGATGGTTGTTCTATTGTGAGATCTGAAAGGATGGAAAGAAAGGCGCTACAACTGTATCACCAGAGGTACTTATTTATGTCACTGACACTGTAGCCAATATGATGCAATTGAAACATGCATCACAACTTAAATTGAAATGTCATCTATCAAGTAGATATTTACCAGTACAAGTGTTGTCTTGAGAAGTTACCTGTACAAATACTGTTACATGCCTCGTGTGTTAGGGCATATATCTGTTTTTACTAATTTTTGACCATAATGTTATACATGGTTTATGTACTGGTGACTAAGGTTGTCAGAATCAGGGTACTAGGTAGTATCCTTCTTTAGTCAGCAGTATCTAATCTTAGGATCAGATTGTGTAGCTCCATGATACTATATGATTTCTTTTATTTTGACAAAAAAAATCTAAATATTATAGGAAAATGACTTAAATAGATTATCTAGTCTAGCTGTGTAAAAAAAATATCAATTCTATGCATGCACACTTAAAGTAGACTGCAGCATCGAGATTTCATGTGACTAGGAGATCATTGGGCTTTGAATTTCAATCTATGCATGCATGCGGGCTGCAGCCCGCTGCTGCACATAGCTAATGACTTCACGTTGTGCGAATCCATGTTGTTTTTTTCGTTGGCATGGGCAATTCCAGCAATTTTACGAGTTTGATCGTGGTCCTACTGTGATTCTACTGGATTTGATCCAGGTTACTATCCATATCGTTTCCTCTCGGTAGGGTCATAGTATCGTGTGATACCCTAATCTTTATCGTGATACTCGCAGCCATGCTGGTGATGGCTATGGTAACCTGTCGATATTATTTAACTTTTGGACAGCATTTCCCTGATAAAAAGAATCCGCATGAGCAGATATAACTCATGTTGCATAGGATCATTTGAATACATTTATGCTAGAGCCCTGAAATCGTGTAAGTAAAAACTTGTACTCCCTCCGATCCAAAATAAGTGTCTCAGCTTTGAACTTAGGTTAATTCAATCTTAGTTCAAAGCTAAGACACTTATTTTGGATCGGAGGGAGTAGTAGGTTTTTCGTCGATAAGGCCTGCAACATGAAAGGTCGCAGCCACGAAGGGTCAATATGGTTCTTTTGTTTTAAATCTAGTACCGCTCCTTTTAAATGCCACTGCAATGATTGTTACCTTCTCATGTAGAGTATCTAAGATCGCAGAAGACATTATGTCTGAACAAGATGAAAACTGTGCCATCACTGATGACAGCGAGGAAGGGGCGAAAATTTGCAAAATGCTAGAGCAGGCGGCTGAGCCTGAAGTTATGATGGCTGGCCTGACCTCAGAGCAGATAATATCTTTCTCATCTTATCAAACAAAGCAAAAGGTATGCACAATTATCCCCCGCATCCACCAACTAGTACTTGGGAAGCTGCGGAATTTATGCCATTATATTTCAGGAAGCTAGGCAAAACGAAGTAGCTAAGAAGGTCGAAAATGCTCTGGAAGTTGCTGGCCTTAGTTCAAGAGATGTTATGCCATTTTTGAAAGTGAGGGTGACGAGCCTTGCTCACAAAATCTCTGCTACAAAAACCATCAACAAGGAAGGGCTAATAACAATTTGGAACCCTACTGAGAAGCAAGTATGTTACAATTTTTATTCTCCGTTGAAAATAGAAGAAAGACTATTCGGTGTTGTATCATTGAAACAAACTACAAATGTTGCATTTTATTTTTTACGGCTATGGTGCTGTATGTTTTCTTGACCAAGACTAATGTTTATTAACTTTATTTGCTTTGGATTATTCCCCAAACACTGTACTTATGAGCTCCCAAAAATTAGCCTACACCTTATTACATTTCACTGTTTCTTCTCACAGAAAGCCGACCTGGTGGAGGGACAAGTTTACATCGCCACAGGATTGCTGCCTTCTGCCCACTGTACTAACATTCTTTACTTGCATGCTAGAGGATCATCTACAGTGTGGAAGCCATTAGCATCGGCACAGGCTGCAGATTTTCAGTAAGAGTCCACTGCACAGTATCCTCTGACTGTATTGTTCAAAATTAACCACGCTTCTTATTGCAGACCATTTTTTACCCCACGTAAGGCGGTTGAACTGTCATTGATTGGTGAGGTACCACTTGCAAGGTTAGTCTAGTGATACTGGAGAAAGGTGATCTGTTGAATCTGTCAATCTGGGGTCAATGTAATAATGAATCTCCTAATGGGTAGTCTTTCTTGCAGTGAATTTGACATTGCAGGTGTTGTTTTGCATGTCGGCGATGTTTACTTATGCAGCAACCAGAAAAGGCAGTGGCTCTTTTTGACAGATGGATCTAAATTTATCTCGGCATCGCAGTCCACAGTGCAAGATGATTGTCTTCTAGCAGTTAGCTTTTCTTGCTCATCTGCCAGCGATGATGGTGCCTTTTTCAGTTATGCCCTTTCTGGAAATACAGTAGGTTATCTCAGACTCTGGTCTTTATTCCAAGTTGATGGTTCTTCCAAGTCTGAATTTTATTGGTCCCATATGTCACCATCAACATATTGAAACCTTTGCACTAAACAATACCTCATGAATTCAGTGTGTAGACATTTGAAACTGTACTGTATTGCCAGCAAAAAAAATGCGGTGTCTACTTCATTGTTCAACTTTTATACATTTATAAAGCAAGTGCAGCTTTAGCTTACTGTACCTCTACCTCTGTTGCTCAGGTTGGTTTCAGTAACTTGGTCAAGCGACAGAAGGATCAGACGAGGCGCATATGGGTAGCCGAGGCAACACAGAGCTCTACATATACTCTTTCCCATGAGATCTCAAAAAAATCGCATCTTAAGGAAGCTGCAACATGTGCTGAGAAATGGGCTTCAAGTTCTTTTGATGTAAGTTTCTTCAGATTAGGGGTCACATTCATTTTTGAGATTTTCTGATCTGTTGTAACTAACTGTTGTGCTGCAATATGAATGGCCCCTTTCAGAAAATCCAGCAGCTAAAGGAAAAGGTTTTATGCATAATTGGTGATAGCGGTGGCTGACGTACTATGGAATAATGAAGGCTGCTGCTTTTGGAAGTAATGTAAGAAAATGTTCGAAGTTGTGCAGAGTTTACTGTCCACAGTGGATGCTCATTGGTAGTGAAGCGATATCGGCGTAACAAAGATACCTATTTATTATGCCTATGCACTTTATAGGTACAAAGTTTAGGCCACACTGTTTGTAGCTGGATTCTTTTTAATTCTCCATAAGTACCTATTCGTTTCTCCACATTTGCCAACTGCATGTTTAGTAATTAATACCTGTGTTGCAGAGATTGCGAGGCGGAGCATTACAGATCAGCTAAACTTGTGGAGCAAATGCGATTACCCTTGACTGACAAGCACTTCTTGAATACTCAAGATGACAGCCACAGGGATTGGAATCAATATACATCAACCGGGAGACGAACATGACAGGAAATTTATGATTCAGGCTTCGACCGATGATGCTCACGTCCCCCTCGTGAGTCGTGACTGAATCTTTGGCTGTTCAGCTGGCAGCCAAGATTGCCCGCGCCCTTACCGAAAAAGGGTTTCCCCCCGCTTTGTATTCCAAAGCAAACCACCATTGACACATCGCAATGCTGGGGCGAGCAGCACATCAAGCCCAAAGAAAAAGAAGAAGAAAGGAAGAAAAAAACCATAAACGGCAAAGATACAAGATATCAAAGGAGCCACTAACAAGACTCGAATGCACCAAGCACAAGCTTGAACATCGAAGCCCTCGGCGAACAGGAGCCAGCACAGGCCGCGACTAAGCCGAAGTAGATCCCGCTGCAGGAGGATTGTCACGCTCCGTCATCCCCCTTGAGCCAAGCCATCCGGTCCGCCATCCGTCTCTACCTCCGAAGAGAGCCAAAGGACCAACAGGTTGCCAGGAGGGGACTACAAGCACGACTATCGTACCAGGCAGCCGCACTGCCGAGCATCGCCAACGCTGCGCGCCGGCACCAACTTCAACCGCAAGTGGCCGAGCATGGACACCACTGACGATATCCGGCAGCCACCTCCCATGCCAAAGCCTCGACCACCACTCCGCCGCTCCAAGGTGGTGTCTTCAAGAAGAAAAACGACGCCGGAGCGCCGTCACCACCCAATTCGGAGATTTGGGGCTTTCACCCGGGACGAGGAAGGGAGGGCGAGGGGGGGATTGCGAAGCCGCCTTCAAGAAGGGGAACGACGCCGGAGGGCCGCCGGCATCGTGGCCGTAGCCAAGGGGTTTCCCCCAATCCATCCCCCGAGAGGAAGCACCATCGCCAGATCTGCTCCAAGGGCAAACGGGGAATCCCCAGGAGCCAGCCACGCTCGCTGCCGATCCGCCGCCCACGCGGACAGGAGTGGCGCTTCTCGCATCAGCATCAGCCACCCGCCGAAGGGGGGCCGACGCGCTCCACCAGTGGCCGCCGCCACCACGCCAGGCGCAACCGCGCGGAACAGAGCACCACCGAGCCCAACGCGCCGCCGCCAGGCACCGGCCCCGCCACCGCCGCTCGCCGCCGCGCCGTCACGCCCTCGGCCAGCGCCATGCCGCCGCCCGCTGACCCCGACCCGCGTCGGCCCTAGCGAGCAGGGGAAGGAAGGCCCCGCCGCCGTCGAGGCTGACCGGGCTTCGCTCGTCAGCACGAGCCGACGGCAGCGAGGGAGGAGTCGAGGAGGAGGGGGGCCTGCGACCGGCGGCTAGGGTTTCCCCTCCGCGTCGCTCGCGGGAGCGACCGGGGGGGAGGGGAGGGGAGGGGAGGGGGAGACACTGCTAGTTCAGTACTGGCCCGCGCCCTTCAACTTCAGCAGGTCTCCTTCCTCACGGACAACCTCTCTCGCGAAGATGGCCGCTTCCAGGAACATCATTGGCAGCAGCATAAATGCTTGGGCGGTGTACTAATGCTGGTGTACCAAGCTAAATGTTTTTGAGACAAGACACTTTCATGAGAGATGAGTATCATGGATTTTTTATCATGATGTTGTTTTCTTGTATGCTACTCCTCTGTACCTACATTTTGGTAGAGGTAGTAAATTATTAAAAAATAAAGAAGGAAAGCTTCATTGGTGAAATTCCCGCGTCACACTTGCGCCTAGCTAGATCCAGCTTCATCTCTACCGGAATCATCCCCATGACAACAGGCTAACCCTAGATGGGTTTCGGGAGAGGGAGGTTTCTGGTGTAATAGACAAAGATGTGACCGTTAGGGCCACTCATTGCATGAACCCATGCCTGCAGTTGCATGTAATGTGAACCACATTGTTGTAAAAAACCCGTAATGATCCACATGCTTGTTTATGGAAAGGAAAAAAAAACATAGTTTCCACGGTAATATAAACGATGCATCCAAATTGGCCAGCTGCTTGAGAGTTTTGTCAGCAAAACTAACATCTCAGTCTCACTTGTGAGCGCTGTTACTCGCCACAGATTTAAAAAATGTGGCAAGTCAATATTCAGTACCATCCAACCAGCCAGCATTTAGCATTTGCTAAAACAAAAACAAAAAAAACCATACCATCAAACTCAACACAACGTATACAAGTAGTGAGTGTCAAAATCTCAGACCATTTGGAAATTTACAAATGTTTCACATTCGCGAAAAACAACACAACTAATCTTTTTCTCCGTGAAAACAACTGTTTTGCATCAAACTATAGATTTCTTCCAAGAGTAGCTTCTATGTTTTTTTTTGTTTGCCACGTGACATGTACTTCCCATGTCGGAAAATTTCAACGTTTATGTAAATATAAAGTTGCCAAGCCTAACTTTAGTTTTGCCACAATATCTTAGGCATATGTTTGGTCCACTACCACATATTTGGCTTGCCACATTTTCTTCGTACATGGTTCAAATGTCGCAAGCTCAATTTTTTGGCCAAATATTGCCATACTTACAGTAGACATTTTATCCGCCACACTTTTTGTGGCAACCTCAACTTGTCTAGAATTAGTTGTAGCAATGTTTGCGAGCACCAAGCATGCCCCTTTGCACAATTTTGTTATGGGCTTGCTTTTAAGTTCTTGCTCTTTTTGCATTTCGGCTAAAAGAATATTTAGGTATTTTAACCTCACCTCAATAAACAGATTTTGGAAGCATACGAGAATACACCTCAAAACATGTTTCTTAATCTCCTGCCATTTCTTGAAACCTCTTCAAAACCTTTTGACGCGCATTGGAGAGCTTTTCATTGTTGTTTTAGTTAGTACTGTTTTATATTTTGCATAGAAAAGCATCCGTAGATATTTTGTACCTTCTTAGTAATTAGAGTTTTGGAAGCATTTTGAGAAAACACCTTCACCTATTCTTGTATTCCTATTTTGGGGCACCTTCAATATTTTTGACACACAGTGTTTCCTTAATCTTTGGACAACACTTAGTCAGTGCCATGTGGGGCAAGCCCCTGATCGTCCACCTCCCCGGTCGCCCGATCACACTTAAATGTAAGATCTAGACCGTTTGATCATTGTAGAAAACCTTACACGCAACATTTCCTCATGTTTATGCAACATGATCGGAAACTTGAATAAATCCACAAGGCATATAAAAAAACATATAAAATGTTGCAACATTTCAAATACGTCCTTGCAACAATTATTTTTAAGTATGAACATATCCCCATTGGTCGTAGCCATTGTCGAGAAAAAGTATCACACATATGCAACATAGAAAGCCAAAGTTTGCAACATTGCAAAAAATACTTGTGCTACATAAACACAACGTTCATGTTATTGGTAGATGACACTAAAGAATCATCACACACGTGTATGCAGCAAACCCAAAACGAGCTTGTAACATGTCGAATGAACATACACAACATCAACCCCCATAATCACTAACCTTTCACCATCAACATTTTTATCCCTAACTTCGCCGCCTCGGGGCAAGTGACGATGAATCTAGCCACCCCTTCCATTATCCAAGTCAAGCTTTCCCATGACTTCATCTATAGCAATGACATTGGAGAACACCAATAGGTGGAGTCAAAGAAGCAATGCAGGAGGAAGAACCACCAAGTAAAAGCATGAGAGTTGAAGGAGGATCTTCGTAGGGATCACACAAAGAGGGCACCAGAGAGGCACACGAAAGAATGTAGAGAAGGAGAAGAGGCAGTGAGCTATAAAGCATGAAGGATGAGAGCGTGTAGACGGGGGAGGAGGGGGGGGGGGGTTTACACTGGAAGAGGCCAAGGAATGCTACGATGGTGCGACTTGTCAAGTCGCTCTGTAGTTGATGCAATCAACAAAGCAGATTGTGTCATTTCCTTAACTCTTTTCTAGATACCTTCATTTTTTTAAACCTTTATTTAATAAAAAAAGTTTGGAAATAACAATATGTTATAAATAAAGTAAACACAATTCAATAAGGTATAAAATGGGTTAGAAATAAGTTTATTTGAGGCCTTATGGTGTTGTACATTTAGTGGGAGGAGACGTTTTCGTCGACTATGAAGACGTATGTGGGGACTTCGTCAATCTCAAGGTGTTGTGCAGTTGGGAATCGTTGCATGGAAAACAAAAAAATTTCTACGCACATGCAATGATCTATCCATGGAGATGCATAGCAACGAGGGGGAGAGTGTGTCTACGTACCCTCGTAGACCGTAAGCGGAAGCGTTTCATAACGCGGTTGATGTAGTCGAACTTTCTTCGCGCTCCACCGATCGAGTACCGAACGTACGGCACCTCCGAGTTCTGCACACGTTCAGCTCGGTGACGTCTCTCGCCTTCTTGATCCAGCAAGACGTCGAGGTAGTAGATGAGTTCCGTCAGCACGACGGCGTGGTGACGGTGATGGTGAAGTGATCTCCGCAGGGCTTCGTCTAAGCACTACAAAAATATGACCGAGGTAGTAAACGATGGAGGGGGGCGCCGCACACGGCTAGGCAATTGTCTTGTTGTGCTAGGCGCCCCCCTCCAACATATATATAGGTGGGGGGGGGGGGGGGGAGGAGGGAGCAGCCAGGAGGGCGCCCCAAGTAGGCCGAATCCTACTTGGGTCCTCCCAAGTGGCACCCCCCCTTCTTTATTTGCCGGAGGGGGAAGGAAAGAGACGAGGAGAGGGAAGGAAGGGGGAATCATATTCCCTCTCTTTCCTTTCCCTTCCCCCTTTTTCCTTCTCCATCTTGGCCGGCCCATATGGGGGGCGCACCAGCCCCTTGTGGCTGGTGCGTTTCCCCTCTTGGCCCATAAGGCCCATATCTTTTGCCGGGGGTGCCCGGAACCCCTTCCGGTGACCTGATATGTACCCGGTACCCTCCGGAACACTTCTGGTGTCCGAATACCATCGTCCTATATATCAATCTTTACCTCTCGACCATTTCAAGACTCCTTGTCATGTCCGTGATCTCATCCAGGACTCCGAACAACATTCGGTCACCAAATCACATAACTCATATAATACTATATCGTCATCGAACGTTAAGCGTGCGGACCCTACGGGTTCAAGAACTATGTAGACATGACCGAGACACCTCTCCGGTCAATAACCAATAGCGGAACCTGGATGCTCATATTGGCTCCTACATATTCTACGAAGATCTTTATCGGTCGAACCGTTATGACAACATACGTAATTCCCTTTGTCCATCGGTATGTTACTTGCCCGAGATTCGATCGTCGGTATCTTCATACCTAGTTCAATCTCGTTACTGGCAAGTCTCTTTACTCATTTTGTAATACATCACCTCGTGACTAACTCCTTAGTCGTTTGCTTGCAAGCTTATGATGTATATTACCGAGAGGGCCCAGAGATACCTCTCCGATACTCGGAGTGACAAATCCTAGTCTCGATCTATGCCAACTCAACAAAAACCTTCGGAGATACCTGTAGAGAATCTTTATAATCACCCAATTACGTTGTGACATTTGATAGCACACAAGGCATTCCTCCGGTATCCGGGAGTTGCATAATCTCGTAGTCGAAGGAATATGTATTTGACATGAAGAAAGCAATAGCAATAAACTGAACAATCAATATGCTAAGCTAACGGATGGGTCTTGTCGTGATCCCGTTATCAAATGACAACACATGTCCATAGTTAGGAAACCTTAACCATCTTTGATCAACGAGCTAGTCTAGTAGAGGCTTACTAGGGACACAGTATTTGTTTATGTATTCACACATGTATTTAAGTTTCCGATCAATACAATTCTAGCATGAATAATAAACCTTTATCATGAAATAGGGAAATATAAAATAACAACTTTATTATTGCCTCTAGGGCATATTTCCTTCAGTCTTCCACTTGTACTAGAGTCAATAATCTAGTTCACATCACCATGTGATTTAACACCCATAGTTCACATCGCCATGTGACCAACACCCAAAGAGTTTACTAGAGTCAATAATCTAGTTCACATCACCATGTGATTAACACCCAAAGAGTACTAAGGTGTGATCATGTTTTGCTTGTGAGAGAAGTTTAGTCAATGGGTCTGCCACATTCAGATCCGTATGTATTTTGCAAATTACTATGTCTACAATGCTCTGCATGGAGCTACTTTAGCTAATTGCTCCCACTTTCAATACGTATCCAGATTGAGACTCAGAGTCATCCAGATTGGTGTCAAAGCTTACATTGGCGTAACCCTTTACGACGAACTCTTTATCACCTCCATAACCGAGAAACATTTCCTTATTCCTCTAAGGATAATTTTGACCGCTGTCCAGTGATCCACTCCTGGATCACTTTTGTACCCCCTTGCCAAACACGTGGCAAGGCACACATTAGGTCTGGTACACAACATGGCATGCTTTATAGAACCTATGGCCGAGGCATAGGGAATGACTTTCATTCTTTCTCTATTTTTCTGCCGTGGTCTGGCTTTGAGTCTTACTCAACTTCATACCTTACAACTCAGGCAAGAACTCTTTTCTTTGACTGATCCATTTTGAACTACTTCAAAATCTTATCAAGGTATGTACTCATTGAAATTCTCATCAAGCGTCTTGATCTATCTCTATAGATCTTGATGCCCAATATGTAAGTAGCTTCACCGAGGTCTTTCTTTGAAAAACTCCTTTCAAACTACCCTTTATGCTTTCCAGAAAATTCTACATCATTTCCGATCAACAATATGTCATTCACATATACTTATCAGAAATGTTGTAGTGCTCCCACTCACTTTCTTGTAAATACAGGCTTCATCGTAAGTCTGTATAAAACCATATGCTTTGATCACCTCATCAAAGCGTATATCCCAACTCCGAGATGCTTGCACCAGTCCATAAATGGATCACTGGAGCTTGCACACTTTGTTAGCACCTTTAGGACTGACAAAACCTTCTGGTTGCATCATATACAACTCTTCTTTAAGAAATCCATTAAGGAATGCAGTTTTGACATCCATTTGCCAGATTTCATAAAATGCGGCAATTGCTAACATGATTCGGACAGACTTTAAGCATCGCTACGAGTGAGAAAATCTCATCGTAGTCAACACCTTGAACTTGTCGAAAACCTTTTGTGACAAGTCGAGCTTTGTAGATAGTAACACTACCATCAGCGTCTGTCTTCCTCTTGAAGATCCATTTATTCTCTATGGCTTGCCGATCATCGGGCAAATCCACCAAAGTCCACACTTTGTTCTCATATATGGATCCTATCTCAGATTTTATGGCCTCAAGCCATCTATCAAAATCTGGGCTCATCATAGCTTCTTCATAGTTCGTAGGTTCGCCATGGTCTTATAACATGACTTCCAGGACAAGATTACCGTACCACTCTGGTGCAGAACGTGTTCTGGTCGACCTACGAAGTTCTGTAGTAATTTGATCTGAATTTTCATGATCATCATCATTAGCTTCCTCTCTGGTTGGTGTAGGCATCACGGGAACTGTTTTCTGTGATGTGCTACTCTCCAATTCGAGAGAAGGTACAACTACCTTGATACGTCCATTTTGCATCATGTTTACCTACTGTTATTTATGATGTTTTTATGCATAATAATGCTTTTTGGAGTAATTCTAATGTCTTTTCTCTCATAATATGCAAGGTACACACAAAGAGGGAGAATTCCGGCAGCTGGAAATCTGGACCTGGAAAAGCTACGTCAGGCCACCTATTCTGCACAACTCCAAATGAGCTGAAACTTCACGAGGATTTTTTATGGAATAAATAAGAAATACTGGAGCAAATAACCACCGGAGGGGGGCCACCTGGTGAGCACAAGACACCAGGGCACGCCTGGCCCCCCAGGCGCGCCCTGGTGAGTTGTGCTCAGCCCAGCCCACCTCCGGTGCCCATCTTCTGGTATATAAGTCATGTTGACCTAGAAAAAATAAGGAGAGGACTTTCAGGACGTAGCGCCGCCGTCTCGAGGTGGAACTTGGGCAAGAGCACTTTTTCCCTCCGGCGGAGCGATTCCGCCGGGGGAACTTCCCCCCCGGAGGGGGAAATCATCGTCATCATCATCACCAACAACTCTCCCATCTTGGGGAGGGCAATCTCCATCAACATCTTCATCAACACCATCTCCTCTCAAACCCTAGTTCATCTCTTGTGTTCAATCTTTGTACCGGAACTATAGATTGGTGCTTGTGGGTGACTAGTAGTGTTGATTACATCTTGCAGTTGATTACTATATGGTTTATTTGGTGGAAGATTATATGTTCAGATCCAATATGCTATTTAATACCCCTCTTATCTTGAGCATGATTATCATTTGTGAGTAGTTACTTTTGTTCTTGAGGTCACGGGAGAAATTGTGACGACCCCGGCTTAATCGTGCACTAATCATACACGCAAATGCGCACGATCAAGCCTAAGGACTCACTTGAAGATATCACAACACAACTCTAAAACATAAAATAAAGTCATACAAGCTTAATATTACAAGCCAGGGCCTCGAGGGCTCGAATACATAGCTCGATGGCATACAAGCGTCAGCGGAAGCATTAGATATCTGGGTACAGATATATTACATAGAGAGAATTAGGCCTTCACAGAGGCGGGGTAAAATAAAATACTACGATCGAAAGGCGTAGGCCTCCTGCCCTGGACCCTCCGATCCTACTCCTGGTCGTCGAACGGCTCCTCGTAGTAGTAGTACTCGCCAGGCGGGTAGTAGTACTGGTCGTCGGCTGGGGCTTCTGGCGCAGGGGCTCCGTCGTCTGGTGGCATCAAATGGAATATGGGGAAAAAAAAGAAAATAAAGCAAACGTGAGTACTCATCCGAAGTACTCAGCAAGCAAGGATCTACACTACATATGCATCATTGTCAAAGGAATGGCTGTATATGTGGACTGGGCTGCAGAAATGCCAGAATAGAGGGGGAAAGCCTAGTCCTATCGAAGACTAGCATCTTCAACAATCTTCAGTAGTCTTTCAGCATGAGGAGAGAGCAGATTACATAAGTAAAGTAGTAGTAGTGGTATCATCAACCTCGACCTGAGATCCTTTCTCGACTCCCTGCGAGAAAGCAATCCCAGAGCCGTACTATCCAATTCTCACCACATGTTCTAGTTGTACCGATCGGGATACAACTCCGAGTGTCCGTTACCGTAGGACAGGCTATCGATAGAAGTTTCTTCCCTGCAGGGGTGCACCAACTTACCCACCACGCTCGCTTAACTCCGGCCGGACACACTTTTCTGGGTCATGCCCGGCCTCGGCTAAGCAACACGCCGCAACCCGACCAAATACCTAACAGAGAGGTCAGCACGCCGGACTAACCTATGCCCCCAGGGGTCTTGGGCCATCGCCCCGGGAACTCCTGCACGTTACGTGCACCGCTGGTGAGCAGACCTAGCAACCCCTTATACAAGCGCGGTTGCGTTCCCAGTCCAACCCAGCGTGTGCCGCATCAGTCGCTGACGTCCATTAAGCTCCGGCTGAAGTATACGACGCAGAACGCCCATACTATGCCCACGTGATGGTTAGTGCTATCGGGCCAGAGGCCCCTCGGATCAAATATCCAAACCGTAGTGGATTAGGAGCGCGCAGAAACGAGCAGAGACTCACGATCGATGTGACCCCGTCGCCCCGTCTCGAGGACTTGCGGCAAGGGCTAAGAATGCCCGGCCACGCCTCGTAGTTATCTCGCGGGCACCATCCAGGTCAACCCGACTCCACATCACTTCGCAATAAGCTCGCGCGGGTACCCCTCAGGGCCGACCCGTCTTTAGTATCGTGGTTCATAGTCAAGTCATAATATCCAAGGTAACTGTGTGTCTGACACCGAAGGGAACCATGAGGAATCACCCTCGATGGAGTTCCCGCTCGATGTTATCATCAAGGTGAACGAAGGAGGAATCACCCTCGAGGTCCACACTTGAGAGGTTGCGCGACGATGTCGTTATCGGGGGTGGTGTAGGAGGAATCACCCTCGCTTACCACGATCGAGTAACTAACCTACAAGGTTAACATCAGAAGTGCTAACGAGGTATCACCCTCGGCATTCGACGGTAACCCAGCAGTGTCGGCAACTAAGGGGTAGTGATGTGCGGTGCCAGGGTCTGGTCTTCAATCCCGATGATCGGGTCTTCTGATATCCAGCAGGGCAGTCGGGATCAAGTGGAGGTCTCTGTCGTGTCTCTACCCACCCTATACTAAGCAGTCTAGGATAACCAGTAAGGTAACAAAGCAGGGTACAATAATCAGGCTATGCAGCAGATATAGGAAAACAGTAGCAGTAGCAGTTCTAATGTAAGCATAAGAGAGAAGAGAATAGACGATATAGGCATGCTCAAAATGGGGGTGCTTGCCTGTTTGCTCGGGGGCAAGGGCAAGGTCTTCAGTAGTATCGTCAGGGACGTAGTCGTACTCCTGTGCGGCGTCTGCCTCGGGAGCTACGTCAACGTCGGGGTCTACCGAGAGAGAAGAGGGGGAAGAAACAGGTAAACATAATGCAAACAAATGCAATACGGTGCGTGTGATGCTATGATGCAGTGCAGGGTTGCCTAATTATGCATCTAAATCATTTTAGTTATTTTTAAAATTATTCTAGGATTTAATATCCGACGTGTGTGCACTATTCATCTGCCGGATTCGGGTCCGGAGTTACGAGTTCTTCTACGTAGGAGGTTCCGATGGAGAAACAGACGGCACGATCAGACTCGTCTCGTCGTTCTGAGCAACTTTCATGTTTTAACTTTTTCGATCCGAGCTACGGTTTAAAAGTTATTAATTTTTAAAGATTATTTGAATTTTCTGAAATTTATTTATTTACAGAAAATGAATTATGACGTCAGCATGACGTCAGCGGTCAACAGCGCCGCTGACCAGTCAAATATGACATGTGGGTCCAGTGGGACCCACATGTCAGCCTTTGTTTAGGCTAATCAGTGGATTAATTTAATTACCAGGGTTAATTAGGGGGTGGACCCCACATGTCAGTGAGACATTAGGTTAATCTAATTAGTTTCTAATTAATTAAATCTTTAATTAGGTTAATTAGTCGCGGGGCCCATATGTCAGCGGCCGTAGTTGCCACGTCATCATGGTTGACTTGGTCAACAGGTCAACACGGGCCCCTGGGCCCACGGGTCAGTGACCCAGGGCGACACACGTGGCGGCCACGTCGGCGCCGGCGCCGGAGATTGCTCCGGCGACCAATTTCGCGGCGGCCGCTCGCCGGAGTTCGTCGGATTTGCGTTTTAGCGCACCATTTCGCGCGCGGTTGACAGCGTTCGAACGAGGACTCGACGCCGCGTCCATCTATGGTGTCGGAACGGACCGGGGAGGCCTAACGTGACGGCGGCGTCCTCATCGGCGGCGATGGAAACTCGGTCGTGCTCGGGTTCGAGCATAGGGGCTCGCCCGAGCCAAGCTGCTGCTTGCAAGCGACGCGCATGACCACCAGAAGCTCGGCGGTGCCACCAACGCGGTGTGAGGTGCACTGCAGCGAAGGCTGTGAGCTCGCCAGCGGCGACCATGGTGCGGCCATGGTGATAAGGTGGCTACGGCGAAGAACGCAGCGCGAGGAGAGAAGAGGAGGGAGGGAGGAGCTCACCGCGCGGTCACGTAAGACCCGTGGATGCTTTGGAGCTGCAGAGGCGTCGCCGGAGACGACGAAGAATGGCGGCGACCGAGGAGGAAGACGACGGCGCGAGCTTGATGCTGAGGCACCCAGCTCCTCCAGGCGGTGCCAGTCGAAGCAGCAGTCGCCTGCGGAGCTGCGGGGCACGGAGAGGCGGCGTGGGGAGGCCAGTGGCCACGGCGGCGGCGATTCGTGGCGACGGTGGCGTTCGGCCACCGGATCTGAGGAGGGGAGAGGAGGCGAGGCGAGTGAGGGAAAGAGGGGAGGAGTGCGCAGGCGACCAGGGGAGATGGATGGCTCGTCCTTATCTCCTCGCCCGTCAGTGGGGTGGTCGCGCTGTCGCCGTTCGGCCGGTCGGTGCCGGCGCAGCCATGCGCGCGCTGACACGGCATCGGAGAGAGAGGGAGAGAGCTAGGTGATGGGCCAGCTGGGCTGGGCCAATGCACTGTGCACTTGGTCCAGTCCAGCTTTAGTCTTTTTCTTTTATTTCTTTTCCTTTTCTCTTTTCTTTTCTGTTGCGAAATGATTAGGCCACTTAATGTCTTTTGTAAAACAGTGAGTTATGCCACATAAATATGTTGCAATATCTAGCACTGCCAAAAATTGGTTTGGACAGAATTGAAGTTTGTTGGGATTTGATATGATTTTAAATATATCAAATATTCTATTTTTGGGGCTGTTTCATCTCGTTAGAGTCACTTGTCCAACTCCAAATATTTTGATATTGGTTTTAGAAATGTTCCTGGATTATTGGCCATTTAATGAACATTTTCTCAACAGAGTTTGAACAACTTTATATTTCACTTTTGAATTTGAGTTGATTTTCATATGTGAATTTGAATTGGATCATTAACCCTTATGACTTGGCACTGCAAATGATCATGACTTGGCAGTTTTATCAGAGTGTCACAGAGTTTATTACAAGGGGGTGTTACAAGTTCTCCTCCTCTAAAAGAAATTCTCGTCCCGAGAATTTAGGAGGTAGAAGGAAAAAGTCTGGGATATTCTTCCCGAAGATGATCCTCGCGTTCCCAAGTGGCTTCGTCTTCAGTGTGATTCGACCATTGCACTTTTAGGAACTTGGTCGTCTTCTGACGAGTACGACGTTCAGTTTCGTCGAGGATGCGAATCGGATGCTCCTTATAGGAAAGATCATCTTGTAGCTCGAGCATCTCATGATCCACTGCACGGTGCGGGGATTCCTTGAAGCACTTACGGAGTTGCGACACGTGGAGGACATCATGAATATGGGAGAATCGCGGTGGCAACTCCAATTTATATGCCACCTGTCCCCGTCTAGCCACGATGCGGAAAGGACCAATATAGCGAGGAGCTAGCTTGCCCTTAATTCCGAAACGACGGGTGCCCTTCATTGGAGTGACACGAAGATAGGCTTGATCACCAGGTTGATAGATCACACCCCATCGCTTGCGATCATAATTACTCTTCTGACGGTCTTGAGCTGCTTTGAGATTCTCCCGGACAATTTGGACTTGTTCTTCGGCATGCTGAATAATGTCCGGTCCAACAAGAGGTCGTTCCCCAGTTTCTGACCAATTCAGAGGGGTTCGACATTTTCGTCCATAAAGAACCTCAAATGGGGCCATTTTTAAGCTGGCTTGATAACTGTTGTTATAAGAGAACTCGGCATACGGGAGAGATTCCTCCCATTTCTTACCGAAGGATATAACACAGGCTCGAAGCATGTCTTCAAGCACTTGATTAACGCGCTCAACTTGGCCTTGGGATTGGGGATGATAAGCTGAACTCCAGGTAATATGAGTTCCCATTGCTTTCTGGAAACTTTCCTAGAAATGGCCAGTGAAAATGCTGCCACGGTCTGAACTGATTTCCTTGGGAATACCATGGAGTGAAACAATTCTGGAGATATATAGCTCTGCTAACTGACTAGCAGTAATAGTCTCCTTAACTGGCAGAAAATGTGCAACCTTGGAGAGTTGGTCGACGACGACAAGAATGGCATCGTGACCCTTCTGAGACTTGGGAAGACCAGTGATGAAGTCCATTTGCACTTTATCCCACTTCCATAGAGGAATAGGGAGCGGTTGCAGAATTCCAGCAGGTTTCTGATGTTCGGCCTTCACGCGACGACAAACGTCACACTCGGCAACATAACGAGCAATATCTTGCTTCATTCTAGACCACCAGTACCTTTGACGAAGATCTCGATACATCTTGGTACTACCCGGATGGATAGATAGCGGTGTATCATGGGCCTCCTTCATGACTTTGTCAGTCATCAGCTCGAAGCGAGGTACTACAATGCGGTCTCGGAAGTACAAGGTTCCATCTTCAGCAATCGAGAAATCCCTGTACTTTTGGAGGTGAAGCTCTTTCTTCATTAGGCCAATTTCGGCATCTTTAGCTTGCGCAATCTTGACAGCTTTCTCAAGATCTGACTGTATCACAAGGTTATTAAGAGAACCTTGCAGAATAATGCAGAGATTCAGCTTGCGCAATTCTTCATATAGCTGGGGTTGAGCTTGCTTTACCATGAGGTTGCTACAGTAGGACTTGCGGCTCAAAGCATCAGCCAACACATTAGCTTTGCCGGGAGTGTATGAAATTCCACAGTCATAATCGGTGATTGTTTCCAACCAACGCTGCTGACGAAGATTAAGTTCCGGTTGAGTGAACAAGTACTTCAAGCTCTGATGATCGGTGTAAATCTCACATCGATTACCAAGGAGGTAATGACGCCACTGCTTCAAAGCATAAATGACAGCAGCAAGTTCGAGGTCATGCACTGGGTAATTCTCTTCATGTGGACGCAGTTGTCGCGAAGCATAAGCAATAACTCTTCGCTCTTGCATTAGGACACAACCTAGTCCTTGGTGAGAGGCGTCGCAGAAGATCACAAAATCTTTGCGGGAGTCTGGAGGAGCAAGGACTGGAGCAGAAGTCAGCTTGTCCTTGAGGGTCTGGAAGCTTTCCTGACATTTGTCTGTCCACTCAAACTTAACGCCTTTGTGAAGCAGATTAGTCAGGGGCTTGGCAATCTTGGAGAAATTTTCGATGAATCGGCGACAATAACTTGCAAGCCCGAGGAAACTTCTGACTTGCTTGACATTCTTCGGAGGGGTCCAGTCAAGAATAGCCTGAACTCGCTCCGGGTTAACTGCAATACCATCCTTGGAGATGACATGTCCAAGGTAGGTTACCTCGGAAAGCCAAAATTCGCACTTAGAGTACTTGGCATATAATTGGTGCTCTCGAAGTCTCTCCAGAACTAGTCGAAGGTGCTCAGCATGTTCTTCTTTGCTCTTCGAATAAACCAGAATATCATCCAGATATACCACGACGAATTTGTCGAGGTAATCCATGAATATGTAATTCATTAGGCGGGAGAATGTAGCTGGAGCGTTTGTTAAACCAAACGACATGACTGTGTACTCGTAAGAGCCATAACGAGTAACGAATGCAGTCTTCGGAATATCCTCTTCGCGAACACGGATCTGGTGATAACCCAACCTCAAGTCGAGTTTAGAAAACACCGAAGATCAATCAACTCGCAGGATCCTACTCTCCGTGTGCACTCTGATGCAGAATCCGGTCTCAAACTGTAAGAAGAGGTCCACGTGCAGGCGTGTGACCTCCCACTGCAGGCCAATCAATACCTGGCGGCATCTCGGTCCTGCGTGGGTAAAGAATATCCTCCGGATGTATCCCTGCACGAACAACTGGTAGCAACTGTGTCATTGCCTCGTAGTAGCGTGCTCGAGTAGCGAACAACTCGACGGCCAGAGCCCGAACAGTGCGATCCAGAGCCTGAGTGCACTGAATCAGAACCTGCGGGTCGTAGCGTCGAGGCTCGTACGGGGCACAGATAGCTATGTAAAATCCAGTAGCATCTCCAACAGGTGCATACGGAATGTACCGAAACACAGTATCATCCAAGTTAGCATTGTGCTCTCCTCGGAGACGTGCGACAGCAGAGTAGGCGGCATCATGTACTGCCATCTCAATCGTCACGCCTAATCCATGAAAAAGGTGTAGCTCGGTGTCTGAGTTGTTCTGCTGATCATAAATCCGAACTTCAGCATAGTACTGTTCCTGGTTGAACTCGCGGTAAACCTCATAGACCATGTACTCGGGATACCAGCGGTAACCCAGTCTACTCAGGAGGGCGATCAGAACAGCTGGAAATCCAGGGGCATCACGAGCCCAAGTGCGAAGCACAAGCTGGGTCGTAGGCCGCGGTGGAAATAGTCGATCCATCTGAAACAGAAAGGTTCAGGGTTGTCATAAGACAATGAGAAATATAACCGATCTCGGAAGGAAAGGTTAAACAAAACAATGGAAAGGAAAATGATTATCAGACTAATCAGATCAACGTCAGGGAAATCGCACTGAATCCAGCTCTCCGGGTGGATAGAATTAACGAGAACCTAAATGTCGGTGTTAGAAAATTTTATTAAACCCGAATAGATGAGAGATTAGAATCCCAGAGTAAAGACGAGGAATAAAAGATCCTAATACCACCCAGTTGGCGACGTGGGCCCGTAAGCCACACAGCCAAGTTAGTAAAACAGTTTTTGACCACTAGACTCAACTTCGGCCAAAGAGTTGGAAAGGGGGACTCCTAGAGGCAGTCGGCTCTGATACCAACCTGTGACGACCCCGGCTTAATCGTGCACTAATCATACACGCAAATGCGCACGATCAAGCCTAAGGACTCACTTGAAGATATCACAACACAACTCTAAAACATAAAATAAAGTCATACAAGCTTAATATTACAAGCCAGGGCCTCGAGGGCTCGAATACATAGCTCGATGGCATACAAGCGTCAGCGGAAGCATTAGATATCTGGGTACAGATATATTACATAGAGAGAATTAGGCCTTCACAGAGGCGGGGTAAAATAAAATACTACGATCGAAAGGCGTAGGCCTCCTGCCCTGGACCCTCCGATCCTACTCCTGGTCGTCGAACGGCTCCTCGTAGTAGTAGTACTCGCCAGGCGGGTAGTAGTACTGGTCGTCGGCTGGGGCTTCTGGCGCAGGGGCTCCGTCGTCTGGTGGCATCAAATGGAATATGGGGAAAAAAAGAAAATAAAGCAAACGTGAGTACTCATCCGAAGTACTCAGCAAGCAAGGATCTACACTACATATGCATCATTGTCAAAGGAATGGCTGTATATGTGGACTGGGCTGCAGAAATGCCAGAATAGAGGGGGAAAGCCTAGTCCTATCGAAGACTAGCATCTTCAACAATCTTCAGCAGTCTTTCAGCATGAGGAGAGAGCAGATTACATAAGTAAAGTAGTAGTAGTGGTATCATCAACCTCGACCTGAGATCCTTTCTCGACTCCCTGCGAGAAAGCAATCCCAGAGCCGTACTATCCAATTCTCACCACATGTTCTAGTTGTACCGATCGGGATACAACTCCGAGTGTCCGTTACCGTAGGACAGGCTATCGATAGAAGTTTCTTCCCTGCAGGGGTGCACCAACTTACCCACCACGCTCGCTTAACTCCGGCCGGACACACTTTTCTGGGTCATGCCCGGCCTCGGCTAAGCAACACGCCGCAACCCGACCAAATACCTAACAGAGAGGTCAGCACGCCGGACTAACCTATGCCCCCAGGGGTCTTGGGCCATCGCCCCGGGAACTCCTGCACGTTACGTGCACCGCCGGTGAGCAGACCTAGCAACCCCTTATACAAGCGCGGTTGCGTTCCCAGTCCAACCCAGCGTGTGCCGCATCAGTTGCTGACGTCCATTAAGCTCCGGCTGAAGTATACGACGCAGAACGCCCATACTATGCCCACGTGATGGTTAGTGCTATCGGGCCAGAGGCCCCTCGGATCAAATATCCAAACCGTAGTGGATTAGGAGCGCGCGGAAACGAGCAGAGACTCACGATTGATGTGACCCCGTCGCCCCGTCTCGAGGACTTGCGGCAAGGGCTAAGAATGCCCGGCCACGCCTCGTAGTTATCTCGCGGGCACCATCCAGGTCAACCCGACTCCACATCACTTCGCAATAAGCTCGCGCGGGTACCCCTCAGGGCCGACCCGTCTTTAGTATCGTGGTTCATAGTCAAGTCATAATATCCAAGGTAACTGTGTGTCTGACACCGAAGGGAACCATGAGGAATCACCCTCGATGGAGTTCCCGCTCGATGTTATCATCAAGGTGAACGAAGGAGGAATCACCCTCGAGGTCCACACTTGAGAGGTTGCGCGACGATGTCGCTATCGGGGGTGGTGTAGGAGGAATCACCCTCGCTTACCACGACCGAGTAACTAACCTACAAGGTTAACATCAGAAGTGCTAACGAGGTATCACCCTCGGCACTCGACGGTAACCCAGCAGTGTCGGCAACTAAGTGGTAGTGATGTGCGGTGCCAGGGTCTGGTCTTCAATCCCGATGATCGGGTCTTCTGATATCCAGCAGGGCAGTCGGGATCAAGTGGAGGTCTCTGTCGTGTCTCTACCCACCCTATACTAAGCAGTCTAGGATAACCAGTAAGGTAACAAAGCAGGGTACAATAATCAGGCTATGCAGCAGATATAGGAAAACAGTAGCAGTAGCAGTTCTAATGCAAGCATAAGAGAGAAGAGAATAGGCGATATAGGCATGCTCAAAATGGGGGTGCTTGCCTGTTTGCTCGGGGGCAAGGGCAAGGTCTTCAGTAGTATCGTCGGGGACGTAGTCGTACTCCTGTGCGGCGTCTGCCTCGGGAGCTACGTCAACGTCGGGGTCTACCGAGAGAGAAGAGGGGGAAGAAACAGGTAAACATAATGCAAACAAATGCAATACGGTGCGTGTGATGCTATGATGCAGTGCAGGGTTGCCTAATTATGCATCTAAGTCATTTTAGTTATTTTTAGAATTATTCTAGGATTTAATATCCGACGTGTGTGCACTATTCATCTGCCGGATTCGGGTCCGGAGTTACGAGTTCTTCTATGTAGGAGGTTCCGATGGAGAAACAGACGGCACGATCAGACTCGTCTCGTCGTTCTGAGCAACTTTCATGTTTTAACTTTTTCGATCCGAGCTACGGTTTAAAAGTTATTAATTTTTAAAGATTATTTGAATTTTCTAAAATTTATTTATTTACAGAAAATGAATTATGACATCAGCATGACGTCACTGTGACGTCAGCGGTCAACAGCGCCGTTGACCAGTCAAATATGACATGTGGGTCCAGTGGGACCCACATGTCAGCCTCTGTTTAGGCTAATCAGTGGATTAATTTAATTACCAGGGTTAATTAGGGGGTGGACCCCACATGTCAGTGAGACATTAGGTTAATCTAATTAGTTTCTAATTAATTAAATCTTTAATTAGGTTAATTAGTCGCGGGGCCCATATGTCAGCGGCCGTAGTTGCCACGTCATCATGGTTGACTTGGTCAACAGGTCAACGCGGGCCCCTGGGCCCACGGGTCAGTGACCCAGGGCGACACACGTGGCGGCCACGTCGGCGCCGGCGCCGGAGATTGCTCCGGCGACCAATTTCGCGGCGGCCGCTCGCCGGAGTTCGTCGGATTTGCGTTTTAGCGCACCATTTCGCGCGCGGTTGACATCGTTCGAACGAGGACTCGACGCCGCGTCCATCTATGGTGTCGGAACGGACCGGGGAGGCCTAACGTGACGGCGGCGTCCTCATCGGCGGCGATGGAAACTCGGTCGTGCTCGGGTTCGAGCATAGGGGCTCGCCCGAGCCAAGCTGCTGCTTGCAAGCGACGCGCATGACCACCAGAAGCTCGGCGGTGCCACCAACGCGGTGTGAGGTGCACTGCAGCGAAGGCTGTGAGCTCGCCGGCGGCGACCATGGTGCGGCCATGGTGATAAGGTGGCTACGGCGAAGAACGCAGCGCGAGGAGAGAAGAGGAGGGAGGGAGGAGCTCACCGCGCGGTCACGTAAGACCCGTGGATGCTTTGGAGCTGCAGAGGCGTCGCCGGAGACGACGAAGAATGGCGGCGACCGAGGAGGAAGACGACGGCGCGAGCTTGATGCTGAGGCACCCAGCTCCTCCAGGCGGTGCCAGTCGAAGCAGCAGTCGCCTGCGGAGCTGCGGGGCACGGAGAGGCGGCGTGGGGAGGCCAGTGGCCACGACGGCGGCGATTCGTGGCGACGGTGGCGTTCGGCCACCGGATCTGAGGAGGGGAGAGGAGGCGAGGCGAGTGAGGGAAAGAGGGGAAGAGTGCGCAGGCGACCAGGGGAGATGGATGGCTCGTCCTTATCTCCTCGCCCGTCAGTGGGGTGGTCGCGCTGTCGCCGTTCGGCCGGTCGGTGCCGGCGCAGCCATGCGCGCGCTGACACGGCATCGGAGAGAGAGGGAGAGAGCTAGGTGATGGGCCAGCTGGGCTGGGCCAATGCACTGTGCACTTGGTCCAGTCCAGCTTTAGTCTTTTTCTTTTATTTCTTTTCCTTTTCTCTTTTCTTTTCTGTTGCGAAATGATTAGGCCACTTAATGTCTTTTGTAAAACAGTGAGTTATGCCACATAAATATGTTGCAATATCTAGCACTGCCAAAAATTGGTTTGGACAGAATTGAAGTTTGTTGGGATTTGATATGATTTTAAATATATCAAATATTCTATTTTTGGGGCTGTTTCATCTCGTTAGAGTCACTTGTCCAACTCCAAATATTTTGATATTGGTTTTAGAAATGTTCCTGGATTATTGGCCATTTAATGAACATTTTCCCAACAGAGTTTGAACAACTTTATATTTCACTTTTGAATTTGAGTTGATTTTCATATGTGAATTTGAATTGGATCATTAACCCTTATGACTTGGCACTGCAAATGATCATGACTTGGCAGTTTTATCAGAGTGTCACAGAGTTTATTACAAGGGGGTGTTACAGAAATCATGTTGCAAGTAATCATGTGAACTTGATATGTGTTCGATATTTTGATAGTATGTATGTTGTGATTCCCTTAGTGGTGTCATGTGAACGTCGACTACATGACACTTCACCATATTTGGGCCTAAGGGAATGCATTGTGGAGTAGTTATTAGATGATGGGTTGCGAGAGTGACAGAAGGTTAAACCCTAGTTTATGTGCTATTCCGTAAGGGACCGATTGGATCCAAAAGTTTAATGCTATGGTTAGAATTTATTCTTAATATTTTTTCGTAGTTGCGGATGCTTGCGAGGGGGTTAATCATAAGTAGGAGGTTTGTTCAAGTAAGAACAACACCTAAGCACCGGTCCACCCACATATCAAATTATCAAAGTAGCGAACACGAATCGAATCAACATGATGAAAGTGACTAGATGAAATTCCCGTGTACCCTCAAGAACGCTTTGCTTATCATAAGAGACCGTTTTGGCCTGTCCTTTGTCTCAAAAGGATTGGGCTACCTTGCTGCACTTTTGTTACTACTACCGTTACTTGCTCGTTACAAATTATCTTGCTATCAAACTACTCTGTTACTTACAATTTCAGCACTTGCAGACATTACCTTGCTGAAAACCACTTGTCATTTCCTTCTGCTCCTCGTTGGGTTTGACACTCTTACTTATCGAAAAGGCTACAATTGATCCCATATACTTGTGGGTCATCAAGGCTCTTTTCTGGCGCCGTTGCTGGGGAGTGAAGCGCTCTTGGTAAGGAAAAATTATTACTACGTGCTGAAATTTATTGTCACTTGTTACTATGGAAAACAATCCTTTGAGGGGTTTGTTCGGGGTATCTTCACCTTGAACGGAACCACAATTAGTTATCCCTCAACCTAATGCACCTACTGAAAATATTGAATATGAAATTCCTTCGGGTATGATAGAACAACTGCTAGCTAATCCTTATGCAGGAGATGGAACAGAACATCCTAATATGCACTTGATATATGTGGAAGAAATTTGTGGATTGTTTAAGCTTGCATGTTTACCCGGAGATGAGGTTAAGAAGAAGGTTTTCCCTTTATCTTTGAAGGGAAAAGCATTGGCATGGTATAGGGTATGCGATGATATTGGATCTTGGAATTGGAATTGATTGAAATTGGAGTTTCACCAAAAAATTTATCCTATGCATCTAGTTCATCGTGATCGGAATTACATATATAATTTTTGGCCTCGTGAAGGAGAAAGTATCGCTCTAGCTTGGGGGAGGCTTAAGTCAATGTTATATTCATGCCCCAATCATGAGCTCTCAAGAGAAATTATTATCCAGAATTTTTATGCTCGGCTTTCTCATAATGATCGATCCATGCTTGATACTTCTTGTGCTGGTTCTTTTATGAAGAAGACTATTGAATTCCGGTGGGATCTTTTGGAAAGAATTAAACGCAACTCTGAAGATTGGGAACTCGACGAAGGTAAAGAGTCAGGTATTAAGCTTAAGTATGATTGTGTTAAATCTTTTATGAATACCGATGCTTTTCAAAAGTTTAGCACTAAATATGGACTTGACTCTGAGATAGTAGCCTCCTTTTGTGAATCATTTGCTACTCATGTTGATCTCCCTAAGGAGAAGTGGTTTAAATATCACCCACCTATTAAAGAAGAAATTAAAGAACCGGTACTAGCTAAAGAGGAAACTATTATTTATAATGTTGATCCAGTTGTTCCTACTGCTTATATTGAGAAACCACCTTTCCCAGTTAGGATAAAGGAACATGCTAAAGTTACAACTATTGTTAACAAAAGCTATATTAGAACACCTAAACCTGATGAACAAATCAAAGTAGAACCTAGTGTTGCTATGGTTAAGGATCTCCTGGAAGAAAATATAGATGGGCATGTTATTTACTTCTATAATGAACCTACTAGAATTGCCAAACCTGATAAAGAGGATAAACATAGACCCGTTGTTGGCATGCCTGTTGTCTCAGTTAAAATAGGAGATCACTGTTATCATGGTTTATGTGACATAGGTGCTAGTGTGAGTGCTATTCACTTTACCTTATATCAAGAAATTATGAATGACATAGCACCCTCTGAAATAGAAGAAATAGATGCTACTATTAAACTTGCTAATAGAGACACCATCACACCACTTGGGATTGTTAGAGATGTTGAAGTCTTGTGTGGGAAAATAAAATATCCTACTGATTTTCTTGTTCTTGGTTCCCCACAAGATGACTTTTGTCCCATTATCTTTGGTAGACCTTTCTTGAACACCGTTAATGCTAAAATAGATTGTAAGAAACAAACTATCGATGTCAGCTTTGGTGATGAGTCTCATGAGTTTAATTTTTCTAAGTTTAGTAGAAAACCTCATAAAAAAGAATTGCCTAGTAAGGATGAAATTATTGGTCTTGCTTCTATTGCTGTGCCTCCTACTGATCCTTTAGAACAATATTTGCTAGACCATGAAAATGATTTACATATGCATGAAAGAAATGAAATAGATAGAATCTTGTTCGAACAACAACCTCTGCTTAAACACAACCTTGAAAGTGCAACTAATCCCTGGGTGGTTTTGGTAATTCATAACAACATATAGCTCATTGAACTAATATCCTTTCAAGTTAAATATTTCAGGTAGTTCAATGATTGGCATGGCACATGGACTAGAGATGTGGACCCCTCAAAATGCTAAGGACAAATATTGGCAAAAGCTCAAGACTCTTCATTTCTATTTTAGTGATCCAAGATCACATTGAGTCCATAGGAAAAGCCAATACTATTAAAAGGGGATGAGGTGTTGCTTAATGGTCTACTTGCTCAAAATGCTTAGTGATATGCTCCAAAGCCCTCAACCACTTTCTCAATTCCAAATATGTCCTAAACCTAAAGTCAAACTTGGCCCCACCGATTTGATCTATCCGGCGCCATCGAGTTATTTTGACATAGCCATAGCCAGAAACCCTAATCAGTTCGGTCTCACCGATAGGGATTTCAGTCTCACAGAGATGGGATTGCAAACTCTCTGTTTCCCTTCGTAACATTTCGGTCTCACCGAAATGAGCGATCGGTCCCACCGAGTTCGCAATGCAAACTCTCTATTTCCCTTTCGTAACGTTTCGGTTTCACCGAAAGGAGCGATCGGTCCCACCGAGTTTGCCTGACCAACTCCCTGTTTGCTCATTGCTGAAATCGGTCTCACCGAGTTCATGCAATCGGTCAACCGAGATGAGGTTTTGCCCTAACCCTAGCACATCGGTCCAACCGAAAATCCTAAGGTTCACATTTTGAACTGAATCGGTCTCACCGAGTTCTTCTATTCGGTCTGACCGAGTTGGGTCAAATGTGTGCAACGGTTAGATTTTGTGTGGAGGCTATATATACCCCTCCACCCCCTTCTCTATTCAAGAGAGAGCCATCAGAACGTGCCTACACTTCCACTACTTATTTTCTGAGAGAGAACCACCTAATCATGTGTTGAGACTAAGACATTCCAATCCTACCACAAGAATATTGATCTCTAGCCTTCCCCAAGTTGCTTTCCACTCAAATCATCTTTCCACCATAGCCAAATCTGTGAGAGAGAGTTGAGTGTTGGGGAGACTATCATTTGAAGCACAAGAGCAAGGAGTTCATCATCAACACACCGTCTATTACCTTTTGGAGAGTGGTGTCTCCTAGATTGGTTAGGTGTCACTTGGGAGCCTCCGTCAAGATTGTGGAGTTGAACCAAGGAGTTTGTAAGGGCAAGGAGATCGCCTACTTCATGAAGATCTACCCGAGTGAGGCAAGTCCTTCGTGGGCGACGGCCATGGTGGGGTAGACAAGGTTGCTTCTTCGTGGACCCTTCGTGGGTGGAGCCCTTCATGGACTCACGCAACCGTTACCCTTCGTGGGTTGAAGTCTCCATCAACGTGGATGTATGATAGCACCACCTATCGGAACCACGCCAAAAATCTTCGTGTCTACATTACGTTTGCCTTCTCCAAACCCTTCCCTTTACCTTCATATGCAATGTTTTACTTTTCGCTGCTACACTCTTAGAATTGCATGTGTAGGTTGATTGCTTGACTTGTGCTAAGTTGCTAAAATCTGGCAAGACATAAAATTGGGAAAAGGCTAGATTTTTATTTGGTCAAGTAGTCTAATCACCCCCCCCTCTAGACTTACTTTCGATCCTACAAGTGGTATCAGAGCTTTGGTCTCCATTTGCCTTGATTTCCATAGCATTGGTGATCATAGTCTTGGTTTCACAACCTAGGAGAGTATGGCGTCTAGCAAGGGAAATTACCACCGTAGAGGTCCTTACTTTGATGGTACAAATTTTGCTAGTTGGAAGCATAAGATGAAAATGCATATTCTTGGACATAACCCCCCGTTTGGGCTATTGTATGTATTGGTTTGCAAGGTGAATTCTTCGAAGGTGGAAGAGAACCGAATCGTGAAGCAACTGCGGAAGAATTGAAGATGTTGCAATACAACGCTCAAGCTTGTGATATCCTCTTCAACGGATTGTGCCCCGAAGAATTCAACAAAATCAGCCGTCTTGAGAATGCAAAGGAAATTTGGGATACTTTGATTGATATGCACAAAGGTACAGAGTCCGTCAAGGAATCCAAATTGGATGTGCTTCAAAGTCAACTTGACAAGTTCAAAATGAAGGATGGTGAAGGAGTCGCTGAAATGTACTCTAGGCTTGCTCTCATCACAAATGAGATTGCCAGCTTAGGAAGTGAAGAGATGACCGATAGATTCATCATCAAGAAGATCCGAAGAGCCTTGGATGGAAAATATGATACCGTGTGCACTTTGATCCAAATGATTCCCAATTACAAAGATCTCAAGCCAACGGAAGTCATTGGTAGAATTGTTGCTCATGAGATGTCACTCAAGGATAAAGAAGAGCTTCACAACAAGTCTAGTGGTGCTTACGAAGCTTCATGTGATGCTCCTACATCATCAAGTGAGAAACAAGTCTTCAATGAAGAATTGAGCCTAATGGTGAAGAACTTCAACAAGTTCTACAAGAGTAGAAGCAAAGAGAGAAGTTCCAAGTCGAGGTCCTACTATGACAAAAGATCTTCTAGTCATGAACGAAATTGCTACAATTGTGGAAGACCCGGACACTACTCCAATGAGTGTAGCCCTACAAAAGAAGAGAAGACTCACCTAAAAGGAGAAGTAAAAGAGAGGAATCACCTCCTAGAGAGAGAAGGAGTAGAGATGATCGTTATGAACGAAGACCCTCTCGCAGAAGCAAGGATTCGGAAAGGAAGGACAAGTCATCAAAGAGCTACACAAGACGAAGACATCAAGCTCATGTTGGTGAATGGGTATCCAGCTCCGACACCAACAACCACTCCGAGAGAAGTTATCACTCCGACTCCGAACATACTCAAGATGAAGGTGTTGCCGGTCTTGCACTTGTGTCATCCAACTCCTACGACATATTTGACTCACCAAATGAAGGGATTGGAAGATGCTTCACGGCTAAAGGCCCCAAGGTATCACACCCCGAGTATGGTGATTTCAATAGTGATGAAGATGATTTGCTAGGTGATGATGATTTACTTGTTGACAACTCTAGTGATGAAAACTATGATGAAATTGTTATTAATCATGCTAATCAAGATAAAACGAATGACGATGATAAGAAGGAGATTGAGCATCTAACTAAAGAACTAAACACTCTTAAGTTAGCTAATGAAACTACCTTAGAGGATCATCGAGAGCTTTTAAAGACTCATGAGAAGCTACGCTTTGAAAACCTCAATCTAGAGCAAGAGCATGGGTTCTTAAAAGCAATCAATGATGATCTTCGTAAGAAAAGTTCTTCTTACATTGCCAAGCGTTTACTCTTGTCTACTTACATGCCACAAGTAAAATCTAGCAACAAGAGCAAGAAATATTCTTCTTCTAGTAGTAACAATAATCATGTTAAATCCAATATTGTTGCTTCTAGTAGTTCTCTTGATTCCACTAATGATTCTCTTAGCCAAGTTACACTTGAGCAAGAAAATATCTTATTGAAGGGAATTATAGAGAAAGGTGTTTACAAGAGCCTTGCCGGAAGTAAGCAATTTGAGGAAATTGTACGCAAGCAAGGAAGGCACCGGAAGAATCAAGGTGTTGGTTTTGAACGCAAGTTCAATGCCAATGGAGTTGAGTGGGAAGAAGATCAATACCCCAAGACAAAGTTTGTTCCTCAACAAGAGAAGTATGATCCCACTTCCTTCAAGGGAACACAAGCTCAAGATGATCTTCCACCACAAGACCACAAGCTAAAAGGCAAGGACAAGCTTCAAGAGGAAATTGATGCATTTGAAGAAGCTCCTAAGGCCTTGGTCAAGTGGGTTCCCAAGACTGCATCAAGTTCTACTTCATCAAGTACGACTACAACTCCAAGGATTCCCATCAAGCTGATGTGGATCCCAAAGAAGAAGAACTAGAGAGTTCTTGAGGGTGACTCCGCCAACATACTTCACTCATATTCATTTTGGCAAGGACAAGTGCAATCAACTTCCATATCTTGCACTGGTTTAAGGAGTCACAAACCCTCTTGTTGGTAAGACAAGGGACAAGGCAACCCAATGCTTTCATGGACATCATTATGTGTGTACTTCACTCTATGTCTATGCATATTCTTGCATGTTCCTTGTGGGACTAACCCATGTAGGTATTGAAAGTGCAACTCACTCCAATGGATTGCTCCAAATGATCTACATCAACATTGAGCATCTACATCTTCAACATCTACATGAAGTCATCATCGACAAAACCCAAGGTTAGTTCATCCCTCTTAGGGGGGATATCACATCTAGGGGGAGCTTTACTCTAAAAATTGAGCTAAAGCAACTCTAATGGTGTGAACACAACAATGCTTTATGTAAAAGTGGTAACCCCATTTGTGCCTAAACGATGAGTATGACCTATGATCAAATGTTCTCATTTGACTCCTAAGTCAATATACTCATATATAGATGACCTAGTCATCGCCAATTGCTTGATAGATGCTAGGGTGTTTGTGCATGCTTTGACACATATTTCATTTGCTATCTTATTGTGTGAGCATGTTGGATGCATAATTTTTCTCCATTCGAGGACATCCATTTGTTGTTTTGATTGATTGGTTTTTCTTCTTTCTGCCAAATGGATGGACAAGAATGCCTAAGTACTCCCTCTAGCTATCTATGCTTTTCTCGTCTCAAACTCTATTCATGCTACATCACAAAGTTTGATCAAGTCATATTCGGACCCTCCGAGTGAGGAGCACTCGGAGCTACCGATTCATCATAGACTTAACTTCCAAAACTTCTTAGTGCATTTCGGTCTGACTGATCCATCCCATTCGGTCACACCGAGTTCATTAAGTTGATCTAAGTTTTAATCTCGGTGCAACCGATTTGAACCTTTCGGTCACACCGAGTTGCAGCAACTGCTTGCGATTCTGCATCTCGGTGCCACCGAGTCGTTCCACTCGGTCACACCGACAGTGACTGGACATATATACCCACGGGCTGAAAATTTGGAAATTCCTCCAAACGCTTCGCCCGCGCCTGTCCAGCTCTGCCGACTCAAGGTCTCCAGATCGTCTCCTCGTCGCCAGCGTCCTCCTGCCGATGGTTCTCGCCGCCGTCAACGGGAATCATCACCGCCATTGTCGCCGTAGCGAGTTCATTGCCAAGTTAGGGTATGAACTCGTCCCTTTGTGCCTTCCCCACTCCGATTCCGAGCACAAAGATCAATGCCTATATTCTTTCCACGTTTGAGACTATTCTATCCACTAGAAACTCTGTTAGATTAGATTTGATGAAAAAATTTAGGTTTAGGTTTCCGCCGAACTCATCTCGGACCGACCGATATTAGGATTTCGGTCTCACCGATTTGGCTCAGGCCATAGCACAAGTATTTTTTGGTCTGACCGAAACATACCAATCGGTGTGACCGAGTTCATTTCTCTATGAAACCCTAGCATCTCGGAGTCACCGAACTGTGTCTCGGTCTGACCGATTTCACATGTTTAGACTCTAAAGCTGCTTCGGTGTCACCGAGTTTGTAATATCGGTAGCTCCGAAATGCTTTCTGTAGAAAACTAAAACTAAGTTTTTGACTCATTTGTTTTGCAAAATGGCTGTACTTTGTGATGCTTATCCACTCTATCTCAACCTATCTATTCACAGGGTCAGCTTTCAGTGTCAGAGATGTCAGACAATAGTGACAGCCAGAACAGGTCAGAGGAGCAAGCAAATCTCAGTGGGGGCACTAGTCCCTCAAATAGCAGCTATGATGAGGGTAGCAGAAGCACCCCAAGCAACCTGCCTAAGGCTGCAACTAGGCAAAGGAAGAAGAGAACCTCAGATTCTGAAGATGAGGACTTTGTGGTTGATGAGGAGGTCACCTCAAAGAAGAAGGTAGTCAAGAAGGAGTATGCTGTGGCTGCTGCTGCCAACAAGCCTAGCATGAAGAAGAAAGTTCCTACCAAGAGAGTGCCTATGTCTAAAGCCAGAGCCTCAACTCAAGCTGCTGCTGCTGCACCAAGTGGTGCTAGAGAGAAGAAGAAGGAAAGGAAAAGAGGAAGATGGTGCAAACTTGTAGATCCAATGGCTGAGTTTGAAAAGCATTCATCTGATGAAGAAGAAGAGGAGGAGGAAGAGCCAGCTGCACCACCTCCAAAGACTCAAAAGCTCATGGGGGATGCTATAAGGACTGGGGCTGCTCCATCTAAGCCCAAGTCAGCCCCCAAGCCTCCAACTCAAGCTTAAGTTCCAAAGCCAACATCACCCAAGAGAAGCACAAGAAATATCTCAGCTGCTGAGAAGAACAAGGCCCCAGTGCCTGAAATCCAAGAGGAAGAAGAGTCACAGGTGCTTAGAAAGTTGAAGCCAAAAATTCCAGATCATGATGACAATCATCCCATAGCTGAAAACATGAAGTTGAGAAAAGATGCAGGTCTCAGACTATGGAGGCAGACAGACCCCTATGCTACAAGGAGAAGGACTGCTGTGGATTACTGGTTTCACACCAAGGAGCAGCAAGACTTTTGTGAAACAGTACTTTTGGACAAGAAGCCCATAGTCAGTGACATGAGATGGGTTGACTGGAAATTCATTGATGACAATGAAGATTACTTCCCTGGAGTTTATGAGAGTTTCAGGATGAATGGAGTTGACATTTTTGTTGGTCAGAAGCTGACTAAATGGAATGATGAGATGGTGATGCAATTTTATTCCACTGCACATTTTTACCCAGATGGCAAGATAGTTTGGATGACTGAAGGTACAAGGTACGAATCTTCAATTGCTGAGTGGGCCAAGCTGATCAATGCCCCTGAAGAGGTAGAGGATGACACAGATGTCTATGCCAAGCCCAGGAAAGATCATAACTCCATGGCTCACATGTACAAGGAAATTCCAGATGCTGCATTGACGACTCACAAGTTTGGGTCCATTTACTATCTGCTGTCAGGGCTGTCTACAATCAACACTATATTGAGGCATACTTTGTTGCCCAAATCAGGAGATGACAGGATGATCAGAGGGCACTCAATCAACTTGTTACATATGTTTGATGTGCCAGAGAAGTTCAAGGTGATGACCTTGATTGTTGAAACAATTAAGAGGACTGCAGCAGATCAGAAGAGGTCATGTGGATATGCCCCACACATTCAGATGCTCATCAACTCCAAGATGGGCACATGCACATATCTGCTAGATAGAGAGCACCTTCCCCTGAGGCCAGACTTTGAGGACAATGTTGTTGTCATGGATGCATCACATCCTACATCTCTAGAGGCTCAGGAGAAGAGAGAAAAAGCAAAGGCAGCAAAGACTTCCAAGATTCTAGATGTCTCAGCTGTAAATCTCAAGACCAAGCAGGATCAGCTCAGCTATCTGCTTGAGGCCACTATGAGAATCGAGAAAGGACTAGCCACCCTGACTCAAAATCAAGAGAGTCTTGAGAGGATCATTGAAACAAAATTTTATGAACTAGACTTTAAGGTCACAGAAATTCAGACCACAGTTGAGCAACTTCAAGAAGAAGCAGAGGGCAGGAGAGGAAGAGCTACCATAGAGGCATTTTAGAGAGTGCCTAGAGCCAACAGATGCTGTCCTCTCCACGCCATCTTCGCACACTGGAGCTTTCGGAGATCGTGCTTAGAGTGCCACATAGCACTATGCATTTTCAAGCTTTTTGGTAACTTGTTGCGAAAGGGGGAGAAAGTGTATAGATCATAGGCTTCGAGAGAGAGAGAGAGAGTGTTTTGCTTTGTTTGCCTCTCTTGCTACTTGTTATTTGCTCGTTTGTTTGCTACAATATTCGTGCTTGTGTGTGAGATACTCTTATGATCATGTGATTGATCATATTATGCTTTAATGTGTGCTTGAATGATGATATCTTATTACTAGTGTATGATCAATAATGTTTGCCTTGGTGATGAGTGCATGCTATTTACATTCTATCATTTTGAGCGCTCCACCAAGATGTATGTGATATGGAAGAGTAACCCATGATCCTAATCGATTGTGCATTTGCATTCAAAAGCAAATTTTAAGTAACGCACAAATTTAGGGGGAGCTCTTGCTTATCACATACTTCTCACAGCGACGATATATTTCATTCATATTATCATTTGTCGAAGCTTTGATCTATATGTTGTCATCAATTACCAAAAAGGGGGAGATTGAAAGTGCAACTAATCCCTGGGTGGTTTTGGTAATTCATAACAACATATAGCTTATTGAACTAATATCCTTTCAAGTTAAATATTTCAGGTAGTTCAATGATTGGCATGGCACATGGACTAGAGATGTGGACCCCTCAAAATGCTAAGGAAAAATATTGGCAAAAGCTCAAGACTCTTCATTTCTATTTTAGTGATCCAAGATCACATTGAGTCCATAGGAAAAGCCAATACTATTAAAAGGGGATGAGGTGTTGCTTAATGGTCTACTTGCTCAAAATGCTTAGTGATATGCTCCAAAGCCCTCAACCACTTTCTCAATTCCAAATATGTCCTAAACCTAAAGTCAAACTCGGCCCCACCGATTTGATCCATCCGGCGCCACCGAGTTATTTTGACATAGCCATAGCCAGAAACCCTAATCAGTTTGGTCTCACCGATAGGGATTTTGGTCTCACCGAGATGGGATTGCAAACTCTCTGTTTCCCTTCGTAACATTTCGGTCTCACCGAAATGAGCGATCGGTCCCACCGAGTTCACAATGCAAACTCTCTGTTTCCCTTTCGTAATGTTTCGATTTCACCGAAAGGAGCGATCGGTCCCATCGAGTTTGCCTGACCAACTCTCTGTTTGCTCATTGCTGAAATCGGTCTCACCGAGTTCATGCAATCGGTCACATCGAGATGAGGTTTTGCCCTAACCCTAGCACATCGGTCCCACCGAGTTGATCATATCGGTCCCACCGAAAATCCTAACGTTCACATTTTGAACTGAATCGGTCTCACCGAGTTCTTCTATTCGGTCTGACCGAGTTGGGTCAAATGTGTGTAACGGTTAGATTTTGTGTCGAGGCTATATATACCCCTCCACACCCTTCTCTATTCAAGAGAGAGCCATCAGAACGTGCCTACACTTCCACTACTCATTTTCTGAGAGAGAACCACCTACTTATGTGTTGAGACCAAGACATTCCAATCCTACCACAAGAATCTTGATCTCTAGCCTTCCCCAAGTTGCTTTCCACTCAAATCATCTTTCCACCATAGCCAAATCTGTGAGAGAGAGTTGAGTGTTGGAGAGACTATGATTTGAAGCACAAGAGCAAGGAGTTCATCATCAACACACCGTCTATTACCTTTTGGAGAGTGGTGTCTCCTAGATTGGTTAGGTATCACTTGGGAGCCTCCGTCAAGATTGTGGAGTTGAACCAAGGAGTTTGTAAGGGCAAGGAGATCGCCTACTTCGTGAAGATCTACCCGAGTGAGGCAAGTCCTTCATGGACGACGGCCATGGTGGGATAGACAAGGTTGCTTCTTTGTGGACCCTTCGTGGGTGGAGCCCTCCGTGGACTCGCGCAACCGTTACCCTTCGTGGGTTGAAGTCTCCATCAACGTGGATGTACGATAGCACCACCTATCGGAACCACGCCAAAAATCTTCGTGTCTACATTGCGTTTGCCTTCTCCAAACCCTTCTCTTGACCTTCATATGCAATGTTTTACTTTCCGCTGCTACACTCTTAGAATTGCATGTGTAGGTTGATTGCTTGACTTGTGCTAAGTTGCTAAAATCTGCCAAGACATAAAATTGGGAAAAGGCTAGATTTTTATTTGGTCAAGTAGTCTAATCACCCCCCCCTCTAGACCTACTTTCGATCTTACAAATCTGCCTATTGAAACTCTAGGAGGTCCTCGTCCACCTAAAGGTGATCCTTTGTTTGAATTAAAACAATTGCCAGACACTTTGAAATATGCTTATCTTGATGAGAAGAAGATATATCCTGTTATTATTAGTGCTAACCTTTCAGAACATTAAGAAGAAAGATTATTGAAAGTTCTTAGGAAGCACCGAGCTGCTATTGGATATACTCTTGATGATTTAAAGGGCATTAGTCCCACTCTATGTCAGCACAAGATTAATATGGAACCTGATGCTAAACCCGTTGTTGATCACCAACGTCGGTTAAATTCGAAGATGAAGGAAGTGGTAAGAACGGAAATATTAAAACTTCTGGAAGCAGGTATAATCTATCCTATAGCTGATAGTAGATGGGTAAGTCCTATTCATTGTGTCCCTAAGAAAGGAGGTATTACTGTTGTTCCTAATGATAAGAATGGACTTATTCCACAAAGAATTATTGCAGGCTATAGAATGGTAATTGATTTTAGAAAATTAAACAAAGCAACTAGAAAGGATCATTACCCTCTGCCTTTTATTGATCAAAGGCTAGAAAGATTATCTAAGCACACACATTTTTGCTTCCTTAATGGATATTCTGGTTTTTCACAAATACCTGTTTCTCAACCTGATCAAGAAAAGACCACTTTCACTTGTCCCTTTGGAACTTATGCTTATAGACGTATGCCTTTTGGTTTATGCAATGCACCTGCTACCTTTCAAAGATGTATGGCTGCTATATTCTCTGACTTTTGTGAAAAGATTGTTGAGGTTTTCATGGATGACTTTTCTGTTTATGGAAGTCTTTTGATGATTGTTTAAGCAATCTTGATCGAGTTTTGCAGAGATGCGAGCAAACAAATCTTGTCTTGAATTGGGAGAAGTGCCACTTTATGATTAATGAAGGTATTGTTTTGGGCCATAAAATTTCTGAAAGAGGTATTGAAGTGGACAAAGCTAAGGTTGATGCAATTGAGAAAATGCCATGTCCTAAAGATATCAAAGGTATTCGTAGTTTCTTAGGTCATGCTAGTTTCTATAGGAGATTTATCAAAGACTTTTCTAAAATTTCTAGGCCCCTTACAAATCTTTTGCAAAAGGATGTTCCTTTTGTTTTTGATGATGATTGTTTAGAAGCCTTCGAAACACTCAAGAAAGCCTTAATTTCTGCACCTATTGTTCAACCACCTGACTGGAACTTGCCTTTTGAAATTATGTGTGATGCTAGTGATTATGCTGTTGGTGCAGTTCTAGGACAAAGAGTTGACAAGAAACTAAATGTTATTCATTATGCTAGTAAGACTCTAGACAGTGCTCAAAGAAATTATGCTACTAATGAAAAAGAATTTCTAGCAGTGGTGTTTGCCTGTGATAAATTTAGATCTTACATTGTCGATTCAAAAGTAATTGTTCACACCGACCATGCTACTATTAAATATCTTATGGAAAAGAAAGATGCTAAACCTAGGCTTATTCGATGGGTTCTCTTGCTACAAGAATTTGATTTACATATCACTGATAGAAAAGGAGCAGAGAACCCCGTTGCTGATAACTTGTCTAGGTTGGAAAATATCCTTGATGACCCACTACCTATTGATGATAGTTTCCCTGATGAATAGTTAGCTGCAATAAATGTTTCTCATAACACTCCTTAGTATGCTGACTATGCTAATTACATTGTTGCTAAATAGTTACCACCTAGCTTTACATACCAACAAAAGAAAAAATTCTTCTATGATTTAAGACATTACTTCTGGGATGACCCACATCTTTATAAAGAAGGAGTAGATGGTATTATTAGATGTTGTGTACCTGAGCATGAACAGGGACAAATCCTACGAAAATGTCACTCCGAAGCTTATGGAGGGCATCATGCGGGGGACATAACTGCTCACAAGGTATTGCAGTCTGGATTTTATTGGCCTACTCTTTTCAAGGATGCTCGTAAGTTCGTCTTATCTTGTGATGAATGTCAAAGAATAGGTAATATCGGTAAGCGTCAAGAAATGCCTATGAATTATTCACTTGCTGTTGAACCATTTGATGTTTGGGGTTTTGATTACATGGGACCTTTTCCTTCCTCTAATGGGTATACACATATTTTGGTTGCTGTTGATTATGTTACTAAGTGGGTAGAAGCTATTCCAACCAATAGTGCTGATCACAACACCTCTATTAAAATGCTTAAGGAAGTTATTTTCCCAAGGTTTGGAGTCCCTAGATATTTAATGACTGATGGTGGTTCACACTTTATTCATGGTGCTTTTCGTAAATGCTTGCCAAGTATGATGTTAACCATAGAATTGCATCGCACTATCATCCTCAGTCTAGTGGTCAAGTTGAACTTAGCAATAGAGAAATAAAATTAATTTTGCAAAAGACTGTCAATAGGTCCCGGAAGAATTGGTCTAAGAAATTAGATGATGCACTTTGGGCTTATAAAATAGCATATAAAAATCCTATGGGTATGTCTCCTTATAAAATGGTTTATGGAAAAGCTTGTCATTTGCCTCTTGAGTTAGAACATAAAGCATATTGGGCAATTAAAGAACTCAACTATGATTTTAAACTTGCCGGTGAAAAGAGGTTATTTGATATTAGCTCATTAGACGAATGGAGAACCCAAGCTTATGAAAATGCCAAGTTATTTAAGGAAAAAGTTAAAAGATGGCATGATAAAAGAATCCAAAAGCGTGAGTTCAAAGTTGGGGAATATGTTCTTTTGGACAACTCTCGTTTCAGATTCTTTGCAGGAAAACTCCTCTCCAAATGGGAAGGACCCTATGTTATCGAGGAGGTTTATCGGTCTGGAGCTATCAAAATAAATAATGCCGAAGGCACTAACCCGAAGGTTGTTAATGGGCAACGAATAAAGCATTATATCTCAGGTACGCCCATTAATGTTGAAAGCAATGTTATCCAAACTATGACACCGGAAGAACACAGAAAAGAAACCTTCCGGAACACTCCAGAATCGTGAAAAAGAGGAGGTACGTGATACGGTAAGTAAACGGACTCCGAAAAATCCGTAAAAATATTTTTTGTCAGTTTTGGAATATTTAGAAAATTAGGAAAATAAGAAACTACCAGGAAGGTGACCCTGGTGGGCACAAGACACCAGGGCGCGCCTGGCTTGCCAGGCGCGCCCAGGTGGGTTGTGCCCACCTCGGCTACCTTTCGGACTCCGTTTTTCTTCCGTTTGCTTGTTTCCCAAGATAAAAAATCTTTATATACCCCCCGAACCTATTGACCACCGTATCGCGGAGAAATCTTCTGTTTTCTTTTCCTTGCTGTTTCCTGACAGATCCCATCTACCATGGCCGCTTCAAGCTCCTCCAAGGACAAGTTCTTCAAGAACGTCATCAACCCATATTTGCGGGAGGTGGTGCAGCACCCTCAAGTCATCCAGATGCATGAGGGGGTGCTTCACATCCGCGATGTGCAAGGACCCAAGGGAATGGGAACCGTGGAGGCCAGGCTTGAAGCTATGGAGCAGGAAGTCTTCCGGTGCAAGGGGATGGTGGAGCGTGGACTCAATGCCAATCACCTCATGATCACGGACTTTACCCATGATCTCAAGGTGGATGGCAAGTCCATGAAGGACATCGTCTTCACCCTCAACGAGCAAATCAACTTCCTCCAAAGCCAGATCTACGATCTCCAAAACCAAGTCTTTGAATATGAGGCGAGGTTTAAAGGTATGAGTTTGGCTGCCAGTTGCAGGACCCGTGAGACTCATTCTTCCTCTTATGATGGTGGACCTATGCCATGGAAACCCGAGGACAATATCGCCTCTACTTCATCACCACCACCTTCTTCATCACCAAAAGAAAACTGAGTATCGGGTATGGGCACTCCCCTTGGTTTCCGCCAAGCTTGGGGGAGGTGCCCTGGTATCGTATCACACCCACTATCCTTTGCCTTTACTTATTTTAGTTCGATCTATAGTTATCTTTTGCTTTAGATGAATAAAAGTTTAGTTCGATCCTTTCTTTTCGAGAGTTTGCCTAGTGATCTATCCTTGTAATCGTGTGCAAGATATATAATAAAGTTTAGTTTGAGTTTTTGTTTTCTTTACTTTCATGTTTCAATAAAAAGAAAGGAAATAAATGAAAAAGATCATATGCTAATCTTATGGTAGGTAATGACATCACATAAGGAAAAGTATAAGTAGAAAATTTTATTAGAGATTGACAAACATAGCATTGGTCAATGATGCAACTCATGAAAGAATTAATAAGGGAAGAGAAGATTCACATGCAAATACACTATCCTGGAAATCTTTTGTGATTGTGAGCCCCCATCAAAATATTATATGCCAAAATTATTGACGTTGGACAAGGAAGACAACTTAATGATTTATGTTTGTTCATATTCACATAGAAGTTATATTGTCATAGATCCTTCAACATGTGGTGCTTGCCCCCCATCTTTGCTAGCCAAAAATTCCGCACTAAGTAGAGATACTACTTGTGCATCCAAAAACCCTTAAACCCAAATCTTATTTTCAAGAGTCCACCATACCTACCTATGGATTGAGTAAGATCCTTCAAGTAAGTTGTCATCGGTGCAATAAGGCAATAAAAATTGCTTCTAAAAGTGTGAGATCATTTAGTGTAAGAGAAAATTGAGCGTTGTACGAACTTGTGATGGTGAAGAATAAAAGCGACAGACTGCATAATAAAGGTTGCCATCACAAGGGGCAATATAACGTGACGTTCTTTTGCACTAAGAGGTTGAGCATACAAACAAATAAGCGCATGGCAACCTCTGCTTCCCTCTGTGAAGGGCCTATCTTTTACTTATATGTATTTACTTTTATGCAAGAGTCAAAGTTTTTCTCTCTATTCCTTTTTTATTTTTCTCCTTTGGCAAGCATCATGTGGTGAGGAAAGATCTAGGCACATATGTCCAGTTGAATATGGGTAGCATGAGTTATTATTGTTGACATCACCCTTGAGGTGAATACGTTGGGAGGCGAAATTATAAGCCCCTATCTTTCTATGTGTCCGGTTGAAACGTTTTGCTCATGTGTATGCGGTGAGTGTTAGCAATCATAGAAGACTATATGATGGTTGAGTATGTGGACTTGCCTAAAGGCTCCGATACATGACCCTTCCTGAAAAGATGATGAATTGTAGTTGCAAAGTTGACTGAGAACATAGTTTGTTGGTTTCCAATAGAGTTTATGCTTTATACTTCGATAGTGTGATGAATTGTTACTTATTTATGAGAAGACTATGATAAAAGTTCTATGATAAAAGTTTTATGTTAAAGTTTGTTGTTGTTATAATAATTCACATGATGCTTCTATGTCCGTATTTTGTTTTTATCGACACCTCTCTATCTAAGCATGTGGACATGTTTTTCGATTTCGGTTTTCGCTTGAGGACAAGCGAGGTCTAAGATTGGGGGAGTTGATACGTCCATTTTGCATCATGTTTACCTACTATTATTTATGATGTTTTTATGCATAATAATGCTTTTTGGAGTAATTCTAATGCCTTTTCTCTCATAATATGCAAGGTACACACAAAGAGGGAGAATTCCGGCAGCTGGAAATCTGGACCTGGAAAAGCTACGTCAGGCCACCTATTCTGCACAACTCCAAATGAGCTGAAACTTCACGAGGATTTTTTATGGAATAAATAAGAAATACTGGAGCAAATAACCACCGTAGAGGGGCCACCTGGTGAGCGCAAGACACCAAGGCGCGCCTGGCCCCCCAGGCGCGCCCTGGTGGGTTGTGCTCAGCCCAGCCCACCTCCGGTGCCCATCTTCTGGTATATAAGTCATTTTGACCTAGAAAAAATAAGGAGAGGACTTTCGGGATGTAGCGCCACCATCTCGAGGCGGAACTTGGGCAGGAGCACTTTTGCCCTCCGGCGGAGCGATTCCGCCAGGGGAACTTCCCTCCCGGAGGGGGAAATCATCGTCATCATCATCACCAACAACTCTCCCATCTTGGGGAGGGAAATCTCCATCAACATCTTCAACAACACCATCTCCTCTCAAACCCTAGTTCATCTCTTGTGTTCAATCTTTGTACCGGAACTATAGATTGGTGCTTGTGGGTGACTAGTAGTGTTGATTACATCTTGTAGTTGATTACTATATGGTTTATTTGGTGGAAGATTATATGTTCAGATCCAATATGCTATTTAATACCCCTCTGATCTTGAGCATGATTATCATTTGTGAGTAGTTACTTTTGTTCTTGAGGTCACGGGAGAAATCATGATGCAAGTAATCATGTGAACTTGATATGTGTTCGATATTTTGATAGTATGTATGTTGTGATTCCCTTAGTGGTGTCATGTGAACGTTGACTACATGACACTTCACCATATTTGGGCCTAAGGGAATGCATTGTGGAGTAGTTATTAGATGATGGGTTGCAAGAGTGACAGAAGCTTAAACCCTAGTTTATGCGCTATTCCGTAAGGGACCGATTGGATCCAAAAGTTTAATGCTATGGTTAGAATTTATTCTTAATACTTTTGTCGTAGTTGCGGATGCTTGCGAGGGGGTTAATCATAAGTAGGAGGTTTGTTCAAGTAAGAACAGCACCTAAGCACCGGTCCACCCGCATATCAAATCATCAAAGTAGCGAACACGAATCGAATCAACATGATGAAAGTGACTAGATGAAATTCCCGTGTACCCTCAAGAACGCTTTGCTTATCATAAGAGACCATTTTGGCCTGTCCTTTGTCTCAAAAGGATTGGGCTACCTTGCTGCACTTTTGTTACTACTACCGTTACTTGCTCGTTACAAATTATCTTGCTATCAAACTACTCCGCTACTTACAATTTCAGCACTTGCAGACATTACCTTGCTGAAAACCACTTGTCATTTCCTTCTGCTCCTCGTTGGGTTCTACACTCTTACTTATCGAAAAGGCTACAATTGATCCCATATACTTGTGGGTCATCATACCTCATCAAGTTCTACTTTCCTCCCACTCACTTCTTTCAAGAGAAACTCCTTCTCTAGAAAGGTTCCATTCTTGGCAACAAAAATCTTGCCTTCGGATCTATGGTAGAAGGTGTACCCAATTGTTTCCTTAGGGTATCCTATGAAGATGCACTTCTCCGATTTGGGTTCGAGCTTATCAGGCTGAAGCTTTTTGACATAAGTGTCGCAACCCCAAACTTTAAGAAACGACAACTTTGGTTTCTTGCTAAACCATAGTTCATATAGTGTCGTCTCAACGGATTTAGATGGTGCCCTATTTAACGTGAATGCAATTGTCTCTAATGCATAACCCCAAAAAGATAGTGCTAAATTGGTAAGAGACATCATAGATCGCACCACATCTAATAAAGTACGGTTACGACGTTCAGACACACCATTACGCTGTGGTGTTCCAGGTGGCGTGAGTTGTGAAACTATTCCACATTGTTTTAAATGAAGGCCAAACTCGTAACTCAAATATTCGCCTCCGCGATCAGATCGTAGATACTTTATTTTCTTGTTACGATGATTCTCCACTTCACTCTGAAATTCTTTGAACTTTTCAAATGTTTCAGACTTGTGTTTCATTAAGTTGATATACCCATATCAGCTCAAATCATCTGTGAAGGTCAAAAAATAACGATACCCGCCGCGTGCCTCAACACTCATCGGACCGCATACATCAGTATGTATTATTTCCAATAAGTCATTGGCTCACTCCATTGTTCCGGAGAACGGAGTTTTAGTCATCTTGCCCATGAGGCATGGTTCGCAAGTATCAAATGATTCATAATCAAGTGATTCCAAAAGTCCATCTGCATGGAGTTTCTTCATGCGCTTTACACCAATATGATCTAAATGGCAGTGCCACAAGTATGTTGCATTATCATTATCAACTTTGCATCTTTTGGCATCAATATTATGAATATGTGTATCACTACGATCGAGATTCAATAAACCATTTACATTGGGTGTATGACCATAGAAGGTTTTATTCATGTAAACAGAACAACAATTATTCTCTGACTTAAATGAATAACCGTATCGCAATAAACATGATCTAATCATATTCATGCTCAACGTAAACACCAAATAACATTTATTTAGGTTCAACACTATTCCCGAAGGTAGAGGGAGTATGCGATGGTGATCTTATCAACCTTGGAATCACTTCCAACACACATCGTCACCTCGCCCTTAACTAGTCTCTGTTCATTTTGTAACTCCTGTTTTGAGTTACTAATCTTAGCAACTGAACCGGTATCAAATACCCATGGGCTACTATGAACACTAATAAAGTACACATCAATAACATGTATATCAAATATACCTTTGTTCACTTTGCCATCCTTCTTATCCGCCAAGTATTTGGGGCAGTTCCGCTTCCAGTGACCATTCCCTTTGCAGTAGAAGCACTCAGTTTCAGGCTTAGGTCCAGCTTTGGGCTTCTTCACAGGAGTGGCAACTTGCTTGCCATTCTTCTTGAAGTTCCCTTTCTTTCCCTTGCCCTTTTTCTTGAAACTAGTGGTCTTGTTAACCATCAACACTTTGATGCTCTTTCTTGATTTCTACCTCCGCTGATTTCAGCATCACGAAGAGCTCATGAATCATTTTCGTCATCCCTTGCATATTATAGTTCATCACGAAGTTCTAGTAGCTTCGTGATAGTGACTAGAGAATTCTGTCAATCACTATCTTATCTGGAAGATTAACTCCCACTTGATTCAAGCGATTGTAGTACCCAGACATTCTGAGCACATGCTCACTGGCTGAGCTATTCTCCTCCATCTTGTAGGCAAAGTACTTGTCAGAGGTCTCATACCTCTCGACACGGGCATGAGTCTGAAATACCAATTTCAGCTCTTGGAACATCTCATATGCTCCGTTGCGTTCAAAACGTCTTTGTAGCCCCGATTCTAAGCCGTAAAGCATGACGCACTAAACTATCAAGTAGTCATGATACCGAACTTGCCAAACGTTCATAACGTCTGCATCTGCTCCTGCAATAGGTCTGTCACCTAGCGGTGCATTAATGACATAATTCTTCTGTGCAGCAATGAGGATAATCCTCAGATCACGGACCCAGTCCACATCATTGCTACTATCATCTTTCAACTTAGTTTTCTCTAGGAACATATCAAAAACATAGGGGAGCTACAACACGAGCTATTGATCTACAACATAATTTGCAAATACTATCAGGACTAAGTTCATGATAAATTAAGTTCAATTAATCAAATTACTGAAGAACTCCCACTTAAATAGACATCCCTCAAGTCATCTAAGTGATACATGATCCAAATCAACTAACCCATGTCCGATCATCACGTGAGATGGGGTAGTCATCAATGGTGAACATCTCTATGTTGATCATATCTACTATATGATTCACGTTCGACCTTTCGGTCTCCAGTGTTCCGAGGCCATGTCTGTACATGCTAGGCTCGTCAAGTTTAACCCGAGTATTCCGCATGTGCAAAACTATCTTGCACCCGTGGTATGTGAACGTAGAGTCTATCACACCCGATCATCACGTGGTGTCTCAACACGACGAACTGTCGCAACGGTGCATACTCAGGGAGAACACTTATACCTTGAAATTTAGTGAAGGGATCATCTTATAATGCTACCACCGTACTAAGCAAAATAAGATGCATAAAAGATAAACATCACATGCAATCAAAATATGTGACATGATATGGCCATCATCTTGTGCTTTTGATCTCCATCTCCAAAGCATTGTCATGATCTCCATCGTCACCGGCTCGACACCTTGATCTCCATCGTTGCGTCGTGGTCGTCTCGCCAACTATTGCTTCTACAACTATCGCTAACGCATAGTGATAAAGTAAATCAATTACATGGCGTTTGCATTTCATACAATAAAGAGACAACCATAAGGCTCCTGCCGGTTGCCGATAACTTATAAAACATGATCATCTCATACAATAACGTATATCCCATCATGTCTTGACCATATCACATCACAACATACCCTGCAAAAACAAGTTAGACGTCCTCTACTTTGTTGTTGCAAGTTTTACGTGGCTGCTACGGGCTTCGAGCAAGAACCGTTCTTACCTACGCACAAAACCACAACGGTGTTTCGTCAAGTTTGCTGTTTTAACCTTCTTCAAGGACCGACCGTAGTCAAATTCGATTCAACTAAAGTAGGAGAAATAGACACCCGCGAGGCACCTTTATGCAAAACTAGTTGCATGTCTGTCGGTGGAACCGGTCTCATGTACGTGGACATGTAAGGTTGGTCCGGGCCGCTTCATCCCATAATACCGCCGAATCAAAATAAGACGTTGGTGGTAAGCAGTATGACTATCACCGCCCACAACTCTTGTTGGAAATATGCCCTAGAGGCAATAATAAAGTGGTTATTATTATATTTCCTTGTTCGTGATAATTGTCTATTGTTCATGCTATAATTGTGTTATCCGGAAATCGTAATACATGTGTGAATACATAGACCACAACATGTCCCTAGTGAGCCTCTAGTTGACTAGCTCGTTGATCAATAGATGGTTACGGTTTCCTGACCATGGACATTGGATGTCGTTGATAACGGGATCACATCATTAGGAGAATGATGTGATGGACAAGACCCAATCCTAAGCATAGCACTAGATCATGTAGTTCGTCTGCTAAAGCTTTTCTAATGTCAAGTATCATTTCCTTAGACCATGAGATTGTGCAACTCCCGGATACCGTAGGAATGCTTTGGGTGTATCAAACGTCACAACGTAACTGGGTGACCATAAAGGTGCACTACAGGTATCTCTGAAAGTATCTGTTGGGTTGGCATGAATCGAGACTGGGATTTGTCACTCCGTATGACGGAGAGGTATCTCTGGGCCCACTCGGTAATGCATCATCATAATGAGCTCAATGTGACTAAAGAGTTAGCCACGGGATCATGCGTTATGGAACGAGTAAAGAGACTTGCCGGTAACGAGATTGAACGAGGTATGGGGATACCGACGATCGAATCTCGGGCAAGTAACATACCGATGGACAAAGGGAATTGTATACGGGATTGATTGAATCCTCGACATCGTGGTTCATCCGATGAGATCATCGTGGAACATGTGGGAGCCAACATGGGTATCCAGATCCCGCTGTTGGTTATTGGCCGGAGAGATGTCTCGGTCATGTCTGCATGGTTCCCGAACCCGTAGGGTCTACACACTTAAGGTTCGGTGACGCTAGAGTCGTTATGGGAAATAGTATGTGGTTACCGAATGTTGTTCGGAGCCCTGGATGAGATCCCGGACGTCACGAGGAGTTCTGGAATGGTCCGGAGGTGAAGATTTATATATGGGAAGTCATCATACGGTCACCGGAAGTATTCGGGGGTTTGCCGGTATTGTACCGGGACCACCGAAGGGGTTCCGGGGGTCCACCGGGAGGGTACACCTGCCCCGGAGGGCCCTATGGGCTGTATGTGGAAGGGAACCAGCCCCTAAGTGGGCTGGGCGCCATCCCCCCCTAGGGCCCATGCGCCTAGGGTTGGGGGGAAACCCTAAAGGGGGCGCCCCCCTTGGCTTGGGGGGCAAGCCCCCTCCCCTTGGCCGCCGCCCCCCCTCTAGATCTCATCTAGAGGGGCCGGCCCCCTTCCCCCTTCGCCCTATAAATAGAGGGGAGGAGGGAGGGCAGCAGCACCTCATCCAAGGCGCAACCCTCCCCCTCTCCAACACCCCTCCTCCTCCGTTGAGCTTGGCGAAGCCCTGCCGGAGAACTGCAAACTCCACCACCACGTCGTCGTGCTGCCGGAGTTGTCTTCCCCAACCTCTCCCTCCTCCTTGCTGGATCAAGGCGCGGGAGACGTCACCGGGCTGCATGTGTGTTGAACGCGGAGGCGCCGTTGTTCGGCGCTTAGATCGGAATCGACCGCGATCTGAATCGCTGCGTGTACGACTCCTCCAACCGCGTTCTTGCAACGCTTCCGCATCGCGATCTTCAAGGGTATGAAGATGCACTCCCCTCTCTCTCGTTGCTAGTCTCTCCATAGATTGATCTTGGTGATGCGTAGAATTTTTTTAATTTCTACACCGATCCCCAACAGTGGCATCATGAGCTAGGTCTATGCATAGTTTCTATGCACGAGTAGAACACAAGTTGTTGTGGGCGTCGATTTTGTCAATTTACTTGCCGTTACTAGTCTTATCTTGATTCGGCGGCATCGTGGGATGAAGCGGCCCGGACCGACCTTACACGTACGCTTACGTGAGACAGGTTCCACCGACTGACATGCACTAGTTGCATAAGGTGGCTAGCGGGTGTCTGTCTCTCCCACTTTAGTCGGATCGGATTCGATGAAAAGGGTCCTTATGAAGGGTAAATAGAAATTGGCATATCACGTTGTGGTTTTGGCGTAGGTAAGAAACGTTCTTGCTAGAAACCTATAGCAGCCACGTAAAAAATTTGCAACAACAATTAGAGGACGTCTAACTTGTTCTTGCAGCATATGCCGTGTGATGTGATATGGCCAAAAGGATGTGATGAATGATATATGTGATGTATGAGATTGATCATGTTCTTGTAATAGGAATCACAACTTGCATGTCGATGAGTATGACAACCGGCAGGAGCCATAGGAGTTGTCTTAATTTATTGTATGACCTGCGTGTCAATGAAAACGCCATGTAATTACTTTACTTTATTGCTAACCGTTAGCCATAGTAGTAGAAGTAATAGTTGGCGAGACAACTTCATGAAGACACGATGATGGAGATCATGATGATGGAGATCATGGTGTCATGCCGGTGACGATGATGATCATGGCGCCCCGAAGATGGAGATCAAAAGGAGCAAAATGATATTGTCCATATCATGTCACTATTTGATTGCATGTGATGTTTATCATTTTTTTACATCTTATTTGCTTAGAACGACGGTAGCATAAATAAGATGATCCCTCGCTAAAATTTCAAGAAAGTGTTTCCCCTAACTGTGCACCGTTGCGAAGGTTCGTTGTTTCGAAGCACCACGTGATGATCGGGTGTGATAGATTCTAACGTTCGAATACAACGGGTGTAAGCCAGATTTACACATGCAAAACACTTAGGTTGACTTGACGAGCCTAGCATGTACAGACATGGCCTCGGAACACGAAAGACCGAAAGGTCGAACATGAGTGGTATAGAAGATACGATCAACATAGAGATGTTCACCGTTAATGACTAGTCCGTCTCACGTGATGATCGGACACGGCCTAGTCGATTCGGATCATGTGTCACTTAGATGATTAGAGGGATGTCTATCTGAGTGGGAGTTCATTGAATAATTTGATTAGATGAACTTAATTATCATGAACTTAGTCTAAAATCTTTACAATATGTCTTGTAGATCAAATGGCCCACGCTAATGTTGCCCTCAACTTCAACGCGTTCCTAGAGAAAACCAAGCTGAAAGACGATGGTAGCAACTACACGGACTGGGTCCGTAACTTGAGGATCATCCTCATAGCTGCCAAGAAAGCATATGTCCTTGAAGCACCGCTAGGTGACGCACCTGTTTTCCCAGCAACTCAAGACGTTATGAACGCCTGGCAGTCACGTAGTGATGATTACTCCCTGGTTCAGTGCGGCATGCTTTACAGCTTAGAACCGGGGCTCCAAAAGCGTTTTGAGCAACACAGAGCATATGAGATGTTCCAAGAGCTGAAAATGGTTTTCCAAGCTCATGCCCGAGTCGAGAGATATGAAGTCTCCGACAAGTTCTACAGTTGTAAGATGGAGGAGAATAGTTCTGTCAGCGAGCACATACTCAAAATGTCTGGGTTGCACAACCGCTTGTCTCAGCTGGGAGTTAATCTCCCGGATGACGCGGTCGTTGACAGAATCCTTCAGTCGCTTCCACCTAGCTACAAGAGCTTTGTGATGAACTTCAATATGCAGGGGATGGAAAAAACCATTCCTGAGGTATATTCAATGCTGAAATCAGCGGAGGTGGAAATCAAAAAGGAACATCAAGTGTTGATGGTGAATAAAACCACTAAGTTCAAGAAAGGCAAGGGTAAAAAGAACTTCAAGAAGGACGGCAAGGGAGTTGCCGCGCCCGGTAAGCAAGCTACCGGGAAGAAGCCAAAGAATGGACCCAAGCCTGAGACTGAATGCTTTTATTGCAAGGGAAATGGTCACTGGAAGTGGAACTGCCCCAAGTACTTAGCGGATAAGAAGGCCGGCAATACCAAAGGTATATATGATATACATGTTATTGATGTGTACCTTACCAGCGCTCGTAGTAGCTCCTGGGTATTTGATACCGGTGCGGTTGCTCACATTTGTAACTCAAAACAGGAGCTGCGGAATAAGCGGAGACTGGCGAAGGACGAGGTGACGATGCGCGTCGGGAATGGTTCCAAGGTCGATGTGATCGCCGTCGGCACGCTACCTCTACATCTACCTTCGGGATTAGTTTTAAACCTCAATAATTGTTATTTAGTACCAGCTTTGAGCATGAACATTGTATCAGGATCTCGTTTGATGCGAGATGGCTACTCATTTAAATCCGAGAATAATGGTTGTTCTATTTATATGAGAGATATGTTTTATGGTCATGCCCCGCTGGTCAATGGTTTATTCTTATTGAATCTCGAACGTGATGTTACACATATTCATAGTGTGAATGCCAAAAGATGTAAGGTTGATAATGATAGTCCCACATACTTGTGGCACTGCCGCCTTGGTCACATTGGTGTCAAACGCATGAAGAAACTCCATGCAGATGGACTTTTGGAGTCTCTTGATTATGAATCATTTGACACGTGCGAACCATGCCTCATGGGCAAAATGATCAAGACTCCGTTCTCCGGAACAATGGAGCGAGCAACCAACTTATTGGAAATCATACATACTGATGTGTGCGGTCCAATGAGCGTTGAGGCTCGCGGTGGTTATCATTATGTTCTCACCCTCACTGATGACTTAAGTAGATATGGGTATGTCTACTTAATGAAACACAAGTCTGAGACCTTTGAAAAGTTCAAGGAATTTCAGAGTGAGGTTGAAAATCAACGTGACAGGAAAATAAAGTTCTTACGATCAGATCGTGGAGGGGAATATTTGAGTCACGAATTTGGCACACACTTAAGGAAATGTGGAATTGTTTCACAACTCACGCCGCCTGGAACACCTCAGCGTAATGGTGTGTCCGAACGTCGTAATCGCACTCTATTAGATATGGTGCGATCTATGATGTCTCTTACCGATCTACCGCTATCATTTTGGGGTTATGCTTTAGAGACTGCCGCATTCACTTTAAATAGGGCTCCGTCGAAATCCGTTGAGACGACACCATATGAATTATGGTTTGGGAAGAAACCTAAGCTGTCGTTTCTGAAAGTTTGGGGATGCGATGCTTATGTCAAGAAACTTCAACCTGAAAAGCTCGAACCCAAATCGGAAAAATGCGTCTTCATAGGATACCCTAAGGAAACTATTGGGTATACCTTCTACCTTAGATCCGAAGGCAAGATCTTTGTTGCCAAGAATGGATCCTTTCTAGAGAAAGAGTTTCTCTCGAAAGAAGTAAGTGGGAGGAAAGTAGAACTTGATGAGGTACCCCCTCTTGAACCGGAGAGTAGCGCAGCTCAGGAAGATGTTTCTGTGGTGCCTGCACCAACTAGAGAGGAAGTTAATGATGATGATCATGAAACTTCGGATCAAGTTGCTACTGAACTTCGTAGGTCCACGAGGACACGTTCCGCACCAGAGTGGTACGGCAACCCTGTCCTGGAAGTCATGTTGTTAGACAACAGTAAACCTTCGAACTATGAAGAAGCGATGGCGGGCCCGGATTCCAACAAATGGCTTGAAGCCATGAAATCCGAGATAGGATCCATGAATGAAAACGAAGTATGGACTTTGACAGACTTGCCCGATGATCGGCAAGCCATAGAGAACAAATGGATCTTTAAGAAGAAGACAGACGCGGATGGTAATGTGACCATCTATACGGCTCGACTTGTCGCTAAGGGTTATCGACAAGTTCAAGGGGTTGACTACGATGAGACCTTCTCACCCGTAGCGAAGCTGAAGTCCGTTCGAATCATGTTAGCAATTGCCGCATTCTATGATTATGAAATCTGGCAAATGGACGTCAAAACGGCATTCCTTAACGGTTTCCTTAAGGAAGAATTGTATATGATGCAGCCGGAAGGTTTTGTCGATCCTAAGAATGCTGACAAAGTATGCAAGCTCCAGCGCTCCGTCTATGGGCTGGTGCAAGCATCTCGGAGTTGGAACATTCGCTTTGATGAAATGATCAAAGTGTTTGGCTTTATGCAGACTTATGGAGAAGCCTGTATTTACAAGAAAGTGAGTGGGAGCTCTGTAGCATATCTCATATTATATGTGGATGACATACTATTGATGGGAAATGATATAGAACTTTTGGAAAGCATAAAGGCCTACTTGAATAAGTGTTTTTCAATGAAGGACCTTGGAGAAGCTGCTTACATATTAGGCATTAAGATCTATAGAGATAGATCGAGACGCCTCATTGGTCTTTCGCAAAGCACATACCTTGACAAGATATTGAAGAAGTTCAATATGGATCAGTCCAAGAAGGGGTTCTTGCCTGTATTGCAAGGTGTGAGATTGAGCACGGCTCAATGCCCGACCTCGGCAGAAGATAGAGAAAAGATGAGTGTCATCCCCTATGCCTCAGCCATAGGGTCTATTATGTATGCCATGCTGTGTACCAGACCTGATGTGAACCTCGCCGTAAGTTTGGTAGGGAGGTACCAAAGTAATCCCGGCATGGAACACTGGACAACGGTCAAGAACATCCTGAAGTACCTGAAAAGGACTAAGGATATGTTTCTCGTTTATGGAGGTGACGAAGAGCTCGTCGTAAAGGGTTACGTCGATGCTAGCTTCGACACAGATCTGGATGACTCCAAGTCACAAACCGGATACATGTATATTTTGAATGGTGGGGCAGTCAGCTGGTGCAGTTGCAAGCAAAGTGTCGTGGCGGGATCTACATGTGAAGCGGAGTACATAGCAGCCTCGGAGGCAGCACAGGAAGCAGTCTGGATGAAGGAGTTCATCACCGACCTAGGAGTTATTCCCAATGCGTCGGGCCCAATGACTCTCTTCTGTGACAACACTGGAGCTATTGCCCTTGCCAAGGAGCCCAGGTTTCACAAGAAGACCAGGCATATCAAGCGTCGCTTCAACTCCATTCGTGAACATGTTCAAGATGGAGACATAGATATTTGTAAAGTGCATACGGATCTGAATGTCACAGATCCGTTGACTAAACCTCTTCCACGAGCAAAACATGATCAACACCAGAACTCTATGGGTGTTCGATTCATCACAATGTAACTAGATTATTGACTCTAGTGCAAGTGGGAGACTGTTGGAAATATGCCCTAGAGGCAATAATAAAGTGGTTATTATTATATTTCCTTGTTCGTGATAATTGTCTATTATTCATGCTATAATTGTGTTATCCGGAAATCGTAATACATGTGTGAATACATAGACCACAACATGTCCCTAGTGAGCCTCTAGTTGACTAGCTCGTTGATCAATAGATGGTTACGGTTTCCTGACCATGGACATTGGATGTCGTTGATAACGGGATCACATCATTAGGAGAATGATGTGATGGACAAGACCCAATCCTAAGCATAGCACTAGATCGTGTAGTTCGTCTGCTAAAGCTTTTCTAATGTCAAGTATCATTTCCTTAGACCATGAGATTGTGCAACTCCCGGATACCGTAGGAATGCTTTGGGTGTATCAAACGTCACAACGTAACTGGGTGACCATAAAGGTGCACTACAGGTATCTCCGAAAGTATCTGTTGGGTTGGCACGAATCGAGACTGGGATTTGTCACTCCGTATGACGGAGAGGTATCTCTGGGCCCACTCGGTAATGCATCATCATAATGAGCTCAATGTGACTAAAGAGTTAGCCACGGGATCATGCGTTACAGAACGAGTAAAGAGACTTGCCGGTAACGAGATTGAACGAGGTATGGGGATACCGACGATCGAATCTCGGGCAAGTAACATACCGATGGACAAAGGGAATTGTATACGGGATTGATTGAATCCTCGACATCGTGGTTCATCCGATGAGATCATCGTGGAACATGTGGGAGCCAACATGGGTATCCAGATCCCGCTGTTGGTTATTGGCCGGAGAGATGTCTCGGTCATGTCTGCATGGTTCCCGAACCCGTAGGGTCTACACACTTAAGGTTCGGTGACGCTAGAGTCGTTATGGGAAATAGTATGTGGTTACTGAATGTTGTTCGGAGTCCCGGATGAGATCTCGGACGTCACGAGGAGTTCCGGAATGGTCCGGAGGTGAAGATTTATATATGGGAAGTCATCATACGGTCACCGGAAGTATTCGGGGGTTTGCCGGTATTGTACCGGGACCACCGAAGGGGTTCCGGGGGTCCACCGGCCCCGGAGGGCCCTATGGGCTGTATGTGGAAGGGAACCAGCCCCTAAGTGGGCTGGGCGCCATCCCCCCCTAGGGCCCATGCGCCAAGGGTTGGGGGGAAACCCTAAAGGGGGCGCCCCCCTTGGCTTGGGGGGCAAGCCCCCTCCCCTTGGCCGCCGCCCCCCCTCTAGATCTCATCTAGAGGGGCCGGCCCCCTTCCCCCTTCGCCCTATAAATAGAGGGGAGGAGGGAGGGCAGCAACACCTCATCCAAGGCGCAGCCCTCCCCCTCTCCAACACCCCTCCTCCTCCGTTGAGCTTGGCGAAGCCCTGCCGGAGAACTGCAAACTCCACCACCACGCCGTCGTGCTGCCGGAGTTGTCTTCCCCAACCTCTCCCTCCTCCTTGCTGGATCAAGGCGCGGGAGACGTCACCGGGCTGCACGTGTGTTGAACGCGGAGGCGCCGTTGTTCGGCGCTTAGATCGGAATCGACCGCGATCTGAATCGCTGCGTGTACGACTCCTCCAACCGCGTTCTTGCAACGCTTCCGCATTGCGATCTTCAAGGGTATGAAGATGCACTCCCCTCTCTCTCGTTGCTAGTCTCTCCATAGATTGATCTTGGTGATGCGTAGAAATTTTTTAATTTCTACACCGATCCCCAACAACTCTTTGTGTTCTACTCATGCATATCATCTACGCATAGACCTGGCTCATGATGCCACTATTGGGAATCGTTGCATGGAAAACAAAAAAATTTCTATGCACACGCAATGATCTATCCATGGAGATGCATAGCAACGAGGGGGAAAGTGTGTCTACGTACCCTCGTAGACCGTAAGCGGAAGCGTTTCACAACGCGGTTGATGTAGTCGAACTTTCTTCGCGCTCCACCGATCGAGTACCGAACGTACGGCACCTCCGAGTTCTGCACACGTTCAGCTCGGTGACGTCCCTCGCCTTCTTGATCCAGCAAGACATCGAGGTAGTAGATGAGTTCCGTCAGCACGACGGCGTGGTGATGGTGATGGTGAAGTGATCTCCGCAGGGCTTCGTCTAAGCACTACGAAAATATGACCGAGGTAGTAAACGGTGGAGGGGGGCGCTGCACATGGCTAGGCAATTGTCTTGTTGTGCTAGGCGCCCCCCTCCCACATATATATAGGTGGGGGGGAGGAGGGAGCAGCCGGGAGGGCGCCCCAAGTAGGACGAATCCTACTTGGGGTCCTCCCAAGTGGCGCCTCCCCTTTCCTTATTTGCCGGAGGGGGAAGGAAAGAGAGGAGGAGAGGGAAAGAAGGGGGAATCCTATTCCCTCTCTTTCCTTTCCCTTCTCCATCTTGCCGGCCCATATGAGGGGCGCACCAGCCCCTTGTGGCTGGTGCGTTTCCCCTGTTGGCCCATAAGGCCCATATCTTTTGCCGGGGGTGCCCGAAACCCCTTCCGGTGACCTGATATGTACCCGGTACCCTCCGGAACACTTCTGGTGTCCGAATACCATCGTCCTATATATCAATCTTTACCTCTCGACCATTTTGATACTTCTCGTCATGTCCGTGATCTCATCCGGGACTCCGAACAACATTCGGTCACCAAATCACATAACTCATATAATACTATATCATCATCGAACGTTAAGCGTGCGGACCCTACGGGTTCGAGAACTATGTAGACATGACCGAGACACCTCTCCGGTCAATAACCAATAGCGAAACCTGGATGCTCATATTGGCTCCTACATATTCTACGAAGATCTTTATCGGTCGAACCGTTATGACAACATACGTAATTCCCTTTGTCCATCGGTATGTTACTTGCCCGAGATTCGATCGTCGGTATCTTCATACCTAGTTCAATCTCGTTACTGGCAAGTCTCTTTACTCGTTTCGTAATACATCACCTCGTGACCAACTCCTTAGTCGTTTGCTTGCAAACTTATGATGTATATTACCGAGAGGGCCCAGAGATACCTCTCCGATACTCTGAGTGACAAATCCTAGTCTCGATCTATGCCAACTCAACAAACACCTTCGGAGATACCTATAGAGCATCTTTATAATCACCCAGTTACGTTGTGACGTTTGATAGCACACAAGGCATTCCTCCGGTATCCGGGAGTTGCATAATCTCATAGTCGAAGGAATATGTATTTGACATGAAGAAAGCAATAGCAATAAACTGAACAATCAATATGCTAAGCTAACGGATGGGTCTTGTCCATCACATCATTCTCCTAATGATGTGATCCCGTTATCAAATGACAACACATGTCCATGGTTAGGAAACCTTAACCATCTTTGATCAACGAGCTAGTCTAGTAGAGGCTTACTAGAGACACAGTATTTGTTTATGTATTCACACATGTATTTAAGTTTCCGATCAATACAATTCTAGCATGAATAATAAACCTTTATCATGAAATAAGGAAATATAAAATAACAATTTTATTATTGCCTCTAGGGCATATTTCCTTCATGTGCCGGCTCAGTTTTTCGAAGGTGCTCATAGAGGGTAGGGTGTGCGTGCGTGCGTTTGTAGGGTTGTGTGTATGTGCGTGTATTTGAGCATTTGCATTTATAGTGTGTTAAAAAATATAAATTTTAAAAATAAGAGAAAAAATGATATAAAATTTTAAAAATTAAAAAATTATAAGGATCATGATTTTGTCTGATTTGGGAAGCAAGGAGGCTGAAAAGCGGAGGGGCAAATGTAATTGCCATGCTTCTTTCTTCCTCGAAGGCAGCGTTCCCCTCTCCTTCGTCGCATCAGTGCGCACGATCGGCCGGGCTTGTGATGCAAGACACAACAAGCGCCACGGCCCACGACAAGTATGTAAGGTGTAACGGACATGCCAATCACTGTAACCGTCGGATTCGACCTTCTCTCCACCGAGAAGACGCCCGACCAACCCATCACCAGCGAGAACAACCATGGATCCCCGCCACAGCGGTCGTGCACGTGCCGAGGTCATCCATGCCGTTAGTGTACTCATCGAAAAGTAAATATATTTTTGGGATGTATAAAGTAAATACATTTCAACGGATGTATAAAGGAGCTAGAATTTTTTTAATTACAAATTTTAAAATTTAGAGAGAATAAATCTGAAAGGAAAGAAAATGTAACTAGCGATGATTTTAGGATGCAAAGGGTGCTTTATTGAATTATTAATAAATGTGTACAGGTAAGATATGAAATAGGAGCAAAGAGGAGGGGCAAAACAAAAACTGGCCCCTCCCCTTCTTTCTTCCCCAGGCGAGAGACAAACCTCGCCGCGCGCCGCGCTCACGGAGCAGCACCAGCAGCACTGCAGTATGGCGCTGCTGCGCGGCGCGTCTGGCCCGGTGCGGCGCAGGTCGGTGCGGCGCGTCCAAGCCGGCTGGCGACCGGGTCGGCTGCTTCACCTCGCGACCGATCCGGTGCGGCACCGGCGCGTCCAGCCTGCACCTCGCGGCCGCCGGATGACTTGCGGGGCAAGGCTGCTCGCCAGTATAAGTGAACCAACGTCTCCATTCCCCACCTTCTCCCCAACCAACCGCGGCTTCGTCCGGCAGCCATGGACGTTCCGCGCCGCGGCCGCAGCGCGACCCGCCACCGCGCGCGACCACGCCATCGCTCCCCTCCACCTCCCGCCGCCGCGCGAGCGCGGCCCCCTCCCCTCTTCGCGCCACCACCCGCGGCCGCGCGAGCTGCGCATCCCCACCCGCCATTCATGGCCTCCGCGCGAGCGCCTCGCCGCCTCTCCCCCTCCCCGCCACGCCGCCTCTCCGCCCCACGGATTGCGGTTTCGCGGAGCTCTCCCCCCCCCCCCCCCCCCCCCCCCCGCCACCGCAGGTGCGCCCTGGACGCCACGCGGCACGGCTCGCCTGCGCCCCGCTCCTTCCATCACGCCGCCTCCCCGCCGCTCACCCGCTGCTCGCCCACCCCCCTGCTGTGTTCGTAGCAGGTTCGCGTCGGCCCAGCCCTCGCCGCCATGCGCTTCCTGCCTTCGCGCCGCACCCGCACCCACACCCGCGCCGCCACGCGCCTCATGGCTTCGCGCCGCAGGCGCACCCACACCCGCGTGGGCACGCTCGCCGCCACGCGCCTGGCTTCGCGCCGCACCCGCACCCGCACCCGCAGCCGCAGCCACCGCCACGCGCTCGCCGCGCACCCCCTCTCCCGCTCCAGGTCAGGGTCCCGAGGGTACCCAGCCGGTACGCGGCCGCAGGCGCGCAGGTCCCCATCCTGAGGGACGACAGGCTGATGGGCTACATCAGCGGAGGCGGTCTTCCGGCTGCGGCGAGCGTGTTCCGCGGGCCAGCGCACTGGCCGGTGGTATTTGCTCTGCTTCGCACCCCCCGCGGCCTCGTCCGCATCCCGCTCCGCCTCCGCCCATCCGAAGCGGACCACGACGCCTCGGCGGGACTACACGTCGTCGACGGCGCGGTGGTGCGCCTTCCAGCACCGGCACGGGAGGCCGTGCCCGAGGAGGAGGAGATCGAGGGCGCCCTCCCCGCCGAGCTTGGTGGCGGTGGTGCTCATGCAGCGGGGCTCGCGGGCGAGAGCAAGCTGCGCGAGGAGGAGGAGGCCGCGCTCCCCGCTCTGGGTGGCGGCGCTGTTCATGCTGCGGCGTTCGATGGCGGGAGGGAGGTGCCAGAGCAGAGGTCGTCCTCCCCGCTGAGCTGGGCGACGGGGGTGCTGCTGCCGAGGTCGGCGTCATGGATGGCGAGGCGGAGGATCGTGCCGGCAACATCCCCGGGGAGGGCGAGGAGCAGAGGGCTCGGCTGGTCCAGCTCTACGTTCAGATGCAGAGCAAGGCGGCAACTCTCGAGGACATTGCGGAGGAGAGGCGGCAGGTGACCGCGGAGACCCGGATCACCAGAGACCGCACGACGGCGAGCATCAGGTCCGCGAGGCTTGACAAGCAGGAGGAGCTTGCGACTGATCGCTACAACGACTTGGTCTCCGAAGTCCGTGAAGCCAGGCTTGCCATGATCCGTGCCCATCTTCGCCCGCCATCTCCTCCGGCAGCGCTACGCCTACATTTTGGGTGAGATTCCGCCTCCGCCGCCACAGTTCCCTGAACCACTCGTACACTAGCATCGCTACTCGGAACTCTGAATCTGGATTAGTGTGATTGTACTGCATTTACGTTGCCTGTTGAGGAGAACTATCGTGCTAAATGTTGTAGAGACTGTTGCACTGGACTGATTTTGTTAGGAAGGCAATACAATGTCAACATGCGGACGCTGAAGTTGAACTATGTTGCTTTCTCTTCAATTTTCATTAGCTGACAAAACTGCATATGCCTCTACAAAGGAAAGGCCCTCAATCCAAGTGAGCATCCCTCCGGGGCCAAGTAGTGTCTGTCCCAAGGTTTGATTGTAAACTATAGCTGCACAATCTGAGTCCTGGTAGAAGTGCTCATCGGTTAGCTGCAGGACAAGGTTTAGTAGACCATGGATACAAGCACGTGTTTCAGCGTCAGAAACTGACGTAGGTACCTGAGAATGTGTGCCGATCAAGCGGGGTCGGATCATGCGTCGTGTCGCACTCGCACGGGATGATGTGCACGACACCTGGCTGGCCCCGGCGATCTGATCCTCAAGGGCTGTTCCGGATGGTGCAGCATTGCGAGCTGTGGCCTGCCTGCGTGCTGGTCAGGCCCTAGTGCAAGCGGGAGCACCTAAGGGCATCGGACGGAATGCGCAGTGCCTACGTTGGAGGCGTGCACCAAAACCAAATGTTTTCCTCATAAAAAAAAAAACAAAACCAAATGGGCTGCTGATTTTTCTGTAGTTCAGTCACGTGTTTTTTTTTCCTGCGAAAGATCCTCCGATCTATTAATGGTAAGTGAGGGCAACTCATCCATGTATCAAAACACACATAAACGTCCCAACAACGTGGTTCAAATACATTCTTGCCATTCAACATCGTGCATCAAATGTGCGCCCCACGCTCTATTTGACGAAGTTAGCGTCATATAGGAGGTCCCTGAACGTAAGGGGTCCTCCTATTCCGCGTTGGCGATGTAGCCAACGCACAACCCCCGCATTGCCCTTTTGGGTCGGCCCATGTGATGGGTGGGATGCCCATGTTTTTTTTTTCATTTCATTGTGTCGGCTGGCCCAGCCGCGAACTGCCGTGTGTCTCGCTCTCTATTTGACGCAGTTAGCGTCATATAGGAGGTCCCTAAACGTAGGGGGTCGTCCTATTCCATGCTGGCGAAGTAGCCATCACGCATCCCATGAATGCCCTTTTGAGCCGGCTCACATGCCCTTTTCGGCCCACTCGCATGCCCTTTTGGGCCGGGCCATGTGCCGGGTGGGACGCCCATGTTTTTTTCCATTTCGTTATGCCAGCTGACCCAGGGGCGAACTGTTGTGCGTCCCACGCTCTATTTGACGCAGTTAGCGTCATATAGGAGGTTTCTGAACATACAGGGTCCTCCTATTCCACGACGGCGAAGCAGCCAATGCGCACACCCCGCATGCCCTTTTGGGCCAGTCCATGTGCCGGGTGCTACACCCATGTTTCTTTCATTTCTTTTTTTGCTTTTTATTTTCTGTCTTTTCTTTGCCTTCAAAATAATTCGAGATTACAAAAAAGTTCCAAAATTTTAAAAAATATTCCAGAAAACCATAAATTTTTTGTGAACACAAAAAAAAGTGTCGAGGAAATCATAAAATGTTTGCAGATTTGAAATACTTTGCACATTAATTTTTTTGGAAAAATAAAAGTGTTCATGATTTCGAAAAATAGTTTAGGTAGTCAAAATATGTTCGTGAATTTGACCAAATGTTCATGAAATAAAAAAAGTTCATTAATTTTAGAAAAATGTTGACAAAATTTAAAAATGTTCCCAAAATTTATAAGTTTTTTAACATCAAAAAATGTTTTCTGATTCAAAAAATCTTCATACTTCTAAACATGTTTGTGAAAAAATGTTCATGAACTCTAAAAATTGTTCCCAAATTTCAAAAAATGTTCATCAATCCAAAAAATGCGATCCAAATCAAAAAATGTTGGTAAATTTAAGAAAACGTTCACAAATTAATAAAAGGTTCACGAATATGCAAAATAAATGTTCATGGTCCTTGAAATGTGAATGAGTTGAAAAGAATGCCCGTGAATTTGTATAAAATGTTCACAACTGCAAAACAGTTCATGATTTCAAAAAATGTTCATGATTTAAAAAATATTCATAATTTAAAAAAAAAATCCACGAATTTGAAAGATGATCGCAAAATTTGAAAAGGAAGAAAAAAGAGAAACAAGAACAAGAATAAAGGGAACAGAAAAAAAGAAAAGGAAAAACAAACATAAAATAAAAGGAATGAAGATAAAATAAAAAACGAAATAAAAAAAATAGAAAAGTAGAAAAATTGAAAAGAAAGAACATACACAAAAAGAAAACCGGTCTGGAAAGGTTCAAGAACTTCCCAAAACTGGAAAAGGATTTACTTGGGCCGGCCTATTTGTACGCAGCGGGGAGCTGGGGGTGCGCGCTAGGTAACTATTTGGTGACGTACGCACGAAATAGGATACGTTGTCGCCAAATAGGGACCTTTTTTCAGATAAATAAATATTTTTTAATAACAAGGACCAATTTTTGTATTCGATAGCATTTTGTTGAATGTGTGTACTTTTCTGAATTCATGTAATTTTTTTGGATTTTGCGGACTTCTTTGAAAATTCACGTACATTTTGTTCGATAGGCGCTGGTTTGATTCTTTATATTTCATTGACACCATGGTGAAGATATCGTGATTCGACTGTCCGCACTTTTAGGGGATCATCCCCGGCCCAAGTACGTTCATCGATCAAGGCTTTCCATTTTTTTGGATGGGTGACTCAAGGCGCTTTCAAAAAACATTATTAGTAATGTTCGTGCGGGTAAAAGAGGGACAAATCTTTGCTCCAGTCCAATTGCAGCCTTTTTACCAAAGCCTTTGGAGTGTTTCTTCTATCAGAAATTGATACCGCGAAGAAGGTGTTTCCAAGGGATTTAATTGTAGTTCTTACTTTCAGGAGTCACTTTGTATTTTCTTTGATCTTAGATTTATATCAGTGTATATGTCATTGATATGAGTATGAATAAAATTATAGGTGTCAAATTATAACCGTACTGAGTCGTGTACTGCGGTATAGATGAGCAGATGTTCTCCATGTCGTGAGGATATATTGCCACTAGATTGTAACCCTATGATCCATGAATAAAACTCCCACAGTTGCGCAAAAAGAAGAAGAAGAAGAAAAAAGGAACCCTTCGCTCCTGCCCACGTGCGAAACTCCCATCTAGGGTTTCCTTGCCTCTCGCCGGCGCCGCCGGTCCGCCTCATCTTCTATGGTCCTTGGACCATGGAGACACGGTGGATCCCGGCCCTTGCCGGCGGGAGGGCTCCGTTTTTAGATGCTTTTCTGAGTTTTGTGCCATGCTCAAGAAGATGAGGCGGTGGCGGCTTCTTAAAATGGAATAAGGTCCTCCCCGTCTAGCCCCCGTCCCGGTGATGTTTCAAGCATCGTCGGAAGGCGTGTGGAGGTTTGTCTCCGACGGATCTCGTGGGATCCGGTTGGCGTTTATCTTCGGTGGATCCGACTGGATCCGGTCTTCGTTCGTCTACGTTTGTGTGTGTGCAGGTTGAATCCTTCTGGTCTATGCTTCTCTTCATTGGCGGCGGTTGCTGTTCTGGTGCGCTGGTCCTATGGGGCCTTAGCACGACGAATTCCCGACTGTCTAGTACAACAATGTTTGCCCGGCTCCGACGAGGGAGGGGCGATGACGGCGGCGCGTCTTCGGCTCGCTCTAGTGCTTGTAGTCGTCGCTAGGTGGTCTACGGACCTGGATGTCACACACACACACACACAAAAAAAAAAGTCTCAAACTCTTGCTTGGTCGGAGACATAGGTAGTTGTACGTCCAAACTTGCCCAAGTCGACTCGGACCGGGATTAAGGCCGGTTCCCATATAACGACGGGCCAGGGGCGGCCTCAAAGATACTCAAAAACCTTGCTAATTATTATCGTGTGTGTGCAGGTTGAATCCTTCTGGTCTATGCTTCTCTTCATTGGCGGCGGTTGCTGTTCTGGTGCGCTGGTCCTATGGGGCCTTAGCACGACGAATTCCCGACTGTCCAGTACAACAATGTTTGCCCGGCTCCGACGAGGGAGGGGCGATGACGGCGGCGCGTCTTCGGCTCGCTCTAGTGCTTGTAGTCGTCGCTAGGTGGTCTACGGACCTGGATGTAAATTTTACTTCTAGTGTTCTTTGTACTACCTTGACAATTAATGAATAGATAGGAAGTTTTCTTGAAAAAAAAAGAAGAAGAAAAAAAAGGAGATCTCAAATTATCCCCCCCCCACACACACACACAAAAAAAAGGGTCTTATGGGGCCTTAGCACGACGAATTCCCAACTGTCTATTACAAACAATGTTTGCCCGGCTCCGACGAGGAGGGGCGATGACGGCGGCGCGTCTTCGGCTCGCTCTAGTGCTTGTAGTCGTCGCTAGGTGGTCTCCGGACCTGGATGTAAATTTTACTTCTAGTGTTCTTTGTACTACCTTGACAATTGATGAATAGATAGGAAGTTTTTCTCGAAAAAAAAAAAAGAAGAAAAAAAAAGGAGATCTCAAATTATACCCCCCCCCCCCCCACACACACACAAAAAAAAGGTCTTATGGGGCCTTAGCACGACGAATTCCCGACTGTCTAGTACACAATGTTTGCCCGGCTCCGACGAGGGAGGGGCGATGACGGCGGCGCGTCTTCGGCTCGCTCTAGTGCTTGTAGTCGTCGCTAGGTGGTCTACGGACCTGGATGTAAATTTTACTTCTAGTGTTCTTTGTACTACCTTGACAATTGATGAATAGATAGGAATTTTCGTTCTCTCGAAAAAAAAGAAGAAGAAAAAAAGGAGATCTCAAATTATCCCCCCCCCCCCCCCCCCCCCCCACACACACACACACACAAAAAAAAAAGGTCTTATGGGGCCTTAGCACGACGAATTCCCGACTGTCTAGTACAACAATGTTTGCCCGGCTCCGACGAGGGAGGGGCGATGACGGCGGCGCGTCTTCGGCTCGCTCTAGTGCTTGTAGTCGTCGCTAGGTGGTCTACGGACCTGGATGTAAATTTTACTTCTAGTGTTCTTTGTACTACCTTGACAATTGATGAATAGATAGGAAGTTTTCTCGAAAAAAAAAGAAGAAGAAAAAAAAGGAGATCTCAAATTATCCCCACCCACACACACACAAAAAAAAGGTCTCAAACTCTTGCTTGGTCGGAGACATAGGTAGTTGTACGTCCAAACTTGCCCAAGTCGACTCGGACCGGGATTAAGGCCGGTTCCCATATAACGACGGGCCAGGGGCGGCCTCAAAGATACCCAAAAACCTTGCTAATTATTATCGTCGGAACCTATACGCACACCGTCGTTTGCTTGGTGAAGCCATGGAATACTACTTTGCAGGTACAAGCCAGCCAGCATGGGTTGGTCTGAAGAGAGATCGGTCGGACGGCAAGCTCGACGCCACGGTGACGGACAAGCGGCACAAGTGCGACGACAATAGCTGGAAGGCCGTCGCTGCGTATGCACCGACGGCGGGTTCGAAGCGAGCCTACCAGCGATCCGAGGACGAGATTGACCCAGTGTTCATTGACAAGCGGTACAAGGGCAACTACTGGGAGGACCCTGCTTACGCGGCAGTGGTACGGTTCTGCGGGAGAATGACAACCATGGACGATGCTTTCGACAACGAGAGCGAGCGGATGCGGAAGGATTACGCCGAGCAGCGCGCCGCCACGCTGCGTGAGCTAGTGCGTAAGAACTTGATGTAACTAGATTAGCCCCCCGTGGCGAAGCGCCGTCGGCTTATTAATTGTACTCTTTTGGCGTTTTTCCGTAAGATCGTATTTGTATGGATTTGTATCCTCTTTTGGCGTGACTTTACTATTCGTCGACATGTTTTTCTTCGTGCGTGTTGATGTTGACTATGTGCATCGTGGATATGCAGAGGTCGGGTATATACTCATTGTGTTTGTATCTTTTTTATGATTCATATTGAGTCAATAAAATTCACCCTTTATAAAAAAGAATAAGATTGTATTTGTGGACAATAATACCCCAAGTCTATAAGGGGTTTGTGGGTGTGCTGATGAGACTGCTAAGGGGATACGACAGCATAGACCTCTAGCGGCCAGCCATAGCGCGGGGCCAGCTGGCGGGCATGCAGGACCTCCCTTGAAGCCCAAGTTGCCTGCTTGCTGGCGCCCTGCATGCTTTCCGTCGCATGTGCCCATGCAACAGTGGCATATGCAAAGTCAATAAAGACATCTAATGGGACATGCATCTGCTCCCGACAACATGTCTTGTCACCCGTGCCTGTCCGTGAGGCTGGCTGTGTGGTAGACATTCCCTGGAGGAAAGTCGTCCTCACGGAGATCTTGGTCTTGACGTTACTGTTGGTGTCAAGTAACTTCTCTCCAACAATAGCGGGACACTTGTGCATGTGTGCCTTCATACAGGTGAGAGTATGCATGTGTTTATGAACGTATGCGTCGGTACCGTCTTCGCTCATCCCCTAAGATTTTTTTCCCGATCCGTGTAATTTCCTAGGAGAAGAGATCCACATGCGTCGAGACGTTTGCCTAGGAGAGATCCACACGTCGTGACTCGTGAGAGGTCCGAGAAAAAATCCGCGACTGTCAGTCCCTCACAACTTGACCTGGCCATGGGCAGCCCGACCCGACCCGGCCCGACCTTGTCCATGGGCCGGGCTCGGGCCTAGATTTCAAGCCCGAAGGCCGGTTCGGGCCGGGCCCGCCATATTAGCGCATTAACGAAGAGGCCCGACCCGAGGCCCGAGGCCCGTTGGGCTTTCACGCCGGCGGGCCAGGCTTGGGCCTGATTTTTAGGCCCGACGCCCAGGCCGGGCCGGGCCCGGGCCTGGGTTTTTCGCATTGGGCTTGGTTAGGCCCGGCCCGAGGGATGGCCAGGTATACTCGCAACTGGCGTGGCTAAATGCATTGTGCTTGCACTGAACCCATTACCGGAGCTCTCCCTTTCGTTTCGTCGTGCAGTCTATCTGGCACGAGAAGAACAACTTTTAGATGTGATCTTCGCTACTTATTGCTTATCTCTTGTGCACCGGCTCCATTCCGAGGTCTAAGATCGCTCTTCTCATTGTTAGCTCTGTTTCTTTCAATCATGCTCATCGACACCTTAATGTAGTAGTTGTTGTTTTAGCTAAGTCTTTTTTTCCAGAATGAAGGCACATGTCCGGTCTTAAGCTGAGGTCCTTACAAGGTTCGAAACAGGCCGCTGAGGGCTAAGTTTTAGCCAAGTCTTGTAGGTATTCAGTCAATCTTGTACTTTCCATTATGCTCTGAAGTATATTATGGAGATTTTGTATGACTTTGTTGCTTAATCAATAAAATGTGGATGTTGCTAGAAAAGCCACGAATACACCATGAAGTTGGTGACCTGTTTCGTGAAGCCTCGCTGTCGGATATGTACTATAAAAATATCACCAAAAAAGTACAGTGTGAAGCTGTTAGGAGCCCACTGTAACCTGCACCTGTACGTGGGCCAACCTCCTTCGACCAGCACATGGACTGGGCCTGAGTGTGCGTCATCGCGAGCGAGGCTGGCTACAAGTACCCGCACAAGAGGCAGCGAAGAAACTATCCTGGCTGGGATCACAAACTGGCACGGCGGCTCCTTCTTCTCCCACCTCTGGCTCTCTTCTCAATCCCTATTTCCTGCTGCAACTTGTATCCCCAGATTCGCTACCTCTTGTAATCGGCTACTGTGATTGAGTAGTGAGAGTTGGTTCCTAACATCTGGTATTCAGAGCCAGGCCACCACCCTTCCACCCCTAATTTTTTTTCCCAATCACCACCTTCAACCTGTTTGATCAAATGTCTAGCCACCACAATTCCTCGGATCAGGTTCTCAGTATGGTGGTGGAGCAAGCAATTTACCCAATCACCGTTCATGTGTTGTATTCCATCTTCGCCCCCTTTGGTGTGGAGCAGTTGGTGGTGTATCCTCCAAAAAAATCAGATGAGGGAGAGCCCTGTGTAGCAGCTGATGTCCGATTCAGTTCGGCTCACGCGGCGGCGCACGCAATGGCATACTGGGACGACCGCTACATCTACTACCGTTGCTACCGCCTACAGATGTGGAATGCGGCGTGGAATGCGACGGCGGACATACGGACAGCCCCGACCTCACCTCCTGCAACAGCACGCACGGCAGCACCGGATCCACCATCGTCGTCCCCCTTGCAGGAGACAACTACCGAGGAGTGGGCGCCCGTCCCCAACGTCTCCTGCCCCGCCACCAAGGCCCAGGAGGTCCTCGAGCTCATCCCCGACACGTCCCATGCCTGCCTCTCGGGGGCGCCTATCACCTGTTCGACGGATGGCTCGCGCCAAGTCACCACCACCATGGTCTACCCCGACCCCGCTGTCGACCTCAATGACAAGGAGCTCGGGCAGCTCACACCCGCGTGGGCAACACTCTCCGTCAGCATCGGCACCTCTTCGGTCACCGAGGCGGTCGTTCCTTCCATTGTGGCCACCACCAATGTCGACCCCAAGGCCGGCTTGCAGGAGATAGACGCCCTCTCTGGCAACACCTCCAGCCCGGTGACGAGCGAGGAGAACCACGGCATCGTCTCTATCATCTCCAGGGACAGTGCTGCTCCAACGCTCACCTCATGTTTGACGCAATGCTCAAGTAGCGACGCCACTCCTGTGATGTTTGTACTCCACCCAGTTGTGACATTCTCATGGCTGATGCTACGACAAAAGCCATGGCCATCGTTTTGGAGGGATCGTGCAGAGGGAACTGAGTACAATGATGATTCAGACTTCTCTGTGCGTTTGTTTCGGAGCATGAAGAACCCAGGTACTTTGAGCACAGAACTATCGAGCAAAAATGGTCTTCAGTTAATGCGGCTCAGGCAGAGTCCAATAGACGAGCCTCTCAGTTGTCTTGAAGATGAACAAATGCGGTCTCGGTATTCGCAGGATCGTGCAACACATAATGCAAAGGTACAGAGCACAAGGAGTCAATTACAGAAAACAATGCAGTGTTGGCCATTTGATATTTCTGTAGGTTTCAATGCGACAGAGCTAGAAGGAATTTTTCACCATGGAATAGTTGCTATACATGCTGGCTGTCTATTTTCTTCGGCATCTCAACAGGAGCAAAGAAACTATCTGGATTGGGCAAAATCTGATGCTACACAATTAAGTCAAGAGCATTACATCCAAGCAGTGGCACCGGGAACATTTTCTCTTGGATCCTTTTCTATACATGCATGCCATATGGTCTATATGAGTTTTAACCACAGTGCATGGGTGGGCTCAGAAGCAATACACTGGGAGCAAGTAAGCTACAAGGACCTGCAGTTTTTCCCTTCTTGTTTAGTGCAGACACTAGAAGGTGCTGAACATTTTATCCATTGTGGGACTGCCTATGGATTATATTTGGAGATGTGGATGGAAATCAAACCATTGTTGGGTATCTCTCTTGTGCCTCGTACAGTCGTACCACTTGTTCCTTGGTATTCTGGGTAGTACTACTAGCAATACCTTTCATGTGCACATCAACTGTTGGGTTGAGCAACAAAATGGAAGGACCTCTAGACTGATTGTAGCTGCTGAACTAACACTTCGCCCATTACATATGAGGATGCTAATGGTCGTGGAAAAATTCAGGAAGCTCATAAGTACAGTTACAACAGAGAATTATAGTTCAGGCGGTTCAGTTATGTATCCAGGCGGTGTTCATGGGAGGAGAGTGCAGTATACTATAGTGAAGAGCAAGAAATTCACTAGCAACATTTTTGTATGCCTGGGCATTCACTTGGTGGGAAACATAACTATTCTAATTCAATTGGATCCATTTTTTCACCCAATCAGGGGAGCCATTGCCGTTGCCGCAACCCGAACCTCCAGGGTCAACTTCTGTTCCAACCAATTTTGCTATAGAGTTCAGGAGCAACTTGAGAACTAATTCTGAATCTCTGCATATCACTGGTGTTCTTTCGAAAATGACTCAGTTTTGGGGTGCTACTCATGATATCAGTACGTCTACTTTGGGATCCATCTGGTGGGAACTTTGTTGATTATGATTGACCTGGGGCAGTGTACTAACCCATGCTTATTTGGCAAATGGTTTGTCGAGTCTAGGAGCAGTAAAAACAGCAAGGTTGTTTGGCAAGCATCTATGAAGTATTTCTGGAAAGAGCTTGTTATTGGGGCCCTGATTATGCCATTTCTATTTGGTCTCATGAGTAACTTGTGCTCAGCAGAAGGTGTCATATTCAGCTCATGTGATTCTTTTAATTCTTTGAGAAATGGTGATCAGCTAAACAGTCGGGAGAGCACCACAGCAACCTATACTTTGACATTAACCACTTCTATTCAGTTCATGTTCTCTATGAGAATTGAGCACTCCGGGCCCCTGTGTGATAATGTGCACTCATCTAGTGACCAAGGTGCAGGAAATAGTACTAACAAGAGAAAAGTTCTGCTGACTGTTCCATACGAGGTGTGGCTTACAAGATGTCTGAAGTTGGTCATTGAAGGACCATCTGAGAGTTTGCGAGTTTTTCAGCTGAAACCTCCCTGGCATCATTATGTTCTGGCCTGCACTGTTAGAAAGCTCCTGGTTGTTGCAAGAATATTAACTAGAATTGTTTAGTTTCATTCTATGGGAGGAAAGGCATGGGCTTTTGCAGAAATGTGGAATTCCAAAAATTGCCATCTAGAACTACTCTGCTACGACAAGGTGCACCAAAGTTTTGATGCAAAAATGCTTCACGGCCAAGAAATGGAGTTATGCACTACAGTTGTCGATTTGTTGCTCCTTCGGAATCAACGATGGTACTCTTTGTGCCGTGATTGCTCATGTGATCTTACCAATGCTTTGGTTGTTGTTTGGGTTGAATACCCTGCCGACGAAGTGCATAAGTCATTGGATCCCACCATGACAGCTCCTGATCTTGAAGAACCAAAGAAACTAATTGCCTGGGTAATCAGCAAGAAAGCACAAGCCATGAGTGGTATGACGTCCTATACATTCTGCCATCAAAATCCTTTTCAAGAAGGGAGGGATGTCATCACCTTCGCAGCCGTCTTCGCGCAAAACTTCGTCGGCCTCAAGTACTACTTCAGCTTTGACTACCATCGCAGCTCTGATCAGTTCCATGGACATCGAGTGCACTGGGACCCAGGCGGATGGCAATGGTGTCGGCTTGGGGTCAAGCCGAGTTTCAAGAAGGGAGGGATGTTAGGAGCCCACCGTAACCTGCACCTGTACATGGGCCTACCTCCTTCGACCAGCACATGGGCTGGGCCTGAGTGTGCGTCATCGCGAGCGAGGCTGGCTACAAGTACCCGCACAAGAGGCAGCGAAGAAACTATCCTGGCTGGGATCACGAACTGGCACGACGGCTCCTTCTTCTCCCACCTCTGGCTCTCTTCTCAATCCCCATTTCCTGCTGCAACTTGTATCCCCGGATTAGCTACCTCTTGTAATCGGCTACTGTGATTGAGTAGTGAGAGTTGGTTCCTAACAGAAGCTCATGACAATGGGGGCCCACCTGTTAGAGAGACGTGAGACCTGGCTGTCAGATTTGTACTGTAAAAATATCACAAAAAAATACAGTGTGAAGCCCATGGCAGTGGGGCCCCACGTGTCAGAGAAGGGAGGAGGTGTCAAAAGGAAAACACAGTCGGGGACGGACTGCAAGGCCCAAGATGGCCCAGTTCGAATCGGAACGGGATTAAGCGCGTGGCGCGGGTTCGTATATGCTCCAACGAAAGACCGACCTTGGCGTCATCATCAGAGCTAAAACAACCTTACGAAAGAAAAATAACCTTGTGAAGCCCAGCTCTGATGCCCTTAGAGCAACTCCAACGGGCCGACCCAAACGGACGGCGATTTTATCCGCTTTTTGTCCGTTTAGGTCGGCCCGGCGGATACCAACGTAGAAATCTTTGTAGTCGCAAAACTATGTAGTCGCAAAATTTCCGAGAAAAAGGAAAAAAAATCCTTTTTTGCGGAAAGAAATCTTTGTAGTTACAAACAATCCAACCTGGCAATTTATATCTTATAGAAGAACACCAAAGGAGTACGATTAATAACCAGGAAGGCTAAAAATTTGACTTCAGATTTTTAAACATGAAAAATGGTAAATTTAGTTTGCAAACACCGTAATTTTCTGGAATAAAATAAACTGAGACGGATTTACTATACTCACCAATTAAACTTGTCATCCTTCATGAACATAATTTGGCATTAATAATATTCATTTTGCCATGCCTAAAAATCTGACATTCATTGGATATCCGTGTCCAACAATGCGGCAGGGCTCCGCCACGGGGCTCTAAGTAGTTTTTTTTCTTTCACCGGGAGAATCTAGTTACATCAAGTTATTACGAGCTAGCTCACGCAGCATGGCGGCGCGCCGGTCGGCGTACTCCTTGATAACACGCTCGGCCTGGTTGTCGAGAGCGTCGTCCATGGCTTTACGTCCCCCACGAAGCCGTAGGATCACCGCGTAAGCAGGGTCCTCCCAGTAGTTGCCCTTGTATCGCTTGTCGATGAGCACTGGGTCAAGCTCATCCTTGGATCGCTGGTAGGATCGCTTCGCCCCCGCCGCTGGTGCATATGCAGCGACGGCCTTCCAGCTGTTGTCATCGCACTTGTACCGCTTCTCCATCACCGCCGCGTCGAGCTTGCCGTCCGACCGCTCGTGGCCTCTCTTCAGCCCAACCCATACTGGCTCGCCTGCATCTGCAGAGTAGTAGTCCATGGCTTCCCCAAGCAAACGATGGCAACTGGGCCCGCTTGTTGATGGTTTATTCCAAGTTGATGGTTCTTCCAAGTCTGAATTTTATTGGTCCCATATGTCACCATCAACATATTGAAACCTTTGCACTAAACAATACCTCATGAATTCAGTGTGTACACATTTGAAACTGTTTTGTATTGCCAGAAAAAGAAATGCGGTGTCTACTTCATTGTTCAACTTTTATACATTTATAAAGCAAGTGCAGCTTTAGCTTATTGTACCTCTACCTCTGTTGCTCAGGTTGGTTTCATTAACTTGGTCAAGTGACAGAAGGACCAGACGAGGCGCATATGGGTAGCCGAGGCAACACAGAGCTCTACATATACTCTTTCCCATGAGATCTCAAAAAAATTACATCTTAAGGAAGCTGCAACATGTGCTGAGAAATGGGCTTCAAGTTCTTTTGATGTAAGTTTCTTCAGATTAGAGATCACATTCATTTTTGAGATTTTCTGATCTGTTGTAACTCACTGTTGTGCTGCAATATGAATGACCCCTTTCAGAAAATCCAGCAGCTAAAGGAAAGAGTTTTATGCATAATTGGTGATAGCGGTGGCTGACGTACTATGGAATAATGAAGGTTGCTGCTTTTGGAAGTAATGTAAGAAAATGTTTGAAGTTTTGCAGAGTTTACTGTCAATCCTGGATGCTCATTGGTAGTGAAGCGATATCGGCGTAACAAAGATACCTATTTATTATGCCTATGCACTTTACAGGTACAAAGTTTAGGCCACACTGTTTTTAGCTGTTTTTTTATTCTCCATAATTACCTATTCGTTTCTCCACATTTGCCAACTGCATGTTTAGTACTCCATCCATAGTGATCTAAACGCTCTTATATTTCTTTACCGAGGGAGCAATTAAATACCTGTGTTGCAGAGATTGCGAGGCGGAGCACTACAGATCAGCTAAACTTGTGGAACAAATGCGATTACGACTGACAAGCACTTCTTGAATACTCAAGATGACAGCCACAGGGATTGAAATCAATATACATCAACCGGGAGACCAACATGACAGGAAATTTATGATTCAGGCTTCGACTGATGATGCTCACGTCCCCTTCGTGAGTCGTGACTGAATCTTTGGCTCTTCAGCTGGCAGCCAAGATTGCTCGCACCCTTCAATTTCAGCAGGTCTCCTTCCTCACGGACAACCTCTCTATCACGAAGATGGCTGCTTCCAGGAACATCAGCAGCAGCAGATGCAACATAGCATGGAGATGTCGAACTCCAATTAGCAGCTTCCTTCAAGACACTCATCCGCAAAATCATGCTGTTTATCATATGCCTAGAAACATCAACAGCATTGCCCACAATGGTGCCCATCAGGTTCTCAATTCTAGATTAGAACCTGTCCTAGGTTGTACTCATTCAGCTCAAGCATTGGCCTTGCCATTCTCTGCTTCATCCCCATAACTTCCAAATGGAGGGCTTTGTAATTCACGTTGTACTTTGCATATGAGATGAATGATAGCTTGGTGCCAGTTGGCGCCTTCCTTGTGTAAAAAAAAGCATTTTCCTGGAGTTTGAGCCCAACCCTTATCTCTGATGTCATTCTTGTCAGCAACGAACCCTTGCTGCCCACACCCCAATTTCTCAAGGATTACCTTGACAAAGCATCTGGGGAATGGCATGCCTTTATGCATCCCAAGTGAGCGTGAGCGCCTAGTGTCTCTGTTGTAGATGACCCTGGCAGCAACCATGCCGCCGCAGGCGCGTCCTATCATCATGGCAAGGTACTACTGTGCTTGGGTGGTGTACTTCTGCTGGTGTACCGAGCTAAATGTTTTTGAGACAAGACACTTTCATGAGAGATGAGTATCATGGATTTCCGATCATGATGTTGTTTTCTTGTATGCTACTCCCCTGTACCTACATTTTGGTATAGAGGTAGTAAATTATTAAAAAGTAAAGAAGCAAAGCTTCATCGGTGAAATTCCTGTGTCACACTTGCACCTAGCTAGATCCAGCTTCATCCCTACCCCCTCTCTCTATTGTCGGAATCATCCCCACAATAACAGGCTAACCCTAGACGGGTTTCGGGAGAGAGAGGGAGGTTTCGGGATTAATAGACAAAGATGTGACCGTTAGGGCCACTCATTGCACGAACCCATGTTCGCACTTGCACGTAATGAACCACATTGTTCTAAAAAAACGTAATGAACCACATGCTTGTTAATGGAAAGAGAAAAAAACATAGCTTCCACGGTAATCTAAACGATGCATCCAAATTGGCCGGCTGCTTGAGAGTTTTTTCAGCAAAACTAACATCTCAGTCTCACTTGTGAGCACTGTTACTCGCCACAGATTAAAAAAATGTGGCAAGTCAATATTCAGTACTCCCTTCAGTCCTTTTTAGTCTGCATATAAGTTTTGTCTGAAGTCAAAGCATTTCTACTTTGACCAAACTTAGAAAAAAATATCAACATTTACAATGCCAAATCAATATTGTTAGATTCATTACGAAATGTAGTTTCATGGAATATATATATTTGGTATTGTAAATGTTGATATTTTTTAGTATATATTTGGTCAAACTTTGCAAACTTTGACTTGACCCAAATGTAAAATGCAGAGTAAAAAGGACCGGAGAGAGTACCATCCAACCAGCCAGCAGTTTTTTGAGCCGAAACCGTAGAACAATCGTTCTATGGTATTTTCATTAATTTAAACAAAACAAAGTATTACAAAGCCTACAAAGCCTACACAAATCCTACACAAAGTCATCCAATACCAGTTTTGTGAAACATATGGAAATTAAAGGTTCTGTGCTATCCAAATGCTAATCATGTCAGCCTTCTTCTGCTTTGCTTTTATTCTGGTTACTTCAAGGACTTCTTTGAGATAAAACTTCCATGAGCCATAATGTGATGGAGCCTTTCTGAAGATTTTGTCATTTCTGGTCATCCAAATGCTCCAGCAACCCATAATAACAACCTCCATAGCAATTTCCTTTGGTACTTTTCTCATAGTGAAAAGAACTTCATCATAAACAGATGTACCTCTGTGTTTATTAGGAGTTATCAGGTTCCAACATGTCCAGGCAAATTGGCAGTCCCAGAACAGGTGAATGTTTGTTTCCTCTATAGCATCTCTGCATAGAGCACAGTTGTAATCCTCCAGAAACATGTTCTTGCGCTTTAACATATTCCTAGTGCTGATTCTGTCATGTAAGAACAGCCAGAAAAAGATCTTGTGCCTGAGTCTACAAGCTGATTTCCATAGCATCTCAAAGATACTGTGTGCTGAGCTGAATCCTGTGATTTCTTTGTATAGGCTCATGGATGAGAATTTGTGTGAGGTGCCACCAATGGACCAAGAGTCTCTATCTGTTGATCTCATTCTGTTACTGAGGGTATCTTGTAGCTCATTGAACTGGTTTTAAGCTTGTAGTGACAGGGGTCTGTGGAAATTGTGGCTGAAATCATCCTGTTGCTGGGCCTTTTGCACAGTAATTTCCTTATTTATAGCAAAAGAATGAAGTTCAGGGTATAGAATGTTCAGAGGAGTATCTGTCCATTTGTCTGTCCAGAACATAACTGTATTTCCTGTGCCTGCTTTGCACATTGTGTGCTTTTTGTAAGTGGGCAGAAGCTTCGGGATAGCTTTCCACCAAAATGAACCAACCAGTTTGTCTCCTGGTACACAATCCTGATAGTATGTCTCCCAAATGATGTTCACCCATGGGATGTCTTCCTTATTTAGGAATTTGTGTAGGAATTTCATGAGAAGTGCTTGATTGTGAGTATGTAAATCCAAGACCCCAAGGCCACTATGAGATTTTGGTTGACGGACTTGATTCCATGAGATCAGTACATCACCTCTTTCTTGTGTCCCATATTTTCTCCAAAAGCAATTCATCAGGTATGAGTTGATTTGTTTGACCACAGACTTGGGAATCATCAGAGTACACATGAAGAAAGTTGGCATGCTTGTGAATACTGATTTGATGAGTGTAAGCTTATCTTCAGTTGACAGCAGAGTGGAACAGCTCAGCAATCTGTTTTAGATTCTTTTCATCATTGGAATATAGTCTTCCACTCTTAGTTTGACAGTACCCAGTGGAAGTCCAAGATATGTATGAGGAAGATTTCCAATTTTACGCCCAAGGAGATTGGATAGTTCTATCATTTTCTCTTGGGGAGTATTGATTGAAACTATGGTGTACTTTGAGTAATTGATCTTCAAACCAGTGAACTCAACATAATGCAATAGCAGGTTTTTGATATGTTGAACTTGTCTGTAATCAACATGAGCCACCAGTATAGTATCATCTGCATATTGAATAATGGGATAATCAGTAGAGGTGCTGTGTTGCAATGGTGAGTCTACCAATGAATTGATCATGGCTTCATTGAACATTGATTGAAGGACATCAGCTGCTATGACAAATATCAATGGGGAGAGGGGGGTCCCCTTGTCTGACTCCTTTCATGCAGAGGAACTGCTTTCCTGGTGCCCCATTCAGTAAGACCGAGGAATATCCTGTCCCATAAATCATATTAATCCATTGAATCCATCTATCTCCAAATCCTTTGGCCTTCAGAATCTGTATGATTGTGTCATGGCTGAGCATGTCAAAAGCCTTTTCAAAATCCAGTTTCAGCATGATGAGCTCTTTTTTACTCTGATAGCACCGATGAATATATTCATAAGCCCATGCTAAACAATCTTGGATGCATCTCTTGTTAAGAAAACCATATTGATTTCTGTGGACCATTTGAAGGATGCATCTCTGCAATCTATTGGCCAGTAACTTTGTGATAATCTTAAGTGTGCAATTCAATAAGGAGATGGGTCTGAAATCTGCTGGATTAGAGGCTGTGTCATTCTTAGGAATTAAAGTGATGAAGGAGTAGTTTATGCTCTGTAGGTTTACTTTTCCTGAGTGAAAATCATCAATGAGTTTATAGAAGTCTGTAGCAATAATATCCCAGACTGTTTAAGGAAAGTAGCATTGAAACCATCTGGTCCAGGGGATTTGTCAATAGGCATATGCTGAATGACCTTGTTAATTTCCTCTTTAGTGAATGGGGCTTCCAGATCAGAAAGATCCTAAAGAGGGCTCAATAGGTAGTGAAGCTGTAGAGGATTGCTTGTTGTGGCCTTAGAACCCATTCTTCCTTTGAAAGCTCTGTATAAGATGGCAGCTTTAGCTTGGTGGTCATGATGTTCAAAACATGTTTCATCCTTTAACACAGCAATGCAGTTATTCCTCAGTTTGATGGTGGCCTTGGCTTGAAAGTATTTGGTATTAGCTTCTCCCATCTTGATTTTCCTAATTGTAGCTCTCTATTTCCAATATAGCCTTTGGTGCTCAAGGGTAGTTTGCAAATGATTTTTGATGATATCTTTCCCATTAAACTCTTCTGTTGATAGGCTTCCGTATTCCTCAAGATAATCATAGCAAAGCATCAGGAAGTTGGAGTTATCAATGATTTTCTTCAAATCTGAGAGTTCTCTGGCCCAATTCTCTAATCCCTTCCTCATTCTTTTGAACTTGGTGGCAATAACTTTAGCACTGTCTTGTTCATTTACTTCCTGTGACCATATACTTGATAACCCACAAGTATAGGGGATCGTTTGTAGCCTTTTTCGATAAATAAGAGTGTCGAACCCAACGAGGACCTAAAGGTAGAATGAATATTCCCTCAAGTTCTATCGACCACCGATACAACTCTATGCACACTTGACGTTTGCTTTACCTAGAACAAGAATAAAACTAGAAGTACTTTGTAGGTGTGAATAGGTTTGCAAGATAATAAAGAACGTGAAAATAAAAGTTAGGTGCTGTTTTAATAAAAGTACAATTTAATAAAGCGAGTGTGGACAAGTGGTGATAGGATTTGTGGAATTGTCCCTAGGCAATCAATAACTAGACCGGTAATCATTCTTGCAATTTTATATGAGGGAGAGGCATGATGTAACATACTTTCCTTACTTGGATCATATGCACTTATGATTGGAACTCTAGCAAGCATCCGCAACTACCAAAGATCATTAAGGTAAAACCCAACCATAGCATTAAGTACCAAGTCCTCTTTACTCCCATACGCCATAACCCCCAAACTCAGGTCTGTGCTTCTGTCACTCACGCCACCCACCATAAGAGAACCATGAACATATTGCAACACCCTACAGCGGGGACCCCTCACGTTTGCGCGAGACGGAGGGCACCGTAGGACAGCACCATAATAAAATATACACTCATACCAACCAAGATCACGATTAACCCATAGGACAAAATAGATCTACTCAAACATCATAGGATGGCAACATAGTATTGGATAATAATATGAAGCATAAAGCACCATGTTCAAGTAGAGGGTACAATGGGTTGCGGGAGAGTGGACCGCTGAATATAGATGGGGGAAGGTGATGGAGTTGTTGGTGAAGATGACGGAGTTGTTGGAGTAGATCGCTGTCACACGATATTGCCCCGATGGCGTTCTGGCACCACCAGAAGAGAGGGGGAGAGAGCCCCCTCCTCCTTCTTCTTCCTTGGCCTCCCCCCTAGATGGGAGGAGGGTTCCCCCTCTGGTCCATGGCCTCCATGGCGGCGGAGGGGCGGGAGCCCCTCCGAGATTGGATCTATCCCTCTGTTCTCTTCTGTTTCGCGTTATTGTTTTCTGGCCGAAAACCGTTTCTTATATTCCCGGAGATCCGTAACTCCGATTGCGCTGAGATTTTAACATGGTTTTTTTCAGATATAAGCTTCCTTGCGCTCGAATTAGAGCTCCAACCGACTTACGAGGAGGGCACAACCCAACACCACGTGCCTGGGCTGCCTGGCGCGCCCAGGTGTCTTGTGGTGGCTGTGGGCCCCTGTTTGCGTTGATTACACCTCCCAAAAATCACATATATTCCAAAATAATTCTCCGTAAATTTTTATCGCGTTTGGACTTCATTTGATATGGATATTCTGCGAAACAAAAAACATGCAAAAAACAGGAACTGGCACTGAGCACCGGATCAATATGTTAGTCCAATAAATCATATAAAATGTTGCCAAAAGTATGTGAAAGTTGTATAATATTGGCATGAAACAATCAAAAATTATAGATACGACAGAGACGTATCAGCATCCCCAAGCTTAATTCCCGACCATCCTCGAGTAGGTAAATGATAAAAAAGATAATTTTTGATGTGGAATGCTACCTAGCATAATCTTGATCATATATCTAATCATGGCATGAATATTAAGACACGAGTGATTCAAAGCAATAGTCTGTAATTTTACATAAAGACATCAATACTCAGGCATCCCAACAAACAATTGTGTCTTTCAAAATAGCAACGGTAAAGAAAGCTATCCCTACAAAATCATATAGTATTGTCATGCTCTGTCTTCTTAACACAAAGTATTTACCATGCACAACCCCAATGACAAGCCGAGCAATTGGTTCATACTTTTTAACGAGCGTTAAGCTTTTTCAACCCTCACGCAATACATGAGAGCTAGCCATGGATATAGCACTATGGGTGGAATAGAGTATGATGATAGGGGTAAATATAGAGAAGATAAAAAAAGTAAGAAAGTCTCACATCGACACGGCTAACCAACGGGCTATGGAGATGCCCATCAATTGATATCAATGCGAGGAGTAGGGATTGCCATGCAACAAATGCACTAAGAGCTGTAAGTGTATGAAAGCTCAACATGAAAACTAAGTGGGTGTGCATCTAACTCTATAATGAAAAATTCCCACTAGTATATGAAAGTGACAACATAGGAGACTCTCTAAGTGAAAATCATGGTGCTACTTTGAAGCACAAGTGTGGAATTAGCATGCCCCTTCTCTCTTTTCTCTCATTTTTTTCTTTTATTTTTTTCTTTTTTCTTGGGCTCTTTTTGGCCTCACTTTTTAATTTTTTCCTTTTTTTATATTTGTCCGGAGTCTCATCCTGACTTGTGGGGGAATCATAGTCTCCATCATCCTTTCCTCACTGGGACATGCTCTAATAATGAATAATGATGATCATCACACTTCTATTTACTTACAACTCAAAAGAAATAAAAATTACAACTCGATACCTAGAACAAAGTATGATTCTATATGAATGCCTCTGGCAGTGTACCAGGATGTGCAATGATCTAGCATAACAACGATATCAAAAAATGGACAAGCCATGAAAATATCATGCTAGCTATCTTACGATCATGCAAAGCAATATGACAATGAATGTTCAAGTCATCAAAACGGAAGCGATGGAAGTTGCATGGCAATATATCTCGGAATGGCTATGGAAAGGCCATAACAGGTAGGTATGGTGGCTGTTTTGAGGAAGATATAATAAGGCTTATGTGTGATAGAGCGTATCATATCACGGGGTTTGGATGCACCGGCGAAGTTTGCACTGACTCTCGAGGTGAGAAAGGGCAATGCACGGTACCGTAGAGGCTAGCAAATTGCGGAAAGGTAAGAGTGCGTATAATCCATGAACTCACATTAGTCATAAAGAACTTATATACTTATTGCAAAAGTTTATTAGCGCTCGAAGCAAAGTACTACTACGCATGCCCCTAGGGGGATAGATTGGTAGGAAAAGACCATCGCTCGTCCCCGACCGCCACTCATAAGGAAGACAATCAATAATAAATCATGCTCCAACTTCATAGCATAACGAGAGACTATACGTGCATGCTTCGGGAATCACAAACCTTAACACCAATATTCTTACTAACCACAACCGTTTACTAGTACCTCCCCATATTCCATCTCTATATCGCAAAACTATTGTAAGGAATCAAACATATCATATTCAGTGATCCATAAGTTTTATGTAGGATTTTATGACTAACCATGCAAATGACCAATTCCTGTTGAATCTCTAAATAGATATAAGTGAGGCATGAGAGTTTAATTCTTTCTAAAAAAGACCATGCTCTAATAAATATAAGTGAAGCAAAAGAGCATTCTACAAACAACGGTTTTCTATGTGAAGAGAAACAGGCAATCCAAACTTCAAATGATATAAGTGAAGCACATGAAGCATTCTATAAAGCCACACTCAAAAGATATAAGTGAGGTGCAATGAGCATTCTATAAATCAACCATGGACTATCTCATACCAGCATGGTGCATAAAATAAAAATGAAAACTAAACACAAAAGACACTCCAAGATTTACACATATCACATGAACGAAACGAAAACGAAACATACCGATACTTGTTGAAGAAAGATGGGATGCCTTCTGGGGCATCCCCAAACTTAGACGCTTGAGTCTCCTTGGATATTTACTTAGGGTTCCTTGGGCATCCCCAAGCTTGAACTCTTTCCTCTCCTCCTTCTCCTCATATCGAGACCTCCTCGATCTTTGAACACTTCATCCACACAAAACTTAACAGAAAACTGGTGAGATCCGTTAGTATAATAAAGCAAATCACTACTTTAAGTACTGTTGCAAACCAAGTCATATTTTGTCTTTGCATTGTAGCTACTGTATTATAACTTTTCCATGGCTTATACCACCGATAGAATCGATAGTTTCATCAAAACAAGCAAAACAATGCATCAAAAACAGGACAGTCTGTAGCAATCTGAACTTTGACCATACTTCTGTTACTCCAAAAATTCTGAAACATTAGGAAAAAATAAAAAAATTGTATAGCAATATGGTGCAAAAAGTTTTAGAAACTTTAGACATTCCAGTAAAAAATGTAAAATCACGCACTACAGCCAAAGTTTCTGTTTTTGCACCGCACATACCAACAAGCAATCTAATCATCCTAAAGGAAAATCTTGGCACATTATTTTTATGATACAATGGATTTGTACAAGGGGATAATTATTTTTGTTGAAAATTTTCTGTAATCGAGATTCACAAAGTTTCCATGGGCATGAACAAAGTTCAAGGATATCCCCCACTTCCATGGTGCTCGTCTTTCTCACTTTCACTTTTCTTTTTGTGAAGTTTTAAGTTCCCCTCTATTTTTTTTTGTTTTTAAACTTTATAAAATCACTCAACAGAATAAAATGACTTCCTAAAACTTCCAGGTTGTCTCCCTGGCAGCGCTTTCTTTAAAGCCATTAAGCTAGGCATAAAGTGCTCAAGTAATGGATCCACCCTGATCCCAAGGTATATCAAAGCCAATTTTAATTAACAATGATTTATAATTTAGTAGTGAGCACAAAGCAACATATATCATGCAATGACGAAGTCTAACTCTCTTCCTATGCATCGGCATGTCATAAAAAAACAATTCATGCACATCAAGTAAAGGCCAATACATAGCAGAAGCAGTTTCTTGCAATTTTATCGTGTTGGAAACATAAAGAGATGGAGATGTAGTTCCTCTCTCATAATAATTGCAAGTAGGAGCAGCAAGAACATGCATATTATATTCATCAAAATTATCATGTGAAATAGTAAAAGGCAACCCATCAATGTAATCCTTAATAAGTGCAAACTTCTCAGATATAGTGTAGTTTGGAGAATTCAAAAAGATAATAGGACTATCATGTGTGGGTGCAATAGCAACAATTTCATTCTTAACATAAGGAACTATAGCAAGTTCATCTCCATAATCATAATTCATATTGGCAATATGGCCACAAGCATAGTAAGCATCAAAAGTTCATCAAAAAGGGATATTTCAAATGAATCAACGGGATCATAGCAATTATCATAGCATTCATCCTTCGGTAAACATGAAGGGAAATTAAACAATGTATGAGTTGAAGAGTTACTCTCATTAGAAGGTGGGCACGGGTAGCTAATCCGCTCTTCCTCCTTTTGTTCTTCGCTCTCCTCATCATCTTCTTCATCCAATGAGCTTATAGTTTCATCAATTCCTTCTTCCATAGACTCCTGCAAAATATTAGTCTCTTCTTGGACAGCGGAGACTTTCTCAAGAAATACATCAATATCGGAATTTTATTTATAATTCTCATAGCAATATTTAAGGATAGCAAAATTTTTAGGTCTATAAACAGAATTATCATAATCTTCATACTTTTCAAACATAGATTCAATTTCACAAGCACCCTTAAAAGCAACAAATTCTTCTATTCGCTCCACATCATAGTAATCATATCTACCCTTAGCATAAGAAGCTAGGGTTTCATTATCATTAAATTTGCATGAAAAGGGAAGGTGTGGAGCCTCATCCTAGAGCAACAGGTATAATCATGTCTCAAGCATAGATCTCAAGCATACCAATGCAACATATCAATTTGATCCCATAACAGTTTCCCTTTTTGTGTCAAGCGATAACCCCTAAAGTATTCACATTGATCCATCGTGTCTCCCATTATCATGTTGAATGGGGTTTTCTCTGGATTATCAAAGTAGTGTTTAATATTTTTCACATAACAAGCATCGAGGGTTTTAGGAGGTTCCCCATCTCCATGAGTAGCAAGTACAGCTAATTTTTTTGGTATTTCGTGTTCCATATCCATAACTAAAGATAGAGAACAACTTAGAACAGAAAATAAAAACTACTTAGTGATAAAGCAAACAAGCACACACGAGAATATTCACCCCACGCTATTGCTCCCCGGCAACGGTGCCAGAAAAAGGTCTTGATAACCCACAAGTATAGGGGATCGTTTGTAGCCTTTTTCGATAAATAAGAGTGTCGAACCCAACGAAGAGCTAAAGGTAGAACGAATATTCCCTCAAGTTCTATCGACCACCGATACAACTCTACGCGCAATTGATGTTTGCTTTACCTAGAACAAGAATAAAACTAGAAGCACTTTGTAGGTGTGGATAGGTTTGCAAGATAATAAAGAATGTGAAAATAAAAGTAGGTGTTGTTTTAATAAAAGTACAATTTAATAAAGCGAGTGTGGAAAAGTGGTGATAGGATTTGCGGAATTGTCCCTAGGCAATCAATAACTAGATCGGTAATCATTCTTGCAATTTTATATGAGGGAGAGCATGAGCTAACATACTTTCCTTACTTGGATCATATTCACTTATGATTGGAACTCTAGCAAGCATCCGCAACTACCAAAGGTCATTAAGGTAAAACCCAACCATATCATTAAGTACCAAGTCCTCTTTACTCCCATACGCCATAACCCCCAAACTCAGGTCTGTGCTTCTGTCACTCACGCCACCCACCATAAGAGAACCATGAACATATTGCAACACCCTACAGCGGGGGCCCCTCACATTTGCGCGAGACGGAGGGCACCGTAGGACAGCACCATAATAAAATATACACTCATACCAACCAAGATCACGATTAACCCATAGGACAAAATAGATATACTCAAACATCATAGGATGGCAACATAGTATTGGATAATAATATGAAGCATAAAGCACCATGTTCAAGTAGAGGGTACAGCGGGTTGCGGGAGAGTGGACCGCTGAATATAGATGGGGAAGGTGATGGAGTTGTTGGTGAAGATGACGGAGTTGTTGGAGTAGATCGCCGTCACACGATATTGCCCCGACGTCGTTCCGGCGCCACCGGGAGAGAGGGGGAGAGAGCCCCCTCCTCCTTCTTCTTCCTTGGCCTCCCCCTAGACGGGAGGAGGGTTCCCCCTCTGGTCCATGGCCTCCATGGTGGCGGAGGGGCGGGAGCCCCTCTGAGATTGGATCTATCCCTCTGTTCTCTTCTGTTTCGCGTTCTTGTTTTCTGACCGAAAACCGTTTCTTATATTCCCGGAGATCCGTAACTCCGATTGTGCTAAGATTTTAACACAATTTTTTTTCCGGATATAAGCTTCCTTGTGCTCGAAGTAGAGCTCCAACCGACTTACGAGGAGGGCACAACCCACCACCACGCGCCTGGGCTGCCTGGCGCGCCCAGGTGTCTTGTGGTGGCTATGGGCCCTCGTTTGCATTGATTCCACCTCCCAAAAATCACATATATTCCAATATAATTCTCCATAATTTTTTATCACGTTTGGACTTATTTGATAGGGATATTCTACTAAACAAAAAACATGCAAAAAACAGGAACTGGCACTGGGCACTAGATCAATATGTTTGTCTAATAAATCATATAAAATATTGCCAAAAGTATGTGAAAGTTGTATAATATTGGCATGAAACAATCAAATATTATAGATACGACGGAGACTTATCAATACTCTGGATTACATCTCTGAATTGATGATGTTCTAGCCAAAAGTTCTCAAATCTGAAAACCTTGGACTTAGGGATGGTAGTACCAATAGAAATCATGATTGGGATATGATCTGAGGTTGTTTTAGATAGTGGGTAAGCAAGGGTGACAGGGTATTTGAGTGTCCATGCTTTTGAAGTAAAACACCAATCAAGCTTTTCAAGCAAAGGAGCATCTTGCATGTTGCTCCAAGTAAACTTTCTGCCTTTCAGTGGAATTTCAATCAGTGGTTGCTTATTGATGGCTTCATTAAAAGAGAGCATGTCATTGATATTTCCCCCCTCTATGCTTCTGTTGTGAGGGTATCTGACATCGTTAAAATCTCCCAAGATAATCCAGTCTACATCATCTGCCATTGGAAAGTTCTGAAACCAGTTTATAAAAACTGCTCTTTCATTGTGCTGACAAGGCCCATATACATTGGTAAGGATCCATGAGTCACCATCATGTTTAGAAGTAAATTGGATGGATATGGAGAAATCATTGATATGGTGCAACTGTCCTGTGAAAAGTTGCTCATTCCAAGCAACTAAAAGCCCTCCTGATGCACCCACAGAAGGAAGATAAGCAAATTTTGAGATTCTTTTGGGAGAGAGATATTTAAGGAAAGCTGAGTCTATGATTTCTTTGTTTGTTTCTTGGAGACATAAGATAGACCACTTAGATTCTTCCACTTTGTTTGAGACACAAGGAACCAGCCAGCATTTAGCATTTGCTAAAAGAAAAACAAAAAAACCATACCATCGAACTCAACACAACGTATACAAGTAGCGAGTGTCAAAATCTCAGACCATTTGGAAATTTACAAATGTTTCACATTCGCGAAAAACAACACGACTAATCTTTTTTTCCGCGAAAACAACTGTTTTGCATCAAACTGTAGATTTCTTCCAAGAGTCGCTACTGCTCCCTCTGTATAAGAGCGTTTAGATCGCTACTTTAGTGATATAAATGATCTTATATTTCTTTATGGCGGGAGTATGTTTTTTTTGTTTGCCACGTGACATGTACTTCCCATGTTAGAAAATTTCAACGTTTATGTAAATATAAAGTTGCCAAACCTAACTTTAGTTTTGCCACAATACCTTAGGCATATGTTTGGTTCACTACCACATATTTGGCTTGCCATATTTCCTTCGTACATGGTTCAAATGCCACAAGCTCAATTTTTTTTGCCAAATATTGTCTTACTTGCAGTAGACATTTTATCCGCCACACTTTTTGTGGTAACCTCAACTTGTCTGGAATTAGTTATAGCGATATTTGTCAGCACCAAACATGCCCCTTTGCACAATTTTGTTATGGGCTTGCTTTTAAGTTCTTGCTCTTTTTGCATTTCGGCTAAAAATTATTTAGGCATTTTTTACCTCGCCTCAATAAACAGATTTTGGAAGCATACGAGAATACATGTCAAAACATGTTTCTTAATCTCCTGCCATTTCTTGAAACCTCTTCGAACCTTTTGACGCGCATTGGAGAGCTTTTCATTGTTGTTTTAGTTCGTACTGTTTTATATTTTGCATAGAAAAGCATCCGTAGATATTTTGTGCCTTCTTAGTAATTAGAGTTTTGGAAGCATTTTGAGAAAATACCTTCACCTACTCTTGTATTCCTATTTTGGGGCACCTTCAATTTTTCTAACACACATTGTGGCCTTAATCTTTGGACAACACTTAATAGGTGCCATGTGGAGCAAGCCCCTGATCGCCCACCTCCCCGGTCACCCGATCACGCTTAAATGTGGGATCTAGACCGTTTGATCATTGTAGAAAACCTTAGACACAACCTTTCCTCATGTTTATGCAACATGATCGGAAACATGAATAAATCCACAAGGCATATAAAAAAATATAAAATGTTGCAACATTTCAAATACATCCTTGCAACAATTATTTTTAAGTATGAACATATCCCCATTGGTCGTAGCCATTCTCGAGAAAAAATATCACACATATGCAACATAGAAAGCCAAAGTTTGCAACATCGCATAAAACACTTGTGCTACATAAACACAACGTTCATGTTATTGGTAGATGACACCCAGAATCATCACACACATGTGTATGCAGCCAACCCAAAACGAGCTTGTAACATGTCGAATGAACATACACGACATCAAACCCCAAAATCACTAACCTTTCACCGTCAACATTTTTATCCCTGACTTTGACTCCTCGAGGCTAGTGACGATGAATCTAGCCACTCCCTTCCATTTTCCAAGTCGAGCTTCCCCATGACTTCATCTATGGCAATGACTTTGGAGAACTCCAATAGGCAGACTCAAAGAAGCAATGTAGGAGGAAGAACCACCAAGTAAAAGCACGAGAGATGAAGGAGGATCTTCATAGGGATCACACAAGGAGGGCACCAGAGAGGCACACGAAAGGATGTAGAGAAGGAGAAGAGGCAGTGAGCTATAAAGCGTGAAGGATGAGAGCATGCAGGTGGGGGAGGGGGTTACACTAGAAGAGGCCAAGGGATGCTACGATGGTGTGACGAGTCAAGTCGCTCCGCAATTGATGCAATCAACAAAGCGGATTGTGTCATTTCCTTAACTCTTTTCTAGATACCTTCATTTTTTTCAAACCTCTATCTGCTAAAAAGTAGATTGGAAATAACAAAATGTTATAAATAAAGTAAACACACTTCAGTAAGGTATAAAAGGGGTTAGAAATAAGTTTATTTCAGGCCTTACGGCGTTGTATCTGCGTTTGTAGTGTGTTAAAAAATAAGTTTTAAAAATAATAGAAAATAATATAATTTTTTTAAATATAACGGATCATGATTTTGTCTATTTGGGAAACAAGGAGGGTGTTTTCATAAATTTATTTTACATTGCATAGGACCAAACAAGTAAATGTAAGAAAAGCGGAGGGGCAAATGTAATTGCCCTGCTTCTTTCTTCCTCGAAGGCGGCGTTCCCTTCTCCGCCGCCACAACGCACATAGGCGGTTGGGCTTGCGATGCAAGACACAATAAGCGCCGCAGCCCGCGACAAATATATAAGGCTTAACAGACATGCCAATCACCATAACCGTCGGATTCGACCTCCACTCCACCGAGAAGACGCCCGACCAACCCGCCACCAGCGAGAACAACCATGGATCCCCGCCATGGCGGCCATGCCAAGGTCATCCATGTCGTCAGTGTACTCATCGAAAAGTAAATATATTTTTAGAGATGTATAAAGTAAATACATTTCAACGGATGTATAAAGGATCTAGAAATTTTTTAATTACAAATTTTAAAATTAAGAGAGAATAAATCCGAAAGAAAACAAAAAGTTATAACCAACGATGATTTTAGGATTGAATTTAGTAAGTGTGTATGTCTAAAATGTGAAATAAGAGGAAAGAAGAGGGGCAAATCAAAAACTGGCCCCTCTCCTTCTTCCCCAGGCCAGAGAGAAATCCCCTCGCCGCGCGCCGCGCTCACGGAGCAGCACCAGCAGTATGTCGGAGCCTGTTACTGCCGCGCGGCGCGTCTGACCTGGTGCGACGTAGCTGGCCCAGTGTAGCACGTCCAACCTGGCTCGCGACCGGGTCGGTTGATGATACGTCTCCAACGTATCTATAATTTTTTATTGTTCCATGTTCTTATATTATCATTCTTGGATGTTTTACAATCATTTTATAGCAACTTTATACCATTTTTTTGGGACTAACCTATTGACATAGTTCCCAGTGCCAGTTGCTGTTTTTTGCTTGTTTTTTACTTCGCAGGAAATCAATACCAAACGGAGTCCAAACGCAACAAAACTTTTTGGTGATTTTTTTGGACCAGAAGACACAAGTTGGGCCAAGAAAGTACCTGAGGGGGGCTCCGAAGGGAGCACAACCCACCAGGGCGCCTGGCGGCCCAGGCGCGCCCAGGTGGGTTGTGCCCACGCCCGCCACCTCCCGCACCGCCTCTTTGCTCTATAAATACCCCATTATTCCAGAAACCCTAGGGGAGTCGACGAAATCAATTCCAGCCGCCCCAAGTTCCAGAAACCACAGATCCAATCTAGACACCATCACGGAGGGGTTCATCATCCTCATTGGTGCCTCTCCGATGATGCGTGGGTAGTTCATTGTAGACCTACGGGTCCGTAGGCAGTAGCTAGATGGCTTCCTCTCTCTCTTTTGATTCTCAATACAACGGTCTCTTGGAGATCTATTTGATGTAACTCTTTTTGCGGTGTGTTTGTTGGGATCCGATGAACTTTGAGTTTATGATCAGATCTATGTTTTTATCCATGAAAGTTATTTGAGTCTTTTGATCTCTTATATGCATTATTACTTATAGCCTCGTATTTCTTCTTCGAATCTTTGGTTTAGTTAGGCCAACTAGATCGATTTTTCTTGCCATGGGAAGAGGTGCTTTGTGATGGGTTCGATCTTACGGTGCTTGATCCCAGTGACAGAAGGGGAACCGACACGTATGTATCGTTGCTATTAAGGATAACAAGATGGGGTCTATTTCTACATAAATAGATCTTGTCTACATCATGTCATCATTCTTATTGCATTACTCCGTTTCTCCATGAACTTAATACACTAGATGCATGCTGGATAGCGGTCGATGTGTGGAGTAATAGTAGTAGATGCAGGCAGCAGTCGGTCTACTAATCTTGGACGTGATGCCTATATAATGATCATTGCTTGGATATCGTCATAATTATTTGAAGTTCTATCAATTGCCCAACAGTAATTTGTTTACCCACCGTATGCTATTTTTCTCGAGAGAAGCCACTAGTGAAATCTACGGCCCCCAAGTCTATTTTCTCATCATATACTTTTAGATCTATTTTGCTATTTGCCTTTTTATTTATTTGCCACTTTTATTTTCAGATCTATATTTCTAAAAACCCAAAAATATTTTGCTTCACTTTATTTTATTCGTGATCTATTTATCCAATCTACTACAATTTATCTCACATCCGTTTGCCAATTTCTGGCGCCGTTACCCGAAAGGGATTGACAACCCCTTTAACACGTCGGGTTGCAAGTATTTGTTCTTTGTGTGCAGGTGCTGTTTACGTAGTGTTGCTTGGTTCTCCTACTGGTTCGATAACCTTGGTCTCATCACTGAGGGAAATACCTACCGTTGCTGTGCTGCATCATCCCTTCCTCTTTGGGGAAATACCAATGTAGTTCAAGCTAACATCAAAAGGAATTTCTGGCGCCGTTGCCGGGGAGACATCATCAACATCTACCAGGTTCTTAATCACAAATCTCATCTCCTTGCAATTTACATTATTTGCCATTTGCCTCTCGTTTTCCTCTCCCCCACTTCACAAAAATTCGCCGTTTTATTCACCCTTTTTTTCGTTCGCCGTTTTCTCTTCAGATCTGTTTTGTGTGCAATCTTGTTGATCACTTTTTGTCATTATGGATAGTTCTTCCTCTATCGCGTGCACCCCTGAGAACGAGGTCCTTAACTTTAAACAAAGGGGAGGGGAGAATTTAAAAGATGCTTGGTATAGGATTTGCAATGCTCATAATAGATCTATCCGTAAGCAATCTACCGTTGTTCTTCTTCGCAGTTTTTATGTGGGCATCACCACTTGGTATAGATTCGTCCTTGATATGATTACCGGTGGAAATTTCTTGATGTGTCCCTCTCTGGATGCTTTTAATGCTATGGGAAATTTAGTGGGATCACCACCTCTCATGATTAATGAAACAAATTTAACTCTCGAGCGTATTATGGAAAGGCTAGATGCTATTGAAAAGAAAATGCTTACCGAAGAACACATTGAGAACTTGGATAAAAAGATGCATAATTTTGCTACTAAATTTGGGTCAAAAATGGGAGAAGTTTTTAAGTTGTTAAAAGAAAAGGGAACCGTAATTCACGAAAGAATTTCTCGGATCGATAAGTTGGAAGAATTTTTTAGCAATTTAAGCACGGCTTTTGCTTCTGCTAAAACTATTGAAAAAACCCCCGTTAAAATTAGTAAGAGTACTCAAACCACTAAGAACAAAGGTGCAACTTCTAGTAGTAAAGAAGATCTTAAAATGATTAGTATTCACCCGGATTTTGTCGAAGTTATAAGAGACCCTATTAATAAGAACGATTTCCTCAATTTTATGCCTAGAAATTTTGCTATTTTACTTGCTAAATCTTCAAAGAAATCTGATTGTGTGATTGAAGAGTTGGAAGCTAAAGATGACAACACTTAGATCTTTGCATTATGCCTAGCTAAGGGCGTAAAACGATAGCGCTTGTTGGGAGGCAACCCAATGAATACAATTTATTTTTGTCTTTTTCTTTCTGTTCTTGGGTGTTTGCACAATTATGCTACTGTTATGATTGTGTTTTTTGTGTTTTAATTAGTGTTCGTACAAAGTAAAGCCTTTAGGATAGCTTTGGTGATAGTTAATTTGATCTTGTTGGAAAATAGAAACTTTTGCATCCAGTAAAATAATTTTGGAAATTCACAGGAGCGATGAAAAATTCTGAAATTTTACACAAGATTGATATACAAATTTCCTATGTTTTCCTCATTTTTGCAGAATTTTTGGAGTTACATAAGTATGATAACAATTCGTATCTTTGCAGACTGTTCTGTTTTTGACAGATTCTGTTTTCTTTGCATTGTGTGCTTATTTTGATGAATCTATGGTTTGTATTGGAGGTTATAAGCCATGGTAAAGTTAGAATACAGTAGATATAATGCAATAACAAAATTTGAATGGGTTTTCTACAGTACTTAAAGTAAAGATTAGTTTTCTTATACTAACGGATCTCACGAAGGTTTTGTTGAGTTTTGTGTGATTGAAGTTTTCAAGTTTTGGGTGAGATTACGATGGATGAAGGAATAAGGAGTAAGAAGAGCCTAAGCTTGGGGATGCCCCATGGCACCTCAAGCCATTATCCAAAGAGAAGCAAGCAACTAAGCTTGGGGATGCCCGAGTGGCATCCTCTCTTTCTTCTAACGACCATTGGTATTTCACTCGGAGCTATATTTTTATTCATCACATATCATGAGTTTTGCTTGGAGCATCTTGTATGATATGAGTCTTCGCTTGTTTTGCTTTTTTATTTTAAGTCATGAATCCTTGCTGGACACACCTATTTGAGGGAGCCAAAATTATGCTATGACTTGTTAGAATTGCTCTCTATGCTTCACTTAAATCTTTATGAGCTATGGAATTGCTCTAGTTCTTCACTTACATCTTTTTGAGCACAGTGTGCTTTAGTATTTTTGAAGAAATGCTCTCATGCTTCACTTAGATTTATTTGAGAGTTAGTAATTTTTTTTAGAAATTATCTTTTGCTTCACTTAAATTATTTTGAGAGAAGAAATTTTTATGCTCATGTTCTTCACTTAGATTTGTTTGAGCTATCAAAAGCAACACATTAAACTAGTCCCAAAGTGATAGATATTCAAGAGGGATATAATAAAAACTTTCATGAAGATCATTGGACAAAATAAACTTGATTCCTTGTAATAGTTTTGCGATATGTTGATATAATATGTGAGTCATGTTGATGAGTAATTATGCTTTAGTAAGAATATTGGTGTTAAGGTTTGTGATTCCCTATGCAAGCACGAAAGTCAATAGTTATGCAATAAAATTACATCCTACTTGTGGTGCATTATTCGGTGTTAGTTATGCTTAATGCTCGCTTATGAGATTTTTCGTTTCTTGGTTGGATGCTTCTTAATCTTTTGCTAGCCTTCATTTGCACTAAGTATGATCACTACTTGTGCATCCAAAATCCTTAAACCATTTTTGCCATATGAGTCCACTATACCTACCTATATGCGGTATTTCCGTGCCGTTCTAAGCAAATTTGTATGTGCCATCTCTAATTTCAAAATAAATTTCACTTTTGTATGCTCGTACCGCTCATGAAACGGTAGGGGGTGGCTGATATATTTCCATGCTAGATGTGTTATTCTCAAGATGAGTGTTTATTCACTTGTCATTGCACGAGAGTACGACAAAGGTATTAGGGATGCCTAGTCCTAAAATGAAAAATGAATTTACTTTATGTTGTCAAATAATAAATTCCTTGGGAAGTGTTGGTATGGAGGGCACCCGTGGATACGGCTAGCCATGGAAAGTGAAAGTATGGTGGAAAAAGGAATAAACTTTATTTTCTGTTTGGGAACTGCCTATGATATATCTAGCATGGAAAGTATTGGGAACTACTCGATCATTTTCGTTGACAGGAAAGCATGTCACCCAAAATGTTTTATCTCTACTTTTTTCGCTTTGAGCTCTGGCACCTCTACAAATCCCTACTTCCCTCTGCGAAGGGCCTTTCTTTTACTTTTTGCAAATTTTATTTTGAGTCTCCATCTTCTCTTATAAAGCACCAACTAAGGGGCACTATGATCGTACTTGAGCATTGGGTGTAGTTAATATGCGAGTGTGTTTCATGAATGGATCAATGGTTGAGCATAATGGGCTAGGGATAACTTGCTTTAGTGTTGATATTTTGAAAGACATGGTTGCTTGTTGATATGCTTGAGTATTGAAATCTTCATGTCAAAACTAGACTATTGCTTTGAATCATATAAAAGTCTAAATGTCCATGCTACAAAGAAAAGAATATGTGATGAACATGTTAGGCAGCCTTCCACATCAAAAATTCTGTTTTTATCATTTACCTACTCGAGGACGAGCAGGAATTAAGCTTGGGGATGCTGATACGTCTCCAATGTATCTATAATTTTTTATTATTCCATGCTGTTATATTATCATTCTTGGATGTTTTACAATCATTTTATAGAAACTTTATATCATTTTTTGGGACTAACCTATTGACATAGTGCCCAGTGCCAGTTGCTGTTTTTTGCTTGTTTTTTACTTCGCGTGAAATCAATACCAAATGGAGTCCAAACGCAGCGAAACTTTTTGGTGATTTTTTCTGGACCAGAAGACACAAGTTTGGCCAAGAAAGTACCTGAGGGGGGCTCCGGGGGGAGCACAACCCACCAGGGCGCGCCTGGGGGCCCAGGCGCGCCCAGGTGGGTTGTGCCCACCTCGGCCACCTCCCGCACCGCCTCTTTGCTCTATAAATACCCCAATATTCCAGAAACCCTAGGGGAGTTGATGAAAATCAATTCCAGCCGCCGCAAGTTCCAGAAACCACAGATCCAATCTAGACATCAGCACGGAGGGGTTCATCATCCTCATTGGTGCCTCTCCGATGATGCGTGAGTAGTTCATTGTAGACCTACGGGTCCGTAGGAAGTAGCTAGATGGCTTCCTCTCTCTCTTCTGATTCTCAATACAATGGTCTCTTGGAGATCTATTTGATGTAACTCTTTTTGTGGTGTGTTTGTTGGGATCCGATGAACTTTGAGTTTATGATCAGATCTATGTTTTTATCCATGAAAGTTATTTGAGTCTTTTGATCTCTTATATGCATGATTGCTTATAGCCTCATATTTCTTCTTCGAATCTTTGGTTTAGTTAGGCCAACTAGATCAATTTTTCTTGCCATGGGAAGAGGTGCTTTGTGATGGGTTTGATCTTACGGTGCTTGATCCCAGTGACAGAAGGGGAACCGACACGTATGTATCGTTGCTATTAAGAATAACAAGATGGGGTCTATTTCTACATAAATAGATCTTGTCTACATCATGTCATCGTTCTTATTGCATTACTCCGTTTCTCCATGAACTTAATACACTAGATGCATGCTGGATAGCGGTCGATGTGTGGAGTAATAGTAGTAGATGCAGGCAGGAGTCGGTCTACTAATCTTGGACGTGATGCCTATATAATGATCATTGCCTGGATATCGTCATAATTATTTGAAGTTCTATCAATTGCCCAACAGTAATTTGTTTACCCACCGTATGCTACTTTTCTTGAGAGAAGCCACTAGTGAAATCTACGGCCCCCGGGTCTATTTTCTCATTATATACTTTCAGATCTATTTTGCTATTTGCCTTTTTATTTATTTGCCACTTTTATTTCCAGATCTATATTTCTAAAAACCCAAAAATATTTTGCTTCACTTTATTTTATTCGCGATCTATTTATCCAATCTACTACAATTTATCTCACGTCCGTTTGCCAATTTCTGGCGCCGTTACCCGAAAGGGATTGACAACCCCTTTAACACGTCGGGTTGCAAGTATTTGTTCTTTGTGTGCAGGTGCTGTTTACGTAGTGTTGCTTGGTTCTCCTACTGGTTCGATAACCTTGGTCTCATCACTGAGGGAAATACTTACCGTTGCTGTGCTGCATCATCCCTTCCTCTTTGGGGAAATACCGACGTAGTTCAAGCCAACATCAGTTGCTTCACCTCGCGACCGATCCGGTGCGGCACCGGCGCGTCCAGTCTCCACCTCGCTGCCGCCGGATGTCTTGCGGGGCAAGGCTCCTTGCCAATGCAGTATAAGCGAACTAACAGCTCAAGCTCGGCCCATTCTCCATTCCCCACCGCCTTCTACCCAACCAACTCCAGCGTCGGCCCAGCCCTCGCCGCCACACTTCTCCTGCCTTCTCTCCGCAGCCGCAGCTTCGACGCGTATGCCACGCTCCTCCTCGCTTCTCTCCGCAGCCGCCGCTTCGCCGTAGTAAAAGATATATATTTGTAATAGACTTTTGTACTTATTTGAACTGGTTGTATAATACTATTGATTTAATTAGTACACTTTTATATTACTTGTCAGCAACATAAAAAATTTAGTAAATAATACTTATAGTGTTCTCTATTTGATATGCAATTTAAATGTATATCGCAAAAGTTTTGCTTCTCCTAAATTTAAATTATATTATATAAAAAGTTCTATTTGAATTATTTTCAAGATTTTATTAACTATATAGTGTATAAATATAAATTCCATGTGTGTGTGTGTGTTCATATATACTAATAATATAATGAAATATCATGATAGAGATTTGTAAAGCATTCAATTTAACAAAAACATTAATAGTGGTTTCTAGTGTATAGTTAGGTAAGCTTATATAAGCGTGTATGTCAAATGTGTCTTGCAACTTGGGTTCATTAACAAAGTGGCAACATATGCATGATTTAGACTTGTATTTCAAATAACACAATTATTGAAATTATCGAAGGACATAGAAAATTGTAGACTCTACTTACGCACATATGATTTGATATTTGATAAGCTCATCTAGATGTGACTAGTTTAATTTGGGGTTTACCAAAGCTTCCACTAGTTTATAAAACAAAAAGTTATGCATTAATTTGAATTAGAAATCTTTTTTTTTGTAAAATTGAATATAGAAATCTAGTTAATATATATTTCATTATGACATGCATGCATAACGTGTGAATTTGCTCCCAGATTATATAAACTATTAGTATGCTGTGTGAATTTGCTCCCATGAAAATTGAATCTTCATAGGTATTCAAAAATCTTCCGGACATAATGTATAATACTATGGTCATTACAAGCATAATTTCCCCCACAAAATACAAATAAATACAAGCACGTGTTTCAGCGTCAGAAACTGATGTAGGTATCTGTGAATATGACGGAGCCCGTGCCGATCAAGCGGGGTCGGATCATGCGTCGTGTCGCACGGGATGATGTGCATTGCGCAGTGGCTGGCGCTGGCGACCTCAAGGGTAGTTCAGGATGGTGCAGTATTGCGATCTGCGGCCTGCTTGCATGCTGGTTAGGCCCTAGTGCAAGCGGGAGCATCCGGGGCGTGTTTGGTTGCCCGCATCGATTTTGGTTGCATTGCATGTGATTCTTAGATGGGCCCGACTGAGCAAAAACAGACTATAAACCATCATCTGCTTATAGTTTGGTTACCCGCATATAGGTTAGTCGCATGAGGGAACTAATTTTGACCTGCCATTTGGTTGGCTGCATTGCATTAGGCGCACATATGACTCGTTGTTTGGTTGCAACCTGCATAAGGTGTTGTCACCACTTCTCAGTGATGGTGACTTTACCACACACGATCTAAACAATTTCACTCCTAGCCACGAAAAAAATTACGGTTCATCCTAGCTACTATCAAATGGCAGTACAGATTATTAAGAGCCATATGGCTGAATAGGGGAAAGTTCATCGTCGATGCTAAAGTCCATCTTCCTCTTTTGTTGCTGCTGATAGGTCTTCCTCTTCCTCTTCTTCTTCTTCTGCTGCTGCTTCTTCTTCCTCTTCTTCTGCTGCTGCTCTTGATCTTCTTCTTCTCCAAATCCTTTTCTGACCTCTGTTATCCCACATTGCCTGTGCCCACTCCATCTTTTGTTCTTCCAGACTTCGTTGTCAAATGCCTCCACACCATGGCCGGAGCTGACAACATCGTCCTGCGTCACATCTTCCTCCTCGGGCACTAGTTCATCAACACCCCATTGCAGGATCCAGTTATGTAGAATGCAACAAGTAGGAACAAGCTTAACTTGAGTGGAAAAAGTGCGGAATGGCTTCTGATCTAGGATCTTAAACCTGTTCTTCAGAGCTCCAAAGGCCCTCTCAACAGTAACTCTAAGGCTGGATTGTCTGAGATTGAACAGCTCCTGTGGAGTCCTAGGATAGTTCCTATCAGCGAATTCGTTCAGATGATACTTGGTTTTGCTGAAGGGTGGCAGAATACCTAGCCGACATGCATAGCCAGCATCTCCTAGGTAGAACTTGCCATCGGGGATTGATACATTTCCAACGTATCTATATTTTTTTATTGTTCCATGCTATTATAGTATCAATATTGGATGTTTTATATACACTTACAAGCAATTATATATCATTTTTTGGGACTAACCTATTAACTTAGTGCCCAATGCCAGTTGTTGTTTTCTGCCTGTTTTTGGTTTTTCAGAATATCAGTACCAAACGAAGTCCAAATGGCACGGAACTTTTTTGGAGATTTTTTTCTGGACATAAGAGACCCTGGAAGCTTGGGGGGGGGGCGAGAAGATGGATCAGTGGCCCACGAGGCACCAGGGCGTGCCCAGGGGGTAGGGCGCGCCCTTGTGGCTCGTGGGACCCACGTGGCTCCGTTTAACCTAACTCCGCCTCTATAAGTTCTCTAAAATCGGGAAACCAACAGACTAGTCCACGAAATACTTTTTCCGCCGTCGCAAGTCTCTGTTCTAGACAGATCCCATCTGGAGGCCTTTTTCGGCACTCTACCAGAGGGGGAATCAATCACGGACGGGCTCTACATCAACTTTGCTGCCCTTCCAATGATGTGTGAGTAGTTTACCACACACCTACAGGTCCATAGTTAGTAGCTAGATGGCTTCTTCTCTCTATTTGATCTTTAATACAATGTTCTCCATGATGTTTTTGGAGTTCTATCCGATGTAATTACTTTTTGCGGTGTGTTTGTTGGGATTCGATGAATTATGAGTTTATGATCAGATTATCCATGAATATTATTTGAGTTTTCTCTAAACTCTTTTATGCATCATTATTATAATTTCGTATTTCTCTCTAATCTATTGATTTGGTTTGGCCAACTAGATTGATTTATCTTGCAATTGGAGGGGTGCTTTGTAATGGGTTCGATCTTGCGGTGCTCAATCCCAGTGACAGAAAGGGACATGACACGTATTGTATCGTTGCTATTAAGGAAAAACGATGGGGTTTATTCATGCATGAGTTTACTTTGTCTACATCATGTCATCTTGCTTAAGGCGTTACTCCATTCCTGATGAACTTAATACTCTAGATGCATGCTGGATAGCGGTCGATGTGTGGAGTAATAGTAGTAAATGCAGGCAGGAGCCGGTCTACTTGTCTCGGACGTGATGCCTATATACATGATCATTGCCTTGGATATTATTTTCTTTTCTATCAATTGCCCAACAGTAATTTGTTTACCCACTGTAAGCTATTTTCAAGAGAGAAGCCTCTAGTGAAAACTATGGCCCTCGGGTCTACTTCTATCATATATTAAAAATTCTAAAAATACCTTGCTGCAATTTTACTTTATTTATTTTATTTTGTATTTTTTTGATCTATCTATCTATCTATCACCATACAATTTAATCTTGTAATTAACCGCCAAGGGATTGACAATCCCTTGTTCGCGTTGGGTGCAAAGATTTGTTATTTTGTATGCAGGTGCTGTTAACGAGTTGTTGCGTGATTCTCCTACTAGATTGATAACCTTGGTTTCATAACTGAGGGAAATACTTTACTCTACTGCATCATCCTTTCCTCTTCGGGGAAATCCCAACGCAGCTCACAAGTACCAGGAAGAATTTCTGGCGCTGTTGCTGGGGAGACATCATCAACATCTATCAAATACCTACGCATAAACTTTAATCTCCTTGCATTTATTTTATTTTTCTTTGCCTCTCATTTTCATCTCCCCCACTTCTATTTTTTTTTAAAAATACAAAAATATTTTCTGTTTGCTTCTTTGATTGCTTGTTTGAAACTGCTATCATGGGTGATTTTGGTATGGCAGAAAGTGAGGATGGTAAAACTTTAAAATTGGAATTCCTACCAATCTTCATACTAAAACTTTTGTGATGGGACAAGGGAATGTTATAGGAAAAAGTGTTATCCAAGAATTCTTTAATTGCATTGGAACCTTGGCTTGTGATGATGCTCTTATACTTAAAAGAACCAAAAATTATGCTGAAGCTATTTCCGCTCTTGTTCTTAAACTTGAGAGAAGATTTATTCATACCCATCCTACTTTGCAAAGATTGTTTTATGAGTTGCCGGTAATAAAAAGTCCTAGGGCTAAGAAGATAGCTACCCTTGTCCTCATGAATGAATCTGATCACATAGTGCGAGAAGCTAGAGAGATCTTTGATTTTTATGGTATGAGCCGTGAAAAACCAGTAATAGATGAGATCCTATATAATTACTTGTTAAGGCATTTGTTTCGCAATGACCACATCTTTGATGAGAATACTAAAAAGGAAGTTCCACCTTTGAATATAATCCAACAAGTTTTCAATAGTGTTAATAAACAATACTCTTGGATTGTAGCCGGTAATCAAGAGGGATTTGCAGATGGACAACTTGCTAATGCAAGAATTTCCATGAATGGTGTGTTTCATATTACCTTTGAAAATCCTTCTAATGAAAACACCTCTTCGGATAAGAAGAAGAAAGATGACAATACTTGAAACTATGAATTATGCCTAGCTAGGGGCGTAAAACAATAGCGCTAGTTGGGAGGCAACCCAATAGTTATCTTAGTTATCTTGTTTATTTTTTGTTTTATTGTGTGTGCACAATTATGCTACTGTTATGGTTGTGTTTTTTATGTTTTAATTAATGTTTGTGCCAAGTAAAGCCTTTGGGATGATTTGGATGATAGTTGCTTTGATTCTGTGCAAAAACAGAAACTTTTGCGTCTAGTAGCAGAATTGTTAAAATTTGCTGGAGCGTGATAAAATTCTGAATTGTTTTACACATGATTGATATACAAATTTTCTACGTTTTCCTAAGTTTTCAGAACTTTTGGAGTTACAGAAGTATGGTCAATGTTCAGATTACTACAGACTATTCTATCTTTGACAGATTCTGTTTTCATTGCGTTGTTTGCTTGTTTTGATGAATCTATGGATTGTATCGGGGGGGTATAAGCCATGGTGAAGTTAGAATACAGTAGGTATAATGCAATAATAAAATATGAATGGGTTTGCAACAGTACTTAAAGTAGTGATTTGCTTTATTATACTAACGGATCTCACGAAGGTTTTGTTGAGTTTTGTGTGATTGAAGTTTTCAAGTTTTGGGTGAGATCACGATGGATGAAGGAATAATGAATGGCAAGAGCTTAAGATTGGGGATGCCCGAGGCACCCCAAGGTAATATTCAAGGACTCCCAAGCAACTAAGCTTGGGGATGCCCAGGAAGGCATCCCCTCTTTCTTCTACCAACCATCGGTAATTTTACTTGGAGCTATATTTTTATTCGTCACATGATATGAGTTTGCCTTGGAGCGTCGTGTATTATATGAGTCTTTGCTTTGTTTGCTTTTTATTTTGTCACAATCATATTTGCTGGACACACCTATTTGATAGAGCCACACATTTATCATGTTTTGATAGAATACTCTATGTGCTTCACTTATATCTTTTGAGCTAGGCAGTTGCTCTAGTGCTTCACTTAAATCTTTTTTAGCCCGGCGGTGATTATATTTTAAAGAAATACATGCACTCTCATGCTTCACTTATATTATTTTGAGAGTTGATTGATGACCCACAAGTATAGGGGATCAATCGTAGTCCTTTCGATAAGTAAGAGTGTCGAACCCAACGAGGAGCAGAAGGAAATGACAAGCGGTTTTTAGCAAGGTAATGTCTGCAGGCACTGAAATTGTTGGTAACAGATAGTTTGATAGCAAAGTAATTTGTAACAAGTAAAAAGTAACAATAGTAGCAATAGGTGTAGCAAGGTAGCCCAATCGTTTTTGTAGTAAAGGACAGGCCGGAACTTTCTCTTATAGCAAGTAAAACGTTCTTGAGGACACACATGAATTCCATCTAGTCACTTCCATCATGTTTGTTTGATTTGTTCGCTACTTTGATAATTTGATATGTGGGTGGACTGATGCTTGGGTGCTACTATTACTTGAACAAGCCTCCCACTTATGATTACCCCCTCTCGCAAGCATCCGCAACTACAAAAGAAGAATTAACATAAATCTAACCATAGCATGAAACATATGGATCCAAATCAGCCCCTTACGGAATAGCGCATAAACTAGGGTTTAAGCTTCTGTCAGTCTAGCAACCCATCATCTAATAACTACTCCACAATGCATTCCCTTAGGCCCAAAGATGGTGAAGTGTCATGTAGTCGACGTTCACATAACACCACTAAGGGAATCACAACATAAATATCATCAAACTATCGAATGAATACCAAATTCACATGATTACTTATGACAAGACTTCTCCCATGTCCTCAAGAACAAAAGCAACTACTCACAAATCATATTAATGTTCAAGATCATAGGGGTATTGAATAGCATAATGGACCTAAACATATTTTCTTCCACCAAATAAACGAACTAGCATCAACTACAAGATGTAATCAACACTACTAGCAACCCCCAGACACCAATCTGAGGTTTTGATACAAAGATTGAATACAAGAGATGAACTAGGATTTGAGATGGGATGGTGCCAGTGAAGATGTTGATGAAGATTGGTCCTCCCATGATGAGAGGATCGTTGGTGATGACGATAGCTTCGATTTCCCCCTCCTAGAGGGAAGTTTCCCCGGCGGAATCGCTCCGCCGGAGAGAAAAAGTGCTCCTGCCTAGGTTCCGCCTCGAGACGGCGGTGCTTCGTCCTGAAAGCTCTCCCTTGATTTTTTCTAGGTCAAAAGGGGTAATATACCAGAAGATGGGCTCTGGGGGCCTGCCAGGCTCACCACAAGCTCGGGGGGCGCGCCCAGGGGGGCAGGGCGCACCCCCAGGCTTGTGGCTGCCTGGTGGGTCCCCCTCTGGTATTTCTTTCACCAATAATTTCCATATATTCCAAAATAATTCTCCGTCAATTTTCAGCTCATTTGGAGATGTTCAGAAAAGTTGCCTCCGATATAGCCTTTTTCGGTCCAGAATTCCAGGTGCCGACAATCTCCCTCTTCATATAATTTTTGCAAAATAAGAGATAAAAGGCATAAGAATTATACTATAAAGTGAAATAACAGTCCATAATGCAATAAATATCAACATGAAAAACATGACGCAAAATGGACCTATTAACTCCCCCAAGCTTAGACCTCGCTTGTCCTCAAGCGAAAGCCGATATCGATAATCATGACTACATGTTTAAAGATAGAGGTGTCGATAAAAAATAAATTACGGACATGAAAGCATCATGGTCATTAACATAACAACAATATAACACCATAAAACTTCTCATGCCAGAGTAACAATTCGTTCACACGCTAAAATATGTAACATAAACTTTATTGGAAACTAACAAACTATGTTTTCAGTCATTGAAACAATCTCAATCCATCATATTTTCAGAAAGAGTCTATGTAAGAGCTTTGTTTGGCAAGTTCACATACTCAACTATCATTTAGTCTTCTATGATTGCTGACACTCAAGGCATATTTATAGAGCAACAGTTTCAGTCAAACACATAGAGAGATAGGGGCTTATAGTTTCGCCTCCCAACTTATTTACCTCAAGGGTAATGTAAACAATAATAACTCATGATCACCTACATCCAACTGGATATATATGTCTGGATCTATCTACCACATGATGCTTGCCACTAAAGAGTACATAGAGAGGGATAGGGGTTAACACTAATGACTCTTGCATAAAAGTAAATACATGAAAGTAAATGATAGGTCCTTCGCAGAGGGAAGCAGAGGTTGTCATGCACTTTTTGTTTTTGGATGTGCAAGCTTTTAATGTAAAGGAACATCATGTTATATTGCCCCTTGCGATAGTAATCTTTATTATGCAGCCTGTCGCTTTTATATCTTTCCCATCACAAGTTCGTACAACGCTTATTTTCCCTTACAATAAAAGATCATACATATTTAGAAGCAATTTTTATTGCCTTATGCACTGATGACAACTTACTTGAAGGATCTTATTCAATCCTTAGGTAGATATAGTGGACTCTCATGACATGAAACTATGTTTAAGGGTTTTGGATGCAGAAGTAGTATCTCTACTTAGTGCAAATTTTTGGCTAGCAAAACATCCTAGACAAGCACCACATGTTAGAAGATCCATAACAATATAACTTCTATGTGAATGTAAACAACCATAATTCATTATGTTGTCTTCCTTGTCCAACGTCAACTAATTGATATAGAATATTTGATGGGGGCTCACAATCATAAAAGATTTCCAAGATAGTATATTTATATGTGATACCTCTCTTTCTTTACTACTTTTTCATGTATTGCACCAATGACCGATGCTATGCTTGTTAACTTCCAACAAATTTTTATCAGCTATACTTCTTTTATGTGAAGTCATTACTCCCCATGGGAGTAGCATATTATCCTTTTTATTCTTTTATTTCCATTGCTAAGATGGAAACGAGAAAGTAGAGCAACACTCAAGCACATGAAAATATATCATACTAAAACTTTATTCTACTAAATCATGAAATAACTAAGGATCGAACTAAAATAGATAATGATGATAAAAGGTTGATGTTGGCTTGAACTACGTCGGTATTTCCCCAAAGAGGAAGGGATGATGCAGCACAACAACGGTAGGTATTTCCCTCAGTGATGAGACCAAGTTATCGAACCAGTAGGAGAACCAAGCAACACTACGTAAACAGCACCTGCACACAAAGAACAAATACTTGCAACCCGACGTGTTAAAGGGGTTGTCAATCCCTTTCGGGTAACGGAGCCAGAAATTGGCAAACGGACGTGAGATAAATTGTAGTAGATTGGATAAATAGATCGCGAATAAAATAAAGTGAAGCAAAATATTTTTGGGTTTTTAGAAATATAGATCTGAAAATAAAAGTCGCAAATAAATAAAAAGGCAAATAGCAAAATAGATCTGAAAATATATGATGAGAAAATAGACCCGGGGGCCGTAGATTTCACTAGTGGCTTCTCTCGAGAAAAATAGCACACTGTGGGTAAACAAATTACTGTTGGGCAATTGATAGAACTTGAAATAATTATGATGATATCCAGGCAATGATCATTATATAGGCATCACGTCCAAGATTAGTAGACCGACTCCTGCCTGCATCTACTACTATTACTCCACACATCGATCGCTATCCATCATGCATCTAGTGTATTAAGTTCATGGAGAAACGGAGTAATGCAATAAGAACGATGACATGATGTAGACAAGATCTATTTATGTAGAAATAGACCCCATCTTGTTATCCTTAATAGCAATGATACATACGTGTCGGTTCCCCTTCTGTCACTGGGATCAAGCACCGTAAGATCGAACCCATCACAAAGCACCTCTTCCCATGGCAAGAAAAATCGATCTAGTTGGCCTAACTAAACCAAAGATTCGAAGAAGAAAGACGAGGCTATAAGCAATCATGCATATAAGAGATCAAAAAGACTCAAATTACTTTCATGGATAAAAACATAGATCTGATCATAAACTCAAAGTTCATCGGATCCCAACAAACACACCACAAAAAGAGTTACATCAAATAGATCTCCAAGAGACCATTGTATTGAGAATCAAAAGAGAGAGAGGAAGCCATCTAGCTACTGCCTACGGACCCGTAGGTCTACAATGGACTACTCACGCATCATCGGAGAGGCACCAATGAGGATGATGAACCCCTCCGTGATGGTGTCTAGATTGGATCTGTGGTTTCTGGAACTTGCGGCGGCTGGAATTGATTTTGGTCGACTCCCCTAGGGTTTCTGGAATATTGGGGTATTTATAGAGCAAAGAGGCGGTGCGGGAGGCCACCCAGGCGCGCCCAGGTGGGTTGTGCCCCCCTCGGGGTACCCCTCTGGTACTTCCTTGGCCCAACTTGTGTCTTCTGGTCCAGAAAAAATCACCAAAAAGTTTCGCTGCGTTTGACTCCGTTTGGTATTGATTTCCTGCGAAGTAAAAAACAAGCAAAAAATAGCAACTGGCACTGGGCACTATGTCAATAGGTTAGTCTGAAAAAATGATATAAAGTTGCTATAAAATGATTGTAAAACATCCAAGAATGATAATATAACAGCATGGAACAATAAAAAATTATAGATACGTTGGAGACGTATCAGCATCCCCAAGCTTAATTCCTGCTCGTCCTCGAGTAGGTAAATAATAAAACAAATTTTTTGATGTGGAATGCTGCCTAACATGTTCATCACATATTCTTTTCTTTGTAGCATGGACATTTGGACTTTTATATGATTCAAAGCAATAGTCTAGTTTTGATATGAAGATTTCAATACTCAAGCATATCAACAAGCAACCATGTCTTTCAAACTATCAACACTAAAGCAAGTTATCCCTAGCCCATTATGCTCAATCATTGATCCATTCATGAAACACACTCGCTTATTAGCTACACCCAATGCTCAAGTACGATCATAGTGCCCCTTAGTTGGTGCTTTATATGAGAAGATGGAGACTCAAAATAAAAATTGCATAAAGTAAAAGAAAGGCCCTTCGCAGAGGGAAGTAGGGATTTGTAGAGGTGCCAGAGCTCAAAGCGAAAAAAAGTAGAGATAAAACATTTTGGGTGGCATGCTTTTCCTGTCAACGAAAATGATCGAGTAGTTCCCAATACTTTCCATGCTAGATATATCATAGGTGGTTCCCAAACAGAAAATAAAGTTTATTCCTTTTTCCACCATACTTTCACTTTCCATGGCTAGCCGTATCCATGGGTGCCCTCCATACCAACACTTTCCAAGGAATTCATTATTTGATAACATAAAGTAAATTCATTTTTCATTTCGGGACTGGGCATCCCTAATACATTTGCCGTACTCTCATGCAATGACAAGTGAATAAACACTCATCTTGAGAATAACACATCTAGCATGGAAATATATCAGCCACCCCCTACCGTTTCATGAGCGTTACGAACACACAAAAGAGAAATTTATTTTGAAATTAGAGATGGCACATACAAATTTGCTTAGAACGGCACGGAAATACCACATATAGGTAGGTATAGTGGACTCATATGGCAAAACTGGTTTAAGGATTTTGGATGCACAAGTAGTGATCATACTTAGTGCAAATGAAGGCTAGCAAAAGATTGAGAAGCATCCAACGAAGAAATGAAAAATCTCATAAGCGACCATTAAGCATAACTAACAATGAATAATGCACCACAAGTAGGATGTAATTTCATTGCATAACTATTGACTTTCGTGCTTGCATAGGGAATCCCAAACCTTAACATCAATATTCTTACTATGCCATAATTACTCATTAACATGACTCACATATTATATCATCATATCGCAAAACTATTACAAGGAATCAAGTTTATTTTATCCAATGATCTTCATGAAAGTTTTTATTATATCCCTCTTGAATATCTATCACTTTGGGACTAATTTCATATGTTGCTTTTGATAGCTCAAACAAATCTAAGTGAAGGACATGAGCATAAAATTTTCTTCTCTCAAAATAATTTAAGTGAAGCAAGAGAGAATTTCTAATTTTTTTTACTAACTCTCAAATAAATCTAAGTGAAGCATGAGAGCATTTCTTCAAAAATACTAAAGCACACCGTGCTCAAAAAGATGTAAGTGAAGCACTAGAGCAATTCCATAGCTCATAAAAATTTAAGTGAAGCATAGAGAGCAATTCTAACAAGTCATAGCATAATTTTGGCTCCCTGAAATAAGTGTGTCCAGCAAGGATTCATGACTTAAAATAAAAAGCAAAACAAGCAAAGACTCATATCATACAAGACGCTCCAAGCAAAACTCATGATATGTGACGAATAAAAATATAGCTCCGAGTAAAATACCGATGGTCGTTAGAAGAAAGAGGGGATGCCACTCGGGCATCCCCAAGCTTAGTTGCTTGCTTCTCTTTGGATAATGGCTTGGGGTGACATGGGGCATCCCCAAGCTTAGGCTCTTCTTACTCCTTATTCCTTCATCCATCGTAATCTCACCCAAAACTTGAAATTTCAATCACACAAAACTCAACAAAACCTTCGTGAGATCCGTTAGTATAAGAAAACCAATCTTTACTTTAAGTACTATAGAAAACCCATTAAAATTTTGTTCTTGCATTATATATACTGTATTCTAATTTTACCATGGCTTATAACCTCCAATACAAACCATAGCTTCATCAAAATAAGCACACAATGCAAAGAAAACAGAATCTGTCAAAAACAGAACAGTCTGCAAAGATACGAATTGTTATCATACTTTTGTAACTTAAAAAATTCTGAAAAATTAGGACAACAAATAAAATTTTTATATAAATCTTGTGTAATTTTTTTAGAATTTTTTGTAGATTCTGTGATTTTAAACAATTATTTTACTAGACGTAAAAGTTTCTGTTTTCCAACAAGATCAAATCAACTATCAGCAAAGCTATCCCAAAGGCTTTACTTGGCACAAACACTAATTAAAACACAAAAAACACAATCATAACAGTAGCATAATTGTGCAAATACTCAAGAACATAAAGAAAAATACAAAAATAAATTTTATTCATTGGGTTGCCTCCCAACAAGCGCTATCGTTTTACGCCCTTAGCTAGGCATAATGCAAAGATCTAAGTGTTGTCATCTTTGTTTCTAGATCCATAAGAAGCCCTCATGATTGATTCATATGGTGGCTTAATTCTTGTTCTAGGGAAGTGTTCCATACCCTTTCTCAAAGGGAATTGGAATTTAATGTTCCCTTCTTTCATATCAATCACGGCACCTATAGTGCGCAGAAACGGTCTACTAAGAATAATTGGACCAGACGGATTGCAATCAATATCAAGAACAATAAAATATATGGGCACATAATTCCTATTTGCAAGAATAAGAACATCATTAATTCTTCCCATAGGCTTTTTAATAGTAGAATCCACCAAGTGCAAATTTAAAGAACATTCTTCAATATCGGTAAGACCAAGCACATCACATAAAGATTTCGGAATTGTAGAAACACTAGCACCCAAATCACATAAAGCAAAACACTCATAATTTTTAATCTTGACTTTGATAGTAGATTCCCATTCATCATGTAATTTTCTAGGAATTGAAATCTCTAATTCCAACTTTTCTTCCAAAGCTTTCATCATAGCATCAACAATATGTTTAGTAAAAGCTTTATTTTGTTCATAGGCATGGGGTGAATTTATCATGGATTGCAACAAAGAAATACAATCAATCAAAGAGCAATTATCATAATTAAAGTCTTTGTAATCCAAAAGAGTGGGCACATCACTAGTTAAAGTTTTGACCTCTCCAAACCCACTTTTATCAATTTTCTCAACAAGATTTTCACCTTCCAAATTATCGGGACGCCTTCCAACTAAAGTTGACTCTTCTTCAGTCCCTTTTTCATCAATCTTAATTTTACTAAACAAGGAATCAATAGAAGAAACACCAATCACTTTAAGATCTTCATCATTTTTGTGAAAGCAATCACTGGAAAATGCTTTTTCTAAAAATTCTCTTCTAGCTCTAAGCATAGCGGTTCTTTTCTTACTTTCATCCATAGAAACATATAAAGCTTTAATTGATTCTTCAACCTTAGGCACAAAAATTTTCATCTTGAGTTTTTCTACATCATGAGAAATTCTATCAACACTTCTAGACAAATCATCAATCTTACTCAATTTTTCTTCCATCGTAGTGTTAAAATTCTTTTGAGCATTGATAAATTCTTTAATATTATTCTCAAAATCAGAGGTGTTTCTATTATTATTATAAGAAGGATTACCATAGGAATTACCATAATTATTAAAGGAATTACTAGGAAAAGGCCTAGGATTAAAATTACCTCTATAAGCATTGTTATTGAAATTGTTTCGAGAGATAAAATTCACATCTACGACATCACTATTTTTCTCAATCAAGGTAGACAAAGGCACATCATTAAAATCAATAGGAGCACTTTTATTAGCAACCAATTTCATAAGAGCATCAACTTTTTCACTCAAAGAAGAAATTTCTTCAACCGAATCAACCTTTTTACTAGTACGAGCTCTTTCGGTATGCCATTGTGAATAATTTGCCATAATATTGTCTAGCAATTTAGTAGCCTCACCCAAAGTAATTTCCATAAAAGTACCACCCGCGGTGGAATCTAAAAGATTTCTAGAAGCAAAATTCAATCCCGCATAAATTTTTTGTATGAACATCCAAAGATTTAAACCATGAGTAGGACAATTTCTTAGCATCAATTTCATTCTTTCCCAAGATTGCGCAACATGTTCATGCTCAAGTTGCTTAAAATTCATGATTTGTGTCCTAAGGGAAATAATTTTTGCGCGCGGAAAATACTTAGTAATAAAAGCATCTTTGCACTTATCCCAAGAATTGATACTATTGCGAGGCAAAGAAGAAAACCAAATTTTTGCACGATCTCGCAAAGAAAACGGGAATAATTTCAACTTCACAATATCATTGTCCACATCTTTTTCCTTTTGCATGTCGCATAATTCCACAAATGTGTTAAGATGGGATGCGGCATCCTCACTAGGAGTACCGAAAAATTGATCTTTCATAACAAGATTCAACAAAGCGGCATTAATATCACAAGACTCCGCACTAGTGGAGGGAGGAGCAATCGGAGTGCTAATAAAATCATTGTTGTTGGTATTGGAGAAATCACACAACTTGGTATTCTCTTGAGTCATCGTGACTACTCAACAAGATTGCACTCAAAAACAGATCTGACGAGAAAACGGCGAACGAAAAAGAGGGCGAATAAAAACGGCAAATTTTTGTGAAGTGGGGGAGAGGAAAACGAGAGGCAAATGGCAAATAATGCAAATTGCAAGGAGATGAGATTTTTGATTAGGAACCTGGTAGATGTTGATGATGTCTCCCCGGCAACGGCGCCAGAAATTCCTTTTGATGTTGGCTTGAACTACGTCGGTATTTCCCCAAAGAGGAAGGGATGATGCAGCACGGCAATGGTAGGTATTTCCCTCAGTGATGAGACCAAGGTTATCGAACCAGTAGGAGGACCAAGCAACACTACGTAAACAACACCTGCACACAAAGAACAAATACTTGCAACCCGACGTGTTAAAGGGGTTGTCAATCCCTTTCGGGTAATGGCGCCAGAAATTGGCAAACGGACGTGAGATAAATTGTAGTAGATTGGATAAATAGATCGCGAATAAAATAAAGTGAAGCAAAATATTTTTGGGTTTTTAGAAATATAGATCTGAAAATAAAAGTCGCAAATAAATAAAAAGGCAAATAGCAAAATAGATCTGAAAATATATGATGAGAAAATAGACCCGGGGGCCGTAGATTTCACTAGTGGCTTCTCTCGAGAAAAATAGCACACGGTGGGTAAACAAATTACTGTTGGGCAATTGATAGAACTTCAAATAATTATGACGATATCCAGGCAATGATCATTATATAGGCATCACGTCCAAGATTAGTAGACCGACTCCTGCCTGCATCTACTACTATTACTCCACACATCGACCACTATCTAGCATGCATCTAGTGTATTAAGTTCATGGAGAAATGGAGTAATGCAATAAGAATGATGACATGATGTAGACAAGATCTATTTATGTAGAAATAGACCCCATCTTGTTATCCTTAATAGCAACGATACATACGTGTCGGTTCCCCTTCTGTCACTGGGATCAAGCACCGTAAGATCGAACCCGTCACAAAGCACCTCTTCCCATGGCAAGAAAAATCGATCTAGTTGGCCTACCTAAACCAAAGATTCAAAGAAGAAATACGAGGCTATAAGCAATCACGCATATAAGAGATCAAAAAGACTAAAATAACTTTCATGGATAAAAACATAGATCTGATCATAAACTCAAAGTTCATCAGATCCCAACAAACACACCGCAAAAAGAGTTACATCAAATAGATCTCCAAGAGACCATTGTATTGAGAATCAAAAGAGAGAGAGAAAGCCATCTAGCTACTGCCTACGGACCCGTAGGTCTACAATGGACTACTACGCATCATCGGAGAGGCACCAATGAGGATGATGAACCCCTCCATGATGGTGTCTAGATTGGATCTGTGGTTTCTGGAACTTGCGGCGGCTGGAATTGATTTTCGTCGACTCCCCTAGGATTTCTGGAATATTGGGGTATTTATAGAGCAAAGAGGCAGTGCGGGAGGCCACCGAGGTGGGCACAACCCACCACGGCGCGCTTGGGCCTCTAGGCGCACCCAGGTGGGTTGTGCCCCCCTAGGGGACCCCTCTGGTACTTCCTTGGCCCAACTTGTGTATTCTGGTCCAGAAAAAATCACCAAAAAGTTTCGCTGCGTTTGGACTCCGTTTGGTATTGATTTCCTGCGAAGTAAAAAACAAGCAAAAAACAAGAACTGGCACTAGGCACTATGTCAATAGGTTAGTCCCAAAAAATGATATAAAGTTGCTATAAAATGATTGTAAAACATCCAAGAATGATAATATAACAGCATGGAACAATAAAAAATTATAGATACGTTGGAGACGTATCAAAGGTGATGGTGATACAATCCCGGGGCACCTCCCCCAAGCTTGGCACAAGCCAAGGGGAGTGCCCATACCCATGTACTCAAGTTTCTTTCTTTGGTGATGATGGTGATAAAGTAGTGGGCTTGTCCTTCACAATGCTCATGAGGATTTCCCTCAAGTTTTGAATCTCTCTGAGCGCTTGACGTATCAGCTCAGTATTCCTCTGAACCTCAACCATGACATGCTTATTTTTCGGCCACCAAGAGCTTGTCCCTGCATCACTTTCTCTTGGGCGAGATATGCCCCAATTGGACGGTATGTGCTTACGAGGAGTATTCTCAACCCCATAGTTATGAACCAAATTATGAAAGTTGTTCCGATGTAACCTGTGCAAAGGCCTCCTAGGGGGAAACTCTTCTTGTACCTCTTGGTTCCTCGGGTTATTCACCGACCTCATAGCTTGACGTGGGTTTGGAGTGGTGGAAATACCAGCCAGAGTGCCCCTCTCCGAAGCCGGTGGGTGGACCTCAAGCGAATCTCCTTCATCTTCTTCCATGGTGACTTCATTGGCATCGTCCCTCCTGAGTTCCATCTGCATCAACCAAGCATCATCTTCCATGTTGTTGTTGGAGGAGGAAGACATGATGCCTAGCTTTGAAAATTACATGAAACAAGAACAGAGGAGGTGCTGTTCTTACTTGAACAAGCCTCCCACTTATGATTGCCCCCTCTCGCAAGCATCCACAACTACGAAAGAAGAATTAAGATAAATCTAACCATAGCATGAAACATATGGATCCAAACCAGCCCCTTATGTAATAGCGCATAAACTAGGGTTTAAGCTTGTGTCACTCTAGCAACCCATCATCTAATTACTACTCCACAATGCCTTCCCTTAGGCCCAAGTATGGTGAAGTGTCATGTACTCGACGTTCACATGACATCACTAAGGGAATCACAACATACATATCTTCAAAATATCGAACGAATACCAAATTCACATGATTACTTATAACAAGACTTCTCCCATGTCCTCAAGAACAAAAGTAACTACTCACAAATCATGTTCATGTTCAAGATCAGAGGGGTATTGAATAGCTTCAAGGATCTAAACATATAATCTTCCACCAAATAAACCAACTAGCATCAACTACAAGATGTAATCAACACTACTAGCAACCAACGGGTACCAATTTGAGGTTTCGAGACAAAGATTGAATACAAGAGATGAACTAGGGTTTGAGATGAGATGGTGCTGGTGAAGATGTTGATAAATATTGGTCCTCCCAAGATGAGAGGGTTGTTGGTGATGTCGATGGCTTCGATTTCCCCCTCCCGGAGGGAAGTATCCCCGGCAGAATCGCTAACCGGAGAGCAAAAGTGCTCCTGCCTAGGTTCCGCCTCGAGACGGCGGTGCTTCCTCCCGAAAGTCCTCTCTTGATTTTTTTTTTCTAGGGAAAATGGCATCACATAGGAGAAGATGGGCCTAGGAGGCCAGCCAGGGGCCCCACAAGCCACATGGGAGCGCCCAGGGGGATGGCCGCTCCCATGTGCCTCGTGGGCACCTGGTGGGTCCCCTCTGGTAATTCTTTTCTCCAGTATTTTTTTGTATATTCCAAAATAATTCTCCGTGAAATTTCAGCTCATTTGGAGTTGTGCAGAATAGGTATCTCTGATATAGCTTTTTCAGGTCCAGAATTCCAGCTACCGGCAATCTCCCTCTTCATGTGAACCTTGCAAATTAAGAGAGAAAAGGTAGTAGAATTGCATCATGAAGTGTTATAATGACCAAAAACATTGTAAATAACAGTAGGAAAAACATGATGCAAAATGGACGTATCATGTCTCCAAAACTTTTTCGGTGACATTCTCTCAGACTCCCTTTCTAGTATCAGCAGATAGATGAGCCTTAAGTGTGTGACCATGTAGGTTCGGTGAAGTATATACATGACCGGAACCCCTTCCGATCACTGATCAATAGCGGAACCGTGGACATCCAAATTGACCCCTATACCCACACGACTAAATATTCGAGTGAACCTTTAGTTACCATATGTTGTTCCTGTTGCTTCGCGATATGTTTCAAAAACCCAAGGTGAGAATTATTGGCATCCCCATGACTCAACAACTTGTTCACTATGCCAGTTTTCTCATTAGCGGTTTTGTTCTCTTTTCTCATTGTCGCGTTTTGGCATCCCTGTGATCAAATTACACTGTGTCTGGCTAGACGATGATGGATACCATAACACCTAGAGGGCCCCAATATCTCTTCATCTTCGAATGAGCAAATCCCAATGTTGAGCTATCAAGCCCCTTGTCATACTTTTCCGTTAATCCGTACGCCACCGTAATAGCCACCCTGTTACAGATGACGTTTAACAAACCCCAAAGTTCATGAAGCAAGTATGAAGGAACTCGATACACTCATGGTCAAAGGAATTATTCAAACGTTTAACTTTCTCTGTGTTATATATCATTAACTCGTGAGAAATGTATCTCCTAGAATAACAACAATTGGGTCGCTTCAACACAAGTGTTCTTCTAACATTGTGTCCTCAAAGCTCCTCTTCTTATGAATCAAATAACCCACTGCTTAGGACAAATAGAGAATTGAAAGACCATGCCTCTGATATGCTGGACATTAAGGGAAAGACTGACACTGGGATTATCCAGATGAAATATAGATTAACTGAACAAGACCACAAGGAGGAAATAATTGGAGGGAAGGTAGGGTGGACAGGGGCGGTGTACAATTCGCAAACGTTAGGCCGGATGAGAGATCCAGGAGAGAAATCCAATGTGTGGGCACTGGAGTGGGGATCCTAGGAGGGATCCATGGTGGTCGTCGAAGGAGATCATGCTTCAAGTTGGAAATCGTCATGGGAGTCTCCTAGGGGGTGAAGGTGGAGGAGAGCCATGTGCCATCTTATAGTACTCATACATCAACCTATGATGCATGTCAATGGAGACAATGATTATAAGGTCAGGCTACACCATAGCGACATTGTGGCAGAGCCGGCAGAAGCATCTAGTGGCAACAGTAATTGGGTGGCTAGCATAGATGGCACCACAGTCTAGCTCTTCATTAGTAGTCCTGAGCCTAGACTCGTATACCTTCTCACTAGGGTTTTTACCTACCCTCTTCCCATCTCAGACAATAATGTAATAAAGCGGCAAACGGAGAAACCCCGAGGAATCATTTGCAATGACAACATCGTCTTTCTCTACAATTTTGGTTCTGGAATTTTCTACATGCAATTATTCACGAAGATTGGGTGTGGTCGAAAGCCTCTATTTTTGTGTCGCATAATCACGACGGTGACAAAGTCTTGGTTTGGGTGGGCGCGCACAACTATGAGATGACGCTATATTTAAAGCCAGCGATGATGGTGTCAGCAACAACATGCTTGATGTGGGATACAGTTAGAATACAAGACACGATTTTCTGTGAGATAACATCTACTGTTAGGTGTCCCAGATGGGCGGTTGTGAACATTCGTCTTAGTTGAACTCAACTGGCACCACCATTAGAGAATTTTCAATGCAAACCCCTACTCCGGGTTCAAATATTTAGATCAGATACTTTTAGTCCTCCAACGTGAGCCCCAACTTTGGGCCGGACGCATCCGGATATCTGAAATCCCCTAGACTGGCCCCAAATTGAGGGATGGAGTAGGAGACTCTAGACTTTCGCAACGTAGAATGCCTACAGCCTGGACCCATGCATCTTGATCGCGGATCCCCGCCTCGCCTCCCAATCAGATTTCTCGTCGGCTGCCTCGCCTTCCCAAAACGTTATTTGCTAGCCCACTTCCGAATGTGGTTTCCCGCTGGCCCCTTCCCATCGCCTTAATAAAACCAAATGTTGGACACCTCGCCTCGCCGCCCAGTGTACTTTAGGTCAAAATCTGCATGGCGCCTGAAAACTATTGACATGTCTATCTCGTCGGGTGTCCATCATGCCGCTGTCACAAGCAAGCCGCCACCAAGGAAGAGAAGGCCGCTGCCGCCCATGTTGCCACCCAAGCAAAGAAGGAGGAGGCGCTCCACACTTCATGCAGGCCTACGCGGAGGCTTGCGCTGTAGGAGATATGCCCTAGAGGCAATAATAAATGTTATTATTTATCTCCATGCTCATTATTATGTTTATGTTCCATGCCATAATTGCTGTGGTTCCCGAGCCCGTATATCCATAAAGGCTCTGGGGAAAACCCATGTGCACGTGTGGAATAATAAACGGTAAAATGTATTCCTAGTCATGCCTCTAAGACTAGCTCAAGTGTTGCATGATGATTATGTTTTCCCAATCATGGGCATGTCTATGCCAACAGCTTTGAGAGCACAATGTTAGAAGAACATTTGTGTTGAATCGACCCGATTGATGTTATGCTATGAGTTACTTTTGTCACAAGTTAATGGTTAATAACACAGAGATGGTTAACGTTTGCATGATTCCTTAGACCATGAGAGTATCGAGTTTCTTCATGCTTGCTTCATGAACTTTGGGGTTTGTTAAACGTCATTCGTAAATGGGTGGCTTTTACGGCGGCTTACGGGTTCATGGAAAAGTATGTCAAGTAACTTGATAGCTCAAGATTGGGATTTGCTCCTCCGACGATGGAGAGATATCTCTGGGCCCTCTCGGTGTTACGGTATCCATCATCGTCTGGCCAGACACTTTGTGATTTGATCACGGGGATGCCGGAACACGGTAACGAGAAAAGAGAACAATACCGGTAACGAGGTAACTAGCATAGTGGACAAGTTGTTGATCCACGGGAATGCCAACATGTCTCACCTCGGGTATTTGTAACATATCGCGAAGCAACAGGAATAGCACACGGCAACTGGAGGTTCACTCGAATATTCATTCGTGTGGGTATAGGGGTCAATATGGGTGTCCACGGCTCCGATGTTGATCATTGATCGGAAGGGGTTCCGTGTCATGTCTATACTTCACCGAACCTATAGGGTCACACGCTTAAGGGTCATCTATCTGCTGAATACTAGACAGGGAGTCTGAGAGAAAATCACCGAAAAAGTTTCGGACAGCGGAAAAGTTCCGCAGAGAGAGGTCACCGGATGAGTTCCGGTGAAACTGAAAAGTTGTTTCAGAGGATACCATAAAGTCAAATTGGTTTCGACACATGGCCGATAATTCTTGGAGGGTGCCAGAATCATTCTGGAAACTTTTGGGAATTTTCTGGAAGAAAAACCGGAAATGTTCCGGAGCTGCCGGAACCACTTCAGATGCTTTTCGCAGATGAAATCACTAAACTAGAATTGTTCCAGAACGCGTTGAAAATTATTATGGTGGGTACTGGAAATGTTCTAAGCCCACATAAATATTTTCAGTTCGAACGGACGCTGAAAAATGTCATTGTGAATAGTGAAAGTGCTTTTTTGGGTTTTTCTTCTAGAAGAAAATCACTTTTGGTGAGAGATAAAGGTGTGTGAAAGGTGGTGCCCCCCCCCCCAAAGGGGGCAGCACCAAATTTCGTCCATGGTGGTGTGGGGGGGCCCCCTTGGGGTTTCCTTCCACCTCATGGTGGATATGTTCTACACACACCCTTATGTGGCATTTGGGTGAAAAGATCTTGAGCCCCTTTTGGTCTTTTTACCCCTTGCCTCTACCCCTTGGCTTTCCTATAAATAGGAGGTGAGGGGGCTGCCCAAAACTCACTCCTTATCACATACAAGTGCCATGCAATGATCTGGCTTCTCTCTCCCTCCCCGCGAAATAGTTTCGTAGGGCCGAAAGGCTGTCTGGGTTCCGGCAGGAACTAGTTCTGGACGGCGAAGCCCTGCAGGATAGATGACACCGTATGTGTGCAACTCTGTAGAGAGGTCGTAGTTTCGATCTTAGTGCCCGAGGGGCTGTTCGAGAGTGCCTCCCGAAGGGCTGTCCAAGTGACGGTCCGAGTTCTGTGAGTCCTCCCAAAGGGCTGTCCGAGTGACCGTCCGAGTTTCGAAGGTCCACCCGAAGGGCTGTCCGCGACGCCGTCCGGGGGACTGTTCGACCACCTCCCGAAGGGCTGTCCAAGTGGCGGATGAGGGTATACATCCTCGCGGTTGGGAGGTTGTAAATCCTAGCTGCGGGGATCTGCACCGCCGATCGTCATCGACTCTTCTTCCGCTGCGCTACGAGTCGGTAACGAAAATGATCAAACCTTGTATGCAGTCTCCATAGTGGTCCTGGGCTGGTGCGTAGGTCGGAATTTTTTTGTTTTCTGTTGCGTTACCCTACATGCGCCACCCATCACCGCGCTCGTGCGAAAAAGGAGGAGTCGCATGCCCCCGTCACTTCACCCGAGCCGAGTATGAGAAGTGCAATTTCTGTGATGCTCTCAATAGGGCGGAGTAGAAGAAGGCGGTCGCTAGGAGAACCACCATGACGTCCTCTTCTATGTTGTGCTTCTGCCAGGGTGTCGTCTATTACTTTAGTTTGTCAATTTGTATGGCTAATGTCATGTTGATCATCTAGTGTTTTTGAGTAACATTTTTGCTAAGTCTCAGTCGACTGAGACTTGGTTATGTCTCAACCGATGTTATATTCTTGCATGGAACTCCGTGCAATTTTTCTTCTTATATACTATGTCACTTGATTGAGACTTGACTAAGTCTCAGTCGACTGAGACCTAGCCACATCCTTTGAGTAATGCTAGATTCACAGGTTTTAGAGTTTACAGACTGATGTTAGTTGGAATTTTCTCATTGGATTAGGGAGGGTGGAGGGGCCTACACCTGTTGAATTTTTTGAAGCAACCCATACCAGAAAGAAGGAAGGGGTGATGAGTGAGACTGCAGCAATAGCAATCATAAGCGTTCTGCAATTTCTTGATTTCACATGTAATGTGCCAGCCAAAATATTATATTTGTAAAGACCGTACCAACAACGCTTCAACCATATTGCAGAAGGAAATGAAGGACAAGCAACGCACAACTCTAGCAGTAGGTGAAGAGCCAAAAATAGATGAGCAAATTGTTGCAGAGGTTCTCAAGGGCGTTTCCAAGCATAGCACGTTCCTCGCAAGCATGGGAGAGTCATCTGCCTCCAGGCAGAAGTCAACCTCTCATGAAAGCATTAGAGAGGCTTGTAACCCAGGAGGTAGCTGCGAGATCAGCATTCGATAGGTATCAAGAAGAGTTGAATGCAAGAATGGCAGCGCAGCAACAGGAAATCGAAGAGATGAAAGCAAAGCAACTTAGATGAAATTGCAGCTCTCAAGAAGGCACATGAGGAGAAAACTTCTTCTATGGAACAGAAGCAATCACAACTGGAAGGAACTTTAGGTTTTTCTCTTAAAGATGCAGGGCGGCTCTGACAAAAGCATATCTCAGCCTATTTTGGGGGGCTTTGACAACAGCATGTCTCAGCCCACTTTGGGGGGCTTTGACAACACCATGTCGCTACCCTGATGGTGGTCTTCTTCGTTCGAAAACTTATGGTCGTCCCTTATTATATTTTGTAATGTCCGAAAACTTATGGTCGTCCCTTATTATATTTTGTAATGTGTGGTAAACTATAGGTTTTTCTTTTATGTCGTGTGCGATACTTCCTCAGTTGGCTGATCATTATCAGAATTGTGTTAAGCATGTGTGTTTTCAGTTTTAACGAAAGTCATTTCATTCTCATATTTGATATTTTACAAATTTTGAAATTCAAATTTAAATTTGGTTGGCAGTTGCAACAATGAACAAACTGTGACGATAATAGTGACGGAAATGCGTGTCGTCACCAGCTTCTGGACCCACATGTAAGCAGCCACGTCAGCATCCCATGGGCCCACATGTCAGGATCTTTGACCGGTCAAACCTGATTATCACTGACGGCCACCGTCAGTGTTAAAACCTTAGTCGGGCCCAGCTGTAAGGTGCCACGTCAGGATTTTATGGGCCCATACGTCAGATTCATTGACTGGTCAAACATGTTGGGTCGGTTGTTAGTATATACGGTGATAGTTCTAGTGATATTTTTTGACCGTCGCAGAAGATAGTTTAGTCTACGGTTTTGCGTCTGTCACCTAAGATACGATCTTGCGTGAAGGAGGAAGTGGTACCGTCGAGATTTTATTTTCTATGGCGTCGCTTCGGTGGTGGTGGGGGTGACAGTAGGAAAATGGCGCAACTGTATTTTCTGCGATGAAAAAAGGTTATACGTGACACAATTGAACCATCACAAAATAGAGCAAAGTTTGTAGTGGGAGAATAGGATGGGGAGAGGTTTTCTCCTGTGCTCAATCACAAGTCTCTCCAACCAGACGTCGTCCTTTGGTAGGAGGGCAAACTGGTCTACCAAATCCATCTATCCCCATCGAGCACCACCGGTTCATTCTACTCTACTACATTCCTTTCCGCAGTTTACATTCAGTGCCTAGTATCGATAGATATCTCTGATCTAACATTAGTTGTAATATATCTTTGTTTGTGTCTCTCATGTTGTTTAGCATATTTCAGTTCGTTGTACTCAAGGTTGTTTGTTTGTATGCTCGTCTCCTTATTCTGTGGTGTTACATGGTCATTCAACTCAGAGCATCTCCAACAGCCGCGCGATATAAGCGTTGCGCTGGAAAAATTCTACTTTTTGCACGCGCGCAGCCGCTCCGGGCACTCCAACGGAGGCGCAAAAAACGCGCGCGCGCGGCATAAGTGGTTCGGCGCGCTGGGCGAAACGGCATCGCGTGCCACTTATTTCGTGTGCCCGCTTCCGTGCGCTGCACACTCGAGCGCCCGCGCCGCACCCTCTCCGCCGCGCCGCTTTCGCCCCGCCCACGCCGCCGCCGGCGAATTCGCCCGATGGACGGCCGCGCTGACATTCTCCTCACCCCTTCCTACACCCGCGACCCCGCCGCCGCCGCCGCCGGCGGCGGCGGCGCAAACCCTAGCGCGGGGAGCTTTGGCTTCTCCTCCGTCGGTGCTCCTCCAAGCACCGGTCTCGCGCGCGGCCTTTTCATGGCGCCACGGACGACCTCGGCGGCGGGTGGCGTTGCGCCGGCGCCCGCTGTGAAGCCACGTGCCCCCTCTCGAAGCTCCCCAATGCGGCGCGGGCGAATGCGGGCAAGGTGTCCGGGAAGAAGAACAAGGCGGTGGACGGCTCCTCTAGGCGGCCGAAGAAGAAGCTTGTAGGGCGTGCGATGGATGCGGTGGCGACCGAAGCACCGGCGAGCTCGCTTGTTGCGCCGAGGGCCGATGCGCACAAGGTATTCGATGAAATGCCCACAAGGTTAAATTTCACCCACATTTTGTTGTTGTTGTTTTTTGAATGCATACATATGGATAGCTTATTTGCTTTGTTGTATATACTTTGTAGTTTCAATGATGAGACATATATGTCAACTATGGGTGTTGGCTCCAACAATTCTCATTGGTCTCAAACCAATGATATGCATTTCGATGATCATGAGTTTGAGGTGGACGAGGATGGTGAGGGTATCGTCGATGCAGCGAAAGGAAGAGCAGGCAACTACACCATGGACGAAGACATCTTGCTATGCAATACATGGTTTCAAGTGTCGAGGGATGCCACCGTTGGAGGGGATCAAAGTAGAGATGCATATTGGATCCGGATGAAGGAGCACTTTGATTTACACAACAAAAGTGGAATTGACCGCTCGGAAAGATCTCTTCGCTCCCGGTGGTCGACAATCAACAGAGATTGTCAAAGGTGGGCGGCCGCACTTAAGGCGGTTGACACGTTAAACCCAAGTGGCACTAATGATAGAGATAGGGTGAGTGTCATTTCTTTCATGATTCTTCCATGTTCATCATGCTTCTTCTTGGTGTTTCAAGTGCTAACTTGTTCTTTTGTTTGTAGCTCACTATTGCACAAAACTTATTTCAAGGAGAGGAGAAGAAGACCAAGAAAGGGAAGATCAAGAAAGGGAGACCATTTACCTTGCCTCATTGCTATGATGCGTTGAAGGATGATGAGAAATCGAAGCCTCGTGATGGTGTCGATGATGAGGAGAGCAACAAACGCAAGCGAACTATTGATTTGGATGATGATGAGGAGGAGGAGGCATCAAGTGATGACGGCAAGAGAAGCCCTACACCAAACTCGGTTGCGTACTCCAAGCCAAAAAGACCAAATGAATGCAAGAAAGACGGAAAAGAAAAGAAGAAGAGAAAGGAGATGACGGGCTAAAAAATGATATGGAAGCTATTGTGAACGCAAGAAAGGAAGTGAACGAGGTGAGGAAGACGGCAAGGAACCAAGATGCGGCGGCCGAGGAGAGGAGGGTGGCGGCCGAGGAGAGGAAGGTGGCATTGGAGGAGAAGAAATTGGCCATGGAGGAGCGAACTAGATTGTTGGAATGGGAGAAGCACTTGTTCTTCATGGACACATCTACCCTCGATGAGAAGCAAAAGGAGTACGTCAATCTTGCCCGTGAAGAAGTCTTGGTCCAAAAAAGAGCCATGGCCATGGGAGGCATGGGTGGCATGGGAGGCATGGGTGGCTTCGGAGCTACCATGGGCGGCATGGGAGGGATGGGTGGCTTCGGAGCTACTATGGGGGGCATGGGTGGCTTCGGAGCTACCATGGGAGGCATGAGTTTTGCGTCTCTCATGGGAGGCATAGGAGCATCTCCGGGTGACATGGGTGGACGCATGTCTTCCGGTGTGCCTCACATACCTTCGCATGATGTCGTTGGAGATCTTGCCAACACCTTCCGAGCTCCCCATGATGATGCGGCGCGACACAATGAAGAGGGGGAGGAAGAATCGGACGAAGAGGAGGACGAAGATGATGATGAAGAATCGGAGGAAGAGGAGGACGAAGATGAGGATGAGGCATGATTGTTGATGTGCCATTTGTTTGTGTGAACTTTTGTGTCATGAACTTGGTTGAATGATTTTGAACTTGTTTGAATGATGATGTGGGCATGATTTTGAACTATGATATGTCATGAACTTGTTTGGGTGATTTAAACTATGCTATGTCTTGTTTTGATGTTTGAAATATCATCATATTGTCTCCAAAATGAACATATGGCAAGCGCCGGCTGCTCACGCGCGCTGTAGTTTAGCGCGTCTGCTGGAGCGGCGCGCGCGCAATTTTTTGTGGCGGCCGCTGGAGCCAGCGCTCCGCGGCGCGCAAAAACTGGCTATGGAGGCGCTATAAACATTTTTTTAGCGCGCCGCGCGTTGCGCGCCTGTTGGAGATGCTCTTAGCTATACTCTGAGTAACATCTCGCAATAGCTTACATTCACTTTGTGCCTTGTTCTGTTTCTCTTCTTTTTCCCTCAATCGTTATCTCTGTTTCTGTCTTCATCCTTTCGCTGTTTAGTTCGCTAGCATCTCAACTCATATTGGTTGCTCTCTCATGTTGTTCTATCTCCTAGCATACAATATGACCATTGTGATCATTAAGATTGTGAACTATTATTCTCGAACAATTATAATATATTTTCTCAAGAGATTTGCTTAGCTCGCTCTCTTTATCTCTCCTTAAGTCCGGTTCTGCCTATTTATCTTCAGTGTTTGATCTACTCAGTTTATTCCGCTACTGTGTTTGGGTTCGGTTCAAACTTTCACAAGAAATTTTGAATCTCCATGCACCACCTCCTGATTGATATACTCTCGGGCCTAACATAGTTTACATCGAAGATGTTCTATTTTAGGGAAAATTTGAGTGCTAGCGTTGGATGACCGGTTGTAGGGACTGTTGCTGAGCTCGGTGCAATTTCCATTCATAAGATCAATGTGTTCCTGACTTCGTGTGCCATGATTCCCCTTCGCTTTCTCACGTGCATGCCTTCCTTTTCCCTCGTGCACACATGATTCCCCATGGTTGATCCAGAGATAAAGCAAATCCTATCATCATCATCAACACAATATTAGCAAAAGCCTTAAGACACGCACACACACCGTGGGTTAACCGACCGATGATGTTTCTAATACTCTTACACACACAACAAAAGCCATCTTTATCGAGCTTTTACCTCCAAAAGCCACAATGGCGCACGCTCTCTTTCTTTTCCTCAAACACCTTTCGTGCTACTAAGCACAGACCATCCAACATGAGGGAGACCATGAGTCCATGACACTCCTCATCGGCGTCCCCGTGCCAGCCATGCCAATGGCGATGGATCGCATGCTCCTCCTCACCGCCTTCCTCCTCCTCCTCTCGTCGACTTACACGACGACGACCGTGTCCGCGGGGGCGGGAACCGGCGACGACGCGGGGGCGCTCCTCCGCTTCAAGGCGTCCGTCCACAAGGACCCTAGGGGCGTGCTCTCGTCTTGGCAATGGCAGCAGCAGCAGCAAGGGTCGCCCGGCAGTGGTGGTAGTGGTAATGGCACGTGGTGCAGGTGGTACGGGGTGACGTGCGACGGCGAGGGCCGGGTGGGGCGGCTTGACCTCGCCGGCTGCGGCCTCTCCGGGCGCGCCTCGTTCGCAGCGCTGGCTTCCATTGACACGCTGCGCCACCTCAACCTCTCCGGGAACGCCCAGCTCCGCGCCGACGCCGCTGGGGACATTCCCATGCTCCCCCGTGCGCTACGGACGCTCGACCTCTCCGACGGCGGCCTCGCCGGCAGCCTCCCCGCCGACATGCAGCTGGCGCACTACTACCCCAACCTCACCGATGTCCGCCTCGCACGGAACAACATCACCGGCGCTCTCCCTCTTAATCTACTGTCTCTGCCGAGCACGATCCAGGTGTTCGACGTCGCCGGGAACAACCTGTCCGGGGACGTCTCCGGCGCGTCGTTCCCCGACACGCTCGTCCTGCTCGACCTCTCCGCCAACCGTTTCACCGGCACGATCCCGCCGTCCTTCTCCGGCTGCGCCGGCCTCAAGACGCTCAACGTGTCGTACAACGCCCTCGCCGGCGCGATCCCGGAGTCGATCGGCGACGTCGCTGGCCTCGAGGTGCTCGACGTCTCGGGGAACCGCCTCACCGGCGCCATCCCACGCAGCCTCGCCGCGTGCTCGTCGCTGCGGATCCTCAGAGTCTCGAGCAACAACATCTCCGGCTCTATCCCGGAGTCCCTGTCGTCGTGCCGCGCGCTCCAGCTGCTCGACACGGCCAACAACAACATCTCCGGCGCGATCCCGGCCGCGGTGCTCGGGAACCTCACGAAGTTGGAGATCCTGCTTCTCAGCAACAATTTCATCTCGGGGTCGCTCCCGAGCACCATCTCTGCCTGCAACAACCTCAGGGTCGCCGACTTCAGCAGCAACAAGATCGCCGGTGCGCTGCCCGCCGAGCTCTGCACGCGCGGCGCGGCGCTGGAGGAGCTCCGGATGCCGGACAACCTCCTCACCGGCGCGATCCCTCCGGGGCTGGCCAACTGCTCGCGCCTGCGGGTGATCGACTTCAGCATCAACTACCTGCGCGGCCCGATCCCGCCGGAGCTCGGCATGCTCCGTGCCCTGGAGCAGCTCGTGACGTGGCTGAACCAACTAGAAGGCCAGATCCCCGCGGAGCTCGGGCAATGCCGGAGCCTCCGCACGCTCATCCTCAACAACAACTTCATCGGCGGCGACATCCCCGTCGAGCTCTTCAACTGCACCGGCCTAGAGTGGATATCCCTCACGAGCAACCGGATCAGCGGCGCGATCAGGCCGGAGTTCGGCCGGCTGTCCCGGCTCGCCGTGCTGCAGCTGGCGAACAATAGCCTCGTGGGGGACATCCCCAAGGAGCTCGGCAACTGCAGCAGCCTAATGTGGCTGGACCTCAACAGCAACAGGCTCACCGGCGTGATCCCACACCGCCTCGGCCGGCAGCTCGGGGCGACGCCGCTGAGCGGCATCCTGTCCGGCAACACGCTGGCGTTCGTCCGCAACGCTGGGAACGCGTGCAAGGGCGTGGGTGGGCTGCTGGAGTTCGCCGGCATCCGGCCGGAGCGGCTGCTGCAGGTGCCCACCCTCCGAAGCTGCGACTTCACGCGGCTCTACTCCGGCGCGGCGGTGAGCGGGTGGACTCGGTACCAGACGCTGGAGTACCTGGATCTCTCGTACAACAGCCTCGTCGGCGCCATCCCGGAGGAGCTGGGCGACATGGTGCTGCTCCAGGTGCTCGACCTGGCGAGGAATAACCTCAGCGGCGAGATCCCGGCGTCGCTCGGCCGCCTCCACGACCTCGGCGTGTTCGACGTTTCGCACAACCGGCTGCAGGGCAGCATCCCGGACTCCTTCTCCAACCTCTCCTTCCTCGTGCAGATCGACGTCTCCGACAACGACCTCGCAGGGGAGATCCCGCAGCGCGGGCAGCTCAGCACGCTGCCGGCGAGCCAGTACGCCAACAACCCTGGCCTATGCGGCATGCCGCTGGTGCCGTGCAGCGACCGGCTGCCGAGGGCGAGCATCGCGGCCTCCTCCGGCGCTGCAGCTGAAAGTAGTAACGTCAGGTGGCCTCTGCCGAGGGCGGCGTGGGCGAACGCCGTGCTCCTGGCTGTGATGGTCACCGCCGGGCTGGCGTGCGCGGTGTCGATCTGGGCGGTGGCGGTGCGCGTGCGGCGGCGGGAGGTGCGGGAGGCGCGGATGCTGAGCAGCCTGCAGGACGGGACGCGGACGGCGACGACGTGGAAGCTGGGCAAGGCGGAGAAGGAGGCGCTGAGCATCAACGTGGCCACCTTCCAGCGGCAGCTCCGGAAGATCACCTTCACGCAGCTGATCGAGGCCACCAACGGCTTCTCGGCGGCCAGCCTGATCGGCTCCGGCGGGTTTGGCGAGGTGTTCAAGGCGACGCTCAAGGACGGCTCCACCGTCGCCATCAAAAAGCTGATCCCGCTGAGCCACCAGGGCGACCGGGAGTTCATGGCGGAGATGGAGACGCTGGGCAAGATCAAGCACCGGAACCTCGTGCCCCTGCTCGGCTACTGCAAGATCGGCGAGGAACGGCTCCTCGTGTACGAGTACATGACCCACGGCAGCCTGGAGGACATGCTCCACCTTCCGGCCGACGGCGCGCCGGCGTTGACGTGGGAGAAGAGGAAGACGGTGGCGCGCGGGGCGGCCAAGGGGCTCTGCTTCCTGCACCACAACTGCATCCCGCACATCATCCACCGCGACATGAAGTCCAGCAACGTGCTCCTCGACGGCATGATGGAGGCCCGCGTCGCCGACTTCGGCATGGCCAGGCTCATCAGCGCGCTCGACACGCACCTCAGCGTCAGCACCCTCGCCGGGACCCCCGGCTACGTGCCGCCGGAGTACTACCAGAGCTTCCGGTGCACCGCCAAGGGCGACGTCTACTCCCTCGGCGTGGTGCTGCTGGAGCTGCTCACGGGGCGGCGGCCCACCGACAAGGAGGACTTCGGGGACACCAACCTCGTCGGCTGGGTCAAGATGAAGGTTAGGGAGGGCGCCGGGAAGGAGGTCGTGGACCCGGAGCTCATCGCGGCCGCGGCCGGCGACGACGAGACGGAGATGATGAGGTTCCTGGAGATGGCGCTGCAGTGCGTGGACGACTTCCCGTCGAAGCGGCCCAACATGCTACATGTGGTCGCCGTGCTCAGAGAGATCGACGCGCCGTCGTCGCAGCCTCCATTGCCAACGGCAGGTGCGTGCAATGGTCATGGCCACGACGCGTAGCAACTAGGCCTCCATGGTTTTTTGTGTTGTAATTGATGCTTATATGTGTTGCAATGTGATGTATACACTTGTTGTATGTACGTAGCGTTTTGCCTTGTGTTGGACTAATAATAAAGCAGTGTGTTGCTGTTGCATATAGCCACCTGCTGCCTCATGTTTTGTCCCATGAATTCTGGAGAAAAACTCAAACCTTTGCAAGACAATTTTCGATCGGTTGCTACACATTTGTGTGTCATTTTGATCCTTGTGATTGATAATGGGCTTAATGATGTGACAATGACAGACGGGTGACACGCCCCACTCCCGGGTAATAGGAAGCATCACCTACTGTGAACTATCTTCCGTTTTTGCTACGACTAAAAAAAAATCTTTGCGTCAATCGATTCCTCCATAGGAAAGCGCAGCCCCAAAGCATGAGACAGGGCCGTCACCTCTCGGCGAGTCCGAGCCGATAACGAGTGGGAGACGGGGAGCGGGTTTAGAGAGATGACTGAGACGGCGGCAACGCGGCGGAGGTGGTGGCTCCGACGGGCTGGGGCGGCGAGGAGCAGTAGGGTAACCAGGATTTTAGGGAGCAAGAAGATCAATGTGGGTTGAAACTTAAAAAAAGGGAGCGTCTATTTACCGCTTGCCTCAAAAAAAATTGGGTCGGTCGAAATTATAGTCCGTTGGATCACCATCCAACTGCCATGATCAAGTGCTACTTTTCATCTTCAACCTCCGTTCTCTTCTTCCTCCCGTGCCTCCAACCTTCCCCGTCGCATTCGCCTGCCTCCATCCCCAAGGTCCGAAGTCCCTCGACCTCCAGCAACGCCGACGACCCCACACACTTGTCGACCTGCTTCCTCGCATTTGCCTGACTGGGATTCCGCAGCTCGCTGTCGCTTGCACTGTTGTCTCCGTCTCCGGCAAGGTCTTGGCTCGGCCACACCGGGTCGACATTCGTTGCTGTCGCTCCTCACATTGTCCTCGCCTTTGGTCTTGCCAGAAATCAACTGAACGGTTAGAATCAGGTAATTGTCGCTCCTCACACTGTTGTCTCAAACTATTCGAAGCAAAACTGAAATAAATCAGGTAATTACAGCTTATGTGGTCCCGTATCCTTGTGGTTTGCTTCGAATAGTTTGAGACTAGTTGGCCTCAGTCAGGGGTAAAGAGGGTCAGAGTGAAGCGAAGGAATGATGGCTAAAAAGGCTTGACGACAGGTCACAAGCTAAATAAAGTTAATTTTTGATGCGGATGATGATGATATGAACAACTCGAATAAGAAAATGTAACTAGCGCCTACTGACAGAGATCAAAAGCACACTTTCAATCGATGGCAATGATGCTGCCACTTGTGCTGCTTCCATGGTAAATTTCAGCACAACGAACGGGGACACCTCACAGCAACCAAGAGCCAAGGCACTTGGTTGGTACATATTCACAATGCTCAGGTCAATGTTAACAATAGAAGGTATGAAAAAAAAAGGCCCCATCATCAAGGAATTCCAGTACTAAGTTAGCAGGAAATGGATTATCTACAGGGAGCTTGTTTTGTTCATCGATGAAACTTCGAAATAATTTAAAAAGATAAACTGTTGTATATGTTCAGTTAGCTATTATCCACTGAAGCAATGTAATTGGCCCTCCAGTCTGCTAACTTGTTTGTTAACTGCGAGATTGTCCAATGAATGCTCTCAAAACTGTCCACAAAATGTCAGTAACGGGTATTTTTGCAACAAAAAACGACGTGTTTTTCTGGAGAAGCACAGAGAATCACTATCAGTTTACGTTAGCAAAACCACCACATGTTTGCTTATCTCCATGAATAATCCACAGGCATGAGGTAAACCTCAATCTCACACAGAAGGCGCTAATAGGACCCAAAAATTCAACACCACCACAAACTCCACTATTATTATTATTTTAACTTTTGACATGCCAACCCAGGAACAGAAAGAGCAGCATACATGTTTAAGCAACAAACAACATATATGCACATATAACGGCCCAAGGCGTGTGTAAGTTATACAACTCACCACTGAGAACTACAAGAAGCAGGAGGCTCCAGGGAGACTGCAACGGACGAGGAGGCAGCGACACACTACTAGGGAAAAACCTAGCAGTAGCGCGGCTATAAGGACTATCAGTAGCGCGGGGCACCGCGCCATTGATACGGCGCTACAGCTAACATTTAGCAGTAGCGCGCTTCTGCCCGCGCTACTGCTATAGCTACTTAGCAGTAGCGCTGTTCATACCAGCGCTACTGCTAAGTGGCTTAGCAGTAGCGTTTTCCAGTTCAGCGCTAAAGAGCGCTACTACTATATTTTCACATATCTTTTTTTTTTGCTACGTATTTGCGATGTTTTTTTATAGATTTTATACAGTATTCTAATCATATCATAAACTGGCATATGCTCATCATATCATACACATAATAGTCTCATCATATTATCCAACACAAATCATGTCGTCACATCATAATCATGATATAACTATACAAGTTACATGGCATGTCTCATCATACAAAATGTAGTACTTCTTGAGGCACCGGTTCGTATCCCTCTCTCGCACTAGCGTGAACCTAAACTAACTACTTTCTGCTTCGGCTCTGCTATCTAACCCTCTCTAGCTGTCGCTCGGAAACCGGTACACCTGGGCCTGACACTCCGGCCACTAGTCGTATACTCCTGGCGTAGCACTTCTTCGCCATCGATGATCTATGTACCTGCATCGTCACATGAGTCGATAATATGCAACATATATAGTTGAGCAACAGAAAGAGACAGACTTGGCAAAAATAGAAGCAACATCTCATAAGCATAAATAACAAAGTGTTGGGGATCGTAGCAGAATTTTAAAATTTTCTACGCATCACCAAGATCAATCTATGGAGTCATCTAGCAACGAGAGAGAGGGGAGTGCATCTACATACCCTTGTAGATCGCGAGCGGAAGCGTTCAAGAGAACGGGGTTGATGGAGTCGTACTCGTCGTGATCCAAATCACCGATGACCGAGCGCCGAACGGACAGCACCTCCGTGTTCAACACACGTACGGAGCGGAGACGTCTCCTCCTTCTTGATCCAGCAAGGGGGGAGGAGAGGTTGGGGAGGACAGCTCCAGCAGCAGCACGACGGCGTGGTGGAGTTGGAGCTGCGTGGTATTCCTGCAGGGCTTCGCCAAGCACCGCGGGAGGAGGAGGAGGTGTTGGAGAGGGGAGGGGCTGCGCCAAGGATGAGGTATGGCCTCCCTCCCACCCCTCCACTATTTATAGGGGGAAGAGGAGAGGGGGCCGGCCCCCTCAGATCCAATCTGAGGGGAGGGGAGGCGGCCAGGGGAGGGAAACTTGCCCCCCAAGCAAGGTGGAAGGCTCCCTCCCCTAGGGTTTCCCAACCCTAGGCGCCATGGGCCCTTGGGGGGGCGCACCAGCCCACTAGGGGGCTGGTTCCCTCCCATATACAGCCCATTAGGCCTCCCGGGTAAATCAGCCCCACCCGGTGGACCTCCGGACACCTTTCGGTGGTCCCGGTACAATACCGATAACCCCCGAAACTATTCCGGTGACCGTATGACAACTTCCCATATATAAATCTTCACCTCCGGACCATTCCGGAACTCCTCGTGACGTCCGGGATCTCATCCGGGACTCCGAACAACATTCGGTAACCACGTACAAACTTTCCCTACAACCCTAGCGTCACCGAACCTTAAGTGTGTAGACCCTACGGGTTCGGGAGACACGTAGACATGACCGAGACAACTCTCCGGTCAATAACCAATAGCGGGATCTGGATACCCATGTTGGCTCCCACATGCTCCTCGATGATCTCATCGGATGAACCACGATGTCGAGGATTCAATCAATCCCGTACGCAATTCCCTTTGTCTATCGGTACGATACTTGCCCGAGATTCGATCGTCGGTATCTCGATACCTTGTTCAATCTCGTTACCGGCAAGTCTCTTTACTCGTTTCCGTAACACATCATCCTGTGAACAACTCCTTGATCACATTGAGCTCATTATGATGATGTCCTACCGAGTGGGCCCAGAGGTACCTCTCCGTCACACGGAGTGACAAATCCCAGTCTCGATTCGTGCCAACCCAACAGACACTTTCGGAGGTACCCGTAGTGCACCTTTATAGCCACCCAGTTACGTTGTGACGTTTGGTACACCCAAAGCACTCCTACGGTATCCGGGAGTTGCACAATCTCATGGTCTAAGGAAAAGTTACTTGACATTGGAAAAGCTTTAGCAAACGAACTACACGATCTAGTGCTAGGCTTAGGATTGGGTCTTGTCCATCACATCATTCTCCTAATGATGTGATCCCGTTATCAATGACATCCAATGTCCATGGTCAGGAAACCGTAACCATCTATTGATCAACGAGCTAGTCAACTAGAGGCTTACTAGGGACATGTAGTGGTCTATGTATTCACACATGTATTACGATTTCCGGATAACACAATTATAGCATGAATAACAGACAATTATCATGAACAAGGAAATATAATAATAACCATTTTATTATTGCCTCTAGGGCATATTTCCAACACAAAGTTCATCGTACCCAAAATGCCCTAACTAGAGTGATCTTCGCTAGTTGAGGAGGACGGTTTAATTACATCACAAATAAAGTTTCGTCGTGCATAACTCAAAGTTTCGTCATAGAGAAAGTATGGACTAAACGGACACTTTGTCATATATCGTCAATCACTCCAACATGTCGTGCCATTCATCCAAGTCAGCGAGATAGTCCCCGAGCGCAGTGAAAGGCTTCAGGTCGAGACGCTGAGCCGATACGTGTGTTCGGACGTCTTCCCGCGACATTTGCCCTTCTTCGTAGAACATCCCTATTTTTTCGACGACCTCCTTCATGATGATTTGGGCAAGTTCACGCTGGATGTGATAGAACTCAGCTCGAAGTCGATGATCCGAAATATCTCCTAGGTTCTTTGCCCATTGCAAAATATGGGCATTGCCGGATCTAGGTGGCATGCGAAGGTTCTGCTTATCCCGTCTGTACTCCAGCATGTGATGGAGGACATAGAATCCATCACTAAGAGTACCACTCGGTTACTGGATGCAGCAGAAGTCGGTCTTATGGCCGAAGGCGGGCGCGCGGTTCCTTGTCTTCCTGGTATTGATCTCTCCACCCTGTAGGCCGTAGCTAAAGATAGCAATGTCGAGAACAGACTTGATGTGGGTGTAATCCTTTTTCTTCATGTTCTTCGACGAGTCCAAGTAAAGAGCGTGGAAGAATCGGGGGTAAAGGATGATGAGGACGGCGCGCCCGTCGCTGCGCAAAATAAGTACACCTCAAATTAGCCTCCACGCGTGCAAATGAATGATTGAAATCGAAGGAAAGATATCTGCGGATGACTTACATGGGATGATAAGGCACGAGAATCGTCTCCTTGTCCTTATTGCCGACCATGAAATCGGCGATGTAGTTACTCGCGTATTCACGGTGCTTTGGGCAGACTGCCAAGAAGCCCTCGTGCATGAAGTACGGGTCAGCGACACAGATATAAGGTATCTGCTCAATCCTGATGATGTGGTTCATGTGCAAGGCAAAAAGGCAGACAAACGTAAAATCCAGCTTTTTCAAGTGAAACATGTCGAAGATGTAATCGAATCGAAGAAAGAACTTTTCCGCGGGGAATGTGTCGACGTACAACCTTTGCTGCGACACGTTAACCACGTAGAGCGGGTATCCTGGATTTTTCGAGGCGATCAGGCTTTTCTCTCTCCGCAACACATCGTCATGAAGTCTCCTTAGATCGCCGTATATGGCCTCTACCGCTGCCTTAGGTAGGATCGGATCACCGGGGATATGACATTTTGCCACACCAGGGATAGGTATACGGTCTTGAACCCGAGGCTGCTGAGGCGGCTGGATCATTGAAGCAGCTTTGTTGCCTTTCCTCGGTCTCTTCCTATGCTTCTTTGCTACTGGAAGTGAGCCTATAATATGTTCATCCTCCGGTAATTCAGGCACCAACTCATCATGCTCAGACCCTGAGTACTCATACTGCTGAGCCATCAATCCTCCGTCGTCAGAGGCGCCGGTATTGAGATACTATAGAGGGTCATCGTCATCCTCGTCGATGGCATCATGCATTGCTTCTTCGACAGCGGCAACATCATCAGCCACTAATGGAGCCTCTTCCTCACCCGGCATGACAGGCGACGCTAATTGGGTAGGTGGGGTGTTGGTGTTCATACCTTGCTGAGGCTGCTTAGTCATGGGTGTGCTCCCTGTTGGAAATATGCCCTAGAGGCAATAATAAAGTGGTTATTATTATATTTCCTTGTTCGTGATAATTGTCTATTGTTCATGCTATAATTGTGTTATCCGGAAATCGTAATACATGTGTGAATACATAGACCACAACATGTCCCTAGTGAGCCTCTAGTTGACTAGCTCGTTGATCAATAGATGGTTACGGTTTTCTGACCATGGACATTGGATGTCGTTGATAACGGGATCACATCATTAGGAGAATGATGTGATGGACAAGACCCAATCCTAAGCATAGCACTAGATCGTGTAGTTCGTCTGCTAAAGCTTTTCTAATGTCAAGTATCATTTCCTTAGACCATGAGATTGTGCAACTCCCGGATACCATAGGAATGCTTTGGGTGTATCAAACGTCACAACGTAACTGGGTGACCATAAAGGTGCACTACAGGTATCTCCGAAAGTATCTAATGGGTTGGCACGAATCGAGACTGGGATTTGTCACTCCGTATGACGGAGAGGTATCTTTGGGCCCACTCGGTAATGCATCATCATAATGAGCTCAATGTGACTAAAGAGTTAGCCACGGGATCATGCGTTACGGAACGAGTAAAGAGACTTGCCGGTAATGAGATTGAACGAGGTATGGGGATACCGACGATCGAATCTCGGGCAAGTAACATACCGATGGACAAAGGGAATTGTATACGGGATTGATTGAATCCTCGACATCGTGGTTCATCCGATGAGATCATCGTGGAACATGTGGGAGCCAACATGGGTATCCAGATCCCGCTGTTGGTTATTGGCCAGAGAGATGTCTCGGTCATGTCTGCATGGTTCCCGAACCCGTAGGGTCTACACACTTAAGGTTCGGTGACGCTAGAGTCGTTATGGGAAATAGTATGTGGTTACCGAATGTTGTTCGGAGTCCCGGATGAGATCCCGGACGTCACGAGGAGTTCCAGAATGGTCCGGAGGTGAAGATTTATATATGGGAAGTCATCATACGGTCACCGGAAGTATTCGGGGGTTTGTCGGTATTGTACCGGGACCACCGAAGGGGTTCCGGGGGTCCACCGGGAGGGTCCACCTGCCCCGGAGGGCCCTATGGGCTGTATGTGGAAGGGAACCAGCCCCTAAGTGGGCTGGGCGCCATCCCCCCTAGGGCCCATGCGCCTAGGGTTGGGGGGAAACCCTAAAGGGGGCGCCCCCCTTGGCTTGGGGGGCAAGCCCCCTCCCCTTGGCCGCCGCCCCCCCTCTAGGTATCATCTAGAGGGGCCGGCCCCCTTCCCCCTTCGCCCTATAAATAGAGGGGAGGAGGTAGGGCAGCAGCACCTCATCCAAGGCGCAGCCCTCCCCTCTCCAACACCCCCTCCTCCTCCGTTGAGCTTGGCGAAGCCCTGCCGGAGAACTGAAAACTCCACCACCACGCCGTCGTGTTGCCGGAGTTGTCTTCCCCAACCTCTCCCTCCTCCTTGCTGGATCAAGGCGCGGGAGACGTCACCGGGCTGCACGTGTGTTGAACGCGGAGGCGCCGTTGTTCGGCGCTTGGATCGGAATCGACCGCGATCTGAATCGCTGCGTGTACGACTCCTCCAACCGCGTTCTTGCAACACTTCCGCATCGCGATCTTCAAGGGTATGAAGATGCACTCCCCTCTCTCTCGTTGCTAGTCTCTCCATAGATTGATCTTGGTGATGCGTAGAAATTTTTTAATTTCTACACCGATCCCCAACACTCCCGGCCGCCTCTAGACGAAGCAGACTCTTCGGCCACAACAAGACCCAACGCTTGCAATCGCCAAGCCGCCGCGGGGTCTCGTCGTCATCTCCCCCTAGTGCTACCGGAGGAGCCAAATTCTCGTGGCCCGGTTCGACACTGGCCACGAAAACCTTGAAGATGTCAGGGGGGATCGGCCGGCTGTGGAACAATTGTTCCTTCGGCTTCACTATCGTCGCCTTCCCCGCGTCCACCTTCTGGCCGCTAATGGTGTACAATATGGTGCACGGGGTTACGTCGGCCTGCAAAGACATGTCTGCGACATGAGACATCCGAAAGGCAATGGAAACAGGAGATTATACATATATTGAAGAGGGCCGGTGTGACAGGTACCATGAGGGCGTCGAGCTCAGCCAAAGACGAAGCACCGCCGAGCACGTCCGAGATGGAGGACGGGCTGCTATGAGCAGGTGCGGGAGCGGGTGCAGGAGCAGGTGCGGGAGCAGGTGCAGGAGCCGGTGCAGGTGCAGGAGCAGGAGCAGGTGCGGGAGCAGGTGCTGGTGCAACGCTAGTCGAGCTGCTCCCCAAGAAGTTGGAAAGGGGAAAGTCCGTTGCATCCTTATTTGGATTTTGCTTGGTCCAACTGACGATAGCCGGAACCAAGACACTATACGAAGCTGCAATCTCCTCTTTTGCGGCAGCTACCGCTGCTTTGACTTTCTCAGCTAATTTCTTATCAACCGCAATCTCAACCTTCTTGTCGATATTTTCTTCATTTAACCTCCGTCTTTCCTTTCTCTCCTCCGTGGTCTCACGGTAGTACTTCTTCCACGTGGCGCCGTCTTCGACGCCGTGCACGCGTCCATACGACGGCCGAGTGTCCATCGGGAGTCCTTTCAATATGTTCAAGGCCCGGTTGAATGGGGTGTCCCACTTGGGCCTCGCCAACGCCTCAGACGGCGAGTCGCTTTCGGCCGCAATCCTGTGCTGCTCTTTCTGCAAAAGGAACGTGGACCGTTTACAAATGTGACTAAAAGTGCAGTCGAATTGATCAGAAGCTAAAATTAGGGGGTAAATTAATAATTACCAGCAGTCTTATGAACTCCTTCGTGACCGTGTCTGTATCGAAAACCTTGTTGACTCGGTCCCAATGGTACCAGGCCCTGATGACGTCACGCTCCTGCGGGACGGTGAACTCTGCCAAGGGGTCTGGGATGCCCAGACTTTCGCGTTCCGCGTCCTCCTTGGCCCATATGGACCTCTTCCCCGCGTAACCACGGCTTCCGAGGTGGTGGCACCCCATGTTCCTCTCTTGAAGCCCCTTCATGTACTCCGACTTTTCTTTGGCAGCTTCGGCAACGCAAGATGCCTTGAATATTTCAAACTGCTCTTCCGTAATTGTCGGATTATCCTTTACAATCTCGGAGTAGGGTTCCTTTTTGTCGATGATCCTTGCTTTCACCCTTACTTTCCAGGCGGACAACGCGCCGCTAAACTTGCCCATGGCGCGTCTGTTTATCTTCTTCATTGCCGGGTCTTTATCTGCATCAGTATATTTGATTTCATCCCGGCCCGGGAACAAGAATACCTGGTGCAGCTTCCTTAGGAAGGATTGCTCCATATCTGGTATCTTCTTTAGTTTCTCATCGTTGATGGTGGCGGTTGTCCATAGGATGCAGCCTATTTGATTGCTGTAGCACGCGCGCGCTTCCGCAGGCAATTTTGGCTCAAAATTGCCGGAGTCCACCTCCGTGACCACCAGTCTAGTAGTGATGAGCTGGTTTGGGCGTCGTATCCTCTTCGGTTTCGGTTCTATACCAGCTTCGCCAGTATCGGTGCCGGTCTGGGTCTCGGCGCCGGTCTCGATGTCGGTTTTAGTCTCGGATGTGACAGGTGGGCCCTGCAACAACCGTTGCTCGTCGAGAAGGTTCAAATAAGCGTCTGCCGCCTCGTAGACGTTGCAATCACCAGAACCCTGTCCTTCATCGTTGCTAGCCATGTTTCCTACGATTAAATCTAGTCAATTAATTCTAGACCTAATAAAATGAATAATGACATAAAAAGGCCTATGTTTTGCAGGAATGTTGATTCATTCCCGGTGCGGCAAATCCCGGGCACTCGATATGTCCTAGTTTGTAGCACAAGTCATGCCGAAATTCACGAAAAATTTCAACATGACCTTTGCTAAAAAGTGGACAAATCGAGCACCTGAAATTTGCCGGAACGGAAATGAATCAACATTCCGGCAAAACATAGGCCATTCGGCTTCATTCCCTGGAAACAACAAAAGGCCACTTGGGCACAATCGAACCACTTCAATGTTGCATATAACAGGACCACTTAAGAACATGTGCATGAGCAACTACAACAGTAGATAAACATGAACAAACACTATTGAGGAATTTGCATATAACATGACTACTTCAAACATGAGCAAACATCTAATTAACATCTACTAGTACCACTACTGCCCTAACCTAATTAACATCTACTAGTACCACTATATATACTACTAGCAGCACTGCTGCAATGTTTTCTTCATTTTGTTCTTCTAAAAAAACAACTATGAAAACAAAAACCATAATTAAACCCTACTGCCCTAACTAAATTTTTGCTCTAAACCCTACTGCCCTAGTTAAACCCTACTGCCCTAACTAAATATTTGCTCTAAACTAATTTTTTTCTCTAACCTAGCCAACCTAGGTTACCTAGCTAGTTAACCTAATGAACCTAATTAACCTAGCTAGTTAACCAAATTAACCTAGTTAGTTAACCAAATTAACCTAGCTAGTTCACTTAGTTACTTAACCTACCTAGTTAACCTACTTAACCTAGCTAATTCCTAGGGTTCATAACTAAATTCACCTAAGTTAATTAACCTAGAGAGGAGGGGTGGGGCTTACAGAGAGGAGGGCGTTGAGGGTGGCTCGGGGGAACGGTTGCGGGGAGGTGCTCAGGGGAGACGGTGGCACGGAGGGCGTCGAGGGTGGCTCCGGTGGCGTCTACGACGGCTCCGGTGACAGCGAGGGAGGCAGGGGCGGCGAGGAGCGGACGAGGGTGGCTCCGGGGGCGCGCGGCTTCGGTGGCGGCGATGGCGCGCGGCTCCGGTGGCGGCTCCGGTGACGGCGACGGAGGCAGGGCGACGAGGGAGCAGGGGCGGCGAGGGAGAGGTTGGGGAGACGCGAGAAGAATGGGAAATTGGGGGAAAAAGGGACGCCCGCGCAGGGGCAAGTCAAACTTAGTAGTAGCGCTTTTACCCAACAAGCGCTATAGCTACTTATCTATAGCGCTTTTTGAAGGAACGCGCTGCTGCTATAGATAAGTTAGCTATAGCGCATGTTGATGAAAACGCGCTATAGCTAAAGTAGTTATAGCGCTTTCGTGAAAACGCGCTGCTGCTATTGCTTTCATTTTTTCTTTTTCTTTAATTTTTCTTTTCTTTTCTTTTTTCCTTTCCATTTTTTTCTTTTCTTTTCCTTTTGTTAGTTGCAGCATTGTCGCCTTAAAACGCGCTGCTACTATTTTGTTAGCAGTAGCGCTGTTTCTAGAAGGGCGCTACTAATATACCAAGCCTGGCAGCAACGGTTAGAACAGTCATAGTAGCTGCTTCGTCCCGCGCTACTGTTAAGTAGCAGTAGCGCTTTGTTTTAACAAGCGCTACTGATAAGTCTCTGTGTATAAGCTTTTTCCTAGTAGCAGAGTACCGCACGACAGAGCAAGTTCCCAGTGCCGGAGAAGATGATGGACCAGCCTCAAACAAGTCCCTGTTGGAAGCATGTGACTGAGCATGTATATAATAGCATTATGAGTTGAAATAGGTTCACTACACAGGGTGTATACTGGTCCATTCTGCAATTGTTCTGTAAACATGGAGCAATAATGGTATCGGCGAAGGTTTAATGATCTTTTGTTAATCATGACTGCAAACTTCAAAGTGCCAATGAGACAGAACTTTAATGAATTTGAGAAGTTCCAGAGTTGCCAAATGAAAGAAATCTGCACTGGACAGAAACTTCGACATACTAGAACTGAACCATCAAAAGAACTAGCAATTCGAAGGATCACAAAGGCGATACAGCAGAGCACAAACTGATACGCCTCCAGTGATGAAATCCAGATGGTTACAAAGCAAACATGTCATGAACACTGGCGGACTTGTTAACGAACCATTCGTTAGTTGTTCTCACAATGTTTTCTGACACAAGTAGTATCGTGACAAGCCATCCACCTCAAAATGTAGAATTGTAACATGCCACTCACCAAAACTGTGTTAGTAACAATATCTAAGCATAGTGAATTTTCATAACCTTTTCTAGCTATGGTATCCAGGAAGCTTCAAACTGGTCATAAAACATTAAACACTGGTATCAACCTCAATCGGAGCCCACATCAACCCCACTTTTGGATAAGAATTCCTTTGCCTCCACAATATCCTGCATAGTACGCCGGGCACAAATAATTACAAATGAGAACAAAGCAAAAATGTAATTATACAGAAAACTTGAAAGTTTCAAAATCAGGTGGCTTGGTTTTCTTTGTAGAGGCCATTACGAAAAGCAATACAATCATACACATAAGGCACAAAGAAACTTATGATCCCTTCTGCATAATACCTTGAACCTCATTATGCCAGCAGAAAACCAAAAGAAAAGAATGTACAATATACAACGCACAAGTGTATAACTAAACAGGATGGGACCTAGGATTCTTTTTGAGCTGGAAGAAGCTAGGATGTATATTCTAGCGACTATTAGTTCTCAACATGGTAATGAGGCTGTGTAGACAAAATAAAATAAAATTGGGCTGCTAGGACTACATCCTCTACCTGCTGTAGTAGTATGGCTTCTTGAGGACAAGTGGGAAAGAACATCAGCCCGTACCCAACCATAAAAAGGCCGTAGCATCCAAGCGCCACTACCGAATAGATGGGAAGCTACAACAACAAAAGTCACAAGCAAGAGTCTTAATCGAAAGACAGTGTCTTAACTTCAATAAATCAGCAAGTGAAAAAATTCATGGCACTTACCAGCCAGGTATAACTGTGAGGAACTGTCGAGGTTTCAAGGAGCGCAACCCAGACAGCCGCGACCACCGCCAGCACCGCGATGATCTTGAATATGTGCTTCATCTAGGAAATGTGGCGTTCGTCTGCCATCAACCAAAAAAGCGAATTAAAGCCTAAAATGCACCGATACGGATACGCTGCTACCATGTTTAAACCAAAACATTTGCTCATCTGAAAAGAAAATCAAACTAGAATATGTAAACATTTGCTCCTGCAAGCATTATCAAAACCATGCAGCAAGTACTCATCAAAAAAATAGTCATCATTATATTCTCACAATATGCAATCTACAGCAAGTACTCATCCAATACAGAAATCAGGGAGAAAAATTGAACAAATAGACGATGCAAGAGGAAGGAGGGGGGGGGGGGGGGGGGGGGGGGGGGGGGTGAGGGAAGGAGGAGGAAGGAGCGGTGGCTACCTGCCTATGGACTGGTCGCCGGTAGCTCCGGGCGGGAGTGGCTGCTCCAGGGAGGGAGGCGCTGCTGTGCTCCTGTACCGGAGGCGGGGCAGCGGAGGCTTCGGCCGGCTGGGCAGGCCGCAGCGGAGGACCGGCAGTAGTGGCGGCGGCTAGGAACCCTAGGAACGTCCTCACTCTTGGATCGACGGACTGTAATGTACTTAGTGAGAAAAATTGCCGAGAGCATATTCAACAGATGATATAAAATACATCACTAAATTATAATTCGACTAAAATTTACATTATCAAAAAAATAGATTTTACATTACCAAAAACCTCAACTCCAACGAATAATGCAAAATTTACATCATCAAAAAATCTTCAACTCCAACTGATGATATTAAAATTTACATCACCGTGGAGGTGGCCATGGTGAGGTGCGCTGAAGCGAGCGTTGGGGGTGTTCATAAGGTCTGGCGGCGGCAGGCGCACGGCACAAAGGTTTTGCATTACTTGGTGCTCTATTTTAACAGCATCTACATCATCTGTTTGAACAGCATTTTTATGCCTTTTAGACGTAAAATTCTCTTGTTATTTTTACATCTACATCATCTGCTAGAGATGCTCTAATGTAGTCATTCATTAGGCTCAATTTTTAAAATTCTCAATGTTCTCCTTTTTTCTGAATTTCCTAGAATATGCACTCAACAAACAAAGCTTGTATACCTCATGTTTGCAAACCCAACTGATTGGAAGAAAATAAACTGGTTTAATGCAGGACTGCCATGGTTTTCGAAAAGTGGAAGGATAGCACCTGATATCTTTGCTTAAACCATCAAAACAAATTTAGCACAGAATCAGGGAAAAAAAGATAACAAAATGCCATATCATCTTACAATATCTGTTACACTGCTGGAAAGCATCAAAACCTTTAGGAGAAGAAAAGAAAAAAACATCAAAACCAATAGAACAATTTTACAACAGATCAGTGGCGCATCTTCATGTAGTTTGATGTCAAATGTACTAACTCCGTTCACTATGACTGAGGAAGCTCCAACAAAGCACTTCCTGTGCGTTTTTCCTGGGTGACCCACTGTTGATCTCCCACAAATGTATTATTTTGGTCAATGGATGCCTTTTTTTAGCTGAAAACCAATCATTGCATTGAAGGACATGATGATCAAGTTCGTTTCTCGTCAATTACACCTGCAGAAATATAGAATATGAGCAGTAATGAGGAAGTGTATCTATATCAATATAAATATAAATAGCACATGGAACTGGTTAGAGCAAAAACTAGCTAATTTAACAGACTTTAAAAGGAAGCAATTCAATATAGCAAGCACCATGAAGTCAATAAAAGAAAGTGCTTACCTTGAACATTTCACCGAAAAGTCCTTCCAGAGGATTCTGTTGCCGTATGCCATAAAATTTTGCAGCTATTTCATCCAATAACTGCAAAGGTAACCATACCACCATGAGGTCTATTTCGGTTTGCATTCCTTATTTTTGTAAGAACAGGTGGTCTCCAACATAGCAACAACACGAAATGGGGTTTTCCACCCTTTTTTATTAACAAGTGGTCCTTTGTGAGCAATTCATCAATTTCCAGATGGAAAGCTGGTAAACAAGGCCAAAAGTTTGTGGAGATCATGTTATGTTGAACATGTCCCACAGCGATTTCCAAATTATCTAAAAACATCTTTCACGGATTCACATTGTTTCATAACAATATATATATAATTTTTTGAAAAATAGAACTCTCGTTATAGAGCTACAAAATTTCGATAGTGGGCCATACCTCCTCAAATACAGTGTCTCGATCTGTACTTGTCCTGTACTTTTGTCTAAGTGTCCTAAAAAGAGGGTAAGCATCTCTTTCAAGCCTGTAAACAACATCTAGTTAGTAATGCCCATAAGACCGTATCAAAAGAAAAGAATGATAAAATAGCTTGTTATTTCATGTATAAGATAGGAAAAGAAAGTTGATCTTGATCTACATATGGTTACAAATCAAGTACGTGAGAAACTGTCAAAATATGATATCAATCATTTCTGACATAGGCATTTGAATATATTGGTAAGGCAGGAGCATTCGTAATACCTACAGACAGTAATTTTATCTTTCTAGCGATAGAACTATAAAAACATGTACTTGTCCTGTACTTTTGTCTAAGTGTCCTAAAAAGAGGGTAAGCATCTCTTTCAAGCCTGTAAACAACATCTAGTTAGTAATGCCCATAAGACCGTATCAAAAGAAAAGAATGATAAAATAGCTTGTTATTTCATGTATAAGATAGGAAAAGAAAGTTGATCTTGATCTACATATGGTTACAAATCAAGTACGTGAGAAACTGTCAAAATATGATATCAATCATTTCTGACATAGGCATTTGAATATATTGGTAAGGCAGGAGCATTCGTAATACCTACAGACAGTAATTTTATCTTTCTAGCGATAGAACTATAAAAACATGTGTAGCTGACGTATGAGAATTATCATGCAAACTGCAGCATTATTTCACAAAATTTGCATGTGGTGTATGAGAACATCGTGGAACAAATATGCAGACGTGGAAAGGACACCCGAAATACAATGCAAGCCAAAAAATATGAGAGACTCACGTTTGAAGAAGATACTTGATAAACTCAATTAAATCTGTTTTTGGAAGTTCCAAGTCAGCAGATTTTAGCTGCTCCTTCATCCCATCCATAAGTAAATTTGCGTCTCTGAGATTCCCTAGTGATAGATACCTTTAAGAAAGAACAACATATTAGAAAACCCGACATCTCCATCCCCAAAATCCCAGTAAAATTTTATCCCAACAATGAGACGATATTTACTTTACAGTGTTAAAGTGTTCTTCTGTATGCATTTCAGTGTGATCACATGGAGGATATTGTGTTGAGGCAGTATATCATATTGCACGTGTCCCTAGCACACTGCTAACTGACGTGTATCTATCGTTGTAAATGAAACAAGCACTACAAAATTCCTTCACATCGGCTTCTACAGTGCGAAGTGCGCCTCTTTTCAATGGTATCAGACTTTCCTCTCATACAACTTACAAGGGATGATCTCTCATGTCATGACTATGAGTCGTGGTTCCAAATAAAGAGAAAGATTATCTTGTAGGCAAAACTGAAGATATTACTAGCTTGGTATTTGTATTGAACTATAGATTCGTTGACACTTTTTTGGAAGGGACGTTACAAATTGCTTGGGTGAGACCCATCTATATAATGGGCTGCTGCATCCCTTTTTTAAATTATAAGCAAACATTAAACCAAACCTCTCTCGCACATCTCCATCTACCAACCACTATCTCAATTGTTTCACCCTTCCTCTTGTTCCATCTTCCAATTGCTTCTCCTCTAACCCAACTATCCTACCCTCCTTAGCACATAACATCTCCAGAGCAAACAAGAAAGAAAGGAATGAAATCTTACATTAGGACACTGCGCGCAATTGCAGTATCATCTTCACCAGGGTAGCACTGTACAGAAAGGAAGAAAAAAGATCAATATGATTCTATATCACACACTGTCAAGAGCATATATGAATCCATTTAACACCTAACAAAAGTTGGGCATGAATAATGAACACGGATCCAACCCACAAACAGATTGGGGTATAAGACTGAGTGATGTAACAAGCTTGTGCTTGTGTTCTGTTTCCATATTTTCATATTTTGAAGAAGGATGACCTACAACCCATACATTAGTAAACCCATTGTACAAAGCAAATTGTTGTGGAGAACATGGATTTACTAATCATATCGAGCAAAATACTAATCATATCGAGCAATTGCTAACTATACTAAGCAGCATTAAGGAAACCATCAGTTTTTCAATCCTCAGTTTGATTTTCAAACCGATTCTCCGAAACTGTTAATTTGGATCCTATATCTTTCTATGTCATGTAAATCCCATTTGTTGGTTCGGTTGCTTTGACCTCCATTTCACGCTGAGATGGACGGACGCCAGCATGGAAACCAGCAAGCAGGTAAAACATTAAGGGCCAGTTCTTTTGGTGGCTTTTTTGGGCTTCTAGAACCAGCTTATTCTAGAAGGCCAACCAAAAACATATTTTTAGAAGCCTACTAGTCAAGTCTTAATTAATAGGCTTCTAAAAAAATAAATTTGGTTCGGCTTCTAGAATAAGCTGGTTAAGGGGCAGCTTATTCCAGCTTATTCTAGAACCCAGCAACAGAACTGGCCCAAGTTGTGCAGTTACAACATCTCTCCGACAGATTCACTTTTATTTCTCCTTCCCAGCAATCTAAACAGGGGGGAAGATGACCTTGGAGACCGATAGATGGGCCCCCACACACATGGCATCCATGTGAACGACAATGAAATGAACTATGTCACATAGATGCTGCAACAGTCAAAAAACATGTAAAACAAACCAGGGGATATATTCATGGTATTAGAAAAAGAGGATTCAAGTTAAACGGTTTTGGAGAATGACATGGATAAAAAACTCAGGCGATAGCTTGAAAGTGACCTTATTGTACAGAAGAAGTAATAAAATCACTATGTATGTGAAAGACGTTGGAAATATTTTGGTAGGGTAAACTTTTGCTATCTCTCAAAGAAACAAATATATATCATTCAAACAGAATTCAGTAATTACCAAGCATCATTTGTAATACCTACTGTTTAGAATAACGATTACCTTGCCCATAAAGTTTACCAGCATAGAAGCAAATTTTTTAGGATCGTTACCGCGCACAAAATGACTTGATACTTTAGTCATGTCCTGCAGTCAAGGTCACTCCAGGTTAAACTGTAAGCATAATTACCGAAGTAGTAAAAATAGTAACAGCATCGATGAGAAATAAAAATCGTAGCTCTACAATGCTCTTTCACTTGCTTTCTACTCCCTCTGTAAACAAATATAAGAGTGTTTAGATCACTGATTACGAGTCGAAGGACTAGTCTTGACTAGTCGAGGGACTAGTCTATGAGTCGCAATGTGAATGTCGACTAGGATTCTCGTGTAGACTACCAAGCCGAGTCGAGCTGTCGAGAGACTAGTCGTAGACTAGTCTGGACTAGTCGTGCTCTATGAGTCGCTCGACTCAAATTTGGGAGGGGATAAGTGAGCCAGCTCGCAGCCGTGGTAGGGTAAAATTGGAGAGCTTGGTTTTCAGACTCGCTTTATAACGAGCCGCACCTGGGATGAGGCTGCCGCCAGCACCCACTGACCCGCCGCAGCCAGCAGCGGTGGCAAGGAGAATTGCTCCGCTCTCCCTCTGCTGGTTCTGTTCCTTCCCTTGCCGGATCTACTCTGCCGCTGAAGGGGGGATGCTGCGGAGGGAGAATCGGAGAAGGCTAGGTTCATGATGAGCAGGGAGGAATTTTAGGGTTGTGTGCTGTTACGAGGAAAGAAAGCAGAAGGTGTGTGGCGGCTGTGGTGAGGGAGGAGTGTGGATAGTGGAATTAGGTCAGGGGGGAGTATATAGCTAGTAGATGGGCTTTTGGGCCACAAGGAAGTGCATAGGTAGTGGCCATAGTACCACGTGGACTAGTACAGCACTAGTCTAGACTAGTCACGATTAGTCTACGAGTCTCAACCCTGGAACGACTCGTCGACTCATCGACTCGTCGACTCATCGACTAAAGTAGTGATCTAAACGCTTTTATATTTCTTTACTGAGGGAGTTGATATCAATTTACTGCATGCATGCCATCCTACAATTTGGAGATAGCCTTGGACCATCTAGGACTAGAGGAACACACATCATCTAAGAGCAAATAAATGGCCTAGTGAAGAGGATTAATATGATCTTTCCTAGGCATGACTTGGTTGACATGCAAATTCCACAAATGTTGCTACTCAGGAATGCAGAGAGCAGAAGATATTCAAGTAAGACACAGAATCATGGACAGTACCGTTTCTGGAGATTCGGAATAAATGTATTCACCCAACATAACATGGAGATCAGGAGATCCGTTTCTTGATGTCCCAAACTCAGCAGACCACCTTAATAGCAGGATGATACATTATTAGTGCATAACAGCCAGAAAAGGGAGAAGAAAAACACCTCCTCTGGTAACAGAGTAAACAAAATAAATATGTCTCATGGCAATCGGCATCCAGAGTTTTGGACGCACTGAGAGGAAATCGAAAGGAACCAGATGTTCAGAACGATGCATGTTCCTATCATGTTAAGCCCATTAGTCACTAACGCTCAAAACCAGAATTCATAACTGCAGGTCAAGTTATCAGTACTGTTCAACAATTTGATGTATTAGACTACTGGGTATATTTCCACTGAAAAACACTACTGGTTTGGATGAAGTTCGATGCTTGGAAGGACAGCACTTGTGATTTACTTGGATTTATTAAATCGATATACCTTACCTGAGAGCTGCTCTTAGAAATGATGAACAACCTTCAGAACGCACTCTTGCAGCAGAAATAGCTTCGGATAATTTCTGCCCATCATCGTCATAATCATCTCCAAGGAAATGGGGCATATTTATCCTGGGGAACGCCTCGTATATCTTTCTGACTCGATCTGTAGTTGATGCAATAGAGTTACAATCACTGTAGTGGCATCTAATGCCCAAGTTTACAACATGACAGCATTTAAAAAATACAAAAGAAAAAGAGAGAATGCTTCACTCGGCTGATTTAGAGACACAAAAAGGAAGAAATATTATTTTCTTAATGCAAACTAGTGACACTATTGACACGATAGGAGGATTACAAAAAATGCACTGCAAATATGTCCCAAAAATCAAATGTAAAACAATAAACTTACCAAAAGTTTCTTCATTATAAGGAAATTGCCCTTTGACAAGAGTGTCCACGAACAGCACAGCGAGTTCAGCACCGCAAGTTATCTGAAATTGGTAACCACTAAAGTAAAGTCGAGCTCTTTGACCAATAAGAAAGAAAAGAAATATTTAAAGTAGTACATTAGTTAATTTAAATATTTTATAGACTACAAGTACAACATACTAGAATAGTAACCTAGCACACCCCCCCCCCCCCCCAGCACACACACATGCACACACGCACATCCAGCAGCAAAAAAGAAAAGAGGGGGAAAAACTATTGATTGGTTCCTCATGGCTCTACCCTATTACTACAGAGAAATGCTATGGAGGGAGAAAATCCATGCCTTAAAATAACCAAGACAGCTTTCAGGTTGTTTTTTGCTCGTTGTATAGCCTCTGGATTTGAAAAGGGAATGTGTGCAGTTGGGTAATATCATACAGGAAAAGATGAATTAATAAACATCTTTGGACAACAACTTTTAACTCAGCAGAAGCCAATAAGGCAAAGAGTTAACCTGTCCATGCTTCAACTGGATTGTAGCTCCTGACTGAAGGATGTCCAAGCCTTCCGAATACCTTTGACAAGTAATGTATCTGCATGTAATGACCAAAAAATAAGTCAAAACAGCAACTTGACGTTCGGTCCTTGATCAACAGACACAAGCACGAAACTAATTTTGTTGATTTTTAACACAGTATGTATCCTGAAGCTACAGTTATGTGATTACTCTGTGGAATACTCATTTTGCACTCGGCCTAAAACATACATGCACATTCTGTGTGAATAACAATTGCCATTGTCATCTCGAACATAACTCTAGTATTCATATTAGGATTATATCCACATGCAAAGATCCTGGTCATTGATTTACTTTGATTTTCTTCAAGTATGTCCTGGCATGAGCTTATTTTAAGATGTTGCATCTGTTGCTAGTTTGCCATAGTTACACACAAACTAAGCACAACAATGATGTCTCACACTGAACAAGTATAGTTAATCCAATGATGTCTCACACTGAACTCATATAGTTGATCTTATTAAAATAACGTGAAAAGGTAATGGCTGGTTTCTGTTGAAATATGTTAATAATACCTAAGTACAAGAATGTGCAATATGGTTGAAACTTTAAGTAGTGAAAGGCTGAAGGCCTGAAGGGAGCCAGCTACCGCTGCTTCCGTTAAATTGGATACCTTGCACTGGTAGATTTGTACATTTGTTGGGCCTCGTAGTAACTTCCCCCTTCCACCATCTTCTCAAACCTTTCAATTGTCTGAAAAACACAATGCATGATTACCAAAATTGATGAGAAAAAACTAACCTACAAGCCGGCCCTATGCAGTCAAGGGATTCCACCGAACTAATTTCACCACCAGAGATCAAATTATATCCTCTCGTGTAACCAATAAATTGAACACGGATCGGCTTGAACCCTAATTCGAACAAATTATACAACGGGAGGCAACTCCTCCACGGCGCAGGTGTGGCGCTGCAAACCGAGATCCGATCCTCGAATCGCTCAACACGCACGCTCTCGTTCCAATGCACGCACGCACACACAGACACGGGCGCGCGCGAGTGCGGGCGGGAGCAGAGGGGGGCGGGGAACGGGGAGGCGGGGCGGGGGGATCCCTCACCTTCTGGGGAGGCGGCAGGTCGCGGCGCGAGGCCGACCTCATGTTCAGGCTCATGGACCGAGACATGGCTCTCCGGCGAGCACGGCGGCGTCGGCGGTGATCGGAATCGCGGCGTCCGCTGCGCGAATTCGCCTCGAAGACGAGCTGGGCCACCGGCGTCAGAACAGAACAGGGGATTTTGGGCGGGTGGGCGGGCGCTTATCGTGCTGGCGCGAATCTTAAAGCGCTTCTTCTCCGTGTTGCGCTCCCGTTTGGTCTTCGAACCCCATCCGGAATTAACTCGTTTCTCTGGGTTATTGTACTTCTCCGTTTTACATGTGCCAAATTCTGGGAAAGGAGTGAAAAAAACTTATTGATACCTAGGACTAGGAAGATAGAATAAAGGTGCTCGTGTGTGACCCTCACGCACAGGTTGTAAAAAAAGCTCGAGGCTTGTCGACTCGTATTTGAGTTTGACTTGAGATCGACTCGAAAAAAATGACATGCTCAATTTTAACTCGAAGCTCGATATAATTTAATTATAGTATTAAATAATTCTGATACATATTAACAAGAAATGTGATACTTTGTTACCATATTGTGTACGATCTTTCTCTATTTTATCTACTAGCAAACATGAAAATTTATTTAACTATGAAGAAAATTTAGGGCATGTAATGTGGTCAGACGTTTGTTTAATATCATGTTTTTTTACATAGTACAGACACAGACGTTTATATATACGCACATACACTCACCCTATCTCTATGAGCATTTTCGGACGTTTTCGTAGTTGACGGGAACATCTCCTCCCACTGAACACACATCGCCGGAAGGCCTGAAATAAATTCAGAAAAATAAGGACACCAATGTCAAATCTAGGACTTGAACCCTGATGAGCTGGGGATACCAGTGTCCTCCTAATCATCCAACCAAAGGTTTGTTCGCACCACGGATATCATGTTATCTTTGCACAAAAGTTTGAGAGCACATGCTCCCATGAGAACAGTAGCGTGAAAAAAAAAAGTAAAATTTTCAAAAAAAGAATTGAATGTTTTGTAGATGTTCATGTTAGTGTCACAAGCATGCTTGACAATTTTCATGTGAAACGGCTCAACAATGTTTCAACAGTAAAAAAACAAATTTAGGATGACATTTGGGGTTAACATTTGGTGTTCAATTGGTTTTTTCTTTGCACATGCCAAAATGCTTAATCTTTTTGGCAAGTAGAATTTGGGTGTGACTAAGAACAAATAAAAAATTTGTCTTGATTTTTTTGACATTTCAAAAATTATTCTTAGGCCCGAGAGGATGTGCTCCCTGGAGCTGAATTGAATTTCCGCACAAACTCTTGCAATTAAGTATCAAGTTATTAAATACTCGTCTTCAATTGAGAGAAAATAAGTCAAACTAGCTTAAAATAATTTATATTATAATCGTTTTGATTGGAATGATATTTATAGTGATTTCTTATGTCGTGTTGTGCCCTGTCTTGTTAAAAAAACATCTTAAATTATTAAAATATCATCTTATTTAGCTTGAGATTGACTCGAGATCGTTATAAGCATAGCACGAGCAACTTTTTACAACTCGGCCTTGAGCTTGAGATCGCTCAAGTTTTAGTATAAGTTGAGCTGAGTCTAATCTAACTCGCTTAAACTCGACTCGTTTGCAGCCCTACGCGCATTAAGGGTGTGCTTAGTTGCATGTTTTCTATTCGATCCACTTTTCGCTGTTTGCTAGTTTGCATAGAGCATTCTCAGCTATGTTGAGTAAAACCCAAATAACCCCATGTTGAAATGTCCTTTTACTATATTTATGTATAATGAAAATATGCACCTAATTTTATTTATCATGATACACACATAAAAATCAAGTATTTGTAACTGTTGTTGTATCCTCACCGCCTTAACAGAAGGTAACCATATCTGGCTAAGATACATCCTACCAAACACATTCTCAATCTAGCATGTCTAACCAGTTGCAGGCTACCAAACAAAGTCACAGCTCAGCATGTCTCAACACATACATCACTATCAAATAATAAAAATTGCATGTACTTGGTATATCTACACATAGCATGTCTGGAACTTATATGCTGGGTTAGAGAATGCTACCAAACACATTCTTAGCTACCGTGTCGGAGCGAACCAGTCTATAGTTGGATGGTTAAGAGCATCTACAACCGGCGCCTCAAACCCGCCTCATACGTCCGGGCGGACCGCCCGGTCACTGACCGGTCTTGTTTTTTCGACCCAGACGGACGCCTCAAACGGGCCTCAAATGCCCAGGCTGACCGGCACCCGTCATATCCAGCCCCAATATGGGGCGGATATGGGGCGCCCAGGCACGCCCGCCACGTCGGACTGACGAAGAGGTCCCAGCCGGAAATGCTCTCAAATCCGGCGGTCCGAAGCTCGTCTCCTCCGTCGGACCGGTGGCGCCGCGTGGCGTCGCTCCGGCGGGCCGCGTAGTGCCTTGCCCGGCTATTTAAGTCAACCGACGGCACTGAAACCCTACCATCCATCCACATTTTCCTCCTCCTGTCCGCTGCCGCCGCCACTTTTCACTCCACCCGTCTGCCTAGTAGCCATGCGCCCATGCCCCCATGCCGCCTGATGTCTACTACGCAACCTTTCTTCTTGTAGACTCGTGTTGGGCCTCCAAGCGCAGAGTTTTGTAGGACAGTAGCAATTTTCCCTTAAGTGAATGACCTAAGGTTTATCAATCCATGGGAGGCGTAGGATGAAGATGGTCTCTCTCAAACAACCCTGCAACCAAATAACAAAGAGTCTCTTGTGTCCCCAACACATTCAATACAATGGTAAATTATATAGGTGCACTAGTTCGACGAAGAGATAGTGATACAAGTGTAATATGGATAGTACATATGGGTTTTTGTAATCTGAAAATATAAAAATAGCAAGGTAGCAAGTAACAAAAGTGAGCGAAAACGGTATTGCAATGCCTGAAAACAAGGCCTAGGGTTCATATTTTCACTAGTGCAAATTTCTCTCAACAATGATAACATAATTGGATCATATAACAATCCCTCACCGTGCAACAAAGAATCACTCCAAAGTTTCTATCGGAGAACGTAGGACGAAAACGTGCATCAGCCCCCATGCATAGATTACCCCAATGTCACCACAGGAATCCGCAAGTTGAGTGCCAAAACATACAGCAAGTGAAATATAACATCCCATTGTCACCACAGATATCCCATCACAAGACATACATCAAGTGTTCTCAAATCCAATACTCATTCTAACATAACGAAACCTCAAAGAGCAAGACTCAATTCATCACAAGAAGGTAGAGGGGGAGAAACACCATATGATCCAACTATAGTTACAAAGCTCGCAGTACATCAAGATCGTGCCAAATCAAGAACACGAGAGAGAGAGAGAGATATCAAACACATAGCTACTAGTACATACCCTCAGCCCCGAGGGTGAACTACTCCCTTCTCATCATGGAGACCGCCGGGATGATGAAGATGGCCTCCGGTGATGGTTTCCCCCTCCGGTAGGGTGCCGGAACGGGCTCCCGATTGGTTTTTCGTGGCTACAGAGGTTTGCGGCGGCGGAACTTCCGATCTAGGGTTCTTTTTGGAGGTTTATGTATATATATATATATATATATATATAGATAGATAAGAGTATTTGGCGTTGGAAAGAAATCAAGGGGACACCCGAGGGGCCCACAAGCCCTAGGGGCACGCCCTGGGGGGGTGGGCGCGCCCCCTGGCTTGTGTCCTCCTCGGTCACCTCCTGGCACAACTCCGGTGCTCCGTGGGTCTCTTCTGGTCCATAAATGATCACCGTAAATTTTTAGCTTGTTTGGACTCCGTTTGATATTCCTTTTCTGTAAAACTCAAAAACAAGAAAAAAAATAGAAACTGGCACTGGGCTCTAGGTTAATAAGTTAGTCCCAAAAATAATATAAAATAGCACATTAATGCATATAAAACATCCAAAACAGATAATATAATAGCATGGAACAATAAAAAATTATAGAAACGTTGGAGACGTATCAAGCATCCCCAAGGTTAATTCCTGCTCGTCCTCGAGTAGGTAAATGATAAAAACAGAATTTTTGATGTGGAATGCTACCTAACATATTTATCAATGTAATCTTCTTTATTGTGGCATGAATGTTCAGATCCATAAGATTCAAAACAAAAGTTTAATATTGACATAAAAACAATAATACTTCAAGCATACTAATAAAGCAATCATGGCTTCTCAAAATAACATGGCCAAAGAAAGTTATCCCTACAAAATCATATAGTCTGGCTATGCTCCATCTTCATCACACAAAGTATTTCATCATGCACAACCCCGATGACAAGTCAAGCAATTGTTTCATCCTTTTAATGTTCCCAAGCTTTTTCAACTTTCACGCAATACATGAGCGTGAGCCATGGATATAGCACTATAAGTGGAATAGAGTATGGTGGAGGTTGTGAGGAGAAGACAAAAAGGAGAAAGTCTCACAATAACTAGGCAAATTAATGGGCTATGGAGATGCCCATCAATTGATATCGATGCAAGTGAGTAGGGATTGCCATGCAACGGATGCACTAGAGCTATAAGTGTATGAAATCTCAAAATGAAAACTAAGTGGATGTGCATCCAACTTGCGTGCTCACGAAGACCTAGGGCAATTTGAGGAAGCCCATCATTGGAATATAAAAGCCAAGTTCTATAATGAAAAATTCCCACTGGTATATGAAAGTGATAAAATAGGAGACTCTCTATCATGAAGAACATGGTGCTACTTTGAAGCACAAGTGTGAAAAAAGGATAGTAACATTGTCCCTTCTCTCTTTTTCTCTCATTTTGTTTTTTTTTGGGCTCTTTTTTTTATTTTGGGCTCTTTTTATTTTTTTTATTTTTTAAGTCCAGAGTCTCATCCGAACTTGTGAGGGAATCATAGCTTCCATCATCCTTTCCTCACATAGGACAATGCTCTAATAATGATGATCATCACACTTTTATTTACTTACAACTCAACAATTACAACTCAATACTAGAACAAAATATGACTCTATATGAATGCCTCCGGCGGTGTGCTGTGATGTGCAATGATCAAGAGTGACATGTATAAAAAATATAAACGGTGGCCAAGCCACAAATACTATGCCAACTACATGATCATGCAAAGCAATATGACAATGATGATATGTGTCATAATAAATGAAATGGTGGAAGTTGCATGACAATATATCTCGGAATGGCTATGGAGATGCCATAATAGGTAGGTATGGTGGCTGTTTTGAGAAAGGGTATTGATACGTCCATTTTGCATCATGTTTTTCTACTGTTATTTATAATGTTTTTATGCATAATAATGCTTTTGGGAGTAATTCTAATGCCTTTTCTCTCATAATATGCAAGGTTTACACAAAGAGGGAGAATACCGGCAGCTGGAATTGTGGACCTGAAAAAGCATGTCAGAGCTACCTATTCTGCACAACTCCAAATAAGCTGAAACTTCACGGAGATTTTTTATAGATTATTTCAGAATTATTGGAGCAAATAACTACCAGAGGGGGCCCACTAGGTGGGCACAACCCACCTGGGCGCGCCAGGGAGCCCAGGCGCGCCCTGGTGGGTTGTGCCCTCCTCGGCCCACCTCCGGTGCCCCTCTTATGGTATATAAGTTATTTTGACCTAGAAAAAAATAAGGAGAGGACTTTCGGGACGAAGCGTCGCCGTCTCGAGGTGGAACTTGGGCAGGAGCACTTTTTCCCTCTGGCGGAGCGATTCCGCCGGGGGAACTTCCCTCCCGAAGGGGGAAATCATCGTCATCACCAACAACTCTCCCATCTTTGGGAGGGCCATCTCCATCAACATCTTCAATAGCACCATCTCCTCTCAAACCCTAGTTCATCTCTTGTGTTCAATCTTTGTACCGGAACCTTAGATCGGTACTAGTGGGTGACTAGTAGTGTTAATTACATCTTGTAGTTGATTACTATATGGTTTATTTGGTGGAAGATTATATGTTCAGATCCATTATGCTATTTAATACCTCTCTGATCTTGAGCATGATTATTATTTGTGAGTAGTTACTTTTGTTCTTGAGGTCACGGGAGAAATCATGTTGTAAGTAATCATGTGAACTTGATATGTGTTCGATATTAGGCATAATGATCTATGGAGATAGATTTACCTAATGGGGCTGTGCAAAAATACATATTGACAAGATGCTAAAACCATTTAGCACTAAAAACGACAAGGAGTGATTCTTGCCGAAGTCACATGGAAAGAGTTTTTGCAAGACTCGGTGTCCCAAAACACTGATGAGCAAAAAACATGATGGAGATTCCACTCATTCCTGTGTTTGGATTAATCATGTATTCCATGGTATGTAAAATATAACACCCCTGTGTAACAATCACTGTGACACTCTGCTAATAATGCCAAGTCACTTTCATTTGCAGTGCCTAGTCACATTGGTTAAATATTCAATTCAAAATCCTCTCTGAAAATCAACTCAAATTCAAAAGTGCAAAATGAAGTTGTTTCAATCTAGGAACTAAAATGTTCCTAATATTGTAAATAATCCAGAGACAATTGTAAAATTGTAATCAACATTTATAGAATAATTTAAGTGACTCTAACAACCTAGAACAGTAGCAATCAGCACCCATTTAATCACATTTCATTTAATAAAAATCCAAATGAAATCATATTTTTCCCAAACTAGTTTTTGGTGGAAGGTGACATTGCACTGTAATATTTGGGCCAAGACTCATTTTACAAAAGTGCAAATGTGGCCTAACAATTACCAAAACAAAGAAGTAATAAAGAAACAGAAAAAGAAATAAGAAAAAGGCCTGGACCGACTGGACCTTAGTGCACAGTGGCAGGCCCAGCCGGCCCAGCCTGTTAGTGCACAGTCGCCGTCCTCCTCGCCACCGTGTCGGCTCGCCTGTGGCTGCGCGCGCGCGCGCCGGCGACACGGCGACGCCCGCGGCCAGGCGAGGGGATAAGAGCATCCCCCTGGCCTTCCCCCTCCATCTCTATCCATTCTCTCTCCCTCTCCACCGCTCCCCCCCTCAGATCCACCGACACCAGAGCGCCACCGTCGCCGCGCCTCGCCACCGTCGTGGCCAGCAGCCTCGCTGCGCCGGCTGCTTGTGTCCGGGAGGATCGCCGTGGACCGCCACGAACCCTGGTGCCGCTGGAAGGAGCTGTGGAGCTCTGCATCGCCGGGAAGCCGCCTTCTTCCTCCTCGGATCCCGACGCTCCGCCGCCGTCGATCCGCACCGTTCTGTTGCTCCTAAGCTGTCAGCGGTCTTTCGTGACCCCTCGGTGAGCTTCACCCGTCCTCTCCCCGCTCCTTTCTCGTCTCCCCGCGCCGCTAGCCGTAGCTGCCACCGTAGCCGTAGCTCATCTCCTCCGGCGAGCTCGTGGCTGTGGCCACAGCCCCAGTCACGCTTGCCCGAGCGCACGGCCGTGCTCCTGGTGCTCCCAGGAGCCCAACGAGCTCGAGCACGAGCTTCCCCGTGCCCCCTAGCGCTGGATCCCCTAAGTCCCGAACTCCGGCGTCGCTTTTGATTGCCGTTCCGGTAGTCCCCGACGCCTCGCGCTAGCACAGATGAACGCGGCGTTCGCTGTTCGTTCGAGCGCGCCCAACGGCGCTCGTTTTGGCTCCCTCTGGAGCGAATCAAAGCATCTCCGGCGAGCTCGCCACCGCGGGAGGCCACCGGAGCAACTCCGGTGCCGGCCACCGACGTGGCTAGCCTGGGGCCACCCCAGAGCCACTGCCAGTGGGCCCCGCGGGCCCCAGTTGACTGGGTTGACCCAGTCAACTACTGACTGGGCTGCCCAGTGAGGCTAACATGTGGGCCCCCTGCGCTTACTTAAGTTAATTAACTTTTAAAATTAATCTGTTAACTAATCTAGTCACTGACTACTGGGGCCCACCCCACTAATTAACTCTGTTAGATTAGTTTAACCCTCTGTTAAACCCAGAGAGGCTGATAGGCGGGTCCCACCTGTCAGTTTGACCTGGTCAGCTGGTCAGCCGTCTGCTGACGCCAGCATGACATCATCCTGACGTCATATACCTTTTTTGGAATTTCTGTAAATAAAAATAAATTCATAAAATGCTTTAATCTTCAAAAATTCATAATAAATAAACCGTAGCTCGGATCGAAAAACTTTCTACATGAAAGTTGATCGGAACGATGAGGCGAATCTGATTGTGTCGTCTGTTTCCATGTCGAAACCCTCTACGTAGGTGAACCCGTAACTTTTCGTCCGTTTCTGGTAGATGAATATTGCATGCTTACCGGTTAATAAATCCCACTTTAATCCTAAATAACTAAAATGACTTAGATGCATCTTTAGGCAACCCTGCACTGCATCTTAGGCATAGCATGCTCTGTGTTGCATTGTTTGCTGTGTATTTATTTGTTTCCTCCCCCTCTTCTCTCTCGTTAGACCCCAACACCGATGTAGTCCCCGAGGCAGACGCACCTCCGGAGTACGACTACGCCCCTGATGACCAGACACTTGCTGCAGAGCTTCCAGGCAAGCACCCCCTTTTTGAGCATACCGATATCGCATATTCTTCTCTCTCTTATGCTTGCATTAGAAGTTGCTACTGTTACTGCTATCCTATTTCTGTTGCATAGCCTATTTATTGTAACCTGCTGTTGATACCTACCTGCTTATCCTAAACTATTTAGTATAGTCTGGGTAGAGACCCATCAGAGACCCCCACCTTGTTTTGATTGCCCCGCTGGATTATCAGAAGACCCGATCAATGGGATCGAAGACCAGGCCCCGGCACCGCACATCACTTCCCCCTTAGTTGCTCAACACTACTGGGTTACTATCGAGTGCCGAGGGTGATACCTCATCAGCACTTCTGATGTTAACCTTGTAGGTTAGTTCATCGGTTATGGTCATCGAGGGTGATTCCTCCTTCTCCACTTTCGATAACGACACTGTCGTGCAACTCCTCAAGAGTGGACCTCGAGGGTGATTCCTCCTTCGTTCACCTTGTTGATAGCATCAGGTGGAATTCCATCGAGGGTGATTCCTCAGGGTTCCCCTTGGTGCTAGACACACGGTTACTATGGTTACTATGACTTTACACTGAACCATGTTACTAAAGACGGGTCGGCCCTGAGGGGTACCCGCGTGAGCATATTTGCAAAGTGATGTGGAGACGGGTTGACCTGGAAGGTGCCCGCGAGATAACTACGAGGCGTGGCCGGGCATTCTTAGCCCTTGCCGCAAGACCTCGAGATGGGACGACGGGGTCACATCGATCATGAGTCTCTGCTCGTTACCGCGCGCTCCTAATCCACTAACGGTTTGGATATTTGATCCGAGGGGCCTCTGGCCCGATAGCACTAACCATCACGTGGGCATAGTATGGGCGTTCTGCATCGTATACATCAGCCGAAGCTTAATAGACGTCATGCGACTGAGCGGCGCATGCCGTGTTGGACTGGTAACGCAACCGCACTTGTAATAAGGGGTTGCTAGGTCTGCTCGCGGCCGCGTTCGCAACATGCAGGAGTTCCCGGGGCGATGTCCCAAGACCCATGGGGGCATAGGTTTAGTCCAGCGTGCTGACCTCTTTGTTAAGCCTAGGTCGGGTTGCGACGTATCGTTTGGCCGAGGCCGGGCATGACCCAGTAAAGTGTGTCCGGCCGGAGTTAATCGAGCGTGGTGGGTAAGTTGGTGCACCCCTGCAGGGAAGAAAACATCTATCGATAGCCTGTCCTACGGTAATGGACACTCGGAGTTGTATCCCGATCGGTACAACTAGAACTGGATACTTGAGATGATAACTGGATAGTATGGCTCTGGGATTGCTTTCTCGCAGGGAGTCGAGAAAGGATCTCTGGGCGAGGTTGATGACACGACTACTACTTTACATTATGCTAATCTGCACTCTTCTAATGCTGCAAGACCGCTGAAGATGATGAAGATGCTAGTCTTCGATAGGACTAGGCTTTCCCTTTTATTCTAGCATTTCTGCAGCCCAGTCCACATATACAGCCTCCTTTGATAATGTTGCATATGTAGTGTAGATCCTTGCTTGCTGAGTACTTAGGATGAGTACTCACGGTTGCTTTGCTTTCTTTTTCTCCCCATATCCGTTTGATGCAACCAGATGATGGAGCCCCTGAGACCGCTGTTCCCACCGACGGCTACTACTTCTACCCTCCTGGCGAGTACTACTACAAGGAGTCGTCCGACGACCAGGAGTAGGTTCGGAGGGTCCCAGGCAGGAGGCCTGTGCCTTTTCGATCGTAGCTTTTGTTTTGCCCCGCCTTCTTAAAGGCTTATCTCTGTTTCTGTGTTATATCTGTACTCAGATATCTGATGCTTCCGCTAACGGTTGTATGCCATCGAGGTATGTATTCGAGCCCTCGAGGCCCTGGCTTGTAATATAAAGCTTGTATGACTTTATTTATGTTTTAGTGTTGTGATATCTGCAAGTGAGTCCTTAGGCTTGATCGTGTGCATTTGCGTGTATGATTAGAGCACGATTAAGCCTGGGTCGTCACAGGTTGGTATCAGAGCCGACTGCCTGTAGGAGTCCCCCTTTCCAATTCCTTGGCCGAAGATGAGTCTAGTGGTCCAAAACTGTTTTACTAACTTGGCTGTGTGGCTTACGGGCCCACGTAGCCAACTGGGTGGTATTAGGATCTTTTATTCCTTGTCTATACTCTGGGACTCTGATCTCTCTTCTATTCGGGTTAATTTTTTTACTAACTCCAACATTAGGTTCTTGTGATCACATCCACCCGGAGTTCTGAAATTACCCCCTTGCTTCGAGGTTGTGGGCCAGGATCTGCTTACAGGAACCTTTTATCGAGGGCACCCTGTGTTGTCACTTGCAGAATCCTCGCTCCATCAGTTTTCTCCGACATTGATGTAGCCTTTGCTATGTCTCGTTGTGTACTTCCTTACCGCGTGCCTGCACGCCGCCTAGTGTGTCTAGCTTTCGGAATTGCGCCGTTATGCTGCCCGTTTGTAACCGACTGTGTATGGACCTGTATGTCTTAAATGACTACTGTTAAGCGTCTATTACCCTACTTAATTATCGTCATGTTACATCATGCTTGTTGATAAACACTCGCAATAGCCTTTGCTAAGCTACTCCTATTGAATTTAGCAGGATGGCTGACAATAATCCACCACCGCCAGATTATATGGCAGCTATGATGCAACAATTCAAGCTCAACAGGCAGCTCATGACTGGGATTATGGATCAGTTCCCTCGTCCCAATGCCAACCAGTAGCCACCTTCAATTACGCTGCCAGAGTTTGTGCGTCTCAACCCGTCGATATTCCGCAACACAGTTAATCCGCTCGATGCCGATGACTGGCTGCGTGACATCTTCTATGAGATGGAGTCAGCTGATGTTCCTCCTGTCAGCTATGTCACCTTTGCGACATACTTCCTGAAGGGACCCGCAGCACAATGGTGGGCCACTCACAAACAGACCCTACCTCCTGGAACTGTCGTCACCTGGGTGGAATTCAAGGCTGCTTTTCGTGCCCGGTATATTCCTCAAGGAGTTATAGATCGGAAGAAGGCCGAGTTCCGTAGCCTCGTTCAAGGTAACAAGACTGTAGAAGTCTACCGGCGAGAGTTCCTGGACTTGTCTCGTTACGCTGAAGAAGACATCCCCACTGATGCCCGTAGGCAAGAGAAGTTTCGTGATGGGTTACACCATGACATTCAGCTAGCTCTGCTAGTCCAAGATTTTCCCGACTTTGCCACCTTGGTGAACAAGGCTATTATGGTTGAGACTGGCCTGAAGAAGCATAAGGAAGCAACCAAACGTACCCGTGAAGCGGGCTCATCTTCTCAGAAGCGCCGTATATGGATTCCTCACAGCATGAACCGTCCAACAGCTCCAGTGTACATACCTGCTTATGCTGCACCTCGTCTGCCTCCTCCACCACCGAGGCAGCCTCTTCAAGCTGCACCACCTCGAGCTCCAGCACCACGTCCTGACAGTGGACTCTGCTTCAAGTGTGGCCAGCCAGGTCACCGTGCTATGAATGTTCTCAGGGTCAGAATCAGCTAGCACTTCCATCAGCTGGCCGTGGAATTGGCCGTGGAATTTCTCAGCCACGTAGCAACAATGCCAAGCCTTCTTATGGTCGTGGGCAGGCCTATCATGTCAACATGAGTGAAGACCCAGACCAACCAGCTACTGTGATGGGTACACTTCCTGCTAATTCAATACCCGCATCTGTTTTATTTGATTCAGGAGCATCGCATTCATTCATGTCAGAACATTTTGCACTCATGCATGACGTTAAATGTGAAACGATGCACCAACCGTTAGCAGTAAACACTCCCGCGGGCCAGTGCCAAGCCTCCCTATTCAGTCCCGAAGTCACAATTGAGATTCACAAGTTGAAGTTCCAGGCATTTCCCATTATTCTGAAATCTTCCAAGATTGATCTTATTCTGGGAATGGATTGGTTGAAGGCTCATTACGCCTCAATCAATTGTGCCACTAAAGTTGTACACCTCCTACACCCATCAGATGAGATAGTGAATTATCATGCTTATATCACTCAGAATGCCGAGGCTCAGATTTATGCCTTGAACGCGTTAAACGCTTCTCCGCTTGAGGGGATCGAAAACATTCCAGTCGTTTGTGACTTCCAGGATGTTTTCCCAGAAGAACTTCCAGGAATACCCCCTGCTAGAGCTGTCGAGTTTGTTATCGACTTGAAGCCTGGCACCACTCCTATTGCGAAGCGTCCTTATAAGATGCCTCCACACCACCTTCTCGAGCTTAAGGAAGAAATCGACAAGTCACTTAAGAAGGGTTTCATCCGCCCTAGTTCCTCTGCCTGGGGAGCACCTTCTCTCTTTGTCAAGAAGAAAGATGGTACGAATAGGCTGGTCCAAGATTACCGTCCTATCAACCAGGCAACCATTCAGAATAAATATCCGCTTTCTCAGATCAATGATTTATATGATCAACTTGTTGGATCTTCGGTGTTCTCTAAACTCGACTTGAGGTTGGGTTATCACCAAATCCGTGTCCGTGAAGAGGATATTCCAAAGACCGCCTTTGTTACTCGTTATGGTTCCTACGAATACACCGTCATGTCATTTGGCCTAACAAATGCTCCAGCTACTTTCTCCCGCCTGATGAATTACATCTTCATGGATTACCTCGACAAGTTCATCGTGGTATATCTGGATGATATTCTAGTATACTCGAAGAATAAGGAAGAACATGCTAAACATCTTCGCCTTGTTCTGGAGAGGCTTTGAGAACACAAGTTGTATGCCAAGTACTCTAAATGTGAATTCTGGCTTTCTGAAGTAACCTACCTTGGACATGTGATTTCCAAGGACGGTATCGCCGTTAACTCGGAGCATGTTCAGGCTATTCTTGACTGGACTCCTCCGAAGAATGCCAAGCAAGTCAGAAGTTTTTCCGGCCTTGCAAGTTATTGCCGTCGATTCGTCGAGAACTTTTCCAAGATTGCCAAGCCCCTGACTAATCTGCTTCACAAAGGCGTTAAGTTTGAGTGGTCAGACAAATGTCAGGAAAGTTTCCAGACCCTCAAGGACAAGCTAACCTCTGCTCCAGTGCTTGCTCCTCCGGATTCTCGCAAAGACTTTGTGATATATTGCGACGCCTCTCGTCAAGGATTAGGCTGCGTCCTAATGCAAGAACGAAGAGTAATTGCGTATGCCTCGCGATAATTGCATCCGCATGAAGAAAACTATCCGGTGCATGATCTCGAACTTGCTGCTGTGATCTATGCTTTGAAGCAGTGGCGGCATTACCTTCTTGGTAACCGGTGTGAGATATATACTGATCATCAAAGCTTGAAGTATTTGTTCACTCAGCCGGATCTCAATCTCCGTCAACAGCGATGGTTGGAAACAATCACGGACTATGACTGTGGTATTTCATATACCCCGGGCAAGGCTAATGTGATGGTTGATGCCTTGAGCCGCAAGTCCTATTGTAACAACCTCATGGTTAGGTGAGATCAACCTCAACTTTATGCAGAACTGAGCAAGCTGAACCTTCATATTGTTCCGCAGGGTTCTCTTAATAACCTTGTGGTACAACCAGACCTTGAGAAAGCTGTTAAGGATGCGCAAGATAAAGATCCCGAAGTAGATCTGATGAAGAAAGAGCTTCACCTTGAGAAGTACAGGGATTTCTCGGTTGCTGAAGATGGAACCTTGTATTTCAGAGACCGCATTGTGGTACCTCGCTTCGAACTTATGAATGACAAGGTCATGAAGGAGGCACATGATACACCGCTGTCTATCCATCCGGGTAGCACCAAGATGTATCGTGATCTCCGTCAAAGGTACTGGTGGTCCAAAATGAAGCAGGACATTGCTCGATACGTTGCTGAATGTGACGTTTGCCGTCGCGTGAAAGCAGAACATCAGAAGCCTACTGGAATTCTGCAACCGCTCCCTATTCCTCTATGGAAATGGGATAAAGTGCAAATGGATTTCATAACTGGTCTTCCCAAGTCTCAGAAGGGCCACGATGCTATTCTTGTCGTTGTCAACCAACTTTCTAAAGTTGCACACTTTCTGCCTGTCAAGGAAACTATCACTGCTAGTCAGTTAGCAGAGTTATATATCTCTAGAATTGTTTCACTCCATGGTATTCCGAAGGAGATCAGTTTGGACCGTGGCGGTCTTTTCACTTCCAAATTCTAGGAAAGTTTCCAAGAAGCCATGGGAACATATTACCTGGAGTTCAGCATATCATCCACAATCTCAAGGCCAAGTCGAGCAAGTCAATCAAGTGCTTGAAGACATGCTTCGAGCTTGTGTTATATCTTTCGGTAAGAAGTGGGAAGAATCTCTCCCGTTTGCCGAATTCTCTTATAATAACAGCTATCAAGCCAGCTTGAAAATGGCCCCCTTCGAAGTACTTTATGGACGTAAGTGTCGAACCCCTCTGAATTGGTCAGAAACTGGGGAACGACCACTCGTGGGACCAGACATTATCCAACACGCCGAAGAACAAGTCCGCATTGTCCGAGAAAATCTCAAGGCGGCTCAGGACCGTCAGAAGAGCAACTATGATCGCAAACGATGGGGTTTGACCTATCAACCTGGTGATCAAGCCTATCGTCATGTCACTCCTATGAAGGGCACTCGTCGTTTCGGAATCAAGGGCAAGCTAGCTCCACGCTACATCGGCCTCTTTCGCATTATTGCCAGACGTGGATAGGTGGCTTATAAATTGGAGTTGCCACCGCAATTCTCTCATGTCCATGACGTCTTCCATGTGTCGCAACTTCGTAAATGCTTCAAGGAATCTCCGCACCGCGCAGTGGATCACGAGATGCTCGAATTGCAAGATGATCTTTCTTATAAGGAGCATCCGATCCGTATCCTCGATGAAGCTGAACGTCGAACTCGTCAGAAGACGACCAAGTTCCTGAAAGTGCAGTGGTCGAATCATACTGAAGATGAAGCCACTTGGGAACGCGAGGATCATCTTCGGGAAGAATATCCCGATCTCTTTCCTTCTACCTCCTGAATTCTCGGGACGAGAATTTCTTTTAGAGGAGGAGAATTTGTAACACCCCTGTGTAACAATCACTGTGACACTCTGCTAATAATGCCAAGTCACTTTCATTTGCAGTGCCTAGTCACATTGGTTAAATATTCAATTCAAAATCCTCTCTGAAAATCAACTCAAATTCAAAAGTGCAAAATGAAGTTGTTTAAATCCAGGAACTAAAATGTTCCTAATATTGTAAATAATCCAGAGACAATTGTAAAATTGTAATCAACATTTATAGAATAATTTAAGTGACTCTAACAACCTAGAACAGTAGCAATCAGCACCCATTTAATCCCATTTCATTTAATAAAAATCCAAATGAAATCATATTTTTCCCAAACTAGTTTTTGGTGGAAGGTGACATTGCACTGTAATATTTGGGCCAAGACTCACATTTTACAAAAGTGCAAATGTGGCCTAACAATTACCAAAACAGAGAAGTAATAAAGAAACAGAAAAAGAAATAAGAAAAAGGCCTGGACCGGCTGGACCTTAGTGCACAGTGGCAGGCCCAGCCTGTTAGTGCACAGTCGCCGTCCTCCTCGCCACTGTGTCGGCTCGCCTGTGGCTACGCGCTCGCGCGCCGGCGAGACGGCGACCCCCGCGGCCAGGCGAGGGGATAAGAGCATCCCCCTGGCCTTCCCCCTCCATCTCTATCCATTCTCTCTTCCTCTCCACCGCTCCCCCCCTCAGATCCACCGACGCCAGAGCGCCACCGTCGCCGCGCCTCGCCAGCAGCCTCGCTGCGCCGGCTGCTTGTGTCCGGGAGGATCGCCGTGGACCGCCACGAACCCTGGTGCCGCTGGAAGGAGCTGTGGAGCTTTGCATCGCCGGGAAGCCACCTTCTTCCTCCTCGGATCCCGACGCTCCGCCATCGTCGATCCGCTCCGTTCTGCTGCTCCTAAGCTGTCAGCGGTCTTTCGTGACCCCTCGGTGAGCTTCACCCGTCCTCTCCCCGCTCCTTTCTCGTCTCCCCGTGCCGCTAGCCGTAGCTGCCACCGTAGCTGTAGCTCATCTCCGCCGGCGAGCTCGTGGCCGTGGCCACAGCCCCAGTCACGCTCGCCCGAGCCCACGGCCGTGCTCCTGGTGCTCCCAGGAGCCCAACGAGCTCGAGCACGAGCTTTCCCGTGCCCCCTAGCACTGGATCTCCTAACTCCCGAACTCCAGCGCAGCTTTTGATCGCCGCTGGCGCCGTTCCGGTAGTCCCCGACGCCTCGCGCTAGCACAGATGAACGCGACATTCGCTGCTCGTTCGAGCGCGCCCAACGACGCTCGTTTTGGCTCCCTGTGGAGCGAATCCGAGCATCTCCGGCGAGCTCGCCGCCGCGGGAGACCACCGGAGCAACTCCGGCGCCGGCCGCCGATGTGGCTGGCCTGGGGCCACCCTAGAGACACTGCCAGTGGGCCCCGCGGGCCCTAGTTGACTGGGTTAACCCAGTCAACTGCTGACTAGGCTGCCCAGTGAGGCTGACATGTGAGCCCCCTGCGCTTACTTAAGTTAATTAACTTTTAAAATTAATCTGTTAACTAATCTAGTCACCGACTACTGGGGCCCACCCCACTAATTAACTCTGTTAGATTAGTTTAACCCTCTGTTAAACCCAGAGAGGCTGTCAGGTGGGTCCCACCTGTCAGTTTGACCTGGTCAGCTGGTCAACCATCTACTGATGCCAACATGACATCATCCTGACGTCATATACCTTTTCTGGAATTTCTGTAAATAGAAATAAATTCAGAAAATGCTTTAATCTTCAAAAATTTATAATAAATAAATCGTAGCTCGGATAGAAAATTTTTCTACATGAAAGTTGATCAGAACGACGAGGCGAATTTGATCGTGTCGTTTGTTTCCATGTCGGACCCCTCTACGTAGCTGAACCCATAATTTTTCATCCGTTTCTGGTAGATGAATAGTGCATGCTTACCGGTTAATAAATCCCACTTTAATCCTAAATAACTAAAATGACTTAGATGCATCTTTAGGCAACCCTGCACTACATCTTAGGCATAACATGCTCTGTGTTGCATTGTTTGCTGTGTATTTATTTGTTTCCTCCCCCTCTTCTCTCTTGTTAGACCCCAACACCGACGTAGTCCCCGAGGCAGACGCAGCTCCGGAGTACGACTACGCCCCTGACGACCAGACACTTGCCGCAGAGCTTCCAGGCAAGCACCCCCTTTTTGAGCATACCGATATCGCCTATTCTTCTCTCTCTTATGCTTGCATTAGAAGTTGCTGCTGTTACTGCTATCCTATTTCTGTTGCATAGCCTGTTTATTGTAACCTGCTGTTGATACATACCTGCTCATCCTAAACTATTTAGTATAGTATGGGTAGAGACCCATCAGAGACCCCCACCTTGTCCCGATTGCCCCGCTGGATTATCAGAAGACCCGATCAACGGGATCGAAGACCAGGCCCCGGCACCGCACATCACTTCCCCCTTAGTTGCTCGACACTACTGGGTTACTATCGAGTGCCGAGGGTGATACCTTATCAGCACTTCTGATGTTAACCTTGTAGGTTAGTTCATCGGTTATGGTCATCGAGGGTGATTCCTCCTTTTCCACTTCCGATAACGACACTGTCGTGCAACTCCTCAAGAGTGGACCTCGAGGGTGATTCCTCCTTCATTCACCTTGATGATAGCATCAAGTGGAATTCCATCAAGGGTGATTCCTCAGGGTTCCCCTTGGTGCTAGACACACGGTTACTATGGTTACTATGACTTTACACTGAACCATGTTACTAAAGACGGGTAGGCCCTGAGGGGTACCCGCGCGAGTATATTTGTGAAGTGATGTGGAGACGGGTTGACCTGGAAGGTGCCCGCGAGATAACTACGAGGCGTGGCTGGGCATTCTTAGCCCTTGCCGCAAGACCTCGAGACGGGGTGACGGGGTCACCTCGATCGTGAGTCTCTGCTCGTTACCGCGCACACCTAATCCACTAACGGTTTGGATATTTGATCCGAGGGGCCTCTGGCCCGATAGCACTAACCATCATGTGGGCATAGTATGGGTGTTCTGCGTCGTATACATCAGCCGAAGCTTAATAGACGTCATGCGACTGAGCGGCGCGCGCCGTGTTGGACTGGTAATGCAACCACACTTGTAATAAGGGGTTGCTAGGTCTGCTCGCGGCCACGTTCGCAACGTGCAGGAGTTCCTGGGGCGATGGCCCAAGACCCCTGGGGGCATAGGTTTAGTCCGGCGTGCTGACCTCTCTGTTAAGCCTAGGTCGGGTTGCGACGTATCGTTTGGCCGAGGCCGGGCATGACCCAGTAAAGTGTGTCCGGTCAGAGTTAATCGAGTGTGGTGGGTAAGTTGGTGCACCGCTGCAGGGAAGAAAACATCTATCGATAGCCTGTCCTACGGTAACAGACACTCGGAGTTATATCCCGATCGGTACAACTAGAACTGGATACTGAGATGATAACTGGATAGTATGGCTCTGGGATTGCTTTCTCGCAGGGAGTCGAGAAAGTATCTCTGGGCGAGGTTGATGACACCACTACTACTTTACATTATGCTAATCTGCACTCTTCTAATGCTGCAAGACCGCTAAAGATGATGAAGATGCTAGTCTTTGATAGGACTAGGCTTTCCCTTCTATTCTGGCATTTCTGCAGCCCAGTCCACATATACAGCCTCCTTTGATAATGTTGCATATGTAGTGTAGATCCTTGCTTGTTGAGTACTTCGGATGAGTACTCACGGTTGCTTTGCTTTCTTTTTCTCCCCATATCCGTTTGATGCAACCAGATGACGGAGCCCCTGAGACCGCTGTTCCCGCCGACGGCTACTACTTCTACCCTCCTGGCGAGTACTACTACGAGGAGCCGTCCGACGACCAGGAGTAGGTTCGGAGGGTCCCAGGCAGGAGGCCTGTGCCTTTTCGGTCGTAGCTTTTGTTTTGCCCCGCCTTCTTAAAGGCTTATCTCTGTTTCTGTGTTATATCTGTACTCAGATATCTGATGCTTCCACTGATGCTTGTATGCCATCGAGCTATGTATTCGAGCCCTCGAGGCCCTGGCTTGTAATATAAAGCTTGTATGACTTTATTTATGTTTTAGAGTTGTGTTGTGGTATCTTCAAGTGAGTCCTTAGGCTTGATCATGTGCATTTGCGTGTATGATTAGTGCATGATTAAGCCGGGGTCGTCACATAAAACAACCAGACATGTCCAATACTCCCAAGCTGTTGCGAGTATAGATACCAAAGTGATCAAAAGTACTGATCATGGGACAACAGTGAAAAAGGGTCATGAAGTATTGGAGTAGCACTGATGACATGTTTTCTCGCAAGCGGAGATCATGAAGAGTTCATTGTAAAAGGTTACATTGATGCAGTCTTCATCTTTTCTCCAAGCGATTTTTGATTTAATTTGAGGTTTTTTTTGTGTAACACACAATATGGTGGCACGGTAAGTTAGAATCGTTCTAAACAAGTTACTGTGGCGAATTCTATAACAGAGGCTAAGTATGTTGCCGCTTTGGAAGCGACAAAGAAGATGTTGAATCATATAGTTCATTCATGAACTTAGTATGGTTCCAAGATGGCTTTGGTCAATGGGACACTATTGCATATAGTTGCTCCATAGCTCAGTCTGAGGAATCAAGGTTCGACCTGTGATTCACATATATACAAAGCCAAGTCCACACAAAATATGAATTTTGTGGACGCGTGAAAACGCGAGGATATGCAAAGATACACACGGAGCTGAAGTTGTCAGATCCGTTGGACATCAGGCTATACCACAAGCGAAGCATTTTTACACCGGTATGCCATAGGTGTGAAGTGCATTAGCATTGACTAGATTATTGACTCTAGTGCAAGTGGGAGTCTATAGGAGATATGCCCTAGAGGCAATAATAAATGTTATTATTTATCTATGTGTTCATCATTATGTTTATGTTCCATGCTATAACTGCTATGGTTCTCGAGTCTACAATAACACGAGCCTTGAAGGAAGACTCATATGCACGTGTGGAATGATAAACGGTAAAATGTATTCGTACTCTGGCCTCTAAGACTAGCTCAAGTGTTGCATGATGGTTCTGTTTTCCTGATCATGAGCATGACAATGCCGGCAACTTTGAGGGCACAATGTTAGAATAACATTTGTGTTGAATCGACCCGTTTTGATGTTATGCTATGAGATACATTCGTCACAAGTTAATGGTTAATAACACAGAGATGGTTAACGTTTGCATGATTCCTTAGACCATGAGAGTATCGAGTTTCTTCATGCTTGATTCATGAACTTTGGGGTTTGTTAAACGTCATCCATAACTGGATGGCTATTACCACTACTGCAGGATGCTGCTAACGCGACACTACGATCAGAGACCCTTCAACAAAACTATGTGCGATGCATTAATCGCAAACGGTGATGTAAAATAACCGTAAAAAAAGATGCAAAACGTTTGCGATGAAGGATACATCAAACACGGTCTAGATTTTAGTTCCGTGTGCGATGCCGGGCATACAGTTCAGTTCAATTAACTGTTTGCGATGAGGCAGAACAAAAGAAACTGGCAGGCAGATGAAGGCGTGTGCGATATACGGCATACGGTTCACTTGGATGAACTGTTTGTGATTAGGCGGAACAAAAGAAACGGTCAGCCAGATGAAGGTGTGTGCGATAGAGGGCATACAGTTCACTCGGATGAACTGTTTGCGTTAAGCCAAGATAACAGAAACGGTTCAATATAACAAGATGTGTGTGATACGCAACAAACAGGTCTGTAATCAGAAATGTGTGCGAAGACCGATAATAACACAGACGATTGCTTCTAATAAGACGTATGTGATATGCTCTGTCTACACAACATCTATTGGCCATTGGGCGACGGGCGGTCATCCGGGTACGCCATAAGGATGCGAAGAGGCATCCTATATCAGCAAGGACTAGCTGTTCCACCAATAGCTCATCTAAGACAACTCTTAAGTTAAGTGTGCTCAGGCTGGAGCAGCCATCAGATGGGTGACTGGATGGGAAGTTATCTTGATGTTAAATTAACTGACGGGATGGGTCATAAGGGTCAAATTAAATGACCTCTATGATCCATCCCATCAGTTAAATTAACCTCGAGGTCCTTGTTTTTTTTGTTTTTTTAACACATGTTAAAGAAGGTCTACCGCATTACTTTTTGACAATGTGCGATACGTGGCATACAGTTGATCCATCCGACCTGTTTGTGATGGAAAAAGCCGTGTGTGTTGTGGGCAAACGCTTGCTAGTATACAACCGTTTGCGATTGATGAATTCATCACCGACGGGTTCCCTAGTATGGTCCGTGTTCATCTGATCATCATCTACTTCTTGTGCTAGCTCGATGTTCCTTATATGCTAAGTTTCCATTAATTGATGGCGTTTTATGAACACGCCACCGTTTCCCGCCATTTCCTCACCTGTTTCCCGCCACCCAGCGATATTGCGCATAAACCTAGGCGGCGCGCGACGCACGGAGGCAACAAGCGTAGCCTGTAGCACATCCACCTTTTCCAAGCATGCCAACCCACCAAAGCACCGCCTCTGCCATCAACCTCGTCGACAAGGAAAACGAGAAGGCGCCACAGCCCGTCGAGGCTGAGGCGCTCCCCGGCAACGCGATGGACGACGCCGTGATGCGCGTCATCGCCAGGGTTGAGCAGACCCTTGGCGCATGGCGCTTCAGCGCCGCGGATCAAGATAGGCATGTCAGCGCCGAGAGGCTGCAGCTCGCCGCACAACATGATCGATGGCGCGGTGCAGAGCAAGCTAGGCGCGTCCGCGCCGATAGGCTGCGGCTCGCCGCACGGCGAGGCCGTTGGAGTGCCGCAGAGCGAGAGGCGCGGCGCGCCGCACAGCAAGAGCAGATCCATCGGCGCTTGCCTGCTGTCGACAGGGCGTCGCAGCTGGGTACACATCCCGTCAGTACCCCCGTTCCTCGCCAGGAGTGGGCAGAGGCCCCCTGCGCCGTACTTGCACCAGAGGCCGGCCGCGCCGTACTTGCACCGGACGCCCGCTGCGCCGTTCACATGGGTCGCGCCGTACTTGTCCGCGGCCCGCTCGATGCCAACGCACTGGTCGGTAGGCTCGACCGCCTCCTTGGCCCAGGTGTCCACCTGGGCGCAGTAGAGGAACATGGCCGTCGCATCCTCGAGCTGGTGATCTCCGATGAAATAGCCAACTTGGAGCTCGAGATCGCGCTCCAGATGTACCGCGAGCGTGTCGACCGCTTGGACGAACGCCTGCACGAGTTCAGGCAGAGCCAAGAGCTACCGTAGGCAAGGGCTGCTGGTCATGGTCTCATGGACGCGTTTTATTTTGTTGAGTCGTTTCGACGTGGATAGCTATGTATTCATAGCAATCATAGTATTGCTCTGTTTATTGCTCTGTTTCAATGTGTGTACTCTGTTTTCCATTCTTATATGTTCTGTTTCAATGTGTGTATATACGCTTTCCATTCTGTATATGTGGATGATAACAGCTAGATTCAAATTAGTATACAAAAACAGATAGAAAATGAAATTCATAATATGTATACATATATATATATATATTAATTGTTCATTAGTTCATCACAGAATATATATAATATCATCACATATACGTGATGATACTTAACTACTAGGTACAATGCATAAAATTGAAAATGAACAATACTAAAACTAATAATCCCTCCTGGGGGCAGTATTCCGGCAGTCCCTCGCCAGCAGCTCCCTGGTGCGCGGCGTCTTCCCAGCACGGAGGCAGTACTCCGCCTCCTCCGCCTCGCAGCGCTTGACGTACCGTTCTGCCTCTTGCTGGCGGACGAGCGCGAACGATCTTGCCATTTCATTGGGCGCCCACCGGAGCTCCTCGTCGGTGGCATGCTGGAGCTTATCGGCCCTCCTCCACGCAGCGATGAGGCGCCTAGCGCCTTTGACCTTCCTCGCGAAGTACCCGTCTTCATACACCTCCTCCGCACGACGACGCGCCCGCCCCCAAAGCTCCACCGCCTTCTTTTTCTAGGAGGCATCACGGGCTTCACAGGCCGCTTGGTACCTGGCTTCCTCCTCCGCCATCTCCTTCTTGAATGCCACTTGCCTGACTTTCTCAGCCGGCGGCAGCGACTTCCACAGACAAAGATTGTACTGGCCCCAAAACCAATCCAAAGTTGGGGGGTCCGGCGCAACCTCGTCCGGCGGCGCGTAGGGGTCCTCGTCGCTGCTCTTCGAGTGAGCGTCCTCGGGGGGCGGCGACTCCTCGTTGGCGCGTGGGCAGACCGGCGGCGCCATGGCAGAGATTTGAGAGAGAGAGGGCGAGCGAGGGGAGGATGTAGATGAGAATGCAGGCGGGACGACGTGAGCAAGGTAGTATTTATTGGCAGCCGGAATTTAGATCGACGGGAATACTACACACGCCGGTCGCCGGAATTTACGAGTACTGTAGTTTGAATTACAGACGATTCCCGCAACAAAATCCGTGTGTGAACATAATAGCTGACGGTTTCCAATACAGAACCATGTCTGATTAATAACCCCCGCCACTCACCTTCCAAACCTCGAGGCGCGAAATAGAGTGCCAATCGTGTGGGGGCCGGTTATCTTGCCAGATCTTTACATTTTCTTTTTTGAACACCAGATATTTACATCGTCTGATGATTTTTTAACTCGCACACAAGTACACAAAAATATGATTTTTCAAACCGTTATGGTTAGCCGTTGCATGTACATGTAGTTCAAATTTGAATTGCGGTCATTAAATGGCTAGAAAATGACTTAAATGTCTTTAAAAGGTAAAATGACCCCTGAAATTTTCCAAATTTTCACATGACAGTTGTATTAGTGCATGTTAAACGTAGAAAAAAATTTGAAGGCCGTAAGAGGAAGCTATCTCCCGTTCGTCATCAAACATGCATTGTTCCCTCTCGGAACCACGAGCCTTCTAGTGAGTTGCTCCGGTTTGTGAGGGGTGTGTGTTCAAACTTTTGTCAAACAGGCCAATTTTTTTACCACATCATCTTGGTGGCATGACATTACATCAAGCAAGGTTTCATGTTTTTCTGATCATTTTTTAATTTTTTGGAATTAAAATGCCATGGCACTCCATGCATGTGTCCATGCCGTGAGACCAATATGTTTGAAAATTCCTTCTAATTTACTGCACATGGAATTAACTCGCACACAAGTACACAAATATGAATTTCAAACCGTTATGGTTAGCCATTGCATGTAGATGTAGTTCAAATTTGAATTACGGTCATTAAATGGCTAGAAAATCACTTAAATGTCTTTAAAAGGTCAAATGACCCCTGAAATTTTCCAAATTTTCACATGACAGTTGTATTAGTGCATGTTAAACATAGAAAAAAAAATTGAAGGCCGTAAGAGGAAGCTATCTCCCGTTCGTCATCAAACATGCATTGTTCCCTCTCGGAACCACGAGCCTTCTAGTGAGTTGCTCCGGTTTCTGAGTGGTGTGTGTCCAAACTTTCATCAAACAGGTCAATTTTTTTACCACATCATCTTGGTGGCATGACATTACATCAAGCAAGGTTTCATGTTTTTCTGATCATTTTTTAATTTTTTGGAATTAAAATGCCATGGCACTCCATGCATGTGTCCATGCCGTGAGACCAATATGTTTGAAAATTCCTTCTAATTTACTGCACATGGAATTAACTCGCACACAAGTACACAAATATGATTTTTCAAACCGTTATGGTTAGCCATTGCATGTAGATGTAGTTCAAATTTGAATTATGGTCATTAAATGGCTAGAAAATCACTTAAATGTCTTTAAAAGGTCAAATAACCCCTGAAATTTTCCAAATTTTCACATGACAGTTGTATTAGTGCACGTTAAACGTAGAAAAAAATTTGAAGGCCGTAAGAGGAAGCTATCTCCTGTTCGTCATCAAACATGCATTGTTCCCTCTCGGAACCACGAGCCTTCTAGTGAGTTGCTCCGGTTTGTGAGGGGTGTGTGTCCAAACTTTCGTCAAACAGGCCAATTTTTTTACCACATCATCTTGGTGGCATGACATTACATCAAGCAAGGTTTCATGTTTTTCTGATCATTTTTTAATTTTTTGGAATTAAAATGCCATGGCACTCCATGCATGTGTCCATGCCGTGAGACCAATATGTTTGAAAATTCCTTCTAATTTACTGCACATGGAATTAACTTGCACACAAGTACACAAATATGATTTTTCAAACCGTTACGGTTAGCCATTGCATGTACATGTAGTTCAAATTTGAATTACGGTCATTAAATGGCTAGAAAATCAATTAAATGTCTTTAAAAGGTCAAATGACCCCTGAAATTTTCCAAATTTTCACATGACAGTTGTATTAGTGCATGTTAAACATAGAAAAAAATTTGAAGGCCGTAAGAGGAAGCTATCTCCCGTTCGTCATCAAACATGCATTGTTCCGTCTCCGAACCACGAGCCTTCTAGTGAGTTGCTCCGGTTTGTGAGGGGTGTGTGTCCAAACTTTCGTCAAACAGGCCAATTTTTTTACCACATCATCTTGGTGGCATGAAATTACATCAAGCATGGTTTCATGTTTTTCTGATCATTTTTTAATTTTTTGGAATTAAAATGCCATGGCACTCCATGCATGTGTCCATGCCGTGAGACCAATATGTTTGAAAATTCCTTCTAATTTACTGCACATGGAATTAACTCGCACACAAGTACACAAATATGATTTTTCAAACCGTTATGGTTAGCTGTTGCATGTACATGTAGTTCAAATTTGAATTACGGTCATTAAATGGCTAGAAAATCACTTAAATGTCTTTAAAAGGTCAAATGACCCCTGGAATTTTCCAAATTTTCACATGACAGTTGTATTAGTGCACGTTAAATATAGAAAAAAATTGAAGGCTGTAAGGGGAAGCTATCTCCCGTTCGTCATCAAACATGCATTGTTCCCTCTCGGAACCACGAGCCTTCTAGTGAGTTGCTTCGGTTTGTGAGGGGTGTGTGTCCAAACTTTCGTCAAACTTGCCAAATTTTTTACCACATTATCTTGTGGCATGACATTACATCAAGCAAGGTTTCATGTGTTTCTGATCTTTTTTTAATTTTTTGGAATTTAAATGCCATGGCACTCCATGCTTAATTCTGTCATAGCCGATAGACCAATATGTTTGAAAATTCCTTCCAATTTACTGCACATGGAATTAAATCACACACAAGTACACAAAATATGACTTTTCAAACCGTTATGGTTAGCTGTTGCATGTACATGTAGTTCAAATTTGAATTACGGTCATTAAATGGCTAGAAAATCACTTAAATGCCTTAAAAGGTCAAATGACCCCTGAAATTTTCCAAAATTTTACATGACAGTTGTATTAGTACTACAAATTTTCTCGTACATTTAAAACACCATCCATTGCCACTTTACTCCAAATTCGTGTTTCACAGCTAATAAAAAATATACACAACATCACACATAGTTTTTTTGTAGGAACCGTTTGCGATGAATTTTTTTGGGTCTATTTAAGTCTTCCTCCTTAAGCTTCGCCGGCTCGTCTGCTCTAGTGTCGGCAACCCCCGAATCCACGAATCCCGATCCCCATTCCCGCACCCCCTTCTTGTAAAGATGATGCTGTGGAAATGCTTCGTGAAGGCCCGTACGATGGCCGCGTCCTCCCCGAGCGCCGCCGCCTGCGCCAAGAGCGCGTCCGCCTACGCCGAGAGTGCCGCCGCATCCGCATTGAGCACGGCCACATCCGCCGAGAGGGCGTCTGCGGCAGCCGACAGGGAAGCTGCAGCAGCCAAGACGGCTGCAGCTGCTGCTGCGACGGCGGCTGCAAACACCGAGAGCGCTCGAGCTGCCGTCCATGCCGCCGATGTCTCCCTGGCCCGGGTCGAGGCCATCCACGCCAAGATCGAGGACGCACACACCAAGATATTCTAGGCCACCTCGGAATCCAGCATGCAACCCACGTCCGAAAAGGCGGCGGTGGCCATGGAGCACCTGCTTCCTTATGAGATCGCCGAGCGGGAGCTGGAGATGCAGGAGGCGGCAGAGATGGAGGAGTGCCGGGAGGAGGAGTTGCGCGTGACCGAGGTCGAGGTAGAGAAGAGTCTGTCCGTCGAGGAATCGGCGGTGGAGTACCAATGCGAGCTCTGGCGCAGCCACTACTACGAGTACTACAACCTTGAGGGCGGCACCGAGGATGAGGATGCGGTCGACTTCAGCAAGGGGGACGCGGAGTCCACCAACGGTGGCATGTCGCCAGGACAAGTCATCGACGTCTCATCTCACACCGGCGATGCATAGGCCGCCGCGGCGGCGGATTTGTTAAAATTATGCGTACTTAGGCTTTGTTTTTAATGCTGGTCTTTTGTTAGAGCAATGTTTAGGTCAACTGGTTCTGTTTAATTACTAAAATTGCTCGATTCAGTAAGTGTGGTCTGTGTGCTGTACGCTCTTTTGTGTGCCCAAATTAGCAAGCGATGTTAAATTATGCAATGACATATCCGGGGAAATTTCCACCAAAATTTGAACTATCAAACTCATCCCATGCGCGTAAAGCAGAAGAATCGTTTGCGATGCACACAATCGTTCAAAGTGAATGGTGTCCGGCGGCACCACGCGCAAAGTTTCCCTCCACATTTCAAAATTTTTGGCCTACCTCCGAAATATCTACCCCCCCCTTCCCCACCCCCTTTTCTCCCCGACCACAAGTCACATTTCCCCGGTTTCCTCCTTCCTTCCTAAGCTATAGCCGCTTCCTCACTTGCTTCCTCGCTCTCGCCATCTCGCATCCTACCGCCGGGGTCGCCATGGTCTTCTTCAATGACCTCTCCTGCGGTTCCTCCTCCGACGATGACTCCTTCACCACCCGGGTATGCCTCTCTTCTCTCTCTTGGGCTATGACTTGGAATGAAGGATTTTTACCCGACGGTCGATTTGAGTCATTTCTTCCTCTTGTAGCTCCCTAGGACCATCAGTTGCAACGAATGGAGTGGGGTGGCTGAAGATCTGTCTGCTCATTGTCACCATCAATCTCCATGCGTGAAGCTAGTTGCGTTTGAATCTGTGGACAGTGGGAGGAAGTTTCTAGCATGTGCAGAGAAGGTTAGACCCTCTTTCGTTGTTACATATCATTTGTTAGATGTGATTCAGACACTGTCACGGTCCCAACCCATTCATACCACACCTTCAACCAAACGCATCCTAAGACAGTGTCACAGTTTGTACCTAGTATCTAAAAATGTTGCCATCTCATCAGCGGTGCCATTAGAAAATTATTTGGCACCGCTTCAGCAGTTTGTGCAGCCAACTTTGGTCCACACATCCGAGCAGCCAAGCAGTAAAATACTAAATCTTTATGGCATGAAGGAACCGGACATCGGAGTAACTAGGTGTTCCGGAGTCCGGGTCCCTGATTTTTTTCCGCTGCATCGGCTCGCCAGTGCAGGGCACCGGTGCGAGATGTAGCAACAATTGTCTTTACACCGGTTTTGGCATACATAGTGGACGGCCTTAGTGCTATTAGTTCTATGTTACTAAATTTGTGCATGTACACACTTGTTAGTATCAATTTGCTGTCATCCAAACACTGTCGCTATGCTGTTGCAGTTATATTTACCTTCCTCATAAAATGTTCAATTTGTTATTTATAGTACATGAGTAAGAACTTGTAGCGTTGTTGTAGTTAATTATAGCTTCTGATGTTTCAGAATTTGGTTGTTGTCTCAGTAGCAATTAATTCATTTGCACATTGATCTTTTTGAAAAGATATGTCATAATTAACCTGTTTCTTCAGTTTTTCAAAATAAGTATTGGTGATTTTCTATGTTGCTATAAACCCATTTCCCCTACAATTGTTACCGATCTAGTTTTAAATATTATAGGATGAACGGAAGTGTTCTTATTTGGAGTGGGTTGATCAAGAGTGGCCACAGTCTTTGAAGATGTGCCTAGCAAAGCTCTGGAGCATGTATGAGGAAGAGAACAGAGGTAGGCTTAGAGAAAGTGTTGTCAATGCTGAAGAATATTTGAAGATGCGGGATAAAAAGAGGAAGGTGGAGAATGAGCTCAGATTTTTTAAATCAGACTTTCCTAAGATGGTGTTGGCGAAGGAGGAGGCACTTTCCCAGTTGGCCAGTGCAAAATAGGTTCTTACTGAACTGAAAGCAGAGGTGGATAAGATGAGCCTGGATGATCTCGATTAGGGAAATGAATATATTGTTCTAATATTGTTCTTATGAAGTTGAACTAGCTATATGCTGTACTGTGCTGTTTTCAGGTAGCTATCGTACTGTGATGTTAAAATATATTTATGTGCCTGATATGAAATTGGCAAACATCTGTTCGATATGAAATGTTAATTTGCATAATACTGGAATTATTAATTGTAAACTAATAAACCTGCTAAATGTGTCATGGAACTTTGCAAACGGTTCTAGCAGTAAAAGCGCTTGTGATGGATAGCCCAATGCCACACAGTTTTCTTCATCAAATCGTGTGTGATGTAGTTGATAAAAGCAAACGGTTAACCAAGGCAGAGCGTGTGTGATAGTTACACCTATCACACACGAGCCTATACATAAACCTGTGTGGGATGTACATACGAATGGAAACGTTTTCCCTGGATTGACTGTGTGGGATGTACATACGAACGGAAACGTTTTCCCTGGATTGACTGTGTGGGATGTACACACGAACAGAAACGTTTTCCCTGGATTGACTGTGTGAGATGTACATAAGAACGGAAACGTACTCCTTGGATTGACTGTGTGTGATATACATACGAACGGAAATGTTTTTCTGGGATTCACCGTGTGGGATGTACATACGAACGAAAACGATTGGGTTTTGATGCCTTGCCCGATCGCACACGAGCTCATTTTGCCCCAGCCTGTGTGCCAGGAGGGCCTATCCCCTGGGTCATGTGGGAAGGACCCCCCTATCGCCCACACTCACTTGGCGACGGTTCCAAATGCCGTCGCGGAAAGGGGTTAAAAACCGTTTGTATAGCACCGACGCGTACCAGTGTACGGTGGCTTACGGGTTCATGGGAAAGTATGTCAAGTAACTTGATAGCTCAAGATTGGGATTTGCTCCTCCGACGATGTAGAGATATTCTCGGGCCCTCTCGGTGTTACAGTATCCATCATCGTCTGGCCAGACACATTGTGATTTGATCACAGGGATGCCGGAATATGGAAACGAGAAAAGAGAACAAAACCGGTAACGAGGTAACTAGCATAGTGGACAAGTTGTTGATCCACGGGGATGCAAGTAAATATCACCTCGGGTATTTGTAACATATTGCGAAGCAACAGGAATAGCACACGGCAACTGGAGGTTCACTCGAATATTCATTCGTGTGGGTATAGGGGTCAATATGGGTGTCCACGGCTCCGATGTTGACCATTGATCGGAAGGGGTTCCGGGTCATGTCTATACTTCACCGAACCTATAGAGTCACACACTTAAGGGTCATCTATCTGCTGAATACTAGATAGGGAGTCTGAGAGAAAGTCTCCGGAAAAAGTTTTCGGAGACAGCGAAAAATTACGAAGAGAGAGGTCACCGGATGAGTTCCGGTAAAACTGAAAAGTTGTTTCAGGGGATACCATTAAGTCAAATTAGTTTCGGCACACGCCTGATAATTCTTGGAGGGTTCCAGAATCATTCTGGAAACTTTCTGGAATTTTCCGGGATAAAAAACGGAAATGTTCCGGAGCTGCTGGAACAGCTTCAGATGCTTTTCGTAGATGAAAATCACTAATCTTGAATTGTTCTGGAACGCGTTGAAAATTATTTTAGTGGGTACTGGAAATGTTCTAAGCCCACATAAATATTTTCAGTTCGAACGGACGCTGAAAAATGTCGTCATGAATAGTGAAAGTGCTTTTTGGGATATTTTTGGAAAACCACCTTTTGGGATATTTTCCAAAAGGCTTCTAGAAGGGCTTGGGGCCAAGGAAGCCCCTCATGGGGCCCCCCCAAGGGTGTGGCTGGCCAAGATGGGTGGAGCTCCATGGAGCTCCACATGGCATCCATTTTCCCTCTTATGCCCCTTGTGTATGACATAAAGTGGGGGCATTTTTGGGTTTTTGGAATGGCAACTCTACCCCTTGGTTTTCCTATAAATAGGAGGTGAGGGGGCTGCCCAAACCTCATCCCTTCTCACATACACATGCCATAGACTTGTCTGGCTTCGCTCTCCCTCCCAGCGAAATAGTTTCGTAGAGCCGAAAGGCTGTCTGGGTTCCGGCAGGAACTAGTTCTGGACGGCGAAGCCCTGCCGGATAGATGACACCGTATGTGTGCAACTCTGTAGAGAGATCGTAGTTTCATTCTTAGTTCGAGAGTGCCTCCCGAAGGGCTGTCCGTGTGACCGTCCGTGTTTCGAAGGTCCTCCCGAAGGGCTGTCCGAGTGACCGTTCGAGTTTCGAAGGTCCTCCCGAAGGGCTGTCCGCGACACCGTCTGGGGGACTGTCCGACCGCCTCCCGGAGGGCTGTCTGAGGGGCAGATGAGGGTATACATCCTCGCGGTTGGGAGGTTGTAAATCCTAGCTGCAGGGATCTGCACCGCCGATCGTCATCGACTCTGCTTCCGCTGCGCTACGAGTCGGTAACGAAAAAGATCAAACCTTGTATGCAGTCTCCATAGTGGTCCTGGGCTAGTGCGTAGGTCAATTTTTTTTTTGTTTTCTGCTGCATTACCCTACAAACGTCGACTACATGGCACTTCACCATATTTGGGCCTAAGGGAATGCATTGTGGAGTAGTAATTAGATGATGGGTTGCTAGAGTGACAGAAGGTTAAACCCTAGTTTATGCGCTATTCCTTAAGGGACTGATTTGGATCCAAAAGTTTAATGCTATGGTTAGATTTTATCTTAATACTTTTCTCGTAGTTGCGGATGCTTGTGAGGGGGTTAATCATAAGTAGGAGGTTTGTTCAAGTAAGAACAACACCTAAGTACCGGTCCACCCACATATCAAATTATCAAAGTAGCGAACACGAATCAAACAAACATGATGAAAGTGATATGATGAAATTCTCGTGTACCCTCAAGAACGCCTTGCCTATCATAAGAGACCGTTTTGGCCTGTCCTTTGCCATAAAAGGATTGGGCTACCTTGCTGCACTTTGTTTACCGTTACCATTACTTGCTCGTTACAAATTATCTTACTATCAAACTACTTGTTACAGACTATTTCAGTACTTGCAGAAAATACCTTGCTGAAAACCACTTGTCATTTCCTTCTGCTCCTTGTTGGGTTTGACACTCTTACTTATCGAAAGGACTATGATTGATCCCCTATACTTGTGGGTCATCAGGTATATGGTGGGTTTAATGCACCGGCGAAAGTTGCGCGGTACTAGAGAGGCTAGCAATGGTTGAAGGGTGAGAGTGCATATAATCCATGGACTCAACATTAGTCATAAAGAACTCACATACTTATTGCAAAAATTTATTAGCCATCGAAACAAAGTACTACACGCATGCTCCTAGGGGGATAGATTGGTAGGAAAAGACCATCGCTCGTCCCCGACCGCCACTCATAAGGAAGACAATCAAAAAATAAATCATGCTCCGACTTCATCACATAACGGTTCACCATACGTGCATGCTACGGGAATCACAAACTTTAACACAAGTATTTATACCAATCCACAATTACTCACTAGCATGACTCTAATATCACCATCTTTATATCTCAAAACAAATGCAAGGAATCAAACTTCTCATATTATTCAATGCTCTTTATATGAAAGTTTTTATTATATCCCTCTTGGATGCCCATCAATTAGGACTAAATTCATAACCTAAGAAAATTACCATGCTGTTTAAAGACTCTCAAAATAATATAAGTGAAGCATGTGAGTTCATCAATTTCTATAAAATAAAGCCACCGCCGTGCTCTAAAAAGATATAAGTGAAGCACTAGAGCAATTGACAAATTACTCCAAAAAGATATAAGTGAAGATCAATGAGTAGTCAAATAATTAATTAGCTATGTGAAGATTCTCTCTCATTTAAGAATTTCAGATCTTAAGTATTTTATTCAAACAGCAAGCAAAACCAAAAAAATGACATTCTAAAAATAGCACACATCATGTAAAGAAGCAAGAACTTAGGCTCAACCGATACTAACCGATAATTCTTGATGAAGAAAGGTGGGATGCCTACCGGGGCATCCCCAAGCTTAGATGCTTGAGACTTCTTGAAATATTATCTTGGGATGCCTTGGGCATCCCCAAGCTTGAGCTTTTGTGTCTCCTTAATTCCTTTTATACCACGGTTTCCCTAAATCTTAAAAACCTTCATCCACACAACACTCAACAAGAACTCGTGAGATAAGTTAGTATAAATCAATGCATAAGCTTATCATTCTCTACTGTAGCAAATCACTAAAATTATAATTTAACATTGCATACCAAAATTCCTCTGCATATTTAATACTCCTATCCGCAAATAGAATCATTAAACAAGCAAACATATGCAAACAATGCAAACATAACAGCAATCAGTCTAAACAGGACAGTCTGTAAAGAGTGCAATTTTACTCACACTTCCCTAACTCCAAAAATTCTGAAATTTAACACACTGTAGAAAATTTGTTGCTACTCATTGTGTAAAATTTTCATAATTTTATCACGTTCTGACTTTCCAGAAGAATTCAGACAATAATAATAAACTTTCTGTTTTCAAAACAGCAACATATAGACTTGCAAAATAAGCATGGTAAAGGCTATACTTGACATTTTTATTGAACTAAAAGATGCAATACATTAATCTAAATAACATCAAGCAAATCCTAATAAAATAAAATGACGCTCCAGGCAAAACTCATATCATGTGACGAATAAAAATATAGCTCCAAGTGAGGTTACCGATAATGTTGAAGACGAAAGAGGGGATGCCTTCCGGGGCATGCCCAAGCTTAGTCGCTTGGATCTTCCTTGAATATTACCTTGGGGTGCCTTGGGCATCCCCAAGCTTAGGTTATTGTCACTCCTTACTCACCTCATATCGATATGTCACCCAAAAATTGAAAACTTCAATCACACAAAACTTAACGGAACTTCGTGAGATGGGTTAGCATAGTAAAACAAATCATTTAATTGGGTACTGTAAAATACAAGATTCATAATTGTTTCTACATAATACCTACTGTACCCTATAATTTCTATAATTTATGTTGAGCAATATAAGCCATAGAAACTAGAAAACAAGCAAACTATGCATCGAAAACAGAATCTGTCAAAAACAGAACAGTCTGTAAATATCTGAATTATGCTCATACTTCTGTCACTCCAAAAATTCTGAAAAATTAGCAAAATGTATAAATTTTGTATATAAATCTTGTGTAAAAAATTCAGAGTTAACAATTCTGTTACTGGACGCAAAAGTTTCTTTTTTTGCACAGAATCAAATCAACTATCAACCACACTATCCCAAAGGCTTTACTTGGCACTTTATTCAAACAAAAGCTATAAAACATGATTAGTACAGTAGCTTAATCATGTGAACACATAAAAATAGTAGGGGTAAATATTGGGTTGTCTCCCAACAAGCTCTTTTCTTTAATGCCTTTTTAGCTAGGCATGATGATTTCAATGATGCTCACATAAAAGATAAGAATTGAAACATAACAGGAGCATCATGAAGCATATGACTAGCACATTTAAGTCTAACCCACTTCCTATGCATAGGGATTTTGTGAGCAAACAATTTATGGGAACAAGAATCATCTAGCACAGGAAGGCAAAACAAGCATGACTTCAAAACTTTCAACACATCGAGAGGAAACTTGATATTATTGAGATATGTAAAAGCACATGTTCCTCTCTCATAATAATTTTCAGTAGCATCATGAATGAATTCAACAATATAACTATCACATAAAGCATTCTTTTCATGATCCACAAGCATAGAATTTTTAGTACTCTCCACATAAGCAAATTTATTCTCATTCATAAAAGTGGGAGCAAAATCAACAAAATAACTATCATGAGATACTTGATTGGCATAACCCAATTGAAAACTAAAATCATGATGACAAGTTTCATGGTTATCATTATTCTTTATAGCATACATGTCATCACAATAATCATCATAGATAGCAACTTTGTTCTCATAATCAATTGGAACCTCTTCCAAAATAGTGGATTCATCACTAAATAAAGTCATGACCTCTCCAAATCCACTTTTATCAATATTGTGAAAATATTCAACACCCTCCAAAATAGTGGGATCATGACCTAGAGTTAACACTCTTCCGAACCCACTTTCATCAATATAATAATCATAAATAGGAGGCATGCTTTCATCATAATAAATTTTCTCATCAAAACTTGGGGGACTAAAAATATCATCTTCATCAAATATAACATCCCCAAGCTTATGGCTTTGCATATTATTAGCATCATGAATATTCAAAGAATTCATACTAACAACATTGCAATCATGCTCATCATTCAAATATTTAGTGCCAAACATTTTATTAACTTCTTCTTCTAACACTTGAGCACAATTTTCCTTTCCATCATTTTCACGAAAGACATTAAAAAGATGAAGCATATGAGGCAACCTCAATTCCATTTTTTTGTAGTTTTTTTTATAAACTAAACTAGTGATAAACAAAAAACTAAAAGATTCAATTGCAAGATCTAAAGATATACCTTCAAGCACTCACCTCCCCGGCAACGGCGCTAGAAAAGAGGTTGATGTCTACTACGCAACCTTTCTTCTTGTAGACTCGTGTTGGGCCTCCAAGCGCATAGTTTTGTAGGACAGTAGCAATTTCCCCTCAAGTGGATGACCTAAGATTTATCAATCCGTGGGAGGCGTAGGATGAAGATGGTCTCTCTCAAACAACCCTGCAACCAAATAACAAAGAGTCTCTTGTGTCCCCAACACACCCAATAAAATGGTAAATTGTATAGGTGCACTATTTCGGCGAAGAGATGGTGATATAAGTGTAATATGGATAGTAGATATGGGTTTTTGTAATATGAAAATATAAAAACAAAAAGGTAGCAAGTAACAAAAGTGAGCGAAAACGGTATTGCAATGCCTGGAAACAAGGCCTAGGGTTCATACTTTAACTAGTGCAAATTCTCTCAACAATGATAACATAATTGGATCATATAACAATCCCTTAACGTGCAACAAAGAATCACTCCAAAGTTTATATCGGAGAACGTAGGACGAAAGCGTGCATCAACCCCCATGCATAGATTACCCCAATGTCACCACGGGAATCTGCAAGTTGAGTGCCAAAACATACATCAAGTGAATCAATAGAACATCCCATTCTCACCACAGATATCCCATCACAAGACATACATCAAGTGTTCTCAAATCCAATACTCAATCCAACATAACGAAACCTCAAAGAGCAAGACTCAATTCATCACAAGAAGGTAGAGGGGGAGAAACACCATATGATCCAACTATAGTAACAAAGCTTGCGGTACATCAAGATCGTGCCAAATCAAGAACACGAGAGAGAGAGAGAGAGATCAAACACATAGCTACTGGTACATACCCTCAGCCCCGAGGGTGAACTACTCCCTCCTCATCATGGAGACCGTCGGGATGATGAAGATGGCCTCCGGTGATGGTTTCCCCCTCCGGCAGGGTGCCGGAACGGGCTCCCGATTGGTTTTTCGTGGCTACAGAGGCTTGCGGCGGCGGAACTTCCGATCTAGGGTTCTTTTCAGAGGTTAAAAATGTTTGATGCATCAGATTCCAGAATATTTGCATCAGATAAGAAGGCAGAGTTCAGGATTCAAGCCAACGGTGTGAGCAATCTCTGTGCGTTGCTCATATAATTAGAAGACACTGGAGGCAAGCCAATCATCCACCGGGAGACAACGCCCATGTGAAGAAAGGCGAAGATTTTTGAAGATTGAAGTCTGTCGGGCACTTTCTCTCGTGCCTATCCATATTTTAGAAGGACACGCATGTACCCTAGTAGGACACGCGTGCATGCTACCGTATGTAAAATAAATAAGTGAGGGCATCACTGGCAGTCGAGCGGAGGCTCCCGAAGGCTTCACTGGCAGCCGTTTAGCGGCTATAAAAGGAGGCGCTCTCTTCACAGAGAGAGAGAGAGAGAGAGAGAGACAGAGGCAGAGCACTCAAGCCTGAGAGAGAGCACTCAGCCCTCAAGCAAGAGCCAGCTCTCCTTTCCCTTAGTAGATTAGCCACCACCACTTAGTAAATAGCCAAGAAGGCGCTGAGATCGCCAGGTATATCAAGGTAATCTCCTAGTTCGTGTGTAATCCCTTCGGGGTTTCCCGAAAGGGAAAACCATATGTAAATTATGTTGTTGAAATGATGTAGTTTCTTTGGTTTCACTTGGTGTTTTTATTTCTGAATTTATGGGAAGAGTTCTTATGCTTGGGATCCTATAGGAGAAACCTCTGCGTGTTTGTTCTCCGTGTAGCCCAGAGTTGGCGTTGAGTGAGAATCCGTTGCCGTAGAGAAGTGTTCCCTTCGGGTGGAACTGCCTGGGAAGACGATAAGAATTTTGCCTAATAAACTTGCAATTAAAACCGTCAAGTGAACGTAACTAGCTACATCTGATGCAACGTAATGATAAATATGGTGAGTACCGAGTAGGAATTTCACAACCTGCGAAGAACGAACAGGACGAATATCTGGTCCCAGCAGCCAGCTAATAGATCTTGCATATTGGTTGAAGTTAAGCAAGAATTAGCCGTGTTAACCATCAGACACACGCATATCATTGAAATAGTGGCAAAGAATTGAATATTGCTGCAAATAGTGAAATACTTTTCTAAATAGTAAGGCACCAATTATTTGCATAGTGCCAAATAGTAAGCTGAATATTAACCGCAGATACTGATCAGCATCAAATAGCACCGCATATATATTGTTCGCGCACACTGATATAGACCGCAGAATATTGGTAAAATATATTGGTAATATATATATAGTTTATATATTAAAAATTTGGTATAGTTGGTATCAGGCCAGAATATAATCATTGAAAGGTTAAGGTATTTAAATTTAGAAGTTAGTACAGGTAAGGTAATAAATACTAAAGAAGATATTAATATAAGGTGCAGAATAAATCCCTCTGAGGAGCATATTTGGCATACATCTCATAGTCAGCTAAATATTGTGGTCGATTTGATATATAATTTTTACATATCTTGGGGAAAAAGGCAAGATATATTTGAGCAAAAATTTGAAAGCATATTCAAAGAATATCAAAAACTCGCAGACAAGTGCTCCGGGTTAAATAATAAAATAGATATCATTCTTCATAAACTTGAAGAAGCAAAAGCAAGACAGAATATTATTTGCAAGAATAACGACTATATTAAAGAAGAAGTGTTGTCAATAGGCCGTTACCTTAGTAAAGGTAAAGACTCATCGTCAAGCACTGAAACAAGTCCAGATATTCCTGAAATAAAAAGGTTAGTGCAAGAGGTAAAAACTTTTATCCTTTCATAGTTATATGAGTGTATATAACCAAGCATCAGAAGGAAGTAGTAGTATCACATTCATGAATTATAGAGCAGCATCCATAGAAGACACAGAATCTTTTATGCCAGAAACAGAAATTAGTGATAATAAAAATAAAGGTGTAACCGAATGCATGGAAAAAACTAATATAGATGATGAAATAATTCATTGGGAAAAGAAACTAAAGCATATAGAATGGGAATATAGTCATTCATGGACAGCAGACTGGCCTAAGATAAGAGAGAGAGAATTATTTTTCATTAGAGAAATTTCTAGATTAAAAAGATTAAAAAGTGAGAAAAAGCCAGCAATTAGTTGTTCTCGTGTGATAAATAACACCATAGCAGCAGATGTAAAGAAAGATAATATTAATAGTAATAATAATGTTACCACTGAAAATAATGATAAAAATAAGAATATTGCTCAGAGCCACAAAGATGAAGTTGTGGATGAAGAAGAGCAATGGGATATAAATAATAAGCTTTTATTAGAAAGTTATGAAGAAGAAGAAGAAGAGTTAGAAGATAAAAATTATGATGATGCAGAACAAAATAATGATTTTTATAACTCACTAGATGATGTGGGATTGCATAATTTAGACAATGCAATGGAAGCCATGGAAGTAGAAAATAGTGGAAAAAGAAGAAGGGGATATGGAGAATCGTCAGTAAGAAGAGATGAAGAAAGGGGGAGACCTACCAGATCAGCTGGACAATGGCCTCCAGAAAAAGATGACTACCAACCCACATATATCCCTGGACAATATAGATACATGCGTACCAAGAGAAGAGATTTTGAAAGGCCAGTGCAATTTCAAAATTATAAAAATGATGGTGCTATTTTAAATTTAGCAGCCCATGATCCGATAGATTGGCCGAATATAATTAGCATATGGAAAAGTTTAATAGTTCAAAAATATATACAAAACCAGCATAATATTGGCACAAAGGTTGAAGATATGTTAACATATCTTGAAACATTTTTAGGAGAATCTGTGAAAGTCCTATGGAAACAATGGGTAGAAGCATGCCCTGATCAATACCAAGAATTAAAAAGAGCAGGAAGCAATCCGAATAACTTTGCAAATGTTATTTCAAATATGATCATAGCAGAAGATCCAGAATTAGGACATACTGCATTACAAAATGAAAGATTAAGAGAAATAGAAAAATTAACTCTAACAAGCTGGAAAGGCATAAAAGAATTCTCTCAGCATTACTTATATAATGCTACCACTGCTAAGCAAGGCTTTAATATAGGAGTAGTAGAAAGATATTTTAATAAGTTGCCTGACCCTTTAGGATCTATAATATTTGAGGAATATAAAAAGGAATCAGGAGGAAATATTGTAAACATATCTCAAGCCATAACATTTGTCTTTAAACAGCTAAGAAAGATATGTACAGGCATACAAGCTCAAAGATCTATGAAGAAAACAGATTATAATTTCTGCAATAACATTGTCCAAATACCATTAACATATGGAGAAGAAAGGTATAAGAATAAAAAATATTATAAATCCCAAAGGAGAGATAATAGAAATTTTAGAACTAAGAAAAGGTTTTTCTTAAGAAGGTCAGATAATAGAGCCCCATTTCTACATAAAAGAAATGTAAGAAGATATGATCCTAGAAAAACTTATGATAAAACATGTAGGTGTTTTATATGTAACTCTCCAGATCACCTAAGTAGAACTTGCCCTAATAAAGACCAGAAAAGATACTCTAGTAAATATGAAGAGCAAGAAAGAGTTCTAATTATAGATAATGTTAATGAAAATATATTAACATGTGATGAAGAAATAAAAGATGATGAGTCAATATATTCAATTATTGAAACAGATGAAGTAGAAAATGAGACTCAAGAATATGATTCAAGTGAAGATGAGATAGACTTAATAGATGAGTTATCAGGTTTAAAAATAGAAATGATGAATCAAGTAGATTGCGAACATGATTGGGTTAAAGGAAAAGGTGATTATAATATCAAATGTGCTTTCTGTATATATTATCCAAGCCAAGATAATAGGTTCACATGCAGCTTATGTCTAAGGCAAGCTTGTGCCTCCTGTCTAAAAGCCAAAAATCAAATATGGAGACAGGAAATAGAGTTTGAACCAGAAGAAAAAATATTATCTAGTAGAATCAGAAATCTAGAAAATAGGATGAATATACTAGAAGCAATGCAAGAAATATTAAAAGATGAGCTAAAGAATAATAAATAAGAAGAATATGGTGCTGCTGGAAGCACAGAAATAAAGGAAGAAATGGTTATAAAGTAATATTTGAGCATATTCGAGCATATCAAAGAATAATGCTTTATCTGACATATACTATTTACAGATATGAAGAAAAGTACATTCGCAGGCGGAAGTGATTGCTGCATATTTCGAAATAATAATAGTATAAAGATATTTTCACCAAATACATTCAATTTCAAACCAAAGAATCATATCCATGTTGATGAGCTCCAAAGATGCATATTGGATAATAAGAATATACTTGAAAGAAAAAGGAAAGGATACATGCTATCTAATCCCGATGGTCTTGCGGAATATTCTAACATGATGAACAAAATATGCCAATATCAACAAATATTTTGTTCAATGGGAGTAAATCTGGAATACATATGACATTGGAAGAAATAACATATGATAAAGTCAATTATGCCTTGAATTGGGCAAAGATAATGAATAGTTGTTATTTCAATTATCGAGAAATAATACGAAGAATATAAAAGAAATAATGCCAATCCGGCAACAGCAGTTCTCGCAAAGTTGAAAATAGATGAATCAAGCTCCGAATATGAAAAAGATAATATTTCTCCAAAATATAAATCATATAAAGAATGCCTTGTCAAAGGAGTGGATTCTTTAAATGGGGAATATATAGATATGAAAATAGATGAAAAATGGGAAGATATGTCAAAAGTGTGGAAAGAAGAATTGAAAATAGATTGGAAAGAAGAAATATTAAAGGAATTAAGACAAGAAATAGTTGAAGAAATAAAGAAAGAATGTAATCGAAAATATGTTTCTTATTTGTCTAACGATAACCATATGGACATCGCTGGACATGGGCAGCATATTGATTAGCAATTAATGATACGTGAATATTGGTATTAATCAATAGGCCATATACTTGAATTGATATTGTTATCAATTTTTCGGGCGCGGAGGACCCCCCCGAATATTGATGCAACCCGAATATTGATATGGTATATCAATCATATTGGCGGGGAAGACCACCCCATATATATATATATATATATATAAATGTTTGATGCATCAGATTCCAGAATATTTGCATCAGAGAAGAAGGCAGAGTTCAGGATTCAAGCCAACGGTGTGAGCAATCTCTGTGCATTGCTCATATAATTAGAAGACACTGGAGGCAAGCCAATCATCCACCGGGAGACAACGCCCATGTGAAGAAAGGCGAAGATTCCTGAAGATTGAAGTCTGCCGGGCACTTTCTCTCGTGCCTATCCATATTTTAGAAGGACACGCATGTACCCTAGTAGGACACGCGTGCATGCTACCGTATGTAAAATAAATAAGTGAGGGCATCACTGGCAGTCGAGCGGAGGCTCCCGAAGGCTTCACTGGCAGCCGTTTAGCGGCTATAAAAGGAGGCGCTCTCTTCACAGAGAGAGAGAGAGACAGAGGCAGAGAGCACTCAAGCCAGAGAAGAGAAAGAGCACTCGAGAGAAGCAAGCAGCCAGCTCTCTTCCTTGCTTAGTAGGAGATTAGCCACTCCACTAAGTAGTATAGCCAAGAAGGCACTGAGATCGCCAGGTATATCAAGGTAATCTCCTAGTTCGTGTGTAATCCCTTCGGGGTTTCCCGAAAGGGAAAACCATATGTAAATTATGTTGTTAAATTATGTAGTTTCTTTGGTTTCACTTGGTGTTTTTATTTCTGGATTTATGGGAAGAGTTCTTATGCTAGGGATCCTATAGGAGAAACCTCTGCGTGTTTGTTCTCCGTGCAGCCCAGAGTTGGCGTTGAGTGAGAACCCGTTGCCGTAGAGAAGTGTTCCCTTCGGGTGGAACTGCCTGGGAAGACGATAAGAATTTTGCCTAATAAATTTGCAATTAAAACCATTTAAATATATACCAATATATTATATCAATATTCTGCGGTCTATATCAGTGTGCGCGAACAATATATATGCGGTGCTATTTGATGCTGATCAGTATCTGCGGTTAATATTCAGCTTACTATTTGAGACTATTTGCTTTACAATTCAGTACTATTGGCTTTACTTTTCGTTACTATTCCAATTATTGGTGCTTGTCTGGATATTAATTTGGCTAATATTCGCTTATATGCAGGATCTTTTAGGAGCTGACGAGGCTTAGTCAGTTCGTCCGACGGTGCGCGCAGTGGTGTAATATTCCTACTCGGTACTCACCATATTTATCATTATGTTGCATCATATGTAGCTAGTTACGTTCACTTGACGGTTTTAATTACAAATTTATTAGGCAAAATTCTTATCGTCTTCCCAGGCAGTTCCACCCGAAGGAAATACTTCTCTACGGCAACGGGTTCTCACTCAACGCCAACTCTGGGCTACACGGAGAACAAACACGCAGAGGTTTCTCCTATAGGATCCCTAGCATAAGAACTCTTCCCATAAATTCAAAAATAAAAACACCAAGTGAAACCAAAGAAACTACATCATTTCAACAACATAATTTACATATGGTTTTCCCTATCGGGAAACCCCGAAGGGATTACACACGAACTAGGAGATTACCTTGATATTCTTGGCGATCTCAGCGCCTTCTTGGCTATACTACTTAGTGGAGTGGCTAATCTCCTACTAAGCAAGGAAGAGAGCTGGCTGCTTGCTTCTCTCGAGTGCTCTTTCTCTTCTCTGGCTTGAGTGCTCTCTGCCTCTCTCTCTCTCTGTGAAGAGAGCGCCTCCTTTTATAGCCGCTAAACGGCTGCCAGTGAAGCCTTCGGGAGCCTCCGCTCGACTGCCAGTGATGCCCTCACTTATTTATTTTACATACGGTAGCATGCACGCTTGTCCTACTAGGGTACATGCGTGTCCTTCTAAAATATGGATAGGCACGAGAGAAAGTGCCCGACAGACTTCAATCTTCAGGAATCTTCGCCTTTCTTCACATGGGCGTTGTCTCCCGGTGGATGATTGGCTTGCCTCCAGTGTCTTCTAATTATATGAGCAATGCACAGAGATTGCTCACACCGTTGGCTTGAATCCTGAACTCTGCCTTCTTCTCTGATGCAAATATTCTGGAATCTGATGCATCAAACATTTATATATATATATATATATATATGGGGTGGTCTTCCCCGCCAATATGATTGATATACCATATCAATATTCGGGTTGCATCAATATTCGGGGGGGTCCTCCGCGCCCGAAAAATTGATAACAATATCAATTCAAGTATATGGCCTATTGATTAATACCAATATTCACGTATCATTAATTGCTAATCAATATGCTGCCCATGTCCAGCGATGTCCATATGGTTATCGTCAGACAAATAAGAAACATATTTTCGATTACATTCTTTCTTTATTTCTTCAACTATTTCTTGTCTTAATTCCTTTAATATTTCTTCTTTCAAATCTATTTTCAATTCTTCTTTCCACACTTTTGACATATCTTCCCATTTTTCATCTATTTTCATATCTATATATTCCCCATTTAAAGAATCCACTCCTTTGACAAGGCATTCTTTATATGATTTATATTTTGGAGAAATATTATCTTTTTCATATTCGGAGCTTGATTCATCTATTTTCAACTTTGCGAGAACTGCTGTTGCCGAATTGGCATTATTTCTTTTATATTCTTCGTATTATTTCTCGATAATTGAAATAACAACTATTCATTATCTTTGCCCAATTCAAGGCATAATTGACTTTATCATATGTTATTTCTTCCAATGTCATATGTATTCCAGATTTACTCCCATTGAACAAAATGTTTGTTGATATTGGCATATTTTGTTCATCATGTTAGAATATTCCGCAAGACCATCGGGATTAGATAGCATGTATCATTTCCTTTTTCTTTCAAGTATATTCTTATTATCCAATATGCATCTTTGGAGCTCATCAACATGGATATGATTCTTTGGTTTGAAATTGAATGTATTTGGTGAAAATATCTTTATACTATTATTATTTCGAAATATGCAGCAATCACTTCCGCCTGCGAATGTACTTTTCTTCATATCTGTAAATAGTATATGTCAGATAAAGCATTATTCTTTGATATGCTCGAATATGCTCAAATATTACTTTATAACCATTCCTTCCTTTATTTCTGTGCTTCCAGCAGCACCATATTCTTCTTCTTTATTATTCTTTAGCTCATCTTTTAATATTTCTAGCATTGCTTCTAGTATATTCATCCTATTTTCTAGATTTCTGATTCTACTAGATAATATTTTTTCTTCTGGTTCAAACTCTATTTCCTATCTCCATATTTGATTTTTGGCTTTTAGACAGGAGACACAAGCTTGCCTTAGACATAAGCTGCATGTGAACCTATTATCTTGGCTTGGATAATATATACAGAAAGCACATTTGATATTATAATCACCTTTTCCTTTAACCCAATCATGTTCGCAATCTACTTGATTCATCATTTCTATTTTTAAACCTGATAACTCATCTATTAAGTCTATCTCATCTTCACTTGAATCATATTCTTGAGTCTCATTTTCTACTTCATCTGTTTCAATAATTGAATATATTGATCATCATTTTTATTTCTCATCACATGTTAATATATTTTCATTAACATTATCTATAATTAGAACTCTTTCTTGCTCTTCATATTTACTAGAGTATCTTTTCTGGTCTTTATAGGGCAAGTTCTACTTAGGTGATCTGGAGAGTTACATATAAAACACCTACGTGGTTTTATCATAAGTTTTTCTAGGATCATATCTTCTACATTTCTTTTATGTAGAAATGGGGCTCTATTATCTGACCTTCTTAAGAAAAACCTTTTCTTAGTTCTAAAATTTCTATTATCTCTCCTTTGGATTTATAATATTTTTTTTATTATACCTTTCTTCCCATATGTTAATGGTATTTGGACAATGTTATTGCAGAATATAATATATGTTCTTCATAGATCTTTGAGCTGTATGCCTGTACATATCTTTCTTAGCTGTTTAAAGACAAATGTTATGGCTTGAGATATGTTACAAAATATTTCCTCCTGATTCCTTTTTATATTCCTCAAATATTATAGATCCTAAAGGGTCAGGCAACTTATTAAAATATCTTTCTACTACTCCTATATTAAAGCCTTGCTTAGGAGTGGTAGCATTATATAAGTAATGCTGAGAGAATTCTTTTATGCCTTTCCAGCTTGTTAGAGTTAATTTTTCTATTTCTCTTAATCTTTCATTTTGTAATGCAGTATGTCCTAATTCTGGATCTTCTGCTATGATCATATTTGAAATAACATTTGCAAAGTTATTCGGATTGCTTCCTGCTCTTTTTAATTCTTGGTATTGATCAGGGCATGCTTCTACCCATTGTTTCCATAGGACTTTCACAGATTCTCCTAAAAATGTTTCAAGATATGTTAACATATCTTCAACCTTTGTGCCAATATTATGCTGGTTTTGTATATATTTTTGAACTATTAAACTTTTCCATATGCTAATTATATTCGGCCAATCTATCGGATCATGGGCTGCTAAATTTAAAATAGCACCATCATTTTTATAATTTTGAAATTGTACTGGCCTTTCAAAATCTATTCTCTTGGTACCCATATATCTATATTGTCCAGGGATATATGTGGGTTGGTAGTCATCTTTTTCTGGAGGCCATTGTCCAGCTGATCTGGTAGGTCTCTCCCTTTCTTCATCTCTTCTTACTGACGATTCTCCATATCCCCTTCTTCTTTTTCCACTATTTTCTACTTCCATGACTTCCATTGCATTGTCTAAATTATGCAATCCCACATCATCTAGTGAGTTATAAAAATCATTATTTTGTTCTGCATCATCATAATTGTTATCTTCTAACTCTTCTTCTTCTTCTTCATAACTTTCTAATAAAAGCTTATTATTTATATCCCATTGCTCTTCTTCATCCACAACTTCATCTTTGTGGCTCTGAGCAATATTCTTATTTTTATCATTATTTTCAGTGGTAACATTATTATTACTATTACTATTATCTTTCTTTACTTCTGCTGCTATGGTGTTATTTATCACACGAGAACAACTAATTGCTGGCTTTTTCTCACTTTTTAATCTTTTTAATCTAGAAATTTCTCTAATGAAAAATAATTCTCTTTCTCTTATCTTAGGCCAGTCTGCTGTCCATGAATGACTATATTCCCATTCTATATGCTTTAGTTTCTTTTCCCAATGAATTATTTCATCATCTATATTAATTTTTTCCATGCATTCGGTTACACCTTTATTTTTATTATCACTAATTTCTGTTTCTGGCATAAAAGATTCTGTGTCTTCTATGGATGCTGCTCTATAATTCATGAATGTGATACTACTACTTCCTTCTGATGCTTGGTTATATACACTCATATAACTATGAAAGGATAAAAGTTTTTACCTCTTGCACTAACCTTTTTATTTCAGGAATATCTGGACTTGTTTCAGTGCTTGACGATGAGTCTTTACCTTTCCTAAGGTAACGGCCTATTGACAACACTTCTTCTTTAATATAGTCGTTATTCTTGCAAATAATATTCTGTCTTGCTTTTGCTTCTTCAAGTTTATGAAGAATGATATCTATTTTATTATTTAACCCGGAGCACTTGTCTGCGAGTTTTTGATATTCTTTGAATATGCTTTCAAATTTTTGCTCAAGTATATCTTGCCTTTTTCCCCAAGATATGTAAAAATTATATATCAAATCGACCACAATATTTAGCTGACTATGAGATGTATGCCAAATATGCTCCTCAGAGGGATTTATTCTGCACCTTATATTAATATCTTCTTTAGTATTTATTACCTTACCTGTACTAACTTCTAAATTTAAATACCTTAACCTTTCAATGATTATATTCTGGCCTGATACCAACTATACCAAATTAAATTATATACAACTAATATATATTACCAATATATTTTACCAATATTCTGCGGTCTATATCAGTGTGCGCGAACAATATATATGCGGTGCTATTTGATGCTGATCAGTATCTGCGGTTAATATTCAGCTTACTATTTGGCACTATGCAAATAATTGGTGCCTTACTACTTAGAAAAGTATTTCACTATTTGCAGCAATATTCAATTCTTTGCCCCTATTTCAATGATATGCGTGTGTCTGATGGTTAACACGGCTAATTCTTGCTTAACTTCAACCAATATGCAGGATCTATTAGCTGGCTGCCGGGACCAGATATTCGTCCTGTTCGTTCTTCGCAGGTTGTGAAATTCCTACTCGGTACTCACCATATTTATCATTACGTTGCATCAGATGTAGCTAGTTACGTTCACTTGACGGTTTTAATTGCAAATTTATTAGGCAAAATTCTTATCGTCTTCCCAGGCAGTTCCACCCGAAGGGAACACTTCTCTACGGCAACGGATTCTCACTCAACGCCAACTTTGGGCTACACGGAGAACAAGCACGCAGAGGTTTCTCCTATAGGATCCCTAGCATAAGAACTCTTCCCATAAATTCAGAAATAAAAACACCAAGTGAAACCAAAGAAACTACATCATTTCAACAACATAATTTACATATGGTTTTCCCTTTCGGGAAACCCCGAAGGGATTACACACGAACTAGGAGATTACCTTGATATTCTTGGCGATCTCAGCGCCTTCTTGGCTATACTACTTAGTGGAGTGGCTAATCTCCTACTAAGCAAGGAAGAGAGCTGGCTGCTTGCTTCTCTTGAGTGCTCTTTCTCTTCTCTGGCTTGAGTGCTCTCTGCCTCTGTCTCCCTCTCTCTCTCTCTGTGAAGAGAGCGCCTCCTTTTATAGCCGCTAAACGGCTGCCAGTGAAGCCTTCGGGAGCCTTCGCTCGACTGCCAGTGATGCCCTCACTTATTTATTTTACATATGGTAGCATGCACGCGTGTCCTACTAGGGTACATGCGTGTCCTTCTAAAATATGGGTAGGCACGAGAGAAAGTGCCCGACAGACTTCAATCTTCAGGAATCTTCGCCTTTCTTCACATGGGCGTTGTCTCCCGGTGGATGATTGGCTTGCCTCCAGTGTCTTCTAATTATATGAGCAATGCACAGAGAGTGCTCACACCGTTGGCTTGAATCCTGAACTCTGCCTTCTTCTCTGATGCAAATATTCTGGAATCTGATGCATCAAACATTTTTTTTTATATATATATGGGTGGGTCTTCCCCGCCAATATGATTGATATACCATATCAATATTTGCCGTAGAGAAGTGTTCCCTTCGGGTGGAACTGCCTGGGAAGACGATAAGAATTTTGCCTAATAAATTTGCAATTAAAACCGTCAAGTGAACGTAACTAGCTACATCTGATGCAACGTAATGATAAATATGGTGAGTACCGAGTAGGAATTTCACAACCTGCGAAGAACGAACAGGACGAATATCTGGTCCCGACAGCCAGCTAATAGATCTTGCATATTGGTTGAAGTTAAGCAAGAATTAGCCGTGTTAACCATCAGACACACGCATATATATATATATATATATATATATATATATATATATATATATATATATATATATATATATATATATATATGAGTATTTGGCGTTGGAAACAAGTCAGGGGGACACCCGAGGGGCCCACAAGCCCTAGGGGTGCGCCCTGGGGGGTGGGCGCGCCCCCTGGCTTGTGGCCTCCTCGGTCACCTCCTGGCACAGCTCCGGTGCTCCGTGGGTCTCTTCTGGTCCATAAATGATCACCGTAAATTTTCAGCTCGTTTGGACTCCGTTTGATATTCCTTTTCTGTAAAACTCAAAAACAAGGGGAAAAAACCAGAAACTGGCACTGGGCTCTAGGTTAATAAGTTAGTCCTAAAAATAATATAAAATAGCATATTAATGCATATAAAACATCCAAAACAGATAATATAATAGCATGGAACAATAAAAAATTATATATACGTTGGAGACGTATCACCGCCGTGTGAGGAACGAGCCATTTCTGACGACGGAGCGCCGGCTCGAGCTCCTTGAGAAGATCCGGGCTAGGCGCGAAACCCGAATCGCCGCGGGGCTACCTCCGGATGGAGTGGATCCGGAGGAGGAGTTGGAGGAGGTGGTGGAGGAGGAGGAGGACGAGGAGGAGGAGAGGGATGAGCCGGAGGAGGAGGATGTGGGGGACGCTGGCGACGGGGATCTGCAGGCGGAGCACATAGCCATCCTTGATTCCCTCCGGTCGGAGTCGGCTGCGGAGGCAAGACGCCGTCGCCGGCAGGAGATGGAGGCGCAGCAGGTCGTGGAGGAGGCGGAGAGGCTCGCCTACATGGATGAGGTCGAGCAGGAGGAGGATGAGCCGAAGCCCTCCTACCCACCCGTCCAGCCGGCGCCCGGCACCGTCGTTGTGGACATCTCAGATGACGAAGAATAGCTAGGGTAGTAGGTAGGATTTCTTTTGCATGCTTTATATGGATCTAGGGGATGACATATGAGAGAGGCAGATACAAAGTGACTAATTTGAGACGTAACCGGTCATTGTCCGCGAGTGTTTGAGGGGCCGGATTTGCAAAGTCCGACTGTAGATGCTCTAAGAAAACAGCAGTATACTCAGCCCACTAGAGTTAAAGTCCTAGACTTACATCGGTGGCGTCGTGTGGCTGTCGTGGCAGAGGGTGATATTTTACGGTGCTAGTGCTTAATAATGGAAGGAAAGATACATCAGTCTTTTAACAAGTACTTACACATTTACATCGAGTGGAACTTGATTACTTTCTTCTTCAATCTTGAAATATGATAAATACAAAAATTTAAATCTAGACTTTCTTTTACCCGCAAAAAGAAAATCTAGGCTTTCTTCTTCTGATCTGATGCAGCCGATGTAACAGCAGTTAACGGCACCGAGCATGAGCAGAGACCACGCAAAACAGCAGTTACAGCAAACACGATGAACGGAACATACAGCTGAAGCAGCCTCGGCGTTGCTTTTCCTGAGCCCAACATGTCGCCGAGTATCGCGGACTGAAACAATTGCAGTCACCGTTACAAACGAACCGAGAGAAAAAACTTCCACGAAAAAGGACAAGAGGATTGATTAAACATCACAGGAGTGATATGCCAGCGACTGGAGATTAACTACCTGTCGAGCGTCGACGGTTAGTCATCGACGGAACCAGAAAAAATAGCTGGCGGTGAGGTAATGCATGAAATTTGCTTAAAGAGTTAATCAAATATCTAATTCTCGATTTCACTAAAAAAACTCTCCAAGATGATAATATGAAATGAGAAATCTCGCCTGGTCAATGAAGAAAGAAGCTATGCTATCACTTGATCACTTGAATGGATCTTGAAGCGAGCAAGAAGAAAGGGCAAACGCAGGACCAAGATGGGCACGTACCAAATAGGTGAGCATGTAAACCCCCGCCATGAGCGAGGTGGTGGCCGCCCAGCGTCGGCGCGCGAGGATGCCGTAGATGTTGGCGACGCAGACCGGCCACAGGAAGGCCAGGTCGAGCCAGACGAGGCCGAGGAAGAAAGGCGGCGGGTCGGCGACGAGGTAGTGGCCGAACGCGACGGTGAACCACCGGTGGATGTCCACGAGCGGCGCCGGGTAGAGGCGGGGCGGGAGCACGATCTGGGAGTCGAACAGCGGGGCCGCCACCGCCATGATCAGCGAGAAGAGCGCGACCACGACGTCCGCCGTCGCCGAGACGGCGCCCATTGGTTTGTTGTGGTGCGGCCGGAGGGAGCGGACCGGAGCTGTGGAGGACCGCTCTGTTCCTGTTTTTTCTACAGAGGAGCTGCTCTGTATCTTGTGGTGTAGCCGTGTAGGATTGTGATGACAGGAAGAAACTGTGTCTGCGAGGTGGAGGTTGACGTTGAGATTGCGATAGAGAGGGACGCGGAGTGGAACAGCCACTGTAGAGAGGATTTTCTTTCCACGCTGTTTTGCTCCTACGATCGGCTCAAATGGGTTTCCTTCATGAGGTTCTGCTTCAAAAGGGGTTCGAGGCAGATGTTTATGATGTGGGTTAACTTCGGGACCTTGGCATGGACTTTGTGGTGTACGAGAAATAAATTTTTCATTGAACATGTTTATCCATCCAGGTCCACCGATGTGATTTAAAAACTATCGAATTTTTGCAGCTATGAAAACCCCTCAACAAGCGGCGGGATAGACCAGCAATCGACAACTTGACGAGGAAGCACAAGGAGGTGACGTCCAGGCTGCTGATGATCACTTATCCTCGTTGATACTTGCACTGTTTTGTATCTTCAGTGGGCTTGTTTGTTGTGCCCCCAGCTAAGTACTAAGTCGTTTTTTTTATTTTGAACCTTGTCGTATGTTTGAACCTCCGGTTTGGGTGTGGTTGTATTATGGTTGGCTTTATCTATAAAGCGGGGCAAGATGCCTTTTTCGGTGAAAGAGGTTCGAGACGGGTGGGTTCATCGTGTTTTGCAGCTGGTTCAGGGGCCAGGACTGCCATTTCGATCAACGACGATGTTGGTCACTTCTTTCGAAAGAAAAGAGGGTTAAGACAAGGCGACCCGTTGTCCCTGCTTCTCATTAACTCTGTCGTCGATGCTCTTTCAACCATGCTCTGACAAAGCTAAGGTGACGGGTCACATCAAGGGTGTGGTGGCTCATCTTATACCTGGGGTATTGCAGTTGCACTACGTGGACGATACAATATTGCTACTTGAAGCGGACGGACACATCACCGCCTCGGTGGCTCATCTTATACCTCGGTTTTTTGCCAAGTCAGCTCCTTAGAGTCCGGTCCCACCTGTCAGAAAGTGATGAAATGGGCTAAATCACCTGATCAGTGAATTTTGTAAAATGTTTACTAGAAACGCGGTGATTTTTGCATAAAATTAGGGACTAGGTGGTTTTCTGCAAACCTTGCCCCAAATGTGATGATTTTCTGCAATTAACTCTCCATCCGCAAGGTAATGGACTGCAATTGGAACCCAAACTCCAATTGGCTTCAAGGCAACCAATTGGCTTTGCATGTGGCCCTATATTCCGTGGGAGGAGGACCGAGCGTCCATGGAGTCTGAGTGCAACCAATGGGAGACGGCCTCTCAAGGTATATTCATTCGATTGCGCTGGCAGCACATTAATATGGTTAGTGACGCATAAGGCATCATGTAATCATCTCTATGTTGTTTTCAGCCTTGTGGTAGCTTTTGTTCCTTTTATACCCCCTTCTGTGACGTTGGATTTCAAAACTATGAAATAATAGAAGGTTGCATGCATCAATGGATGCATAGGCTGGATCATTACACTTGTATTGCCTTGATGATGATGAACATGCAAATGTTCTATATACCATGTCACACTATGCATTGACAAACTTAATAGCAGTAGGTTACGGTGGTAGAATAGTATTCTCCCCGAATCGAAAATCCTTATGTGTGTAAGAAGATGAAGAACATATGATGCGTGCGATAAGATGAGTTAGAGAGGACGGCCGGAGAGCCACATGTCGACCATGGCCAAGCATTCCTTGGGCCTGTACTCTGGAGCAGTGTGACCACCACCCTGATCAAACAAACAAACAAACAAACAAACACTTGCTTGGCATGACAAACAAATAGAGTAGCAAATTAACACACATCAAACTAGCAGTCCCTTGACGTACCTTGACTGTTGCAAACGTGAGGTTATTAGCGTATAGCATTGTGAACCTGCACACAAATAAAATGCAGCTCAATCAAGGGCATCACAAATCAAGAACGTAAAAGTTTCCCCAAACTGATGGGAGAAAACAACTGGATCTCACTTGTACTCACCCAGCAACTTGGCCGGTGGCATACCAGGGCATCCACTCATCAACGACGGAGAAGCCGAGAGAGCGGATCCACGCCTGGGTGCCAATGAAAGGCACGGTCATGTCGTGGTCGCCGCTGTAGATCAAGCTCTGGTAGCCTCTGCTGGTCACGCTCCAGTGATACTCCACCACGCTGCTCCTCATGTCAATGGTGTATGGCATGCCGTGGTTGCACCTCAGCCACAAAGGAACCGTTCCCTTGTGACCACCCAGAGCCTCTATCACTGCCCTGTTGTTTGCCCAGATGCCGGACATGCTGTATCCTTTCTCCTTCATGCAGTAATTATATATATAGTGGTGGCACAAGCAATGTTGTATAAAATTTAAAATAAAACATGGTCATTTTAGTTAGCAAAGAACAAAATATTAAGCCATTTAAGCTAGTTTTCTTGGTCACTAACTCTGCACTCCGAAGAAATATCAGACAAGCCAAGCTCTGCACCACCGTAGTCAAGCAGCGTCCTGCCGCTATCTGAATTTCCATTGTATTCAGAAGAACATTCGGGTTCTAGAATGTGCTGTACGTTTATGCCCTTCAAACACTACACTTGGTAGAAAAAGTATCATCGAACCATGCAAAATAAAGTATCATCAATAATTCAGACAAAAGGGCTTCCTTCAGTTCCCTTTATTTCGGAGTTATTGTACCTTATCTATCGCATCATGGCAATTTTTACATTGTATGTTTCAGTTCATACCGGTGTCTGCACTGCAACTTTCCCTGTATATCTGAAATTTAGCACATAGAATTTTTTTAATCATCACAAATGAATGAAATAGCTCAACTCAATACTGTTCAAATATGAGACCCCTCTACCACCTCGTATTGTTCGTCAGATATGAGACCCATCCTATGGGCATATGGGACTCTGGCTGGCAAATCGAACTTGTGATCTGTTAATGGGTTGCCTATGATATAACCCTGAAGCAATGTATATGTTGGAACATTAGCAGCTACTTAGAAGGCAACACAAAGATAACCTGCGTTAATTGTTCGAAGAGTAAAGAAAGGTTGTCCGACCTTCAGATTAAGAAGTGGCTTGTCACCCATTTCTATACCTGGAAAAGAGGCACGTGATAGGTAATTTGAAGCAGAACACTGAGGGTTTAACACTTAGCAATTTTAAAGGTTAGTGGTGGCGCAATTAAGCCAGAATACGAATCTCCGGCAATGAAAAGTGGATTCGGTAAGAACTATGGATTCTCCTCATAACACTGCAGATGGAGAAAACAGTGATCATAAGAATTCAGAATAATTACCTGTAAAATAACACTACTAGGAGAAAACCTACTAGTAGCGCTTAAAATAGAGCTATCAGTAGCGCTGGTACAAGCGCTACCACTAAGGCGCTACAGCTAACTAGTAGAAGTAGCGCTGGTTTTCCAGCGCTACTGATATACCTAATTAGCAGTAGCGCTCTACTGAAACCAGCGCTACTGATAATAGTAAGTAGCAGTAGTGTTTCTTATGAAAAGCGCTACTGCTATTTTCCTGTATTTTTTAAAATGCAGCTTATTGTCGCTGTATTTGTATAGGTTTTATATACAGTACTTTCATCATATGATTTTATGCTCATATAACAACTTAGCATCATGCATCATAATAATAATAAATAACTCATCATTGTTATCATAATAACAAGTCCTACTCATCATCATCATACAACTTCTACTCGTTATCATAATAACAAGTCATACTGTCATCATCATCATAGTCATCTAACCAACCCTACTTAATTGTTCTTAGCACATGATCATGAGTATTAGTTAGGACCTACTACCCTCTTTAAGGTAAAATAACATAAAACAAGATAGGCCCTGACGCTCCATTATGGAGAATGGAGATTATCCTGTCTCCAATTCTTGCGCTTCGCACAATGTTGCTTCCAAGTAGCTCCCTACGATTGTCCATACATTTTTTTCAATCTTTGATTGTCATGTCTTCATCGGTTTTAGAAATCCGGTATGAACAGCAGTGAAGCCTAGGATGACCTGGCCGTAAGCTAATAACATCAAGGCGACCTTTCGGAAACATTAGATCAGGCACACAATCCTTCGGGATTTTCTATTGAAAAACATAGTAATAATTTCGTAGTTAGTAATGTAGTTTCGCTTTAGAAGAATTTATGCAAAAGATGCACGGATGTCGTAAGAGTAAAAAATCTTACCATGCCGTTTCCATGGATGTTACCGTAGTTCAACACGTACACTAGTGGCACATATTGACCATAATGTGCAGGAGTTTGATAATTGATATTGTAATTCTCAACATCATTAATAAATGAGATAAGATGATCTTTCTCCTGATAAGTTAATTCTGCGCCATCAGTGTAGTAGGTTCTGTCTACCATCTTCCGTATATTTTTGAAGAATGAAAATAAGCTGTTAATGGAAATAAGCTGTCAACTATTTTGAAATAAATAATATAAATTACTTAATAAATATGTTTGAGAAACTCACATAGAGGTAGAATTGGAAGCGTATCAACAAGGACCCAAATGCCATCGTCATGATCATTAAGATCGAAGGTGACATACATACCCTCCTGAAAATCATACGCCTTGCACAGTGCTTCCCAATTCGAGCAACCAAAATGGGATACGCTCTCAGAATTGTATAGATTTACAGCAAAATCATAACCATGATGGGTCCTTAGATGAACTATCTTTGTCTCCATATTTTCATGATCTTTAAAATCCAGTTTCTCCAAGACATAGCGTCTTGCATGGCATGGGATAAGCTAGTCGAATTGTGAAAGACGAAAATTACACGTTGAAGAAGCAGAAGCCATGCTTAATTACGAAAAAACACTTGTCGTCATTGCGTACCATTTCAACATCGAAGGTCTCGTCGAGCTTAATACTGAAGCGTCGACCGTCTACCAGGTGAGGCCTGTCGCACAGACCCCGATCGTCGCCGCACCAGTCGCACTCCGGGAGCCTATCGTCGTCGTCAGACATTTCCTATGTTCATAATTCAAAGATTAAACTTGTACAATTCAATATATGTACTACAAAAACTAAATTAGATCATTATTATTCATCACGGGTTGACTCTCGGTCTGTCGAGTGTTTTCTTGAAAACTCACAGCTCACGTGGTGTATATATTCGACCGTCGGTGATGGTCGCTCATATATATGGTGGAGTCCCGACAGACTTAAAGTCAACCCGAAATGTCGTCTAAATATATTTCTAGAAAATCCGGGCCATTCGATATTTCCTACATATTCTAGCACAAGTCATGCCAAAATTCACGGAAAATTCCGGCATGACCTTTGCTAAAAAGGACATATATCAAGCGCCTGAAATTTGTCGGAATGAAAATTAATCAACACTCCGGCAAAACATAGGCCACTTGGGCAAGCACTAGTAGTACACAACACTACTCATCTAGCTACTACTCTACTACATCTATCAAAACATCTACATCATCATCGACATGGGGATTTGGCTGGTCTCACCTCGAGGTCGGAGGGGGTCGGTGACGGGGACGACGGCGGGGATGATGCAGGGGCTCCTTGATTTCTGCAAAAACAAAATATAAACAAAAACATTATTATCCTTATCTTAGGACTTAGTGAAACCCTATGTCTAAAACAAAAACAAAATTTATAAAACATAATTCTAACCCTAATAATTTGTACTGCACATCTATCCATCCATTTGTAAAACCTAGTTCAAATCATCGACATGGGCATTTTCATATTTTATTTGATACCTATAATACTTAAAGATAATGGGTTCAAAAGATCGACATCGAACGAATAAAAAAAAATCTATTGTATTCAAAAGACCTACATTTACTGAAATTTTTCTAATTTTCTGTTCTATTATATATTTACTAATTTTCTATTCTATTCAAAAGAAGAAAATTTACTAAAAATTTCCTATTCTATTCAAAAGACCTACATTTACTGATTTTTTTTCTATTCTATTCAAAAAACCTACATTTACTAAAAAAATCTCATATAGCATTCTAATACATTTCTATACCTAAAAATTTCTATTACTAAAAATTTCTATAACTAAATTTTTATACAGAGAGAGGTGGGAGGAGGAGGAGGAGAGGAGGGAGGACGTAGAGGGAGAAAGGGGCGGTGGGAGGAGGGAGGAGGGAGCATGGCCGCCGGAGGAGGTGGGAGGAGGGGGTCGGGCGGCGGCGGGAGGAGGAAGGAGAGAGGAGGGCCGCCGAAGGGAGGAGAGAGGAGGGCGCGGCGAGAGGAGGAGGGAGGGAGGGAGGCAGATACCTTGGGGGCGACGGTGGGTGACGGCGGGCGACGGCGGCGACGGGGGGTGACGGCGGTGGCAGAGAGAGCGAGAGTGAAAGAGTGTGAGGGGAGAGTGAGGACGCGGCGGGGTGGATAAGGTGCCCATAGTAGTAGCGCTGGTTGGTAAACAACGCTACTGCTAAGCTCCTTAGCAGTAGCGCTTTTTGGTGACCAGCGCTACTGCTAAGTTGAATAGCAGTAGCGCTTTTTAGAGGTCCAGCGCTACTGCTAAGGCTAATCATGTAAAAAAAGAAATCAAAAAACATTGGTCATCAATGATCTTTTTGTGTAGAATCTAAATTGTCAGTATCCTACACATAGAGTACAATGAAGACCAAGTGGTTGTGATAGTTTGAGAAGCACCATATTTAAGGTGGTAAACACCCTGTTCGCGGAGCGAGGCGGGACTAAACTTGCAAAGCGCTAGGAGGGGACTAAATGTAGCAGTAGCGCTGGTTGGCGCAAAGCGCTTCTACTGCAGCTAGCGCCGGTGGGCGCGTTGGGTCCCACTTACCAGTAGAGCTTTTTTTATTTCCAGCACTACTGATAAGTCGTCACTTGTAGCGCTGGACAGGACCAGCGCTGCTGCTAATTAGCAGCATCGCTTGTTATTTTCCAGCGCTACTGCTCATGTCCTATCTATAAGCATTTTCCTAGTAGTGTAAATATGAATTCAAAATATTGTGTGCATGCAGCACAGCATGTAAAAGCAGTAGGAAATGTTTGAAGATGGGAAGTTTCATAAGTAGTGTTGTGTAGAACAGTAGTATTATAAGAACACGTACGTTGGAGTAAAGCAAAGCTAATTACTAGTTTTACTACTATGTGAGTGACAAGACGATGATAATAATATGTGACTGGACGGACCTTGGTAAGGAAGATGGCAATTTGGTCAGCGGCTTTGGTGTCGCAGGACTTGTACCCTTGGTGCGCTGCAGAGTATGAAAAGCCAGCTCCAACGGGGGAATCCAGAAATATCACATTGGCAACCTAGTGGTAATTGGACAGAAGCATGATTAATTAGAAGCTGCAATTATGCTTACATGATTAATTGGTGGCTGGCATAAGAGGAATATATATATATATATATATACTAGCCTTGGTCCAAGAATCTTGTCTGTACACCAGCTCTGGCAGACCACCGGTGTAGGAATCAGGCTGAAAGATGAGAGGGCCTGCAACAGCAACAGCCAACAAGTTAGTTAGTTTTACAATATCTGCGCATCAATCACACCATGATGGGCATGGAAAGAATGGTTAAGCAAATAGTTACAGCACCGATCTCGTAGACAAGGCCGGAGAAGGCGGAGCACCCCGGGCCGCCGGTGAGCCAGAGCAAGACGGGGTCCTCCGCCGGGCTCCTCTCCGACTGAACGAAGTAGTAGAAGAGGCGGACGCCATTGCGGTCGTCCACTTGCACATACCCTGTTTCCAGGGAGAAGGGAAGAGGGCCATGGAAGCCAGGGAGATGGCTCACCTGCACGGTGGTCTGGTTCTTCTCGCTGTCGCTCTGCGAGATGACGGCAGGGAGGAGGAGGAGGAAGCCCACTCCGAGTACCAAGGCGTGGCTCCTATTTTTCATTGTCTCCTCTCCTCCTCGCCTAGCTAAAAGCTGTTGGGTAGGAACTCAGCTCAGTTGTAGTTAAAGGATCGTTAGTCTCTTTACTAAAAGAAGGAATTTGTCGTTGTCATTAGGTAGATGGCCGTGCTCTGTCTTCTCTTCAATTCAATTCAATAATGGAGAAACATATCTGACTCAACATGATAGTAGCCCAACAGCACCTTGAAAGCTGTGTTAGGTAGATGGCAAGTGAGCTCTTCCGTTAGTGTACAGTACACAAGGCTTTGTTAGCCTGATCAACGTGCACTTGCACTTGTACAGGTACTCTAAACTCTGATGATGATCAAGCACAATCGGGTGCTCAATCTCTCTCAAGTCTTACAGCGGCCATCTACCTATTACTAGAAGGTGGAGGCGCGGCGGCACGCCGCGCCCGTTAAGAAGCATGTGCGTACGGACATAAACACAATAATTAAATTTTAAAAATTAAATTTAGGGCTAGCTACACTGGGCCTTTGGGCATTTTTTATACAAAATTTGTTGTTGAATTGGAGCATGTTTACAATATGGACTGCCAATTGTAAGTTCTTTTTTTTTGGTTGTAAAATTGACAAATAGAATTAAGTCGCTCCGAAAAACGAATGCTGGAAAGGCAATAAAATAAAGGTCAATTTACATGAAAGCTGACTATCCACAATTGCCAGGAATAAAAAAAGTAAGCATGTTATCTGGCTTGGCCCATTCGGCTACAGAAAAGGTCAAATAGCCCACTTTTCTTTTTCTCTAGCATGTTGAAGCAGGGCTGAATAATCTTTTTATTTTGCCCAACTGGGCGCATGAAAAATAATGGTCCGATTTCCCTTTATTTTCTTTGCACAAGTTGGTTTATGCGAAAAGGTTGAGAAAAGGAATACGTAATTTGATATTTTAATAATTGTGCTATGAAAAGCTGTGATCAAAAAACGTATCCATGATTCTTATTGTTTTCCCTTTTTCTGTGAACAAATGAAAAAAAATTCTATTCAAAAATCACTATTCAGTTAAAATAAGGTAAGCATTTGTTTTTCTTTTATTAGATAGAAGTTAATAAATAGCAAAATAGAGCTATCTTATTTTAAACTAATTTGACATCGGCACAATTTTCTGAACATTCGGTCTAGTGAGTTGTGGCGTCACACCAAGGCTGGTCTTCCTATGTATAAAACGGTCACGTTATAGCTAAACTGTTTGACATATTTCTTGATTTCAATGGTTGTGAGCCCAAGCAACTGGACTTATTTTTTCATACTAACATGGCATGAAATCCAAACTTAACCCAGATATTCATGAAGGAGAACTCCATAGCATGATACAGCAAGAAGTAAATAAACAAAGTTACTTGCTATGTGAGCATAAGAATATTATTGCAGGTGACACGATGATAGTTTAAACATTTACAAAGACACAAGGAGTTCAGCACAAAAGGGACATCACCAGGAACAAAATCATTTACTGCTTCAATGGGAACAATTTTTTCCACTAATACAGCGTGCTATGCTTGTGTCTGTACTGTGTCAAATAAAAAAAGTTGCATGTCCGTCAAAAAAATTAAAAAAATAGAAAGTTGCATCAATCGATGCATATGCTGGATCATCACACTTGTATTGCCTTTTTTTGGGGTACACACTTGTATTGTCTTGATGATGATGAACATGCAAATGTTATATATACCATGCCAGGCTATACATCGACAAACTTAGGTTACAGCCGGTAGAATAGTATTCTTCCCGAACCGAAAATCCTTATGTGCGTGAGGAAGCACATGTGATGCACGTGAGAAGGCGAGTTAGAGAGGACGGCCGGAGAGCCACCTGTCGACCATGGCCAAGCATTCCTTGGGCCTGTACTCTGGAGCAGTGTGACCACCACCCTGATCAAACAAACAAACAAAGAAACACTTGTTTGGCATGACAAACAAATAGAGTAGAAAATTAACAAGAGAGTCAATACATCAAACTGGCCAGTCACTTATGCGTACCTTGACTGTCGCAAAAGTGAGGTTATTAGCGTACAACATTGTAAACCTGCACACAAATGAAATGCAGCTCAATCAACGGCGTCACAAATCAAGAATGTAAAAGTTTCCGCAAGCTAAGGGGAGAAAACAACTGGATCTCACTTGTAGTGGCTCAAACGTACTCACCCAGCAACTTGGCCGGTGGCATACCAGGGCCTCCACTCATCGACCACGGCAAAGCCGAGGGAGCGGATCCACGCCTGGGTGCCGATGAAAGGCACGGTCATGTCATGGTCGCCGCTATAGATCAGGCTCCGGTAGCCTCTGCTGGTCATGCTCCGGTGATACTCCACGCTGCTCCTGATGTCGGTGGTGTATGGCGTGCCGTGGTTGCACCTCAGCCACACAGGAACCGTTCCCTTGTGAACACCCAGAGCCTCTCTCACTGCCCTGTTGTTTGCCCAAATGCTGGACATGCTATATCCTTTCTCCTGCATGCAGAAATTGTAGATATGTCCATTTTTTAAATATGGTCATTTTAATTAGCAAAGAGCACAATCTTAAGCAATTTAAGCTAGGTTTCTTGGTCACTAACTCTGCACTCCGAAGAAATATCAGAGAAGCCAAGCTCTGCATTGCCATAGCCAAGCAGCGTCCTGCCACTATCTGAATTTCCATTGTATTCAGAAGAGCATTCGGGTTCTAGGATGTGATGTATGTTTATGCCCTTCAAGCACTACACTTAAAGGAAAAAACCATCGTTAATAATTCAGACGAAAAGGCTATTTTTTTGGACAAATGGTGGATTTTATTGGCTCAAAAAGAAGCATCAAGTGGAGACAAACTCAAAGAGCACACACCCGACCTCTGCATAGTTATGATGCACACAATCAAAGACGAAAAGGCTATAAATTCCCTTTCTGCTAGAATTTATTGTACCTTATCTATTGCATCATGGCAATTTTTGCATTGTATGTTTCGGTTCATACTGGTGTCCACACCACAACTTTCCCTGTATATCTGAAGTTGAGCAAATAGAAATTTTAATCATCACAAATGAGTGAAATAACTCAACTCAATACTATGAGAAAGAAATGAAATGATTCCCTCTACCACCTCATATTGTTCGTCAGATATGAGACCCATCCTGTGGGCATACGGAACTCTGGCTGGCAAATCGAACTTGCGATCCGTTAATGGGTTGCCTATGATGTAACCCTGAAGCAATATATATGTTGGAACATTAGCAGCTACTTAGAAGGAAACACAAATATAACCTGCGTTAATTGTTCCAAGAGTAAAGAAAGGTTGTTTAACCTTCAGATTAAGAAGTGGCTTGTCACCCATTTCTATACCTGGAAAAGAGGCACGGAGTAGGGTAATTTGAAGCAGAACACCGAGGGTTTAACACTACTAAAGCCAAGGGTTATTTGAGTAGAGATATGTTGTATTTCATGCCAAAGTTTTCAATTATATAGGGAGATTTGAATATTCGTAATAAGAAACAAGAATAAAGAAGTTTCTACGTACTCTTAGCAATTTGAAAGGTTAGCGGTGGTGCAATTAAGCCAGAATACGAATCTCCGGCAATGAAAAGTGGATTCAGTAAGAACTGTGGATGCTCCTCATACCACTGCAGATGGAGAAAATAATTACCATAAGAAATCAGAATAATTACCTATAAAATAAATATGAATTCAAAATATACAAAGCAGAGCATGTAAAAGTAGTAGGAAATCTGTGAAGGTGGGGAGTCTAAGAAGTAGTGGTGTGTAGAACAGTAGTATTATAAGAAGCACGTACGATGGAGTAAAGCAAAGCAAAGCTAATTATCTCGCAAAAAAAAGCTAATTACTATGAGTGACAAGACGATGATAAATAGTCCTTTGTATCAAAACGTAAGACTTTTTTGATACTCCCTTTGTATCAAAGAGTATTTATCATTGTCTTGAAAACGGCTTAAATTTTGATACGGAGGGAGTATGTGATTGGACGGACCTTGGTAAGGAAGATGGAAATTTGGTTAACGGCTTTGGTGTCGCAGGACTTGTACCCTTGGTCCGTTGCAGAGTATGAAAAGCCAGCTCCAACAGGGGAATCCAGAAAGATTACATTGGCAACCTAGTGGTGATTGGACAGAAGCATAATTAAAAGCTGCAATTATGCTTGTATGATTAATTGGTGGCCGAGTCCCGGTCCTGGATGGGTGGTTGGCAGAAGAGGAATATATACTAGCCTTGGTCCAAGAATCCGGTCTGTACACCAGCTCTGGCAGACCACCGGTGTAGGAATCAGGCTGAAAGATGAGAGGGCCTGCAACAGCAACAGCCAACAAGTTAGTTAGTTTTACGCATGTGCAGCAATCACATCATGATGGGTGTGCAAAATGGTTGAGTAAATAGTTACCGATCTCGTAGACAAGGCCGGAGAAGGCGGAGCACCCCGGGCCGCCGGTGAGCCAGAGCAAGACGGGGTCCTCCGCCGGGCTCCTCTCCGACTGAACGAAGTAGTAGAAGAGGCGGACGCCATTGCGGTCGTCCACTTGCACATACCCTGTTTCCAGGGAGAAGGGAAGAGGGCCATGGAAGCCAGGGAGATGGCTCACCTGCATGGTGGTCTGGTTCTTCTCGCTCTGCGCGGTGACGACGGTGACGATGAGGAGTAGGAGGAAGCTCACCCCCAGTGCCCAGCCATGGCTCCTGTCTTTCATTGTCTCCTCCTCGAGCGCCTAGCAAAAAGCTGTTGGATAGGAACAGGGCGCATCAAACTCGGCTCAGTTGTAGTCAAAGGATCATTGGCCTCCTTAAAAGAATGAAATTGCCGTTGTCATTAGGTAGATGCCGTGTTTTCAATTCAATTCAATGGAGAAACAGATCTGACTCAACGCCCCTAGAAGCCAGCGCCGCTGTGCTCTGGCTTGACGCAATATGATATGATAGTAGCCCAAAAGCACCATGAAAGCTGTGTTAGTAGGCCATTTGCTGGTTTTAATAGTCGCACGCATCACACGCGAGTCACGAGACACCGTTAACAGCACGTACAATGGTTGATACAATGGTCTTATCTTAAATCTTGCATGTAATCCAGAGATGGCAATAAAACATATATATAATGGGTTATCTCTCGGTCTTATCTAAGATAATTAGTTATTCCTAAAATTATGGTGACACATATTGGGCTAAGAGATCATCTTTTAAATAAGAGAAGATAAGTCTTTTCTTATGGATTCTCTCTTCTTCATCTCAACAATTATCCTATGTGGCGCACCTAAGATAGCACCATTGTACATGTCCTAATTAACACAAGGGAGGCTTGGAACAAGTGAGCTCTTTGTCCTGTAGTACTGGCTCTTCTGTTAGTGTACACGAGACTTAGTTAGCCTGCTCAACGTGCACTTGCACTTGTACAGGTACTCTACACCGGTGATGATCAGGTACAACCGGATGTTCAATCTCTCTCAAGTCTGACATCGGCCATATACCTATTATTTCTTTGATCACCGTACGTAGTATTCAACTTCAACTGCTCGCAACTAGCCTAGTGTGCCATATTGTACAAATTGACCTGGAAGCTCAAAATTTTAAAACAGGCCCAACGTCATTCAGGAAACAGCTCAAAATATCAACGCATTCAAAAGCTCAAAATTTTAAAACTGGCCGAACGTCATTCAAGGTCAAAATATGTTAGGGGTTGTTATCGCAATTCTTTGGCTATCCGGGGCCTGTGGATTCTGATGACGAAGGTGACAAATTGGATGGCCGTGACCGACAGCTTCGTCCGTGGCCTGGAGGAGCGTCACCTCACCGTTTGCAAAGAGCGGCGCACATGGTGTTTTTTGATGGCCTCGATCTCATTCTGTGGACGATACCAACGCATCACGGCGGCCCCGAGGTGTCCCATTCGGCTGCGGGGCACACCCGCTCCCTTGCCTCTCCTACCACTGTTGCGACCAACGAGTGCTACAGTGTTGTCAGCCATTGTCTGGGGATCGTGGTTATGGCTTAGAGGGGGTGGATGGATCTAACACCAAATTATATTCCAATTATAAGATTTGCCAGTTTTAGATCAACATTCTAGGAAGTCCTTAAAAGTACGTAACAAGCAAGCTAAACAAGTATAACATCAGATAGTAGAAAACAGGGCTTTGGTTTTTGCTAGATCAAAGCAACAGTCCTGGTCGTGTTACGAACCGGGACTAATGGGAGCATCAGTCCCGGTTCGAGCGGCCAGGACGCCGGCCGGGCCTTGGCAGTCACCAGTCCCGGTTCGGCTGGGACCTTTAGTCCCGGTTCCAGACACTAACCGGGACTAAAGGGCTGGCGCAACCGGGACTAAAGGTCAGTCTTCGGTCCCAGTTCTAGACACCAACCGGGACTAAAAAGATGTCTATATATATGCTTGCCCCTGCCCGCTCACTCCTCTGTTTTTTGGTCGACCGGCGTGTGGGAGGTGTGTGCTGCTTTGTTCTCACCTCCTATGCACATGAGGTGTTCGATGAAATGCCCGAGCTACACTTAAGCTTTCTTGTCCCCAAGCTCGACCTCCAAGCTACATTTTCCCCAAGATTTGTTTAGATTTGGCGGTGCACCAACTACACAAGTGTTCTAAAAGGTTAGCAACTTCATCCTTTCATCTCTCACTGCTAGTTTAGCTCATTTCAAATGCTCTAGAAGTAGAGTGGTTTGTGGGTTTTAGTGGAGTAGTGTATATGGGAGTTCATTTGATTTAGATGCATAATTTGAGCTCAAATTAACTTCTTAGAGTTTGCACATGTGTAAGGTGCCGTCCCGTCCCCGTTCCCGTCTTCACCGCCGTCGATCGCCCGCGCCGATCTCGTCGCCGGCACTACCGTGGTGAGCCTCTTGTTCTTATCTTCTTTCTAAAAAAAATCTTACTTGTATGATTTAGATAGCTACTTGTATAATTTTCTTACTTTTATTATTGTTTGTTATTATATAGTGCCATGGTTTTGGTATCCACCCCCGTCGGCTCTCGCCCGGTCTATGATTCGGATGTGGTATATTATCTTTTATAACTATTTATTTCATTTAGTGTTTATGAAAATTATGCCGACTAAAGTGACATAGATGTTTTTATCTAGGAGGTATGTGAACCGGAAATTCTAACTGACCCTCTTGTCGAGAGGTTAAATTTAGTTGAAAAGAAACAATTATTTGAAAGAAAAATTGAAAAGAATTGAAGAGGAGAAGATGAAATTGGAGTTGCATGTTGCCGATGTCGCCGATGATCACAAGATCCAGATGGATGCAATGCGCTTTAAGATTAGAAAATATGCCATTGATAATGAGGCTTGGTATCATTATGTTGTTGGATCAATTGTTACCTTAGTTGCGATTTTGATCGCATTTGTTGTTGCATTTAAATATTTTACATAGTTGTATGTTAGTTTCAATGTATGTTTTAATTAGATGCTCTAGAGAGCTGTATGTTGTTCTATGAGAACCATGTATGAACTTTATGTATTTATTTTTTCAGTAATAACATTTGATCACTACTGTAGTTTGGTTTTAATGTGATGATGAACTTGTATTAATTTGGTCATTCTCTATTCATGATGTTCTGTAATGGTTTTTGATACACTTAATTATATAATGCACGCAGATTAATCGGCAATGGATGTACGGTGACCGACGCACCTCCGACTACATTACGGGCCTGCATAATTTTCTCGAAGTGGCTGAGGCAAACAAGCAGAATGGTTTTATGTATTGTCCATGTACTGTCTGTGGGAATACGAAGGATTACTCTTCCTCGAAAACTCTTCACTTCCACCTGCTTGAGAAGGGTTTCATGCTACACTATAATGTTTGGACCAAGCATGGAGAAAGAGGGGTTATGATTGAAGACAACGAAGAAGAAGAGGATGATGACAACTATCCTATGTTCCCTGAATACGGTGATACTGTTGAAGAAGAGGGGGAAGCTAAAGATCAAGAGGCACCAGATGTGCCCGATGATGATCTTCACCGGGTCATTATTGATGCACAGAGAGGATGCGAAAGTGAAAGGGAGAAGTTGAAGTTCGATAGCATGTTAGAGGATCACAAAAAAGGGTTATGCCCAAATTGCGAAGATGGCAACACAAAGCTCGGTACCACACTGGAATTGCTGCAATGGAAGGCAGAGAATTGTGTATCTGACAAGGGATTTGGTTCGCTACTGAAAATAATGAAGAAGAAGTTTCCAAAGTATAACGAATTGCCTGACAGTACGTACGAAGCAAAGAAGGTTCTCTGCCCTTTAGGATTAGAGGTGCAGAAGATACATGCATGCCCTAATGACTGCATCCTCTACCGCGGTGAGGAGTACGAGAATTTGAATGCATGCCCGGTATGTGGTGCATTGCGGTATAAGATCAGACGAGATGACCCTGGTGATGTTGAGGGCGAGCGCCCCAGTAAGAGGGTTCCAGCCAAGGTGATGTGGTATGCTCTTATAATACCACGGTTGAAACGGTTGTTCAGAAACAAAGAGCATGCCAAGTTGTTGCGATGGCACAAAGAAGACCGTAAGAAAGACGGGAAGTTGAGAGTACCCGCTGATGGGTCGCAGTGGAGAAAAATTGAGAGAAAGTGGGCGGACTTTGCAGGTGACGCAAGGAACTTATGGTTTGGTTTAAGTGCAGATGGCATTAATCCTTTTGGGGAGCAGAGCAGCAATCATAGCACCTGGCCTGTGACTCTATGTATCTATAACCTTCCTCCTTGGTTGTGCATGAAGCGGAAGTTCATTATGATGCCAGTGCTCATCCAAGGCCCTAAGCAACTCGGCAACGACATTGATGTGTACCTAAGGTCATTAGTTAAAGGACTTTTGTTGCTGTGGGATAAAAAAGGTGTACGTGTGTGGGATGAGCACAAACAACAGGAATTTGACCTACGAGCGTTGCTATTTGTAACCATCAATGATTGGCCTGCTCTTAGTAACCTTTCAGGACAGACAAATAAGGGATACAACGCATGCACGCACTGTTTACATGAGATTGAAAGTATATATTTGGACAAATGCAAGAAGAATGTGTACCTGGGACATCGTCGATTTCTTCCGACCAAGCATGCCTTAAGAAAGAAAGGCAAGCATTTCAAAGGTGAGGCAGATCACCGGAAGAAGCCTGTCCTCCGTACTGGTGATGATATACTTGAAATGGTCAACGATTTACAAGTAATCTTTGGAAAGGGTCCTGGCAGACAATCTGTTCCGAATGATGCTGACGGACACGCACCCATGTGGAAGAAGAAATCTATATTTTGGGACCTACCCTATTGGAAAGACCTAGAGGTCCGCTCTGCAATCGACATGATGCACGTGACGAAGAATCTTTGCGTGAACCTGCTAGGCTTCTTGGGCATGTATGGGAAGACAAAAGATACACCGGAGGCATGGGAGGACCAGCAACATATGAACGAAAAAGACGGCATGCATCCAAAGCAGTATCAAGGTCCTGCCAGCTACGCTCTTACCAAAGAAGAAAAATAAATCTTTTTTGAATGTCTGCTCAGTATCAAGGTCCCGTCTGGCTTCTCGTCGAATATAAAGGGAATAATAAATATGCCAGAGAAAAAAATTCCAGAACCTAAAATCTCATGACTGCCACGTGATTATGACGCAGCTGCTTCCGGTTGAATTGAGGGGGCTTCTACCAGAAAATGTTCGAAATTAGCCATTATGAAGCTATGTGCATTCCTCAATGCAATTTCTCAGAACGTAATCGATCCAGAAATCCTACCAAGGTTACAGAATGATTTGGTCCAATGTCTTGTCAGTTTCGAGTTGGTGTTCCCACCATCCTTCTTCAATATTATGACGCACATCCTAGTTCACCTAGTCGACGAGATTGCCAGTCTGGGTCCTGTATTTCTACACAATATGTTCCCCTTTGAGAGGTTCATGGGAGTCTTAAAGAAATATGTTCGTAAGCGTGCTAGGCCAGAAGGAAGGATCTCCAAGGGCCATGGAATAGAGGAGGTCATTGCGTTTTGTGTTGACTTTATTCCTGACCTTAAGCCGATTGGTGTTCCTCAATCGCGGCATGAGGGGAGACTGAGTGAAAAAGGCACGCCAGGAGCGGATTCAATAATATGTAGGGACGGGCATTCTTGGGCGCAAGCACACTACACAGTTCTACAGAATTCTATCATGGTGGCCCCGTATATCAATGAACACAAGAATATTCTATGCTCCAAACACTCGGAGAAGTCTGACAACTGGATTACACGTCAACACATCGGGACTTTCGGTGGTTGGTTGCAAACACATCTCATGCATAACAACATTGTTGGAGATGAGCTGTACTTGTTGGCCAGGACACCATCTTCGACTGTATTGACTTACCAAGGGTACGAGATAAATGGGAATACATTTTACACGATCGCCCAAGATCAAAAGAGCACCAACCAAAACAGTGGTGTCCGCTTTGATGGAGCAAACAACAATAGGGCAAAGGACACATATTATGGTTACATATAGGAGATATGGGAACTTGACTATGGACGTGAATTTAAGGTCCGTTTGTTTCCATGCAAATGGGTCAATCTTACAGGAGGCGGGGTACAGGTAGACCCGTAGTACGGAATGACAACAGTGGATCTCAACAATCTTGGGTACACAGACGAACCATTCATCCTAGCCAATGATGTGGCGCAGGTTTTCTATGTGAAGGACATGTCTACCAAACCGAGAAAAAGAAAATATAAGGAAGCGAATACATCATACGATGAGCCAAAGCGCTACATAGTTCTTTCAGGAAAAAGAACCATCGTGGGAGTGGAGGACAAGACAAACATGTCAGAAGATTATGAAAAGTTTCATGAAATTTGTCCCTTCACAGTGAAGACTGACCCAAGCATCCTGTTAAATGATGAAGATTATCCATGGTTACGGCGCAATAAGAAAGGGACACACGCGAAGAAAAAGTGAAGACTTTCTCTCTAGTGAAGACAACATATCAGATGGTACGGTTCTGGGTTGAAAGCCATAGTTATGCTCCACAACTATTCTGATGATGGCTTTGATCTAGAATATCACTGCAGTTACATGTCAAAAAATGAAATCCCTTTGTAATAGATGAGTTTTCGTCCGAAACCTTGATACTTCGAAAGAGATTGTCCCGTTTGTACACCAAGTGCATCCAGTTTTTGCTGTAACCCTCTCAACTTTTTAGCACATGCTATGTGGGTGAAATTATGATACCATGCCAAGTTTCAACCTTTTCAGAGTGCATATTTGTAGTGCTTTTCAATTTTAGGGTCATTTAGCTCAAAAAAATCATTAAATGCATGAAAAATAGCAAATGAAGTCAGAAAAGGGTTGAAAATTGATGATGTGGCTTTGAATGGTGTATATTGAACGCACAAAAAGTCTGGAGTTAAAATAAGTTAAAAAAAATAAAATCCCTTTGTAATAGATGAGTGGGTGAAATGATGATACCATGCCAAGTTTCAACCTTTTCGGAGTTCATTTGTAGTGCTTTTCAATTTCAGGGTCATTTAGCTCAAAAAATCGTTAAATGCATGAAAAATAGCAAATGAAGTCAGAAAAGGGTTGAAAGTTGATGATGTGGCTTTGAATGGTGTATATTGAACGCACAAAAAGTTTGGAGTTAAAATAAGTAAAAAAAATGAAATCCCTTTGTAATAGATGAGTTTTCGTCTGAAACCCTGATACTTCGAAAGAGATTGTCCAGTTTGTACACGAAGTGCATCCAGTTTTTGCCGTAACCCTCTCAACCTTTTAGCATGTGCTATGTGGGTGAAATTATGATACCATGCCAAGTTTCAACCTTTTCAGAGTTCATTTGTAGTGCTTTTCAATTTCAAGGTCATTTAGCTCAAAAAATCATTAAATGCATGAAAAATAGCAAATGAAGTCAGAAAAGGGTTGAAAATTGATGATGTGCCTTTGAATGGTGCATATTAGGTTAACCGAAAAGAAAAATACTAAACTAATAACTTAACAGAAAAGAAAAATACTAAACTAATAACTTAACAGAAAAGAAAAATATAACATTATTAGGTTAACATAAAATACTAAACTAAAACCTAACTTTAGTCCCGGTTGGTGGCACCAACCGGGACTAAAGGCCTACCGCACATTTTCACACCTGTATTTAGTCCCACCTCGCCAAGTGACGAGCTAGTCGACCACCTTAAATATCCGGGTCGTCTAGAAGGGATAAGCTTCTGACATCATTGCATCCTTTGTTAAGGATATGGACTCTTACTACGAATCTTCTAGAAGATTTGTAGTAAGGGTCTATCTCCTTCACATAGAGCATTGGTGTCGGCTTTTTTGAATCACTATGTATCTATGCATCAAAATAAATTAGGTTAAAAAAGTATTAGGTTAAACTAATAACTTAACACAAAATAAAATATAACATTATTAGGTTAACAAAAAGTATTTTATAATATTCTTCAATAGCAAAAAGAATCAACTAAAAAGCTTTTATAAAACTCTAGTTATGATCAAAATAATATTAACTTAAAATTATGTAAAATTTATCCAACTAAAATTTTCATAAAGTATTTTTTGTTAAAAACTTTAATAGCAAAAAGAATTAAATGAAAACTAGGCATGTATGCATCTGTTTAAAAGAAAACTTTAGAATTAAAGCCAAAAAATTGAAGAAGGTCAAAAAATTTACATAACATATGCAAAAAATAAAAAAATGCCCGCCTACTAGCAGGAGAATTCACACACCACGGCCTGCATACGACTAGAAACCCAACTATATATGGGCCAAGATGCAGGCCCGTGGGGCACGTATATCTGATGTTAGTAGGCCCCACAGGGCAGAGAGAATTAGGCAATGTACTGCCTGCTTTAGAGAGGAGCTTGGGAGGTGTAACTCAGGCGGGCTTATAAACAGGTGCAAGCGCCTCTCGCTTGGCGAGGTGGGACTAAACTCCCACCACCCCACGGCTGTGCCAGGATCAACCCTTTAGTCCCGGTTGGTGGCTCCAACCGGGACTAAAGGCCCCCCTTTAGTCCCGTTCTGAGCCACCAACCGGGACTAAAGGGCTGGGTTTCGCGCCCTTTGGGATGGTGAAATTCACCTTTAGTCCCAGTTGGTGGCTCGGACCGAGACTAAAGGGTGGGGTATATAAGCAGGACTTAGGAAAATTTCCAAAAGCCATCTGCAGTTTCCTCCAACGGCGGCAAAGCCCACCTCGACGCCGCCAGGCTGCCGGACTTCGCCGTCGCCTCCCCGAGCCCGCTCCTCGTCGCCGCCCCCGACGCCGTCCCTGAGCCCTGCCCAGATGCCGTCCCCGGGCCCGCTCGCTCCTCGTCGCCGGCCGGACCTCCCCGAGCATCGCCGCGCCCCCGAGAGCCGTCCGTCCTCATCGCTGGTCGGACCTCCTCACCGGCCCTCTTCCCTGATCACGCTGCCGTGTGCTGCTACTAGTCCCTCAACGAGCCTTCGTGTGCTCCTCGGTGAGCACTCTTTCCCCCTCTGTTTCTGTCAAGTTTCTGTTAAATTTTTGGCTTAGGGAGAACAAGTTTCTGTAGAAGTAATATGACAAATTTTAGTAATGTCAAGTTGTGGCGAAGTTATGAAATTTAGTAATGTTGTGGCAAGCTTTTGACCTTATATGACAAAGTTGTGCCAAACTTTAGTAATGTTATGGCAAACTTTAGTAATGCCATGGTAGAATGTTGTGGCCAAACTTTTCAAATGAACAATATGGATTTTTGCATAAAAGTGATCTATAGACATCAGAGGGTCTCACAGTATTTTGTGGCATTTTAGTTCTGAATTTTTTGACAGTGCACATCAAGTGTATGATGAAATTCCAAAGGGCTCTAGGAATTCTAGGAATTTTTGAGAATTTTTGTGGTGAGGTGTTGATGCACGAAAGAGAGTGTGGCAAAGTTTCAGAATTTTTGGAGCAATTTAAATTGGGCTTTGACCATGGAGTTTGAATCTGGTCCAAATTTGAACTGAATGAAATTTGAAAAAATTGAACTATGGAACCAAATGTTTTTGGTGGAATGGGTTGTGGGTACTATCAAATAGATGGAGTAATTTTTGTGGGTGCAAAAGAATTGGGGAGAATATAGCTCTTTTGCAAATCAAAGAACAAATTTTTTGCATTAGAGTTCATTTTGTCTTTTTTGAATGATTTAATGCAAGCATCTTTTGGGCAATATTTGAACATGAAGTAGGAGCATTTTGATGTCATCTTGCTGGTAGATTTTAGTTCATGCCATGTTAGGACATGTAGTGAGTGCTACAAGCTTGTAAACTTGCTATCTATTCATTTCTGCCATGCCATGCTATTTTTCTCCAAGTCTGAAACTGGCAGTGTTAATACTTTACATTTTGCCTTGAGGTTTGCAACAAATCTGTGCATCTTTGGATCATGATCAATAAGGGTGTTTTGTTGAGGGTAATTAGTACATGCTTGTCGTGCTCTTTGTTGCCATGAAAAACTACTGTAGCATATATTTTACTTGCCTCAAAGGTTGCATCATGAATCTGTTTTCTGCCACTATGCAAATATCACTAAGTCTGAAAATGCCTTAAGGACTACCATTCAGGTGACTACCCTACAAAGGCTGGAGCTTGACTACCCTACAGGTGAAGGGGAGAATCATCTGGAAAATGCCTTAAGGACTACCATTCTATGGAGAAAGGAAAACATCATGCTTCCAAACTGGACGCCGCCTCAGCAGACGCAGCTGGAGGAGGCCCCTCAGCAGACTCCTCACAGTCCAGCTCTATCTCCGCTGCCTCAGCCGTCTCCGCCGCATCAGCTGTCTTTGCCGCGTCAGCGGACTCCGGTGGAGGAGGGCCCTCAGCAGAATCCTCCTCCGCCTTAGCTGTCTCCGCTGCGTCAGCGGACTCTGCCTCCTTCACCGTGTCAGCGGACTCCGCCTCCTCCGCCGCGTCAGCTGACTCTGCCGTCTCAGCAACGGCGGAAGAGAGCCGTCGCTGCTTCGGCGGCTAGCAGTACAACAACGAAGAAATGCAGAGCAGGTACAAGCGTCAAGAAGGATCCTGCCAAGTTACCATACGACATGACTGTCGAGGAAAATAATGACATCGTGGTTGCCGATGTGAAACGCCAGCTTGCACCGAAACGTCCACCTCCAAAGGAGAAAATAGATCTGGTAAAAGCGAAGCGCTGTCTGGATGCCCTTACGCGACCATACTGCCTCCGCCGCTATCACACTCTGACCGCTGTATTGAAAAGACATTTGATCAAGTGAAGCGGTCGAGAAGTAGCAGTGGTGCAAAAAGTGGGAAAACAATTCCCCAACTCGTCGAACAAGAAAAGCAATCGTGCCCCCCGCTCAAGGTGTTTATCGATATCGCTAATGATCCGGGGGTAGCGGCCGGTGGTCTTGGTCTCACTCTTGGTGATTACTTAGGCGATGATGTACAGTTCGAAATGGCTGAGGTAGTAACCTTCAGATACATGCACGGGAAGCCTCTCGTCAAACCTGAGCAGCTCCCGCATCTATCAACGATGATGCGAAAATTCCATGACTGGTACTTGAAAACCTGCAAGGATGGGACCGACAGTATCTTGGTGGGAATTAAAGATGAGCACTACTTCAATGGAGTCGAGGCGTTGTACATTGAATTTGAAGAATTATTTCAGTTATACAATCAAGATGCCCTCGACAAAACGCTCGTTAGTTGCTATTGTCTGTAAGTATTATTTCTGTAATTAAGTCTCTAGCTCAGCTCATTCATTGCATGCATAATTATGCTCACTATATTATGCTGATTGAAGATCCTCGAATGCAAAAGAGGACAAATATATGACATTGGTTTCATTAACCCAAATACCGTAAATGAATATACTGTACAAAAGAACCCCGACGAAACTTAGAAAAACTTGCTAAACGCGTTACTTCGACAATAAAACAGAAGGGAAATACTCTTTCCTTACAACTTCAAGTGAGTGTTACTGTCTTGTGCATATTCCGTTTCGCTTACTCGAGGTTAAGTGTAATTGATGAGTTATGCGTGCGCAGGTTCCACTTTATTCTGCAAGCCATTCAACTTAACGCGGGACTAGTAATTGTCTTGGACTCGAGACGTAAATAGCCTAAGGAGTGGGCGGACATGAGTGAAATGCTGCATAAGTAAGTTCAATTAATCATTATCGTCGCACTATATCGGCAATTTTCGTTCATTTCTTGATATCAAGTAATCATTTTCTTTGCCGGGCAGGGTTTGGAAAAAGTTCACCAGCAAGGTTAGGGGTGAATGGAAAAAGGAGCTGCGATTTTCACACCCCAAAGTAAGTAGTACTAGCTAGTTCCGCGCATCTCTCATTGATTCTAGTTTGAATACCATTATGATGCTTGATTATCATTTTGATTGAACTCTATTATCATAAAGTGCTTGTGGCAGGACCCGGGAATAATTTATGTGGATACTACGTTTGCGAGTTCATTCGCCTCTCGACCTCTGAGCGGGCATATCTTCAAAACAATTTGAAGTACGTAAACAATATTCACAATTTTATTTTATTACCATCAATTGTGTTGAGTTTCATTCATATATATATATATATTGAGCCCCTTCTTTAATTTAGATCTGGCGGAAGCGGGATGAACTCCTACCAACTGATCGCATACAAGGAATGCAAGAGGAATTGGCGAGATTCTTTGTTGAGCACGTGATAACCCACAAGTATAGGGGATCGTAATAGTTTTCGAGGGTACAGTATTCAACCCAATTTTATTGATTCGACACAAGGGGAGCTAAAGAATATTCATGAGTATTAGCAGTTGAGTTGTCAATTCAACCACACCTGAAAGACTTAATATCTGCAGCAAAGTATTTAGTAGCAAAGTAGTATGATAGTAACGGTAATAGTGGCAATAGTAATAGTAGCAGTTTTGTAGTGATTGTAACAGCAACAACGACAAAAGTAACTTAGCAAAGATCAATATGTGAAAAGCTCGTAGGCATTGGATCAGCGATGGATAATTGTGTTGGATAATATTCATCATGTAGCAGTCATAACCTAAAGCGACAAAGAACTAGCTCCAATTCATCTATATAATGTAGGCATGTATTCCGTATATAGTCATACGTGCTTATGGAAAAGAACTTGCATGACATCTTTTGTCATACCCTCCCGTAGCAGCGGGGTCCATAAGGATACTAAGGGATATTAAGGCCTCCTTTTAATAGAGAACCGGAACAAAGCATTATCACTTAGTGAATACATGAACTCCTCAAACTACGGTAATCACCGGAAAGAATCCCAATTATTGTCACCATTGGGTATGCGGATCATAACACGTAATAGGTGTCTACAACTTGCAAGATAGGATCAAGAACATAAATATATTCATGAAAACATAATAGATTCAGATCTGAAATCATGGCACTCGGGCCCTAGTGACAAGCATTAAACATAGCAAAGTCATAGCAACATCAATCTCAGAACATAGTGGATACTAGGGATCAAACCCTAACAAAACTAACTCGATTACATGATAAATCTCATCCAACCCATCACCGTCTAGCAAGCCTACGAAGGAATTACTCACTCCCGGCGGTGAGCATCATGAAATTGGTGATGGAGGAAGGTTGATGATGATGATGATGGCGATAGATTCCACCCTCCGGGGCCCCGAACGGACTCTAGATCAGCCCTCCCGATGAAGAACATAAGGTGGCGGCGGCTCCGTATCCTAAAACACGATGAATCATTCTTTCTGATTTTTTCCTCCCCGAATAGGTATATATACCGTTGGAATTAGGGTCAGAGACGGTCCAGGGGGCCCACAAGCCTGGGAGGCACGCCCTGGGGGGTAGGCGCGCCCCCAAGGCTTGTGGCCTCTAGGTGGCCCCCTCTAGTATCTTTTTACGCCAGTATTTTTTATATATTCCACAAAAATTCTCCGTAAATTTTTAGGTCAATCCGAGAACTTTGATTTCTGCATAAAAATAACACCATGGCAATTCTGCTGAAAACAGTGTCAGTCCGGGTTAGTTCCATTCAAATCATGCAAATTAGAGTCCAAAACAAGGGCAAAAGAGTTTGGAAAAGTAGATACGATGGAGACGTATCAACTCCCCCAAGCTTAACCCATTGCTTGTCCTCAAGCAATTCAGTTGACAAACTGAAAGTAACAAAGAAAAACTTTTACAAACTCTGTTTGATCTTGTTGTTGCAAATATGTCTAGCCAATATTCAGGTTTTCAGCAAAGATTATGAACTAACCATATTCACAATAACACTTAGGTCTCACATTTACTCATATCAATGGTATAATCAACTAGCGAGCAATAATAAGATATCTCGGATGACAACACTTTTTCAAAACAATCATGATATAATATGACATAATGGTATCTCGCTAGCCCTTTCTGAGACCGCAAAACATAAATGCAGAGCACCCCTGAAGATCAAGGACTGACTGGACATTGTAATTCATGGCAAAAGAGATCCAGTCACACTCATACTCAATACTGAATAAAAACAAGGCATATAAATGACAGTGGTGCTCTCCAGCTGGTGCTTTTTATAAGAAGATGATGACTCAACAATAAAACTAAATAGATAGGCCCTTCATAGAGGGAAGCAGGGATTTGCAGAGGTGCCAGAGCTCGAAGCTTTTAAAATAGAGATGAATATAATTTTGAGCGGTATGCTTTCATTGTCAACATAACAACCAAGAGATCTCACTATCTTCCATGCTAGACACATTATCGGCGGTTCCCAAGCAAAATGGTAAAGTTTTACTCCCCCTTCACCAACAAACACACTCCACGGCTAGCCGAATCCATGGGTACCGTCCATACCAACAACAGTCCTGGGGGAGTTTTGTTTCATTATTATATTTTGATTTGATTTTGATCATGGAACTGGGCATCCCGATTACCAGCCACTTTCTCGTGAATGAAAAGTGAATAAACACTCATCGTGAGAACAACCCACCTAGCATGGAAGATACTGACAGCCCATAGTCGCTACATGAGCGATTCGGGCATACAAAACAGATTATTATTTGAAGGTTTAGAGTTTGGCACATGCAAATTTACTTGGAACGGCAGGTAAATACCGCATATAGTGTAGGGGAACATAGCAGAAAACAAAAAAAATCAACCTATGCACCAGCCCAGGACCACTATGGAGACTGCATACAAGGTTTGATCTATTTCGTTACCGACTCGTAGCGCAGCAGAAGTAGAGTCGATGACGATCGGCGGTGCAGATCCCCGCATCTAGGATTTACAACCTCCCAATCGCGAGGATGTATACCCTCATCTGCCCCTCGGACAGTCCCTCGGATGGTGTCGCGGACAGCCCTTCGGGAGGACCTTCGAAACTCGGACAGCCCTTCGGCTCTACGAAACTCTTTTCGTGGGAGGGAGAGAGAAGCCAGATAACATCATGGCATGTGTATGAGAGCAAGGGATGAGGTTTGGGCAGCCCCTCACCTCCTATTTATAGGAAAACCAAGGGGTAGAGTTGCCATTCCAAAAACCCAAAAATGCCCCCACTTTATGTCATACACAAGGGGCATAAGAGGGAAAATGGATGCCATGTGGAGCTCCATGGAGCTCCACCAATCTTGGCCGGCCACACCCTTGGGGGCCCCCCATGAGGGGCTTCCTTGGCCCCCAAGCCCTTCTAGAAGCCTTTTGGAAAATATCCCAAAAGGTGGTTTTCCAAAAATATCCCAAAAAGCACTTTCACTATTCATGACGACATTTTTCAGCATCCGTTCGAACTGAAAATATTTATGTGGGCTTAGAACATTTCTAATACCCACTAAAATAATTTTCAACGTGTTCCAAAACAATTTCGGATTAGTGATTTTCATCTGCGAAAAGCATCTGAAGTGGTTCCGGCAGCTCCGGAACATTTCCGGTTTTTATCCTGGAAAATTCCCAGAAGTTTCCAGAATGATTCTGGCACCCTCCAAGAATTATCAGGCATGTGCCGAAACCAATTTGACTCTATGGTATCCTCTGAAACAACTTTTCAGTCTCACTGGAACTCATCCGGTGACCTCTCTCTTCGGAACTTTTTCGCTGTCTCCGAAACCTTTTTCAGGAGACTTTCTCTCAGACTCCCTGTCTAGTATTCAGCAGATAGATGACCCTTAAGTGTGTGACCCTATAGGTTCGGTGAAGTATAGACATGACCCGGAACCCCTTCCGATCAATGATCAACATCGGAGCCGTGGACACCCATATTGACCCCTATGCCCACACGAATGAATATTCGAGTGAACCTCCAGTTGCCATGTGCTATTCCTGTTGCTTCGCGATATGTTACAAATACCCGAGGTGAGACATGTTGGCATCCCCCTGGATCAAAAACTTGTCCACTATGCCAGCTTTCTCGTTACCGGTATTGTTCTCTTTTCTCGTTACCGTGTTCCAGCATCCCTGTGATCAAATCACCCTGTGTCTGGCCAGACGATGATGGATACCGTAACATCGAGAGGGCCCAGAGATATCTCTCCATCGTCGGAGGAGCAAATCCCAATCTTGAGCTATCAAGTTACTTGACATACTTTTCCATGAACCCGTAAGCCACCGTAATAGCCACCCATTTACGGATGACGTTTAACAAACCCCAAAGTTCATGAAGAAAGCATGAAGAAACTCGATACTCTCATAGTCTAAGGAATCATGCAAATGTTAACCATCTCTGCGTTATTAACCATTAACTTGTGACGAATGAATCTCATAGCATAACATCAATTCGGGTCGATTCAACACAAATGTTCTTCTAACATTGTGCCCTCAAAATTGCTGGCATAGATATGCCCATGATCAGGAAAACAGATACATCATGCAACATTTGAGCTAGTCTTAGAGGCCAGACTAGGAATACATTTTACCGTTTATTATCCCACACGTGCATATGAGTCTTCCTCCGAGCCTCGTGGTTATTGTAGACTCGAGAACCATAACAGTTATAGCATGGAACAAAAACATGATTATGAACAGGGAGATAATCAATAACATTTATTATTGCCTCTAGGGCATATCTCCTACAGACTCCCACTTGCATTAGAGTCAATAATCTAGTTCGTGCTAATGCACTTTACACCTGTGGCACACCGGTGTAAATATGCTTCGCTTGTGGTATAGCCTGATGTCCAACGGATTTGACGACTTCAGCTCTGTGTGTATCTTTGCATATCCTCGCGTTTTCACGCTTTCACAAAATTCATATTTTGTGTGGACTTGGCTTTGCATATGTGTGAATCATTGGTCAAAACCTGATTCCTCAGACTGAGCTATGGAGCAACTATCTACAATAGTGTCCCATTGACCAAAGCCATCTTGGAACCATACTAAGTTCATGAATGAACTATATGATTCAACAACTTCTTTGTCGCTTCTAAAGCGTCAACATACTTAGCCTTTGTTATAGAATTCGCCACAGTATCCTGTTTGGAACAATTTCCAACTACCGTGACACCATTTTGTGTATTACACAAAACCCTTAACTTAAATCGAAAATCGCATGGAGCATTGATGAAGACTGTATCGATGTAATTACTTACAACGAGCACTTCGTAATCTCTGCTTGCGAGAAAACATGTCATCAGTACTACTTTAGTACTCAATGACATTTTTCACTGTTGTCCCATAATTAGTACTTTGATCACTTTGGTATCTATACTCGCAACAACTTTGGAGTATTGGACATATCTGGTTGTTTTTACATACCATGGAATACATGATTAATCCAAACACAAGAGTGTGTGGAATCTCCATCATGTATTTTACTCATCAGTGTTTTGGGACACCGAGTCTTGCAAAAACTCTTTCCATGTGACTTCGGCAAGAATCACTCCTTGGCGTTTTAAATGCTAAAAAGTTTTAGCATCTTGTCAATATGTATCTTTGCTCAGCCCCATTAGGTAAATCTATCCCCATAGATCATCATGCCTAATATTAAGGCTATTTAGCCCAAGCATTTCATCGAAAAACTATTTTCAAATGAAGTCCTAATTCGTGTCAAGAAATTTATTTCCAATTAACAATGTGTCAAGCACACAACGTTTTTAGAAATATTATTATGCTCCCACTTACTTTCTTGAATCACAAGCATCTTCGTTACCCATTGATGAAGTCAAACCCCTTTGACCATTTCATCAAAACATGAAGATTCCAACTCCATTTTGCTCTCTTCTGTCCATCGCTGGAACTCTGAAGTTTGCACACTCACTAGCATCCTCTGGATTGACAAAATACCTTGGATTGTAACACATGCAAGTCCTTGGTTTCATTTCCATCAGATGGAAATCCTATTGTCTTCCATGTTTCATATCTCATGATTTGAAATATGTATTAATTGCTAATTCAACCCGAACTGACTTTAAGCATCGCTACGGTGAAACAACCTCATCGTAGTCAACTCCTTGAACTTGTTATTGCAACAAGTCAAGCTTTATGGATAAAACATTTTTATCCGTATCAGTTTTTAGTTCCATAAATATTCGTTAGACTCTAAGTCTTCCGAAAGGTGTATCAAGATTTTAATCTTGAATCACTTATATGGAAACTATCTCGGATTGTATTGGCATTTAGCCAATTCCGGAGTCAGGGCCCATCAACACTTCCTTGTGTATCGTAGGTATACGGTTGTCTAACAACAATATCTCGTATGCGCACCTGAGAGGTTTGCATGATTTTTTCCTACGTGGTTCAGCTGCAAGTTCGACCGAAGTCCATACATTTTATTGTAGAGACTTCTGTATCAGTCGCAGTAGGAAACTCCGGAATCACTTCCAAGGTTCCTTTCCTTTGATCGGATGACGAAGATACTGGTTATCTCGTCGAGTTGCACTGTCCTCCCACTCACCTTTTGTAAGAACTATTCTCTTTAAAAGCATACCGTTTTGTGGCAAAACCCTTTGCCTCGGTATAGTGGTGGGGGAATACCCAATGACTTGGGATAACCTACAAAGTAGCACTTGTCTGATTTGGAATAGGTTTGTAACCTTTTACACAAGCCCCATATTCCAAATGTTAAGAAAAGATATAACATGGTTGGGCGTACCATACCATGGCGTCATTTCAATAGACCCGATGGAGCTCTTTTCAGTGTAAAAGCTGTAGTCTCTAAAGCATCACTTTAAAAGGGATAATGGCAAATTTATTTATGTCATCTTTGATCTTACCATGTCATGAATGGTTCGATTACATCTTCACGGACTTTCCACTTGCAGTGGTGTTCCTGGAGGTGCAAGTTATGAAACCCCTTTCACAACTCATCAGACATTCGCTAAACTTGTAACTCAAATATTCCTTTCTGCAATCGAATTGTAGAAACATAATTTTCTTGTTACAATAACTTCTACTTCATTTATGAAAACCTTTCGAATGATTTCAAAAGATCCAGACTTACGTCTCATCAAGTAAATATCCATATATCTACTTAAGTCATTTCTGATGATAGATAAATCCACTACAAACAACATTTATCGGACTACACACATCAAATGTATGATCACCAATAAGTTTGTTGTTCGTTCCTTATGGCCTGTGAACGGTATTTCAGTCACTTCATTCTTTCTGCCTTTATGCTTCTAACAGTTTAACTTTCAGTATTTCTCCTACTCTCAGAAGAAGCACCCAACTTAAGAGTGGCGTTAGCCCCGGACTTCCTAGGCGTGAAAGTTTCACAAACACCCTTCGGACACTTCCTTTTTCTTTAAGTTGTTGTTTTATTCACCTTCATATCATATGACAGGCGTTCTTCTGGATTCCTCTCCTAACAGTCAAATGCATAGTAAACACTTTTACTAATAGTTTGCAAACAAACATTGCTTTGTTTGTAGCTGAAAAATGATTTTCAGTTCCATGAATATCAAATAACTATCCCAAACTTTCGAAGTTTGGGTCTCATGGAAGCAAACATATTTCATTTGACCGTAATGGAATTCTAGCTTTTGGATCGAAGGACGAGAGTCACATCATCCATAGCATTTGCGGGAGGATACCGAAAGCATGCGATATGACAAAGTCCTTCTCGGCACTCTTGAGGACAATCCTCACATTACGTTACCAACCGTAAAGTTTTAACCAGATATTTAACAGCTATTCAATTTTAACAGGGAAGGTGGAAACGCGAGCCATTATTCTACAACCATTTTGCAAATCACACTTAGACAGTTTCAAAATTAATTGCACTGAGATTTAAACAAGTTAATTCTACAGTGCGCTCTCACTCAAATCAATATCTCCCATAATTGAGTGTGAGTGATTCAAGACCCGCATTTCCATTCAACGCCACGGTTCGAGATGAACTCAAATGGCGCGAACTTCAATCGGTAGGCAAACTTGCCGATCACATCTCTATGTGATTCTTGTTCATCTTTCGATGCATGTGTTCCGAGCTCAGGACTGTCCTGCCTGAACGTCAAGACAACCAAGTGATCTCGCTGCGAGGTCTCAACTCACCCGCCTCACACTTGTCTAATCGTTCGCACCCATGGAGATCATGTGATGCCCCGAAGAGATAGGTGCCGTGACGGTGCTACACTTGGGAGAACACTAACTACTTGATGTTTTAAGTGAGAGATCACCCTAATAAAAAGTGACTACCGCGCAATCAAAAAGGGTGCATCATAAGGGATAAACATCTCAGGCAATTCATAATAGCATGATATGGTATAGCCCTTTCTGACGGAGAAGTCTTTCATTTCTTCGTCTTCGGCATTCGCGTCGGTGTTCACCTTCGCGAAGATTGCCACCATGTTGTCAATGCACCAGATAATATTGCTATCTCTATAGCTAATAAAATAAGTGCATTACTTAAGGTTGACACGCAGGTCATTAAAGTGACAATCATATGGCTCCAGCCATCATGCCGAATCATGACACGCAGGTCATGTTAATCAATTTACATTATATAGTCATCTCATACATAATCAAATTATTATGAGCACTGCTATACCACATCACATGCACATGCAAACCCTCCTGCAAAACCAAGTTAGACGCCTCTAATCGGTTCATGCAAAAACTTGTTTTACGTGGCTTCTAAGGTTTCGAAACAAACCAAAGCTACCAACGTCCATCATCAAGCATGATTTTCCAAGTCGCTAGATTAACATTGCGGGGTGTATGAAACACGAGATAATAAAATCTCGAGCCCCATACTGAACTTCGTCATGCGCATGACCCCCGTGCAGATCATATCTGCATTGCCCTTTCGTCTGCGAAATTTCATCTTTCTTTTTAACTACGGTGGAATTCAATGAACTGTTAGCACTTCGTTGATCAATCAGGATCGCGGATTGCCAGAACATTGAAACTCCACCATGCTGTTATCAAGATCAGAAATATGCAAATTCCAGGGAAGCAACAAGAATATCGGGTAACAGATTTCATCTGCTACCCGCACAAATAATTTTCAGTAATAGAACTTATCTACTACCTAATTATATTGTGCAACACCCATACATCTCTATGTATTCTAGATCGCAACCTGCATCTACGCATAGCACGGCTCATGATGCCACTGTAGGGGAACGTAGCAGAAAACCAAAAATTTCGACCTACGCACCAGCCCAGGACCACTATGGAGACTGCATACAAGGTTTGATCTATTTCGTTACCGACTCGTAGCGCAGCGGAAGTAGAGTCGATGACGATCGGCGGTGTAGATCCCCGCAGCTAGGATTTACAACCTCCCAACCGTGAGGATGTATACCCTCATCTGCCCCTCGGACAGCCCTCCGGGAGGCGGTCGGACAGTCCCCCGGACGGTGTCGCGGACAGCCCTTCGGGAGGACCTTCAAAACTCGGACGTTCACTCGGACAGCCCTTCAGCTCTACGAAACTCTTTTCGTGGGAGGGAGAGAGAAGCCAGATAACATCATGGCATGTGTATGAGAGCAAGGGATGAGGTTAGGGCAGCCCCCTCACCTCCTATTTATAGGAAAACCAAGGGGTAGAGTTGCCATTCCAAAAACCCAAAAATGCCCCCACTTTATGTCATACACAAGGGGCATAAGAGGGAAAATGGATGCCATGTGGAGCTCCATGGAGCTCCACCCATCTTGGCCGGCCACACCCTTGGGGGCCCCCCATGAGGGGCTTCCTTGGCCCCCAAGCCCTTCTAGAAGCCTTTTAGAAAATATCCCAAAAGGTGGTTTTCCAAAAATATCCCAAAAAGCACTTTCACTATTCATGACGACATTTTTCAGCGTCCGTTCGAACTGAAAATATTTATGTGGGCTTAGAACATTTCCAGTACCCACTAAAATAATTTTCAACTCATTCCAAAACAATTCCGGATTAGTGATTTTCATCTGCGAAAAGCATCTGAAGTGGTTCCGGCAGCTCCGGAACATTTCTGGTTTTTATCCCGGAAAATTTCCAGAAGTTTCCAGAATGATTCTGGCACCCTCCAAGAATTACCAGGCATGTGCCGAAACCAATTTGACTTTATGGTATCCTCTGAAACAACTTTTCAGTCTCACCGGAACTCATCCGGTGACCTCTCTCTTCGGAACTTTTCCGCTGTCTCCGAAAACTTTTTTCGTAGACTTTCTCTCAGACTCCCTGTCTATGATTTAGCAGATAGATGACCCTTAAGCCTGTGACCCTATAGGTTCGGTGAAGTTTAGACATGACCCAGGACCCCTTCCGATCAATGATCAACATCGGAGCCGTGGACACCCATATTGACCCCTATACCCACACGAATGAATATTCGAGTGAAACTCCAGTTGCCGTGTGCTATTCCTGTTGCTTCGCGATATGTTACAAATACCCGAGGTGAGACATGTTGGCATCCCCGTGGATCAACAACTTGTCCACTATGCCAGTTATCTCGTTACCGGTATTGTTCTCTTTTCTTGTTACCGTGTTCCGACATCCCTGTGATCAAATCACCCTATGTCTGGCCAGACGATGATGGATACCGTAACACCGAGAGGGCCCAGAGATATCTCTCCATTGTCGGAGGAGCAAATCCCAATCTTGAGCTATCAAGTTACTTGACATACTTTTCCATGAACCAGTAAGCCTCCGTAATAGCCACCCATTTACGGATGACGTTTAACAAACCCCAAAGTTCATGAAGCAAGCATGAAGAAACTCGATACTCTCATGGTCTAAGGAATCATGCAAACGTTAACCATCTCTTTGTTATTAACCATTAACTTGTGATGAATGAATCTCATAGCATAACATCAATTCGGGTCGATTCAACACAAATGTTCTTCTAACATTGTGCCCTCAAAATTGCTAGCATAGACATGCCCATGATCAAGAAAACAGAACCATCTTGCAACACTTGAGTTAGTCTTAGAGGCCAGACTAGGAATAGATTTTACCGTTTATTATCCCACACGTGCATATGACTCTTCCTCCGAGCTTCGTGGTTATTGTAGACTCGAGAACCATAGCAGTTATAGCATGGAACATAAACATAATTATGAACAGGGAGATAATCAATAACATTTATTATTGCCTCTAGGGCATATCTCCTACATATAGGTAGGTATGGTGGACTCATATGGAACAACTTTGGGTTTAAGAAAGTGGATGCACAAGCAATATTCCCGCTTAGTACAAGTGAATGCTAGCAAAAAGCTTGAGGAGCGACCAACTAGAGAGGGACAACGGTCATAAACATGCATTGAGATTAATCAACATTGGGTACAAGCATGAGTAGGATATAAATCACCATGAACATAAATATCGTGGAGGCTATGTTGTTTTTGATTCAACTACATGCGTGAACATGCGCCAAGTCAAGCCACTTGAATCATTCAAAGGAGGATACCATCCTATCATACAACATCATAACCATTTTAAATGCATGTTGGCACACAAGACAAACCATAATCCACTCCTAGCTAATTAAGCATGGCATGAGTAACTATAATCTCTAATTGTCATTGCAAACATGTTTCATTCATAATAGGCTGAATCAGGAACGATGAGCTAATCATATTTACAAAAACAAAATAGGTCGAGTTCATACCAGCTTTTCCTCATCTCAATCATTTCATCACATATCGTCATTATTGCCTTTCACTTGCACTACCAAACGATGTGAATAATAATAATAGTGCACGTGCATTGGACTAAGCCGGAATCTGCAAACATTTGTTCACAGGAGAAGACAAGGTAATGTGGGCTCTTTGTTAGATCAACAATAATGCATATGAGAGCCACTCAACATTTTCATCGTGGTCTTCTCCTTACAACCCAAAGAAAAGAAAAGAATTTCAAAGAAACACACTGAAATATTTTTGGAGTTTTTGTTTTTTTGAAGCAAGTAAAAAAACGAAAACGAGAAAAACTATTTACATGGGAAAACTCCCAACAAGTAAAAGAAGAACAAGAAATCTTTTTGGGTTTTCTTTTAATATTAAAACTAAATGAACTAGAAAGAAAATCTAAAAAGAAGCGAGAAATATTTTTGGATTTTATCAAAGTTTTTCAAACACATAAGAAGAAAGCAAGAAAAATAAACTAACATGGACAATACAATGAAAAAGGATGAACACCGACAACTGGAAGGAATGTGTGAACATGAATGTAATATCGGCGAGAGATACGTACTCCCCCAAGCTTAGGCTTTAGGCCTAAGTTGGTCTATGGCCATGGCTAGAAATAACCCTCTCCTCGATACTGCGGAGGGTCCTGAGGGTTCCACTGGTTGGCAAGCTCCTGTGGCTCCCACTGATAAACAGGCTCCTGATACAGATCAGGAACTGGTGCTGGCTCAGGTGCTGGAGGTTGCGTTAAGCTCCAGTACGCATAAATGTCATCGGGCATAATAGTGTACCTGCCTGAATGAATATCGAACAAAGAAGGTGCAGGCAAAGTAATAATCTCACAAGTAGCCTGACCGAATACCAAGTTGTACTGGAGTCGCTTATGCTTATCACTGTTAATAAAATCATGCGCTACCATGCTAGCATAATCTAAATATTTAGTGGGTAGCAACATCTCCTCCTTCTCATCATGCCTAATAGGTATCTCAAAATATTTAGCAAGGCGAGAGGCATATACACCTCCAAAATACTACCCTTCGTACGGTTTGTGTTTAACCGCCGAGCAACTATAGCGCCCAAGCTAAAGGTTCTATCAGAATATAAAGCATGGCACAAAATAGCAAGGTCAGGTGAACTGAGAGTTCCACTCTCCCCTTGACCAGTCAGACATCTCCCGGCAAATAATGCATAGTAACGTAAAACGGGTGTAACACCCCCTTGTAATAAGCTCTGTGACACTCTGTTAAAACTGCCAAGTCATGATCATTTGCAGTGCCATGTCATATGGGTTAATAATCCAATTCAAATCCACATCTGAAAATCAACTCAAATTCAAAAGTGAAATATAAAGTTGTTCAAACTCTGTTGGGAAAATGTTCATTAAATGGCCAATAATCCAGGAACATTTCTAAAACCAATATCAAAATAATTGGAGTTAGATAAGTGACTCTAACAAGATGAAACAGCCCCAAAAATAGAATATTTGATATATTTAAAATCATATCAAATCCCAACAAACTTCAATTCTGTCCAAACCAATTTTTGGCAGTGCTAGATATTGCAACATATTTATGTGGCATAACTCATTGTTTTACAAAAGACATTAAGTGGCCTAATCATTTCGCAACAGAAAAGAAAAGAGAAAAGGAAAAGAAATAAAAGAAAAAGACTAAAGCTGGACTGGACCAAGTGCACAGTGCATTGGCCCAGCCCAGCTGGCCCATCCCCTTCTCTCTCCCTCGCCGTGTCAACCTCCCTGTGGACGAGCGCGCGCGCGCCGGCGAGACGCCGACAGCGCGACGCCGCGGGCGCCGCGAGGGGATAAGGGTGAGGCCCGTGCGTCTCCCCTGGCTCTCCTCGCCACTTTCCCCTCTCCTCTCTCTCGCTCCGCCCGTCTTCCCCTCCAGATCCAGAGAGGCCGAGCGCCAGCCTCGCCGCCGTTCACCTCCGTCGCGGCCACCGTCATCCCCGGGGCACGCCGAGCTGTCCACCGTCTCCGCCGTCCTCGACTACGCCGCCCCGAGCCATTCGGTGGAGCCGAGGAGCCCCAGAGACGCCGAGCCGCACCGCCCCCTTCTTCTCGGACTCCGGCGAGAACCCGGCGAATCCAGCCGCTCCGCGCCTGCCCCGAGCAGGCTCTGAACGGCTACCACCGCTGTGAGCCTCTCCTTCCCTCCCTGCTTCTTCTCCTTGTCGTTCCCGAGCTGTAGACGCCGCCCCGTTCACGCCCGAGCTCACCGTCGCGCGACCTCGTCGCCGGCGTGGCCACGGTGACCAAATGGTCCCATGCGCGCCACCATCACACTCACCGCGACGAGTAGACCCCGCCTAGCCTTTTCTTTCACTTGTTTGCGCGCTGGGTCGCCGTTTCCGTCGCTCGCCCGAGCACCTCGCCGCCGATGTCGTCGCCGCCGTCGCATTAGGCCACCCCGAGCTGCTCCGGCACCGTAGATCGACGTGGGATGGAGTTGCCGTTCGAACGCGCCTTTCCGTGCGCGAAATGGCTGTCTATGGCCGTTTTCCGACGGGTCCCGAGCGACGCCGCCGCGAAACGAGCTCGCCGGAGCAGCTCCGGCGGCCGTCCGACGTGGCGCTGGTGGGTCCAGCCCCAGAGCCGCTGCCAGTGGGCCCTGGGGGCCCTGTTGACCCAGTCAACGTGCTGACTGGGCACCCAGGCCCACTGACATGTGGGCCCCCACGCTAGTTTAATTAATTAACGAATTTAATTAATAAAGATAATTAGATTAGTGCAAATACTCACTGACAGGTGGGGTCCACCCCCTAATTAACCCTGGTAATTAAATTAATCCACTTATTAGCCTAAACAGAGGCTGACATGTGGGTCCCACTGGACCCACATGTCATATTTGACTGGTCAGCGGCGCTGTTGACCGCTGACGTCACAATGACGTCATGCTGACGTCATAATTCATTTTCTGTAAATAAATAAATTCCAAAAATTCATATAATCTTTGAAAATTAATAACTTTTAAACCGTAGCTCGGATCGAAAAAGTTAAAACATGAAAGTTGCTCAGAACGACGAGCCGAGTCTGATCGTGCCGTCTGTTTCTCCATCGAAACCCCGTGCGTAGAAGAACTCGTAACTCCGGACCCGTATCCGGCAGATGAATAGTGCACACACCCTGGTTATTAAATCCCAGATTAATTCTAAAAATAACTAAAATGACTTAGATGCATATTTAGGCAACCCTGCACTGCATCATAGCATCACACGCACCGTATTGCATTTGTTTGCATTATGTTTACCTGTTTCTCCCCCCCCCTCTTCTCTCTCGGTAGACCCCGACGTTGGCGTAGCTCCCGAGGCAGACGCAGCTCATGAGTACGACTACGTCCCCGACGATACCACTGAAGACCTTGTCCTTGCCCACGAGCAAACAGGCAAGCACCCCCATTTTGAGCATGCCTATATCGCCTATTCCCTTCTCTCTTATGCTTGCATTAGAACTGCTACTGCTGCTGTTTTCCTATATCTGCTGCATAGCCTGTTTATTGTAACCTGCCTTGCTACCTTACTGGTTATCCTAGACTGCTTAGTATAGGCTGGGTAGAGACACGACAGAGACCCCCCTTGATCCCGACTGCCCTGCTGGACATCAGAAGACCCGACCATCGGGATTGAAGACTAGACCCTGGCACCGCACCTCACTTCCCCTTAGTTGCCGACACTGCTGGGTTACCATCGAGTGCCGAGGGTGATACCTCGTCAGCACTTCTGATGTTAACCTTGTAGGTTAGTTACTCGGTCGTGGTAAGCGAGGGTGATTCCTCCTACACCACCCCCGAAAACGACGTCGTCGCGCAACTCCTCAAGGTGGACCTCGAGGGTGATTCCTCCTTCGTTCACCTTGATGATAACATCGAGCAGGAATTCCATCGAGGGTGATTCCTCAGGGTTCCCTTCGGTGTCAGACACACAGTTACCTTGGATATTATGACTTGCACTAAACTATGATACTAAAGATGGGTCGGCCCTGAGGGGTACCCGCGCGAGCTTAACGCGAAGTGATGTGGAGTCGGGTTGACCTGGATGGTGCCCGCGAGATAACTACGAGGCGTGGCCGGGCATTCTTAGCCCTTGCCGCAAGTCCTCGAGACGGGGCGACGGGGTCACATCGATCGTGAGTCTCTGCTCGTTTCCGCGCGCTCCTAATCCACTACGGTTTGGATATTTGATCCGAGGGGCCTCTGGCCCGATAGCACTAACCATCACGTGGGCATAGTATGGGCGTTCTGCGTCGTACACATCAGCCGAAGCTTGTTGGACGTCAGTAAGGAGCGGCGCACGCCGAGTTGGACTGGTAACGCAACCGCGCTTGTATAAGGGGTTGCTAGGTCTGCTCTCGGTGGCCCCGTAACGTGCAGGAGTTCCCGCGGCGATGGCCCAAGACCCCTGGGGGCATAGGTTTAGTCCGGCGTGCTGACCTCTCTTATAAGCCTAGGTCGGGTTGCGGCGTGTTGCTTAGCCGAGGCCGGGCATGACCCAGAAAAGTGTGTCCGGCCAGAGTTAAGTGAGCGTGGTGGGTAAGTTGGTGCACCCCTGCAGGGAAGAAACTTCTATCGATAGCCTGTCCTACGGTAACGGACACTCGGAGTTGTATCCCGATCGGTACAACTAGAACATATGATGAGAACTGGATAGTACGGCTCTGGGATTGCTTTCTCGCAGGGAGTCGAGAAAGGATCTCAGGTCGAGGTTGATGATACTACTACTACTACTTTACTTATGTAATCTGCTCTCTCCTCATGCTGAAAGACTGCTGAAGATTGTTGAAGATGCTAGTCTTCGATAGGACTAGGCTTTCCCCCTCTATTCTGGCATTTCTGCAGCCCAGTCCACATATACAGCCATTCCTTTGACAATGATGCATATGTAGTGTAGATCCTTGCTTGCTGAGTACTTCGGATGAGTACTCACGTTTGCTTTATTTTCTTTTTCCCCCATATTCCATTTGATGCCACCAGACGACGGAGCCCCTGAGCCAGAAGCCCCAGCCGACGACCAGTACTACTACCCGCCTGGCGAGTACTACTACTACGAGGAGCCGACTGACGACCAGGAGTAGGATTGGAGGGTCCAGGGCAGGAGGCCTACGCCTTTCGATCGTAGTATTTTATTTTACCCCGCCTCTGTGAAGGCCTATTTCTCTCTCTGTAATATATCTGTACCCAGATATCTAATGCTTCCGCTGACGCTTGTATGCCATCGAGCTATGTATTCGAGCCCTCGAGGCCCTGGCTTGTAATATTAAGCTTGTATGACTTTATTTATGTTTTAGAGTTGTGTTGTGATATCTTCAAGTGAGTCCTTAGGCTTGATCGTGCGCATTTGCGTGTATGATTAGTGCACGATTAAGCCGGGGTCGTCACAACGGGAAAATGTAAACTAGCAACTCTAGCTTCTGGCACTCCTCTCTCTTCCCCCACAGTAGTGTTGGCGATGAAATCTGCCATGTCCCTAGGACGTGGCTCACTGATGCGGCCATCACAAGGTATTTTGCAAACATTGCAAAAATCATATAGTGTCATTTCCTTAGTCTCATCATATAAGTGAAATTCTACCATGGGAGGATCCTTCCTAGAATGAAAGCGAAAATTTTGCACGAAGGTATTGGTGAGTAGGAGGTATTGGTCACACTTATCTTGGAGGAAGGGGATAATGCCGGCATTCTCCGCCAAATTGTAGAAGTCATCATAAATTCCTGCCTCCTTCAAGAATGTATCACTTGGCCATTCACACAGCCGAACCTCCGCCGCACGCGGGCGATTGTACTTATGCTTCTTCTTCTCCTCATTTTCATTTCCTTCCGAATTCCGACTCGAAGAGCCTCTCAACCACCTCCTCATAGCTTTTTCTTTTCTCTGAAAATTTCTGAAATTTTTAGTGACTCAAAATAAAAGTGAACCAAACTCAACAAAACTAATAGCAACTACTCCTACAAGTGTCTAGAGGCTATATCATGCAACAAAACTACTTTGGACCATATAAATTTGTCATGCAAGCTCAAGAACATGGTCACCACAGCAGCAAAAATTTGCAATATATAAAGCACTATAGCAAAAACTAATTGGACCAACGGAGGAGTCACATATCGATGAATAATCCCCTGAAACAGTTTCAGAAATGGAGTTCCGAGGAAGGAGATCGAAAATGGCAGCAAAATGAGCAAGAACACGGGTTTGAGCAATGGTGTGATTTTTCTGGAGGAAGACGAAGTGAATTGGTGGCTGGAATAAGTGAGGGGACCCACATGGGCCCCACAAGCCACCTAGGTGCGCCCAGGGGGTGGGCGCGTCCTGTGGGCTTATGGCTCACAGGTGCACCCCCTGGGGTGTGTTCATTGCCAAAAATTCTTAAATATTGCATAAAAAATCATACTAAATTTTCAGGGCATTTGGAGAACTTTTATTTTCTGGTCATTTTTTTATTGCATGGATAATTCAGAAAACAGTAAAATAATAGCATTTCCTTTATTAATTCTAAATAACAGAAAGTAAAAAGTGGGTACAGAAAGTTGTGTTTACTAAATTCATCCATCTCATGCCCATCAAAAGGAATCCATTAACAAGGTTGATCAAGCTTATTAACAAACTTCTTCCAAATGACATGAAACCGGAGAATCTTCGTATAGCACTAGATTACCTCAACGGGGACATGCATGTCCCCAACAATAAGAATATCATATTTCTTTTTGACAGTAGGAATAGGGAATTCAAAACCTCCAATAGTAATAGTGAAAATTTTCCAATAGAGTTGATACTATTCACTTGAGGTTGTTTCTTCGGAAAGTATACCATATGCTCATTACCATTAACATGAAAAGTGACATTGCCTTTATTGCAATCAATAACAGCCCCTGCAGTATTCAAGAAGTGTCTACCAAGGATGATCGACATACTGTTGTCCTCGGTGTGACGCCCCCGACTCAATCGTGCACTAATCATACACGCAAACATGCACGATCAAGCACAGGGACTCACGGGAAGATATCACAACACAACTCTAACACAAATAAACGGAGATCCACAATATTATAGACCAGGGATCACAAGGATCCGAATACATAAGTTAGTCATACAAATAATATCTGGGTACAGACATAGTTAGACAAGGTTTGCCTTAAGAAGGCTAGCACAAACAACGACTCTGGATCGAAAGGCGAAGGCCTGGGAGCCTCCGATCCTACTCCTAGTCGGCTGGCTTGATCCAGTAGTACGTGCCGTCTGGACCCTCCTGGTAGTAAGCTCCTGCGGGGACATCTGGCTCCTGGACTCCATCGTCTGTTGTATCATCAAGTAGGGGATATAGGGAAAAAGAGGAAGCAAAGCAACCGTGAGTACTCATCCGAAGTACTCAGCAAGCAAGGATCTACACTACATATGCAACATTATCAAAGGGGAAAGGCTGTATATGTGGACTGGGCTGCAGAAATGCCAGAATAGAGAGAAGGCCTAATCCTATCGAAGACTAGCATCTTCAAACATCTTCACGAAGCCACCATCTTGCAGCAATAGAAGAGAGTAGAATAGAATTTTATTAAGCAAACATGTTGAAGTAAGCCTAGAGATCCTTCCTCGGCTCCCTGCGAGAAAGCGATCCCGAAGCTTCAATTAATTAAACAAGTATCCAGTTCAAGTAATAGATCGGGATACCAAACTGAGCGTCCTTTACCGTAGGACCGGCTATCGATAGATTATTCTTCCCTGCAGGGGTGCACTACTGTTACCCAACACGCTCGATCACCGCTAGCCGGACACACTTGCTGGGTAATGCCCGGCCTCGCGAGATCAACACGAAGCAGCGCCCTACCTAGGCTCAGCAGAGAGGTCAGCATGCCGGTCTAACCTATGCACCCAGAGGTCTTGGGCCATCGCCCTGGGCACCCTGCGCATTGCGAGACTGGCCGGGGAGCAGGCGCAACACTGAACTCATCAGTGAAGTATCCAGCCCAACCCCAACAATCAGCCCGCACGGTGAACCGTGACGTCTGATGAGCTTTCGGGAGAAACATACGACATAGAGGGCCCCATAAACTATTATCCCGCGTGGTGGTAGTGCGTATAGGGCACGTCGACCCACTCAGATCAAATACCCAAATCCAATAGGCTGATTTAGTAACACGCGGAGACGATCAGAGTTTCTGAAGCTCCGCCACAATATCACACTCGAGTGCCCTTTTGGCACACCCGACATCATAGATCCCCTGCGGGTACCCATCAGGGTCGACCCGCCTGTAACAAAGGTCAAAGTAACCGTGTGGTCATAACATCAAGGGGGAAACCCCGAGGAATCACCCTCGGTGGATTCCACTCGATGAAATCATCAGGGTGAACGTATGAGGCATCACCCTCGAGGTTCACACTGAGGGGTTGCACGACAGAGTCGTATCGAAAATGGAGAAGGAGGAATCACCCTCGATGACCACGACCGAACAGCTACACTACAGAGTATTCATCAGGAGTGTGTTACGAGGTATCACCCTCGGCACTCGATAGTAACTATGCAGAGTCGTACAACTAAGGGGGTGAAGTGATGTGTCGGTCTCTGGTCGACGATCACATTGATCGAGTCATCGATGATCAAGCAGGGGCAACAAGGGTAAGGTGGTGGGGGTCACTGATGGTTCACTACCAACCTATACTAAGCAGTTTAACATAGGCAGGTAAGGTAATAATAAACAGGTTACAAAAGCAGGCTATGCATCAGAATAGGAGCAAACATTAACAGTAGCAAAATCTAATGCAAGCAGGAGAAAATTGAATGGGCGATATCAGGATGCTCAAGGGGAGGGGGGGCTTGCCTGGTTGCTCTGGCAAGAAAGAGGGGTCGTCAACGGGCTGCTCGTCAGGAGCGTAGTCGTACTCAACTGCAACGGCGTCGGTCTCGGCGTCTATCGAGAGAGAAGGAGGGGGGAGAAACAGTAAATTCACGGCAAAAATGCAAACAATATGCACGACATGTCTAAATGATATGCCGGGGTGTTCTACTGCCTATTTAAATGATTTAGTTAATTTAGGAATTTATTTGGATTTATTTAATTAAAGTTGAGCACTATTCATTTACCGAAATCGGTCCAAAAGTTCCATGTTCAGATAGCTAGGGGCATCTGACAGATGAACGGACCACGTATTCGGATTCATCCCAAAATTCTGAGCAACTTTCATATATAAATTATTTTCATCTGAGCTACGGTTTATTTTATATGATTTTCTAAAGTTTTTAATCATTTTTAATTATTTAATTCAGAAATTCATTTACTGCATCAGCAATGATGTCATGCTGACATCAGCAGTCAACATGACTGTTGACCGGTCAATTTGACCAGTGGGTCCCGGTTGTCATTGACACAGTTTAACTAATCAGGGTTAATTAGCTTAATTAGGTGATTAGGTTAATTAAACATTGTTAATTAAGTTAATTAATTAATTTAATTATTAATTACATTTTTATTATTTTATTTTTATTATTTTCGTTTCTGGGGCTGGGCCCACCTGTCATAGGCACAGGGGGGTGGGGCCCAGCTGTCTGTGGCCCCTGGGGCCTAAGCGGGCGCGCGGGCTGGCGGTTATGGGCGCGGGGGCGCTGCGGGCAGCGAGCGCCCGGGCGTGCGCCCGTGGCCACCCAGTGGAGCGCCGGCCACGGCGGCGGATCGGAGCAGGGCAGCGCAGCGGCGGCTGGAGGTGGTGGCGCGGCCGGGCCGATGCGGCGGCGGAACGGCGCGGACGCGCGGCGAGCGGCGCCCGCAGTGGGGCAGCAGCAGCAGCAGGGCTGCACGGCGGAGGGAGAGTGGCGGCAGGGGGCGGCCAAGGCGCGGCCACGGCAGGAGCGCACGGGAGGCGTCGGGGCGTGACCTGGGACGTGCAGGGGGAGGCCGGTGCGCGAACCGGGCGCAGGGAGTGAGAGGCGACGGCGCGGGGCGAGGCCACGGCGGGCGCGGGCCTCGGCGGCCAGAGCAGGGGAAGGCGTGCGGGGCGCCATGGTGTGCGCTGGCGCACGCGCGCGTAACGCGAGGGAGTGGCGTACGGTGGCCGTATGGGAGGAGGGAAAGGAGGATAGGAGGGGGGTTCCTCACAGGGGAGCTGCAGGGGGAAGGCAGTGGGCTCGGGGAGGTGGCGGCAGTGTCGCCGGCGATGGGGGCGGCGGAGGGCGGCGCCGTTCGGGGAAGGTGCCGGCGTCGGGATCGATCCCGATCTAGGAGGGGATTGGGGGAGGGAGAGTGGGGGCGCGAGTGGGGGTTAGTGGATCTAGGGTTCGGGAGCGTGGGGGGTTAAGGGGAGTTAGAGGGGCCGATGGGCCGGCCGGCTGGGTCTTGGCCAGTTGGGCCACGGGGGTTTTCTTTTTCTTTTGTTTTATCTCTTTTCTTTTTATTTATTCTTTCCTTTTACTGTTTTATTAAATGTTAGGTCACCATTATACTTTTGTAAAATGTGAGACTTAGCTCATAAACTGCAGTGAAATATCTAGCACTGTTATAAAAAGGTTTTGAGTCCATATCATTTCATTTTGATTTTATTTAATTATAAAAGGATTAATCACTTTTGTTTTGCTGCTGTTTTAGGATGTTAGGGTCATTTAAACATTCTAAACATTGTTGCTATTATATTTATAAATGCCTCTAGATTATTTGCAATATGTTGAACAATTTAGTTCCTCAATTTGAAAAACTTTTATTTTCACTTTGAATTTAATTGAAGTTTGAACTAGGAGTTTGTAATGCAATATGATGCAAATGATGACTAGGCACTGTTAAACTTGCTGACATGGCATTAACTAAGGTGATCACTGTTGTTCATTACAGGGGGTGTTACACTCGGGTATATCAAGAATAACAAAGTCCGTTAAGATAGTAACATTTGCAACTACGACAGGCACATCCTCACAAATACCGATGGGTATAGTGGTTGATTTATCAGTCATTTGCAAAGAGATTTCAGTAGGTGTCAACTTATTCAAATCAAGTCTATGATATAAAGAGAAGGTCATAACACTAACACCGGCTCCTAAATCACATAAAGCAGTTTTAACATAGTTTCTTTTAATGGAGCATGGTATAGGTTGTATTCCTGGATCTCCTAGTTTCTTTGGTATTCCACCCTTAAATGTATAATTAGCAAGCATGGTGGAAATTTCAGCTTCCGGTATCTTTCTTTTATTAGTAACAATATCTTTCATATACTTAGCATAAGGAGACATTTTCAAAATATCAGTCAAACGCAAGCGCAAAAAGACAGGTCTAAGCATTTCAACAAAGCGCTCAAATTCTTCATCATCTTTATTCTTTGAAGCTTTAGGAGGAAAAGGCATGGGTTTCGGAACCCATGGCTCTCTTTCTTTACCATGTTTCCTAGCAAGGAAGACTCTTTTATCATATCTTTTATTCTTAGGTTGTGGGTTATCAAGATCAACAGCAGGTTCTATCTCCACATCATTGTCATACTAGGTTGAGCATCAACAGGAACATCATCATTATCATTATTACTGGGTTCATGTTCATCACCAGATTGTGTTTCAACATCAGAAATAGAAATATCATTTGGATTCTCAGATGTGTCTATAATAGGTTCACTAGAAGCATGCAAAGTCCTATCATCTTTCTTTTTATTTTTAGATGGACTAGGTGCATCAGTATTAATTCTCTGATAATCTTGCTCAATTCTCTTAGGATGGCCCTCAGGAAACAAAGGTTCCTGAGTCATTTTACCACCTCTAGTCACAACTCTAACAGCATGATCATTCATCTATTTATTCATTTCATTAAGCAAATCATTTTGTGCCTTGAGAACTTGTTCTACTTGGATTTTTACCATGGAAGCATGTTTACTAACAACCTTGAGATCATTAACAGTTCTAAACATATAATCACCCAAGCGTTCAATCATATAAGCATTTCTTTTCAATTGTCTACTAACATAAGCATTGAAGTTTTCTTGTTTAACAATAAAGTTATCAAATTCATCCAAGCATTAACTAGCAGATTTATTATGAGGAATATCACCTTCATCAAATCTATAGAGAGAGTTTACCTCTACTACCTGTGTCGGGGTATTAAGACCATGTATTTCTTCAATAGGTGGTAAATTCTTAACATCTTCAGTTTTAATACCTTTTTCTTTCATAGATTTCTTTGCCTCTTGCATATCTTCAGGACTGAGAAATAGAATACCCCTCTTCTTCGGAGTTGGTTTAGGTGGTGGTTCAGGAAGGGTCCAATCATTATCATTACTCAATATATTATTCAATAGTACTTCAGCTTTCAACAGTCCGTTCCCTGAAAACACAACCAGCACAACTATCTAGGTGGTCCCTAGAAGCATCAGTTAGTCCATTATAAAAGATATCAAGTATTTCATTCTTCTTGAGAGGATGATCAGGCAAAGCATTAAGTAATTGGAGAAGCCTCCCCCAAGCTTGTGGGAGGCTTTCTTCTTCAATTTGCACAAAGTTAAATATTTCCTGTAAAGCAGCTTGTATCTTATGAGCAGGAAAATATTTTTCAGAGAAGTAATATATCATATCCTGGGGACTACGCACACAACCAGGAGCAAGAGAACTAAACCATATCTTAGCATCACCCTTTAACGAGAAAGAAAACAACTTAAGAATATAGTAGTAGCGAAATTTTCCTCATGAGCAAATAGGGTGGCTATGTCATTTAATTTAGTAAGATGTGCCACAACAGTTTCAGATTCATAACCATGGAAAGGATCAGATTCAACCAAAGTAATTAACTCGGGATCAATGGAGAATTCATAATCCTTATCAGTAACAAAGATAGGTGAAGTAGCAAACTTAGGATCATATTGCATTCTAGCATTCAAAGATTTTTCTTTCAACTTGACTAGTAATTTCTTAAGATCCTCTCTATCCTTACAAGCAAGAAAGTCCCTAGCTACCTCTCCATCCATAACATAACCTTCAGGTATAACGGGCAATTCATATCTAGGAGTGCTAGGTCTAATGGGTGTTTCAAAGTTTTCAGTTTCAATAATTTCATCAGTTTCAGAAATATCATCAATTTCAGCATTCTCAATATCTTTAGCTCTAGCAAGTTGTTCATCAAGAAATTCACCCAGTGGCACATTATTATTAAGAAAAGTAGTAGTATCATCATAAGCATCATGCATAGCAGAAGTAGCATCATCAATTACTTGCGACATATCAGAATTAATAGCAGGTGTAGGCGTTGCAAGCTTACTCAAAACAGAAGGTGAATCAAGTGCAGAGCTAGATGGCAGTTCCTTACCTCCCCTCGTAGTAGAGGGAAAAATCTTGGTTTTGGTATCTTTCAGATTCCTCATAGTGATCAACAGATATAAATCCCAAGTGACTCAGCAAATATAGCTATGCTCCCCGGCAACGGCGCCAGAAAAAGGTCTTGATAACCCATAAGTATAAGGGATCGTAACAGTTTTCGAGGGTAGAGTATTCGACCCAAATTTATTGATTCGACACAAGGGGAGCCAAAGAATATTCACGAGTATTAGCAGTTGAGTTGTCAATTCAACCACACCTGAAAGACTTAATATCTGCAGCAAAGTATTTAGTAGCAAAGTAGTATGATAGTAACGGCAACAGTAGTAATAGTAACAGTAGCAGTTTTGTAGTGATTATAACAGCAACAACGACAAAAGTAACTTAGCAAAGATCAATATGTGAAAAGCTCGTAGGCATTGGATAAGCGATGGATAATTGTGTTGTATAATATTCATCATGTAGCAGTCATAACCTAGGGCGACACAGAACTAGCTCCAATTCATCAATATAATGTAGGCATGTATTCCGTATATAGTCATATGTGCTTATGGAAAAGAACTTGCATGACATCTTTTGTCCTACCCTCCCGTGGCAGCGGGGTCCATAAGGATACTAAGGGATATTAAGGCCTCCTTTTAATAGAGAACCGGAAGAAAGCATTAGCACTTGGTGAATACATGAACTCCTCAAACTACGGTAATCACCGGAAAGAATCCCAATTATTGTCACCTTGGGGTATGCGGATCATAACACGTAATAGGTGTCTACAACTTGCAATATAGGATCAAGAACACAAATATATTCATGAAAACATAATAGGTTCAGATCTGAAATCATGGCACTCGGGCCTTAGTGACAAGCATTAAGCATAACAAAGTCATAGCAACATCAATCTCAGAACATAGTGGATACTAGGGATCAAACCCTAACAAAACTAACTCGATTACATGATAAATCTCATCCAACCCATCACCGTCCAGCAAGCCTATGAAGGAATTACTCACTCCCGGTGATGAACATCACGAAATTGGTGATGGAGGGAGGTTGATGATGATGATGGCGACAGATTCCACCCTCCGGGGCCCCGAACGGACTCCAGATCAGCCCTCCCGATGAAGAACAGGAGGTGGTGGCGGCTCCATATCGTAAAACACGATGAATCCTTCTCTCTGATTTTTTTTTCCTAGAATAGGTATATATAGCGTTGGAATTAGGGTCAGAGACGGTCCAGGGGGCCCACAAGCCAGGGAGGCGCGCCCTGGGGGGGTAGGCGCGCCCCCAGGGCTTGTGGCCTCTGGGTGGCCTGATACGTCTCCATCGTATCTACTTTTCCAAACTCTTTTGCCCTTGTTTTGGACTCTAATTTGCATGATTTGAATAGAACTAACCCGGACTGACGTTGTTTTCAGCAGAATTGCCATGGTGTTATTTTTGTGCAGAAATAGAAGTTCTCGGAATGACCTGAAACTTCACGGAGATCAGTTTTGGAATAAAAAAAAATATTGGCGAAAGAATCAACTGAAGGGGGCCCACACCCTGTCCACAAGGGTGGAGGGCGCGCCATCTGTCCTTGTGGGCCCCCTGGACCTCCACTGACCTCAACTCCAACTCCATATATTCACGTTCGGGGAGAAAAAAATCTAAGAGAAGGATTCATCGCGTTTTACGATACGGAGTCGCCGCCACCTCCTGTTCTTCCTCGGGATACCAGATCTGGAGTCCGTTCGGGGCTCCGGAGAGGGGAAATCGTCGCCGTCGTCATCATCAACCATCCTCCATCACCAATTTCATGATGCTCACCGCCGTGCGTGAGTAATCCCATCGTAGGCTTGCTGGACGGTGATGGGTTGGATGAGATTTACCATGTAATCGAGTTAGTTTTGTTAGGGTTTGATCCCTAGTATCCACTATGTTCTAAGATTGATGTTGCTATGACTTTGCTATGCTTAATGCTTGTCACTAGGGCCTGAGTGCCATGATTTCAGATCTGAACCCTTTATGTTTCCATGAATATATTTGTGTTCTTGATCCTATCTTGCAAGTTATAGTCACCTACTACGTGTTATGATCCGGCAACCCCGGAGTGACAATAGTCGGGACACTTCCCGGTGATGACCGTAGTTTGAGGAGTTCATGTATTCACTAAGTGCTAATGCTTTGGTCCGGTTCTCTATTAAAAGGAGGCCTTAATATCCCTTAGTTTCCAATAGGACCCCGCTGCCACGGGAGGGTAGGACAAAAGATGTCATGCAAGTTCTTTTCCATAAGCACGTATGACTATATTCGGAATACATGCCTACATTATATTGATGAATTAGAGCTAGTTCTGTGTCTCCCTATGTTATAACTGTTGCATGATGAATGCCATCTGACATAATTCTCCATCATCGATCCATTGCCTACGAGCTTTTCACATATTGATCTTTGCTAAGTTACTTTTCCGTTGCCACTGTTACAATTGCTACAAAACTGCTACTGTTACTTTTGCCACCGTTACCGTTACTTCCATACTACTTTGCTATTAAATACTTTGCTGCAGATATTAAGTCTTTCAGGTGTGGTTGAATTGACAACTCAACTGCTAATACTTGAGAATATTCTTTGGCTCCCCGTGTGTCGAATCAATAAATTTGGGTTGAATACTCTACCCTCGAAAACTGTTGCGATCCCCTATACTTGTGGGTTATCATGGCCCCCCTCTGGTATCATTTTATGCCAGTATTTTTTATATATTCCACAAAAATTCTCTGTAAATTTTCAGGTCAACTCGAGAACTTTGATTTCTGCACAAAAATAATACCATGGCAATTCTGCTGAAAACAGCGTCAGTCGGGTTAGTTCCATTCAAATCATGCAAATTAGAGTCCAAAACAAGGGCAAAAGAGTTTGGAAAAGTAGATACGATGAATACGTATCAGCACGTCATACCTACAGACGGAGAATACCATCGGGAATTGCAATGCAATTTTGGTAGATGTTAGGGATCGTAAGAGATGTTATATTGTACATATGCATGATCATGTACTATATATAGTAGCGTCGAATAGATATACAAAAACTTATTGTTCGACCAAGCACGGAAAAAGAGAGGTCACTTCTCTCTATATATGTTTATGACGATGTTGTGTAATTAATGGTTCCTTCATTGCTATATGTAGTAGCTAGCGTCGAGTTGAATGGAAAACATAAAATAAAAATGAAACCCTAAATATAAAAGAATTGAAGGGTAAACACAAAAAGAAAAGGGGGAAACACAATATGAAACCCTTAAACCCTCCAAAACCCATAACCCCTCCTTTAAAAAAAACCCAGCGCTTGGCAGGTGCTGACGCGTGGCTGCCTTTTAGTCCCGATTGGTGTCACGAACCGGGACTAAAGGTCCTTCTGCCTCGGCGCCCAGCAGCGGCCACGTGGAGCATCTTTAGTCCCGGTTCATAACACGACTGGGACTAAAAGTGGGGGGCTTTAGTCAAATGGTTCTAGGGTCACTTGGAGCCCACCAGCGCACCCCCACCCCCCACCCCCCCCCCCTCTATCCGAGCATAACCAACTGAAAATGCTCTTCTGGGCATGAGCACATATGATAGCGAAATCCATGATGAAGCAAGTATGAAGGAACTCGATACTCTCATGGTCTCTAAGGAATTATGCAATCGTTAACTTTCTCTGTGTTATAAAACCATTAACTTGTGACGAATGTATCTCATAGCATAACATCAATATGGGTCAGTTCAACACCAGTGTTCTTACAACATTGTGTCCTCAAAATTGCCGGCATAGTCATGCCATGATCAAGAAAACGTAACCATCGTGCAACACTTGAGCAGTCTTAGATGCACGACTAGGAATGTATTTTACCGTTTATTATTTCACACATGCACATGGGTTTTCCTCTGATCCTTTAAGGATACACGGGCTCAAGGACCATTGCAGTTTTAGCATAGAACGTAAACATTAATTACAAACTTGAAGATATATAACAACAGTTATTATTTCCTCTAGGGATATCTCCTACAGTTGGCGACTGAGTTGGGCCACGATGTTGCGTTGCGTGCGCGTAGGGCTAGATCAGCTCGCTAGGCTATAGGCTAGGTTTCGGCCATTTACTTTACCTCTTTCCTTTTTCTTTTCGGTTTGTTTTTTCCTTTTGAATTTGAGTTTGATTTGAAAAGCGATCTTGCTTAAAACTCTTGCATGGAAATTCCAAAGGCTCAACTTAATATATAGGACTTAGGCAAAATGATTTCCTGCCAAAAATGTTAATACAATTTATAGCCTTGTTTTGAACATTGTAATTATTCCCATTTGATTTTTTGAATTAATTTAAAAAATCAAATGCACTCCAAACATCTTGGGAAAATTTACAGAGGTTCAACATAATATTTGGGACTTAGGAAATTTACATTTCAGTCCAATTATAATAAATGTCACCCTATTTTGGGATATTAATTTATTCCGTGAATTCTTTTAGGGTTCAACTTAATTTCCAATTTAACTTTAGGGTTCCAATATTATTTGGGATTTATGGAAATCGTTTCCAACCCAAAATATTAACAAAAGCTCTCAGGTATTTTGTGACCTCAAATTTGGTTTTATAAGCAATCCCTAAATGAAAATTTAGGGTTATGAATAATTTCAAAATTTTATCTGGGCCATAATTTTACTCAAATCAAACAACTCCTAGTCAAAACTAGCTAAGATCAAGCAATCACAACCAAAATTAAAAAAAGATTAACCCTAATGTAAATTTAACATTACAAATTTGGGAAAAGAATTGGGATGTGACAGTACAACAGTGATGCTACCCAGTTCTGTCACGATGCCGACTGAAGGCTGTGATAAAATTATTTGATCAAGCTGACAGTAGCTATTTGATCTTAAATGATGAAAATCTGTCTTCTATGTGATCAGGGGTCGCTCTCACTAATCTACTACGCTGTTGAACTATATATATATTTTAACTATTGGATGCTTACAAGGCTTAAGCGAGTGCCTTATGCTTGAATTTTATTATTGTAATGTCACAACCCAACTTTTGTCACGATGCTTGCAAGATGCCCTAACTTATAATCTCAAGCATGAAGTTGCTGTTTTTCGTTTTCTTTTACTTACACAGTCCAGATCATGTTCATGAAATGGTGAACCATGGAAATTATTGCCATTTTATTATTGTAGAGTTATTATGCTTTGTGTAGGTGTAGCAGTGAGTATCCGCATTGTATATCTCCTGGGTTTTTTTTTTTTTTGTATGAAGGTGCATCAGGTATTTTTGTCAATTCATCAGGTATAATGGAGCTTGAAAGCACATAGGGATTTAGGGGTCTGTAGAATTCCCCAAGCCTATGCGTGCAAGAATTTTGGCAATATTGAAGGTGTAAAGGTCCCTCCTCAAACCCAAATATCCAAACCCCTCTCTGGTTTCGGCAAGATCTCCCTCCCAGGAGAGCCAGTGCATCTTGTGCTCATTGTCTCCCCCCAAAACTGGCAGATCATCGTTGAGGTTTCATCAGAGACCTTTGGTATAAGATCGAAACATTGACATCACGTACATGCGAATGGCTTGAGCCCTCGAAATCGTGAACCAATTCACCAATCAACCGAGCAAGACAGAGAAACGAATTTGCAGGCAACCCAAAACTTGTGCCACAGCTCATGTACATAGAACTGAAAAGGTATAGGACCCATTTTGAAATTGCTTGCAAGTGACCAGTATGTCTGATGCATGAATGACTTGGTAGTAACCTAATCAGATCCTCGTGTTGACAAGATTGACACTTTGCATGGTGTTGTGATCACTATCGAGACACTTATTCTGAAACGTAGTAGTAGTAGTTAACATAATAAGTAAGGTCAAAACGCAGCCGAAACAATCATAATAACCTTAACCATAGTAGAAAGTCAAACAAAACAGGTACGGAGGGGATTACAAACCATGCAGGGACATCATCTTGTACTACCTACCTAGAGCACAATAATAATAGTAAGCAAATTAGCAGGCACCTGAAGGGAGCTCTAAATATAAATAATCATCTCCTAAATTAACCTCCATCATAACCTTAATAAATAAATTCTGATTCATACTAGTACTTCCTACGATGGTGATGGCATGGTTTGAAACTTGTGAGAGCAAAGAATCCATGATGGTAACCTTATAGGGTCATCTCATCTCAAAGCTCCAAGAGGCAGGCACTCATACCCAAACAAACCACCTACTATGACAAGTCCATTGCATCCCCGACATCACCCTTTCCTCCTACTGCTGCTGGGTTAGCGATGGCAGACTGCTTCTTGCGAGCGGATCCCATAGACATCGGCGCACGCCGTTTCGTATTCTCCTTCTCCTTTGAAACTGCACAGAAAAAGAACAGATTTTGTTGTGAAAAATAAATCCTTGCCCTTCTCATTTATATTAAAATAAAATCACAACTAACAAAGCCATAAGATAAAAGAGTCTACAAAGACAAATTCTAGCTAGTTCTAGAATGAACAACCATGCATATGTTAAGAAAAGGAAATTTGTCGGCAGGAAGGAAATCTTGTTGTCACCAAGTTAAAGGCGTCGTCAGTTTTCAAGTCATATATGAACTTAATTAACCAACAGATCGATTGACCTCAGATGATAAAACTAGACTCATGCCATGGTATACATCGATCTCGAATGAACTTGAGCAAGGCATATTGATGAATTGCATGTTATCATTAACTGGGAGGGGAGGCGATGGCCGATGGTATAGTACCTGCAGCAGCGGGCATGAGGTAGCTGGAGATGCTAGAGGCCATGTAGGGGCTGGGTCATTGCATGTCGAAGTCCTGCACGTCCAGCAGCGTCTTCTGGTTGAGGTCAAGAGCAATCACCTTCGACATCCTGGTGTTGGTGTTTCCGCTGCTGGCATTGGTCAAGAGGTACAGGACGCCATCGCTGTGGGAGCTGAGGATGGGGTTGGAAACAAAGAGAGACTGGGGCTGGTTGTAGCCGCGGATATCTCGAGAATGGATCTCGTGCTCCTGCCGGAAAAACAGGGTATGATCGAGACCGCCATTGAGCCCCTCCAAGGTCCACGTGACCACCGTCCAACCGCTAGGCGTTTGCGAGCACGGGCTGGGTTCGGCGTGGACCTGAAGGTCGACGAACCTGATGATGCCGGAGTCATTGGCTAGGGCGATGTCCCGAAAGTGGTATGCAATGTCTGTGGCAAGAGGGAGCTCAGTTCGCAGCTGCCTCGGCTCTGGAAGGGGGAGATAGCGGAGCGGGGTGCAGAGGGTGTCGTCGGCAGCAGCAAGAACATCACAGAGGAGCTTGCCACTCCAGAGGTCGACCCAGCCCATGGTGCCGGTGCCGGAGCGGCGGACTGTGATGACCTTGTCGGACACAAAGTCGTCAGGCGGCGGTGGCTGTGGAGAGGCAGCGGGCGTGCGGATCCAAACACGGTCCTTGGAGTCGTAGGTGCACAGGTAGTATCCGGAAGGGCCGGGGTGGAAAGGGTCGTAGGCGAGCGCCACGATCCTGTAGGCATCGAACATGGGGCTGTTGCTGTGGTAACGCAAGATACCAATACTACCGGTAGGGAAGCAGCGACTTCCTAAAGCTGGCAGCATGTCGGGTTGGGGTCGCGGGAGCCGGGTGAGTTCCGGCTTCCCCGCCGGTGAGGCTGCTGCCTGGTAGAGGAAGTAGTCGTAGTTGCTGCTTTCACAGTAGAAGGAACGGTTGTGCCCGTGGCAGAGAGTGAAGAGGGCAAGGTCACCCTCCGTGGCGATCATCCAAGGCTCGCGGATGAACAAGCGGGGGGTGTCTTCTTGTTCCCCGTGGTCGTCGTCGGTGCAGTTGGCGGAGCAGCAAAGGTTCCTGCGGAATTGACGGCAGGCGGAAGTATTGTTTTTTTGGTGGTTTTTCTTGTCGACCATGTAGGCGGATCTGTCGAGGAGGGCTTCCCCCCAGTCCCACACAGTCGCCGCCGCCGCCGCATCATACGCAGCCGGCGGATGCAGTGAGGCTTCGTGGTAGCCTTTGAGCGACATGGTGGATCTAGATATCACACAGGCTGTATTTATTTCGATTTAGAGGGGGAGAATCGGGTCCAAGTCGGAGCTGGATTCATGCACAAACACGAGACGGAGAGGAAAGAATCCTCCAACCCCGCAAAAAAAAAAAGAGGAAAGAACCCTCCGTGAGGAAATCGATTATTTGTGTTTGAGTTCCTTGCAATTTGATTATAACTACAAAGTTGATTTTTTTTTTCTTGATAAAATATTACAAATGAGATATGCAGTGAGTTTTTGCCATGCAGTGTACGTACAACACAATTTTGGCCTGTTATATACTCGTATATAAGTGTTTGCAAAATGATGTATACAAAACAACAATTTACGATCTGCTACTATAAAAATGCCAAGGAAATCATGCAATCATAAAAATTGCCATGGGAAGTATAAAGAGGCAAAACTTTAAGTTTTGCCCTGTGGTTAATAAACATGATGGCAAATATAAACATATATATAGGCTAAGGGCAAATGATACTATATCACCTTCTCAAACTATTTCCACGAGAAAATCAAATGAATTCCACTCGAGCTAAATTACTCTCAGGAGGAGGTCAACAAGACCGTGATAACCAACGCATGCTGCCTTTTTTACAAGGGTATGTTGTCAAAGTGCGACAGACCGAACCGCGTGTCACCCAGACATGTCGAAGCTTTCGCCCCTCCGGCACTGGAAGAACTGGTCGATTCCTGCACACACCAACCAATATCAGATCAAATTCAGTAGGTTTTTCAGTGGAGTTGTAGTGAGATATGGTGTTTGCTCAACATACCTGGATTCGACATGACGTTCTCGTAGAAGGACATCTGGCCCAGACCACCCGACGATCTCAGGTGTCGTTGCTAGACCTGCCCAAGCTCTGCTGCGTTGAAGTGACGGTGCATCTCTGAGATCCTCTCGAGGTTGTGAGCTCTCACAGCCATGTTCTGCTGCTGTGACCCGTCTGATCTAGGCTTCTTGTCAGTCGGGGATTCCTCACCCCCCTCGGCTTCGGATTCGGCGTTATTTGGTAGAGAAAAAGCTGCCTGCTTCCACTTCGAGCGTGCACGTCTGTTCTGGAACCAGTTGTAGACGTTGGTCTCCGAGATCTGGCCATGCTGCGAGAGCTCCGCTGTGATGTCTTTTATCTTCTGCTTGCTTGGTGATCCATTTCCTTGGTCGAAAATGCTCTCGAGGATCTGCAGCTGCATCTGGGTTGGTGTCCATCGCTGCCTCGCGGTGATCTTGTGGCCTCCATCAACCATTAGAGGATCACAGTACAGATTACCAAGCCTCATGCCTGAAAAAAATAAAGAGATCTTAGTTGACTACAAAGAAAATAAACTAACAGCTACAGTAGAATAGACCAAGAGAAAAACTGAGAATGTGCAGAGGCTCAGCAAACTGTATTTCAGGAGCCTATCTAAAACAACTCTTGCCATAGGTCTGTGTTTCGGGAGTGTGCCATAAAAGCACAATCTTTCAGTTGTACTAGATGAATTATCATTAAAAAAAATCCTAGGATGGTTCAAAAAATATTGCAAGGCTTACAAGTTCACAGAAGTTGCTAATTAGAAGGAAAAAGAAAAAAACATGCTTAAGTTTTGAAGGAATCCAGCTAGTTGACTTGAGAGTAAAGTATCAACTAATGTTTCAGTACGAAATGGGCAAGTGTGGAAATCGTATCTAAGTCATAAAATTATTGGAATGGCAGAATAAGAATTAGTGTTGGACCCAGTAGAAAGTTAATTAGGTAAGTAACATGCTATGAGATTCCTAAATGTCAAGCTTACATTCTGCAGAATATCAGAAGATTGCGGCACAAATGGTGGAGCACATGGGAACTGGCATAAATCATAAATAGTCCCACATGACAATCTTGTGTCCCTATTTCATTTATTTTGCAGCGTTTAAGGTCCTGTCTGGATAAATGTAATGTTCCCACAGTCCCACTAATAAAAGTATAAAACTTAACACATATTGCCCACGCCCCATGGTGACTGATCATACAGTTTTGTACAGTGTGACATAAACAACAAGGCCATAGCCATGAATGAATATAACATAGCGCAAATAAATTCTCCCAATGTATGGTGTGAGCCCAGCCTGTTGTCAGCTTCATAGTAAGTTACCAAATTCATGTACTATTTTCTACGGTATTCAGCTTACTTTCACAGGGAACATGGCAACAACAAATGCAAGGAGTATGGTTTCGTAACAAGCTGTGCGGTAAATTTTGCAGTCATTTCCGTAAGAGAATGCCAGTTAGTAAGACCTCAGAAAACTGAATTGATTTTGCACTGCAATTTAGAAAAATTAAGAGCCCTGCCCTTTCCATGCATGTCCTCTCAACAGCTAGTCTTATTTGGCACTTCTGTTCTTTGCTCTTTTTATTCCTCTTTCTTGCAGTTATGTATTTATTGTAGGGTTTTGTAGTTGAGCTTTTGCTCTTGTTGTTCTGCGCCACCAATGGAGTGTTGCTTGCAAGTGGGTATAATTTAGGTAAGTAAGGGAGTGCTTTCAATGGCCTAATAACACAATCTGTCAAATGTCTCGTTGCATTACTCAAGAGGATGCCAATTCCTATCTTCAGGAGTTATGAGTATGCTATAAACAAAGAAGACACATTAACAGGACCCTGCATAATTAATGATGAAGATGACACACCATGAACCACATCTTTACCACCGGTCCCCTGCATTACCATCACAATCATCAATCAATCTATAACAACATCAGATAATCTCAAAGGATGATACATAGCCACAACTAAGCATCTACTAGCATGAACAGAGTCAAATCGTACTTTCATCACCAGTCAAAAACAACGGACTGACCAGCAATAGCAATGTGTTGGGCTTGCTCATGCATGAATTGGCAAACAGCTAAAAGCAGCATTCTCACCAAGAAACTGGTAAAATGGATAAACAGACCCTAATCATCATACTACCTATTCCATCAGCTCAGAACAAAGTACTACTAGTACTTTTACAGATCCGACAAAGCCTTGAATTTTATTCAGAAAGAAACAACGCTGCATCCTTGAGAGAGAGAGAGAGAGAGAGAGAGAGAGACTTTTACTCGCTTTACGCAGAAAGAGTAAACTGAGCCGTCAAGCGTGTGTAGATAGTGTACAGGGGTGCATACCTGCAATGGAGTCCTGGTGCGCGGTGAGGATGCAGTGCATCTCGACGAGCTGCTCGCAGATTGTGGCGTAGATGGAGATCTGCTTCCGGAGCACCTCCATCTGCTCGTCCGTCATCACCTTGACGCAGTGGCAGAGTCAGGATTGGCTGTCGCCCCGGGCGAGAAACTAAGGGCAAAAAAAAAACCCCAGTTTCAAGGCAACAAAAGTCAAGCTATGTTGCATAACTCATAAGAAATCATAACAAAAATGGTAGTTGAATCAGAATACACTGGTAATGGAAAAGGAGTGGGAAAAACTCAAGTTTGTTTGTTTTGCAATGTAACGGTATACAAGTACAGTGCAATGTTCGGTTTAGAACACAGTTAGGAAAAATCTTTTCTGAACAGCAACTCTGCATTACCTTGAAAATTGGATCCAAATCCAAACAAATAGATAAATTGCACATGTAAATTGCCAGGCATCCAGGATCTGCGTGGGAGAACCTAAACGCGAGCGACTCTCTCGACCCGGTAACGGTTTTCGATTCAGCTGGGGAGTGGGAGGTATCGATGAGCTGTGATGTAAACGGACTACATGGAACTTGATTACAGGCCATGTGAAACAAACGCATGTGAAGCTTCACGGGCTGAAAATCTCGAACCAAACATATCCATAGAACTGAAAATCATGTTTCAATCCAGGCAAATGGCTATATGTTTGAGGCCAGCAGCAACAGAAAAGAGATAAATGCATTTCTTTGTATTTCAGCATTTGATAAACACATCAATTTTTGTTGTTAATGCAAATATAAAGGCACCCACACTGAACAGACCGCACTACACATACAAAATATAGCAGCAACCAGGGAGCAACCATCAGTACTGGTAGTACTTTGCAAAATCAGGACAAAGCACATCCAGATCAAAAATTATACTACTGCTCATGCTCGGAGGTACCTCTACTGCATAAAGATCAAAGCACATCGAGGCCAAAGCACAACCACACTACCAGCAGCACCTCGTAGCAAACCTGAAAATGTTGCAAAGAATCGGACAAGATCGTCACCTTACCGGACGAGCTCATGGCCACGGCCTAGGAGGTGGGGAGGGGGAACGGGGGGGCTTCCGCCGGAGTGGGGCGTCGGCTGCTGCTGGAGACAGGGAGCGGGCGGCGCGATAGGGAGGAGCAGGGCGGGACATGGGGGCTATCCGCCGGCCATGCAGATTCGCCGGAGAGAGCCGCGGCGAGGAACAGCGCAGAAGGGGACCGGCGGCGGCTTTGCTGCGGAGGAACGTGGGGAAAGAGAACGAGTGCTGCGAGCGGGCAGTGTGGGGTTCGCGTGTTTTTTTCTTCGGCGTGGGGGTCGGGCGAAAATGCCCAAGAGCTATTAGCACAACAAGAGAAGAGCTCGTGCTAGTTAGCTCCTCCCACCCTCGCGCCGCTGGCCGCTCCGGCCGCGGCGGCCACCTACCGGGCGTTATGGCGACGACTCCCCCATCCTCGCCCGCCGCGGGCTCAAGCTCCGGACCGGATCCAGCTGCGTGGGCTACCCCTGTTTCCTCCGGTCCATCCGAGGTGCCAGAAACGCAGCTCGAGGTTTCCCCAGATCCGGCCGGCAAGCCGCAGATCCCGCAGCACGCCTCGCTGCTGCCGGCCGAGGCGCCATTCAGCTCGGCTAAGCTACCGCCGCCCCCTACCCAGCGCCTTAAATCCATCATCGTCGCCCCATCCCCCCCCCCCCAGCTGCCCAGATTTCCGCTTCGGGGATGGACGGTGGGTGGACCGAAGTCGTCCATCAGAAGAACAAGCGCCCTGCCTCCGATCTGCCGGGCTCCGGGGTGCAGCGGCCGGACCGCCGCAGAGGCTTCAATGCGGACGCCGCTCGCGAGGCCTTCTTAAGCCGCTTTCGCTGCCTCAGCAAGAAGCACCGCCGCGCCGATTGCCGAGATCCCATCCACTGTATCTTCTGCGAGCAGCCGGGGCACATCGGAAAGCAGTGTCCCCAAAACCCACGCTCCAGAGGTAGTGCTGGTAGTGTTAGTAGCAGGCTAGGTCCGGCAGCTCCGCCGGTGCCAATCCACACGCGCCTCTGCTTCCCGCCACCTGCTGCGTCCACCATGCCCACTGCCACCCCTGCCATGCTGCGCCACATCGACCCCTCGCGCCGCCCCAGAGAGAGCCACTCGCTGACCATGTCCTCCCCGGCGACGGAGCAGGCCATCTTCTTCCTGCGCAACCACGCCGTCACCATGTGCGCGGCCGACGGAGTGAACGCCACGTCCCCCATGGCGGTGGGCCGCGCGCTGGAGGCGCAGCTCGCCGTCCCGGTGAGCCAGCTGCGCATCACGGCTCACCACCCGGAGCACTACCTCGTCATCTTCAGCCAACCAACGCACCACGTCAACGCCGTCCGTCGCGGCTCCATCAGGGTCGACGGCGCCGTCTTCAACATCGCGCCGTGGCACGAGCACGACCACGCCTCCTTCGACACGCTCCAGCTCCATGTCCGGGTCGTCATCGAGAAGGTGCCCATGCAGTACTGGTCCTTGGAGGGGGTGGAGGAGATCCTAGGGAAGAAGGTGCGCGTCGACCGCCTCGACAGCAGGACGCAGGAGCGCGGGCACACGAAGACGTTCGCCTGCTGGGTCTGGACCAATGACGTCGCCCACATCCCCACCAAGCACACGCTCGGGGTCCTGCCGCGCGGCGCGGGGCGCGTCGAGGAGATGCAGGGCTACTCGCCGCCTGACCGGCGCGTCGCCCCGCCGCCGGGCACCACGGACTACACCATGCTCATCCACGTCGATAGGGTTGAAGACTGGACGCCACCATCGCCGCGCTCCTCCCACTCCGCCCAGAGTGGGCTGCCGTCGTCCGACTCCGACACCGACGACCGGCCCCGCTTCGATGTGATCCCTGCCACTTGGACGATGGAGGTCGAGGACGGCCAGCGGGGCGATCGGCTCCAGCGCCTTGGGCGCGCGCCGGTTGCCGATCTGGGCTGCCGCGGCCTGCCTCGCGGCGGCCGCGACCACGACGACGCTGGCGGTGCTGGCGGCGGGGGGCGCCGCTCCTGGAAGGACGCCCTGCTGCGCAGGGGACGCACGCCGGCGCCCGCCCCGCGTCACCGCAGCCGCTCCCCTCCTGCCAGGCGCCACCACAAGAATGCGCACGGTCGCTGTCAGGGCGGCAGACGGCCGTCAACGGGCGATGCTCAGCCCCGCCAGCGCCGGCAGTCCGCTCCACGCTCGCCGCGGTCGACGTCAGGCACCGTGGCGGCAGAAGACGTCTGCAACAACAGCGAAGGGCGAAAATGCTAAACCTACGAAACTTTTACTGGACCCTTAGAGCATCCACAATGTGCTGCTGCCAAATTTGCGACGTCGTCAGAGTTTTGGCACCGATGTCAAATAGGCTAGCAGTCCACAACGTTAGCTGGTTCCTAATTTATGCATACTCGGCGCCTGGCAGGAGAGAGTACAAGATAAACATTTTAAATATCTCTATATAAACTTTTGTTTTTCAGGATTGCTCTACAAAACAGTTCCCTTGCAATGTACTCCCTCCATCCCAAACAAGTGTCTTAAATTTAGTATAACTTTGTATTAAAGTTAGTAGAAAGTTGAGACATTTATTTTAGGACGGATGGACTAATACTTTAATTATCTTACCATTCCTTTCGCTGTTAGATGCACAATGGTTTTATGCACAAATAAAGATACATATTGTGTATGAATATATGGATTATATATGAATGTATATAGATATATTTAAGAGCGTAGATTCACTCGTTTTGTTTCGTAGGTGGTTCGTACTGGGATCTCTAAAAAGGAGTACAGATGTAGACGAAGCAATGAATTATCGATCACCTTTTTGCCTGTTGAGTTTGCATCGACCACACATCTTCTAGTGCGACCTCCCACGACATCTCGGCCACCGGCTGCACGCACTGCAGTTCCATCATCTCCCACGGAGCGGGTCGGCCAGAACCTTGGCCTGCCTGACCTTGGGTGCACCGGAGGCGGCGACGCCGCGACGGCTCCCGTCTTGCCGCCGGCCAAGGCCACACCACGCACGGTTATCACTACCCACCCGAATGCCCAGCCTGACTCCTCTCATTTTTTTTTCAAAAAAAAAAAAAGCCTGACTCCTCTCACTTTCCAACTCCCGGAGGACTCTTCCACTCCGACTCGTGTTTGTCCACGAATCCGGCTCCGACTACGACCTGTTCTCCGTATTCTTCCCCCTCTATAAATCTAAATGAATACCCTGTGTCTGCGTGAGATCCAGACCCACCATGTCGCTCAAAGGCTACCACGAAGCCTCACTGCATCCGCCGTCTGCGTACGATGCGGCGTCGGCGGCGGCGACTGTGTGGGACTTGGGAGAGGCCCTCCTCGACAGATCTGCCTACATGGTCGACAAGAAAGACCACCAAAAAAACCATACGTCCGCCCGCCATCGATTCCGGAGGAGCCTGCGCGACAGGGAGGTGGAGGTGGAGATGCAGGTCAGCCTGTTCTTGGCTAGGGGCGTACCCACGTTGGGCCAGGGGTGTCAGGTAGATAAATATTTTACCTATACATATATAGCCCATATACGGCTGGGACACCCGTAATTTCATTACCTGGACACCGGGACAACAAGCTGGCCCATTCAACAAGTACCCGCGACGCGATGCAGCTAGCCAGTGCGAATCCGTCAAACAAAAAAAAGCTAGTCAGTGCGAGGCCCAGCCTTAGCAGCGAGCGAGGCAGCCAGGCGGCAGCTAAATCGATCGATCGTCTTCAAAGGGCGCCGTTCTAACGGCGATGCCCACAGTTTAGCAAAGTTTTTATTAAATTTAGCTCAGGGGCGCCACATGTGGCTTTTGCATCCCATAACCCTCTCTGTATCCCACAAACTGTGGTATTTGATGAATAAAATTTTTTCATCCTAAAAAAAGCTAAATCGATTGACCACCCCTAAAAAAAGCTAAATCGATTGACCAGGCTCTCATCTAATTATTTCTAAAAAAAGGCTCTCATCTAATTCTCAAAAAAGGCTCTCATCTAAAACAAACAATTCCTAAAAAAATGTCATACGCCTCTCCGTGTCACTCTAATAAAATCAATCCATCGCTGGCTCGGCACTTAGGTCGTCATACTCACTTTGACGCCGCCGTCCCCAGATCTTGTCGAGTGGCCGAAGTAGCGGAGGAAATATAAGGTAAATCATACGAAGTACGGACTCCAATGTGACGTGTTTCTTCTAGATTGTAATTCTTGTTCCTCAAAGCCTTGAGGATTCTGTCAAGGCCTCTTAACTGTGTTAATGATTGGATCATTGAAATATTTACAAAAACAATTGCGTGAATATTCAAAATTTATTCACAAAGTGGAGGTCAGATCACAATCCTTGAAGGTGATCGGCATTTGTGCTGGACGATTCTCGGAAGATTGGACGCACCAAAGTAAGCTTACTTTTATAACCGTCCAATTCAAGTATTAACCCGCAAAAAAATCCAAGTATTAGATACATATTCTTTCATGGTTTAATCTTCTCTGCCAAAATATAAATTATCAAGCGCAAATATCAAATAATAACTATCAAATCACATGTCATAGAAGGAAACATTTCTAAAAAGGCAAGAGCGATCAATACATAATGAAAATGTTGATTGGTTTTAAATATAATGTTGTAGAATCGTATGCATTAATATATAATTTTATTTTTATTTTTTTGTTTTGTTGGCCGTCGCGGCGGAGACGACTACTCTTATTTAATATGGTATGCCTGTTCTATTGTACGTGGGACACCGGGTAATTTTTGTCATGGGCCCGCTCCTGTTCTTGGCGCCGCCGCCTCGCGTGTCCTACTTCTGCTGCTCCGCCGACTGCACCGACGACGACCACGGGGAACAAGAAGACGCCCCCCGCCTGTTCGTCCGCGAGCCTTGGATGATGGCCACGGACGGTGACCTTGCCCTGTTCATCCTCTGCCACGGGCACAACCCTGCCTTCTACTGCGAAAGCAGCAACTACGACTACTTCCGTTGACTTCGTCTACGAGGCAGCAGCCTCACCGGCGGGGACGCCGAAACTCACCCGGCTCCCGCAACTCCAACCCGACATGTTGCCAGCTATGGGAACTTACTGCTTCTCTACCGGCAATATTGGTGTCGTGCGTTACCGCAGCCCCAAGGATGATGCCTGTGATGCCTACAGGATCGCGGCGTTCGCCTACGACTATTTCCACCCCAGCCATTCCGGATACTACCTGTGCACCTACGACTCCAAGGACCGTGTTTGGATCCGCACGCCCGCTGCCTTTCCACAGTCGCCACCGCCTGACGACTTTGTGCCCGGCAAGGTCATCACCATGAGCGGCATCATGGGCTGGGTCGACCTCTGGTTTGGCATGGTCCTCTGCGACGTGCTCGCCGCGGCCGACGACACCCTCTGCACCCCGCTCCACTGTCTCCCCCTTCCAGAGCCGAGGCAGCCGGAAAATCGCCTCCCTCTTGCCACAGACATCGCATACTTCTTTCGGGACATCGCCCTAGCCAATGACTCCGGCATCATCAGGTTCGTCGACCTTCAGGTCCACGCCGAACCCGGCCCGCGCTCACAGACGCCTAGCGGTTGGACGGTGGTCACGTGGACCTTGGAGGGGCTCAATGTGGGTCTCGATCATACCCTGTTTTTCCAGCAGGAGCACGAGATCCATTCTCGAGATATCCTCGGCTACAACCTGCCCCAGTCTCTCTTCGTTTCCAACCCCATCCTCAGCTCCCACAGTGATGGCGTCCTGTACCTCTTGACCAATGCCAGCAGCGAAGACACCAGGATGTCGAAGGTGATTGCTCTTGACCTCAACCAGAAGCAGCTGCTGGACGTGCAGGATTTCGACAAGCAAAGACCCAACCCCTACATGGGCACTACCATCTCCAGCTATCTCATGCCCGCTACAGGTACTGTACCATCGCCTCCCCGTTAATGATAACATATACGTCGATGTATCGATAGATATCGTTTCATTAATGTGAAACGGCGAGCGCCGGTGTCTCTGGGATCTTCTCGCAAGAAGCCACCTTCCATCGCTAAACCAGCGGGGGGAGAGGGTGATGGCGATGATGCAATGGACTTCTCATTATGAGTGCATCTTCAAGCTTTGAGATGACCCTATATAAGGCTACCATTATGGATTCTTTGCTCTCATAAGTTTCAAACCATGCCATCCCACCATCGTAGGAAGTAGTATGAATCAGAATTTTATTATTAAGGTTATATGATGGAGGTTAATTCAGGAGACGGTTATTAATATTTTGATCTCCCTTCAGGTGGTGCTTGTTATTTTGCTTACTATTATTATTGTCTTCTAGGCTAGTACAAAGATGATGTCCATGCATGGTTTGTAATCCCCTCCCTAGTTGTGTTGTTGACTTTGTATTTTTTTGGGGAACACACATAAGCTTTACGTGTTGATTCATTAAGATTTGTGCGAAAAAAAAACAAAAACACAATACAAGTTAGAGTATGGCAGCAAGCAAAGCTTCGCTACCATCCACCACACCAATGTGAACAAACCTTCACTCTCGCCCACCCTATTTCTACCTCTACTCCTCTGCTCCCAAGCTAGCTTCCACGTTCACCATTGCTCCAGTATTTTGGCGACCACCAGGCTTTCCAATGATGCTTTTTTGCCGAATGTCCGGCTGTTGCGCTCTTTCCAGATGGAGAACATCACATGGTTTAGAAGTGCGTTCACTTTCTTCCTCTGCTTGCACGGCGTTGAATTGTGCACTGTATCCCACCATTCTACAGTGGTCGAGTCTCCTTGCGACATAGGAAAGGATAGGTCGAGCTCCAGGGCAACAGAATGCCACACCGTTTTGGAGTTGGGGCACTGAATGGGCAGATGGTTAATGGACTCATCGTGCTGCGCGCAGAGGGTGCACATCATCTGGTGAGGGTGGCCTCTAGATGGCAAACGGTCTGCCATCCATCACCTGTTATGAAGAACCTATTATCCAAAGAAATTTACCCGAAGCGAAGCCTTTGAATGCCACAACTGCCTGGCTCCAGGAAGACTTGTTTTCCCCTCGAAGAAGGCTCTGTAGGCCGAGGCTACAGAGTAGGCACCCGAGCTCATCCAAATCCATCTGAATATGTCCGGGGAGTTGGACAAGTTTACCCGGATCCGCTCCATGCGCGCCCATAATAAGATGCAAAAATGGTAGATCATAACTAGCGAGAAAACTCCTCTGAAGTGCCTTGTCCATACATTCATGTTGAGTGCATCACGAACAGAGAAACCCGGGTTGCTCGCTGGAGCAGAGGCGAAGCGGTCTGGCACAAGGTCCTTTGGTGTGCAACCCTCCAACCAACGGTCAGTCCAAAAAGAGGCCGTCCAGCCATCTCCAGTCGTGCACGGAGCGGAGGCGTGGAATAGGCTGTCCGCCAGTGGAGAGATCGAGCCAGGCAGTCCATGCCATGGATGAAGATTGTCCACCCTAGCCATCCAAAGCCATCGCACTTGTAGAGCGGCATTGAGCAGTCGCAAGTTGTGAATCCCTAGTCCACAGAGCTCTATTGGTCTACAAACCATGTCCCATGCCACCTTACAATGCCCTCCTCTAGCTTCCTCCATGCCCCGCCATAAGAAATCACAACAAATCTTGTCTATGCTTTCGATGACCCATGGGGGCAGATCAACAGATAGCATGTGGTATACGGAAGTGGCAGTCGATACTGCTTTGATCATGATGATCCTCCCTCCCTCAAAGAGGGGGCCACACTTCCAAGTCAGCAAGTGATTCGCCACACAAACCACCAGCCTTTGAAGATCCTCCTTGAGCAGTGCACCCGTTCGAAGGGGGAGTCCAAGATATGTGCACTTGTATATATTATTAAGGTTATTATGAATGTCTCGGCTGCGTTTTGACCTTACTTATTATGTTAACTAGTAGTAGTGATTGGGGCACTTGTATATGTGGCTTGATAGTGATCACAACATCGTGCAAAGTGTCATCTTGTCAACACGAAGATCTGACTACATTACTAAAAAGTCATTCAGGCATCATACATACTGGTCACTTGCAAGCAACTTCAAAATGGGTTTTCTTCAATTCTATGTATATGAGCCGTGGCACAAGTTTTTGGTTGCCTCCACCTGGGGCAAATTAATTTCTATGTCTTACTCGATTAATTGGTGAATGGGGTCATCATTTCGAGGGCTCGAGCCATTCACACGCACATATGTGATGTCGATGTTTCGATCTTATACCAAAGGTCTCTGATGAAACCTCAACGATGATCTGCTGGTTTTTGGGGGAGACGATGAGCACAAGATGCACTGGCTCTCCTAGGAGGGAGATCATACTGAAACTAGAGAGGGATGTGGAGATTTGTGTTTGAGGAGGGACCTTTACGCCTTCAATATTACCAAAATTCTTGCATGCAGAGGCTTGGCGAATTCTACAGACACCTAAATTCCTATGTGCTAAAAAAGCTCCATTATATAGGCGATGGATGTCAGAATTTACAGTATATTTTCTCTTCATCAAATGAATTAACATAAATACCTGATGCACCTTCATATATACTAAAACAAGAAGAGATGCAGTGCATAATAACTTTACTATACAATAATAAAATGGTAATAGTTTCCGCCATTCATCAACATGATCTAAACTATGTAATAAAGAGTAAAAGGAAAAACAACAACTTCATACTCTAGATTATAAGTTACACCCCACTCCAGCACTCCTTTCTTCTTTGTTCGCTCAAGGTTAGTCGAACCTTGCTACTTCCCCTGGTATCGGGCGATTTCGTTCCTCTCGAACCTTCCCTCGTCGAAGAAGGTCGCATGCACTATGCGTCCGCCAAAATAGCGACCTTCCAGTTGGATAAACACCTTGGTCAACTATTCTGTCCTCTCAAACATCACAAAATTATTGTGGCGAACAATACCCGTCCTTTAACGTTTCCCCACGTAATAATATCTCCATTCTATTTGGTAACTAGTTAGGTGGGGTCGAGCCTATTATAGCGGCACAAATTCGTGCGGGAGTTTGTGCATTACTTTGGGCTATTCGGAACTCTCAGAATGATGTTGTATTTAACAGGACAACTATCACAAACTTTTTGCATGTTATATACCAGGCATTTGGATAGATCCGTACGTGGTCGTTACTACACCCTGCGGAAGCGAGGGAGGTTATGGCCTTTGAGTGCAACCAATGAGAGACTATAGCACGGGCTATATACAACCGGTTTGGATGTCAGTCCAACAATAGGATAGGTGTTTACGGAAGCGAGGGAGGTTATGGCCTTTGAGTGCAAGCAATGGGAGACTAGAGCATGGGCTACATACAACCGGTTTGGATGTTAGTCCAACAATAGGATAGGTGTTTAGGCAATGCATCCTATTTTCCCCTGTTGTGGCTATTTGATTTTTTATTTGCTTTTGTTTTCGTACTTTGATACTTTGTTCATTTAAATAAATGGTTGTGTGCATCGCTTGATGAAGGCCGGGGGTATTCCTCCTTTCCGAAAAAATATGTAGGGCTCATTCCCACATCATCTCAACACGATATTTAATTAAATGTTATGTTTCAATGCACACATTTCAATAAAATTTCAAATATGAATATGTGAAATCAAATTCAAATCACACAAGTTCACAAGTCGTACCGAAAGCAATAGTGCAGTTCATATGGTAGAAATAACATAAAGCAAAGTTCATCTAAAAGAAACCAGAGGCAACATTGAGAATAGATCAAGCACCCACATTGCTACTTCCAGTTCCCAAGTACATTTGATCTTGGCAAGGTTGATGACTGTTTTGGCGCTCCTAAGATCTCACAACGATCTTGCTCCCAATATTGTTTTGACGTCTCATCCAGTATTGAAGCATCCATGAGCATGAGCGCTTGCTCTCGCTCCTTAATCTTCTTCGTCTCTACCATGGAGGTGATCATCAATCTTTCCTCCCCGAGGGCAATTTTCTTCTCCTCGATCCGGACAATAGGATCTGAGAAATAACACCAAGGGGGCAGAAGATTCTCATGGGATATTGCACTACCATGGTTGGGAAGGGGTGGACTCCCCAATAGAAAAGGATGATTGGTCTGTGAGTTTGAAAAATCCTCGTACCTGTTTTCATATGGCAATCGATCTCCAACATTAGCTACATGAACAAAGTGACTAAGAACATGTGGAGTCTTGTATCCAAAATGGTATTGGCTTGTGCTTGAATGATATGTTGAATCTTGAGTTGTATTGGTCAAATTTACTGCAAAATTAGGGAAATCTTGAGCTTGTAAAGAGAAACAATAATGTTCTTGTGGTAAGGAAACATTTGCCCTAAGATATTCATCGGTGGAAGTTAATTACCTGTGTGTTTCTGTGCAGTTTCAGCAAATGATTCACCTCTGGTCTTGCAAACTACAAGATCGTTACCCATCAAACGAATTGTTTGTCGTGCAGAAGGACTACCCTCTTGCAAGTTCAACTCAGAACCACCATGATTCAGACTGGTGGAGAAGCACCTCGGATTCATAGTATCTTTTACTGAAACATTACTGCAACCATGATGAATCTCACTGGGTTCCCTTGAACTCAATGGAGGACCAACCGCATCTATGTTAGGAACTTTGATTGCCACATCACGCAAACATGTGCCTACGGAACTTGAATTCGTTGCATTTTCTAAGTCAGTAGCGGGTGGTTGGCTCCAGTTTTCTCTGCATCAAGGACACCATGATTTAGAGTTTCATTTGTCACAAAAATAATAATTTAAAGTTTCATCACATGTATGCTCAATATTGGGATCTCTAAATTTGAAACATACCTGCAGTCAAAACCAGTCCATTCTGGTAATGCAATATTTAGATCAATCATAGCAGACATCTCTTTGTTAGTAGGCTTGATAGAGTACTCATGATTGCTATGCTTATTTGCTTCTGTAGTCTTAGTGAAGGCTTCATTGGGCATATTAGAACTACTTCTATTGTCCATCATGCATTTGTCTTCTTCTATAGATGAAGATGATGATGAAGATGATGAAGAAGCCATAGCATCCAAGAGGAGCTTACGGAGAGTTCCTCGTTTGGGCAGCTCATGTCTTTGCATCTTACTGCCAAGTGCAACATCTCTTTCTGAGAATTTGACACGCTTTATTGAGTTGCGACAGTGTTCTATTACTTCCTTGCCTTCTGAATTGGCATGCTTCTCCTTGGCCAATTTCATAGATGTGTACTTCATGTACTTTAGAATACCCTGACGAGGGGGAGATTTTCCCAGATCTCTTGGTTTTCCCACTTTGTCAGGTTTATCATTGTTAATAAAATTTTGTGTATCCACCTTCTTCTTCTTAGTATTATTCATCTTCCCATGCTTCCTTCTCCCAGATATAGTTTCTCTCTCTTTTCTCTGATGTTGTAAAGACTCGGTTTTCTCTGATCGGTGAGTATCTAGTTCATCAAGCAAATTTGGATTTTCAAGTGCTTCCTACAAAAATGAGCAACATTATTAAGATACATATATAATTGCGAGTACAAAAATGAACAACAAACATCACATTTTCCACATGTATACCATTTTCAAATAAATCGTCATGAAGGAATGGAAAGTTCTATAATATATACTTTTTCTTATTTTCGAAACAAAGCATCGTATTCTCGTTTTTTTCCAACACTTGATCAGGAACCGGGCGCAGAAATTATTTGAAGAGAAGGGGATGCCTATAAATGAGTAAATAAAGGCATATGTTAAAAATTTCAACTACTAATAGATTTGATAGAGGAAGGCCAAGAACGGGCTGAGCTACTACCCGAAATAGAAGAGGACGACTAGAGTAGAGGATCCTAATTCCAATCTAAATAATTGACGAGGGAGTCTAATTATTTTTTTCGTTCTTGATTGTTACAATTCCACTTTCTTCATTTACCTTTTGCTTGGAAAGTGTGACAGTTACGACACTTGGAGTGTGTGTAGCGATAAATGTTTGATTAAACATGATCATTATCTAGATAGTCAAATGAGACATTGTTATTGCAAGGCTTCTATGTAATTTTTAGTTGGACTTGGAGGGGAGATCAAAATCACAAAGATTAAGTTGCTTCTTGATGAGATTTCCCAACAAGGAAAATTTAGTTGAACTGACTAAATCTGGACAATTATCTTTGTTGGGCACTATACATTGATATATATGTCGAGCTAGACTAGAGAGTGTCTAGCTAAAAACAAACTTCATACATCTTGGCAAAACTGAGTAGAATGTCAGGTTCCCTGAGACACTTCATGGGCCTATGTGAAGTGTGATAATCCCTTGGTCCAGTATTAGAGATTGACATGGATCATATTGGAAATGACGGTGTTATTAGGTTACTAATGAGAGTTAGAGATATCCAAAATATTCATGGATTTATTGAGATCACTACCAAATAGTCGCTCTTGTATGACATTGGATTTGAAGTGGAGTCAGTGGTGGAGCAATGATGGTGCAGGGGAATAGATGATATGAAGAGGCAAGTGTGAAATATCTTAATGTGGAAAATGTGGTAGTTGTTAAACATGATGATGGAGCAGAAAACGGGGGAATTAGTGAGGTTTTGGAAACATGGCTTCCGTTGGGGAGCACGTTCTCGAAATGGTACGAAGATGTGCTAAAAGATGGACACACAACTAATATTGTTAATATTTCCTCCAATAACACACCTGATGACATGGAGAGTTCTAGTACGAATGTAAATGAAGACCTTTAGCCCAAATTGTGGCAAGCTAAGGAAGTGTTGCTAGACATGCATCACAACCTGCTTTTGAGGAAAAAAGTCCCACCAAACGGAAGCAATGAAGAAATTCATAGAGTTGTAAGTTTAGGGACAACGTGAACTATTACAGCAAGCTCCGAGGAGCTCCATTGAATGGATTAATTAATGTTGAATGGTTTGGCAGTGAGACTAAACCACTGGAAAAAAAATGCAAGAAAGGATACTAAATCTCGTCGTTAACTGAATTCTGAATAGAAAGATTAAGAAGAAAAAAAAGATTCAAAAGACAGAAATACCCAATATCTTGTTCTAGCAAGATATTGGGTATTTCTGTCTTTTCTTTCTTCAAAAATTCTTGATGAAACAAAGATGATTTAGTTGATGATCGCAGTGGGAAAATTTATTCGGATTACCATGAGTATGTTGATTCTTCTGCTACAAAAGTCAAACCAATAGCTACATGGAGAATTATTGTTGGGAAAATGTGCAGATGAGAACCTTAGAATGTGTGTCAGAATCAAGGTTTAAGAAGATACTCGAGTTGATATTGTTCCTGATATGAGAAATTCTTTTAGTGCAAATTTAGACCATATTGCATCCCATGTTGGGATCACTCTTGGATACTCCTTAAAAATTGTAGAACACAATATCAGCTTATCAACTCATTCAAAGAAACTAGATTTGATCTGATGATGCAAGTAAATAAACCTTGTATTGTACCTTCTCATGAAATTCAAAGTTCTTTTAAATTAATACTAGAGAAAATGGTTTTGTTGAATTACTTCCTAATGGAGAGAATAGTAACATGGGTAGAGAAGAAACTCATCGGGAACAAATAAAACAAGCTTTTACGGATAGGAACAATAGGAAACATGTATCACCAACCAATTGTTATTTGAAATATGTGATTTCCATTTAAAAGGCTTGTTAAGAAAACAAATAAAGATGGAACATATGTTCTAGAACATTAGAGAACTTTATGGCGAGGCCAAAATTAGATTTCTTAGAAATTAGATAAACACATTGATTTCCTATGCTTAAATGAAACAATGGGGGAAAACATTTTCTAAAACTAACCTTCACAACATTTGCATTGGCTAAGATTTTTATTATCATAATATCCATCTAGTGGTATGTTACTAGGCATTAATGACACTGTTAATGAATTAGATATTCAAGATGGCCTATATTACATTAAAATTAACTATGTATGAAGATTATATATGAGATATATGTTAAGTTTATGGAGATGCTCAGTTAGAAGGCAAGGCTTCTTACTTAGCAGAATTGTCTAGAGTCCTACATGACTGTAAAAATCCCTTTATGGTTGCTGGGGATTTTGATATTTATCAGGAATGCTTAGGGCTTTATTTCTATGCAATTAAGAAGAACCTTGCCTTATGGAACCAAAGTCGAATGGCAGGCTTTATACTTGAGCAATAATTTACAAGAACCCACTTTTAAAAATTGGACAAGATCATGTTTTTCCATTATTGGGAACAAATATATCACTGGTTAGAAAGGAAGATGAAATTTAGTGTCTTCAAAGAGCTAAAGAAAATGAGAATTTGGAAGGTGGTAGAAGCATCAGATATTTTCATGCTAAAGCAAATGGTTGGCATAGAAAAAGTATAATCACTTCTCTTGATCTAAGGAAGGAAATATTGAGGGGGGGGAATAAATCCTTGATTATAATACTAAGTACTATGAAAATCTTTTGGTTATCCAGATAGAAAAATATAACTCTAGATGTGCCTAGAGAAACCTTAGTACATTAACTAGAGTTTGTTCAATGGATGAACTTAAAATTGTTATTTTTGAATGACACATGATAAGTCGCGTAGTCCTGATGGTTTACCTCAATAACACTATCAAGGAAATTGGAATTTAATTATGTGAGATTTGGAAGCTTTATTTAACTACTTTATCGTGGGAAATTGGATCAGCCTGGCCTTAATTATGGCCTTGTTACTTTGGTCCCCAAATGAAAGAGGCAAAACAAATTCAAATCTTAGATCTATAGGTTTGCTCAATGTGAGCTTCAAACTTCTTACATATGTTTAGGGAATGTTTTATATCTTCTCTAGTGTTATGGTTTCCCCTACATCACCTATGTATAAGGGAGATATATTATGGAAGGAGGAATAATTTTACATGATACTCTTCATACTATGAAACAAAATGTCATTTTCCTCAATATTGATTTTAAACAAGCTTGCGCCACAATAAAATGGCTTTTTTTTTAAATTATAAAATATGATTTATTTTTTCTATTAAATGGTGTGACTGGGTCATCTAAATTATGAGAGGGATACATGTGGGGATTAAAAAGAATGATTGTATAGGTCTCTGCTGTAATATTTTTAGATGGTGAGGGGTTAGAAAAGGAAATTCCTTATCTCACATGTTGTTTGATTTGGCTGCTAATCCCTAGCTTTATTGATGAAAATGTTAGGGATACTAATATTATTAAAGTTGTTATGGGAGAACATAGTGAGGGTGGTGTTAATATGCTACAATATATTGATGATGCTATATTTTTATTACAAGAAGATTATATGAGTGCACATAACTAGAAACTCATCCTTTGTTCTTTTGAACAAATGTTTGTTTTAAAAATAGTTTCCATAAAAAGTGATTTTTTTAACATGCTAGAGAAAACCTAAGCACTATAAAAAGATTTTTACTTGCCCCGTTGTTGATTGGCCAATACTAGTTTGGGAATACTTTTGTGCTGTGGATCTGGGAATCCATGCTGATGTCAAAAGGATATGAAACAAAAATTGGAAAAAAAATTAAAGATAAGATAGAAAAGCGATGTAATAGTTGGCAAAGAAAACTTTAGCTATAGGTGGTAGGTTGTATTGGTTCAATCTTTTCTCTCAAACGTAACAACTTTCATGATGTTCTTCTATGATCTTCCTATGCACATAGAAAAATGAAGTATTTTTTTAGGCTAGTCTCCTTTGGAAGGAAAATTTTCATAAAAAGAAAAAGGCAAAAGGGCAAACCATTTCCTCGGCCACAATCATGCCCGCCATGGGACTAATCACCCGTCCACATTCACTTCTCACCCATAGTGACACGTAATGCAGAAAATATTGAACAAGGCCATGTGTTATTGGCAGATGGGCCAACCCAGCTAGGGAAACAATGTACAACGGTTGATAGTGTGGTTCCAAACACTCACCACAATAATGATCAAGTAGAGATCGCTGTTTACTGGGAGCTTGGAGATTGTAAAGAGTGATTGAGTCATGTTAACTATGAGAGGAGGGCATGTGGGTATTAACATGAATGATTGTATAGGTCCCTACTTTAATACAGGGTTGAGATGAGAAGATTACTTATGTCCCCAGTTGTTTAATTTGGTTGTTGATGTCCTAGCTTTATCGATGAGAAATGCTCGGGGTAATAATATTATTAAAGGACTTACGGTAGAATATACTGAGGGTGTTGTCAATATACTACAATATGTCGATGATGCTATATTTTTATAAAAAGATGGTTATATGAGTGTACATAACTTGAAATTCATCTTTTTTGCTTTTGAACAAATGTTGGATTATAAATTAATTTCCATAAAAGTGAATTTTTTCCTTTTTTGGAAATGCTAGAGATAAACTAGGCTATAAAAGATTGTTACTTGCTTCTAGTGATTTGACAATGAGATATTTGGGCATCCTTTATATTTGTGCTGAATTTGGGAATCCTTGTTGATGCCAAAAGGATACAAAACAGAACATGGGGTCATTTTGAAGAGAAGATAGAAAGGAGATGTAGTGGTTGATAAGGAAGACTTGTAGCTATAGGTGCCATACTTATTTGGTTAAGGATTACCTCTCTATTGTGCTAGCTTTTATGATGTCCTTCTATGATCTTCATGTCGGGGCAAGGAAAATGATGGATTTCTTTAGGCTAGTCCCCTTTGGCAAGAAAATTTTGATAAAAAGAAAAGGACAAGAGGAGAAGTGTCACCTCAGCCACATTCATGAGTACCATGACACTGATCAGCCCTCTACACTCTCGTCTCACCCACAGTGACTTGTGATACGGAAGATGATAAATGCAAGTGTAGGCAAGTGGGCCAAGTAAGCTAGGAACAATGTGCATTTGCTGATAGTGTGGTCCTGCATGTTCACATTACTAGTAGGTGGCCAGCTAAGCTAGTAAACAACGTACGCCAGCTGACAACACGGTCCCACAAGCTCACCACATACATGATCAACTAGAGAGCTCTGTTTCTAGGGGCTCGGAGATTGTAAAGGTGTTGTAGCACCAGCCGGCCTCTCTCTAATACAACCATTGTTGTTTATAGGATATCATAATATAGTCTATGCTTATGGGTTCTTAGTCTTAGTTAAGTGTATGAGTAGCATCTAGTATAGAAGTCAGCAAGTTCTGTGAAATATTCATAGATTCTCTTATGAATGTATCATGCAACTCCTCACTCAGACTGATCCTAACCGATCACTTTGGACAATTTAAGCATGGAATTACAATATATACGCATACCAAATAGTATTAGGGTAGAAACTGTGCTGATGCCCAAGAAACAAAACACAATGATAACCCTAACTAGAACTTAACACAAGCTCATACAACTTTAACTATAAAATCATCATGGACATGCGAGCAACTATCGACCCCTATAACCTTGTTCATGAATTAGTAAACATGGATCAGAATTAGCAACTAAGTTGGGCAGGGTACCCACAATCCTTACATAAAACATTCTACAAGGGTGAGACGACCGCCATGTAAAGGTATAACTAATGGCCCCACCATACACAATATGCTTGCTCCAATTCTTCGTCTTATGGAGATGCAAATTTGACTAGTTATACCATCCATCTCAAGTAGGTTAAAAGTAAAATAAAATCACAGTAAAAACATATGAATGATTATACTGAAAGATAGGCAGGGTCGGGATGGAATTTGGTGGATCTCGTACCTTTCTTGCCGAGAAATTTCCCTTGTGCGCTTGCCCTCTACTGCCCTCCGGTGTGGCAGTCGTTGCCGCCTCTGCCCCCCGCAGTCTTTCTTTCTCTTCTTGTCTTCCTTAACCCGACTCACGATCGTGCGGAGAGCCTCATCGTCGTCCGCCTCAGTTTGCTCGTTGCATTCGGTATCACCGGTGGGGGGGAATTCCAAGTGGGGTCCCATGGAGCATAGGTCAGATATGGATCTCATATGTGGTGGATTTTCCCTCCCCCGTGTCCTCCTCAAGGACGGCTCCGCCACGGCATCAATAGCAGCCATGGTGGAGGCAAGCTCGTCTGCCCACCACGAGGACCTCAGAGACTTCATAGGTGACAGATCTATGATTCCCAAAGGACGTTGCCCCTCCGCCGGTACCTCAGCCCTCGTGCTCGCCACATAACCCCTATGGATCACAAACAAAGATCTGAAAACAGAACACACATGACTAAAACGATGATATGAGGCCCCTCTTACACACCAACCTGATGGAGAACGCATTAGTGACCATGGAAGCATCGTCGACGTGGTCTCTCTGCATAGATCTACTTCAATTTCTAAATGAAGGGGGATGGAAGAGGATGAGAGGAAAGGGTGGGTGTTTGAAAGGAAAGGACATGACCTCGAGGTGAGGTTTTAATAGCATCCAAGGGTATCCCCTTACTCTTACCCATCCTACCCACCGTATATTTGGTAATTATTAATTTCAATATGCATATTTAATGTCATGGCTGGAGTATTTATCACTGGGGACAATAGCCAAATATTTCCCCTATGATTCCCTGTGTTGGTGATGTGGCACCCTCAATGCATCATGTGATAAAAACTATTAGTTTGTGTAAAATGGTAGGCACACAATGGAGCCCCCACCCACACCCCACAGCACCCCAACCCATCATGGAAACCAAAGTTTTGGTTGTAGCTTTTAGCGCCAAATTGGAAAATGAACTGATGGTGTCGCTGAAGGGAAATTGTAAGTGCATTTAGTGCACCCTTCGAGGTTCTCTACTGCAGGATGCTGCTAACGCGACACATGAATCAGAGACCCTTTGACGATACTGTGTGCGATGCATGAATCGCAAACGGTATCGTAATAAAACTATCACCAATAAGACGAATTGTGTGTGAGGGCGGAGACATCAATCACGATTCAGATTAGAGTTGCATGTCCAATTGGTGGCATACATTTGATCCATATGAACTGTCTGCGATGAGCCAGAACAACAGAAACGATCAGCCAAATCAAGGTGTGTGCGATATACCGTATACAGTTCACTCGGATGAACTATTTGCGATTACCCAACACAACAGAAACGGTCAGCCAGATCAAGATGTGTGCGATAGATGACATAGTGAAAACATGAACTCCTCAAATTACGGTCATCACCGGAAAGAATCCCAATTATTGTCACCTTGGGGTATGCGGATCATAACACGTAATAGGTGCGTATAACTTGCATGGTAGGATCAAGAACACAAATATATTCATGAAAACATAAAGGGTTCAGATCTGAAATCATGGCACTCGGGCCCTAGTGACAAGCATTAAGCATAGCAAAGTCATAGCAACATCAATCTCAGAACATAGTGGATACTAGGGATCAAGCCCTAACAAAACTAACTCGAGTACATGATAAATCTCATCCAACCCACCACCGTCCAGCAAGCCTACGAAGGAATTACTCACTCCCGGTGATAAGCATCATGAAATTGGTGATGGAGGATGGTCGATGATGACGATGGCGACGAATCCCCCCTTCGGAGCCCCAAACGGACTCCAGATATGCCCTCCCGATGAAGAACAAGAGGTGGCGGTGGCTCCGTATCGTAAAACATGATGAAACATTTCTCTCTTATTTTTTCTCAGGAAATAGGAATTTATAGGCTTGAGATTAGGGTCACCGGAGCCACGTGGGCCCCACGAGGCACCAGGGCACGCCCAGGGGGGGTGGTCGCACCCTGGTGGCTCGTGGGCCATTGGTTGCTCCCCTCCTCTGGGTCTTGGCTCCCATATTTTTTATATTCCATAAAAGTCTCCGAAAAGTTTCGTCCAATTCCGAGAACTTTTATTTCTGCACAAAAATAACACCATGGTAGTTCTGCTGAAAACAGCGTCAGTCCAGGTTACTTTCATTCAAATCATGCAAATTAGAGTCCAAAACAAGAGCAAAAGTGTTTGGAAAAGTAGATACGAAGGAGACGTATCAACTCCCCCAAGCTTAACTCATTGCTTGTCCTCAAGCAATTCAGTTGACAAACTGAAAGTGATAAAGAAACACTTTTACAAACTCCTTTGTTCTTGTATCAATATATATGCTTAAATAATACCCAGGTTTTCAGCAAAGATCACAACTAACCATGTAAATGATAACTCTTAAAAATTATATTTACTCATATCAATGGCATAATCAACTAGCGAGCAATAATAAAATATCTCAAATGCCAGCACTTTTGTCAAAACAATCATGATATAATATGACAACATGGTATCTTGCTAGCCCTTTCTGATACCGCAAAACATAAATGCAGAGCACCTCCTAAGTTCAAGCAGCGACTAAACATTGTAATTCATGGTAGAAGAGATCTAGTCATGATGCACACAACATTAACTATACACAATGCATGAGAATGACAATAGTGCTCTCAGGACTGGTGCTTGTTTGAGAAGGTGATGACTCAACAATAAAAGTAAATAGATAGGCCCTTCGCAGAGGAAGCAGGGTGTCGGTGTATTAAACAACGGTTGTAATACCCTGACTTATGCACAGACGAGTAGCAGCTTCCCCGGCAAGGATAAATTTTCAAACAAAGATTTCACAAGCTGGAAGAAACAGCTCTTCGTGAGATCAAGGAGCGCATCAAGGAGACCAAGACAAGCTGCAGAGATGAAGTACTAAAAGTTGGCCCTTGCCGGCAAGGCAGGACCGGCAAGACGAAGGCCCGGCAGGCCTTCACCAACCACCAGCGCTCCACCTCGCCGAGCAGGTAGTCACCCATCGATGAGGTGTCGAGCCCGCAGATGGTTTGGTGGAGCTTTTCGGGCACGTGGCAGCCCGCTGGAAGAGGATTTACCTTTATTGACACCCGTCCTAATGGCGTGTCAGCATAATAGAGAGGCGGTTGGGTAAGCAGTGCAATAGCCTTGCGAAGATCCACCCTCCTCGCAACACCTAGCGATGCATTTAATGCATTTTGTCCTAGCTAGCAGAGTTAGGTATGATAACACCGTTCCTATCTAATCACCTTGTAATGACCCTTTTGCCACTGTGGTAACCCCTTGAGCTATAAAAGGAGGGCCAGGGCAATCTTTACAAGGGTACGAACCCATAGCAACCCAACGCATACATACCTATGTAGTATCCTCTCCTTGCTCCTTGCTGGGGGAGAGCTCTCCATGTACTTGTGCCCACTTCCATCCATTAATACAACAAAGTAGGAGTAGGGTTTTACGCTTCTCAACGGCCCGAACCTGGGTAAAGACCGCGGCGCCCCTCGTTGTTCTTACTCTTTGCATCGGGTGCATCCCCCTCGCCCAACCAGAAAGGGGCAGCCTTGCCCCATAGATCGCCGGCTCCCCACGCCGACATCTTTGGCGAGCCAGGCAGGGGTTGCACCAGCGTGAACCAAGGCGACGAGCGGCGTGTTGACTTCATCGAGTTCAGCATCTTATTCACCATCTTCATCACCTTTCATGGCGCCAAGAAGAGGGGTTCCATGACGACTAAACCCTCAACGTCCAAACTCCCACCACACGCGTCTGCGGGCGGCGCAGGCGGCGCCGCCACCGCGGACGGTGCGGACGCCACGGTGGGCGCGGCCGGCACAGGAGGTCCGGTCATCGTTCCCACTACGGCGGAGATGGGAGGAGGAGACGCCGGAGGCAGACATCTGCCTCGACCCTCCGGCGGAGAAAACAATAATGGCGCGGGAAGCGGCTCTGCCTCCTCAGCGCACCGGCGAGCGCAGCCACCAGAGCGATCCCGCCCGGTCAGACACGAGCCGCGACCCTCCCGCTGCAATGACCCCAGCGGCGGTGGTGGTGAGGGGAATGACATCGAGACACACACTGCGTCCTTTGCAAGATGGGCGTGATATGACGCCGAGTGGTGTTGTTGTACCTCCACAACAGTGCCCACACGGCAAGACGCCAATCGATCAGGTCCAAGATCTTCAGGCACCACTCCCGCCACGCCAACCTGCTGTCATTCCCGCAGTTCGGCGACAAGATCGTAACGGTGCTCCTGCTGGTTCTGCCAGGAGTCGAGCGACGTCATGTTCTTCCCACTCCAACATGCCTTCAACAGCAACAGAAGCGATGGCGCGAGCTCAGATGCTGTTGGATTTCCCTCCAGTAGCCGAAAAAATGGATGAGTGGAGAGCCACTATACGGAGCTTGATCGAGTTTGCTGATGCAAACAGATCTTAGTTGGCGGAACCCTCGCGGCGCCCGCCAACTGCTCCTGTAGCTCAAACTGATGGTCGTGTGGCAGGCGGTGCACCAATGGTGCAGTCACCTCCACGACAGCAATCCCAACAGCAGCGCAGACACTCGTAGTAGACCCAGTGGAATGCACAGCTCGATGACGTGTCGATGGCCTCCACAGATCCGCGAATGCAGCAAGACCAGCGGCAAGTGCTGCTGGAAAGGCGAGTAGAAGATGCTCGCACCACCATTCAACGACGCCGGGAGGTGCGCCGTCAGTTAGACGAGCGTAATGGCCCAATCGTCGAGGACCCAACGCCTGTTGTTGGCGGGTACCTGCCTTACGAGCTTGGGTGCCCTATCTTCACACGTGAGTTGCGGCAACCGTTGGCCGTCCGTCCACGCGTTCAAGCCCGAAGTACTGGAAAAGTACGATGGCAAGCTAAACCCGACAGAGTTCCTAGGCATATACACAATTGCTGTGCAGGCTGCCGGAGGAAGAGATGAGAAAATTCTAGCCAACTATTTCCCATTGGCGCTCAAGCCCAATGTGAGAGCTTGGCTGATGAACTTGCCGGAGAACTCCATTTCCCCATGGTCAGATCTATGCAACGAATTCATTGGTGCCTTCACCGGAGGGCAGAAGGGCCCCGGGTTGCCCAGTGACTTGCAAGTGATCCCACAAAAGGAAGGAGAAGATCTGCGTAGGTACATTCAGAGGTTCAGTCGTGTACACTGTAGCATCCCGGATGTGCACCCGGCAGCTGTGATTGCCGTGTTCCACACGAGCGTGCGCAACCACAAGATGCGGGAAAAGATGCATGTACTATTGCCGAAGACCATCAATGAGCTTTACACGTTGGTGGACAAGTGTGCGTGGGCTGAAGAGGGGAGAAGGCTTCCCGGGGAAGATGCTGGCATTGAAGTCGATTCTGATGATGATGATGTCGCCACCCCGAAGAAGAAAGGTCGAAGGTGCAACAAAAAGCGCAAAGGCAAATCAGTTATGGCTATAGAGGGATCCGGCAATTCTAGCCCTGATTGCTTGTATCTGCGTTGGTAATTCCCCGAAGAGGAGATGATGATGCAGCACAACAAGTATTTCCCTCAGTTATGAAACCAAGGTTATCAATCCAGTAGGAGAACCAAACAACACTATGTAAATAGCATCTGCACACAAACCACAAAAACTTGCAACCCAACGCATAAGAGGGATTCGCAATCCCTCCTCGGTATTGAGATAGATTAAATTGTATCAGATTGGATAAATAGATCTAGCAAACACACAAAATAAAATAAGTAAAGAAAAAGTGCAGCAAGGTATTTTGGATTTTTGGATTAATAGATCTGAAAATAATATGATAGGAAATAGACCCGGGGGCCGTAGATTTCACTAGAGGCTTCTCTTGAGAAAATAGCATACGGTGGGTAAACAAATTACGGTTGGGCAATTGATAGAAGAGCAAATAATTATGATGATATCCAAGGCATTGATCATGTATATAGGCATCACGTCCAAGATTAGTAGACCGACTGCTGCCTGCATCTACTACTATTACTCCACACATCCACCGCTATCCAGCATGCATCTAGTGTATTAAGTTCATGGAAACACGGAGTAATGCAATAATAATGATGACATGATGTAGACAAGATCTATTCATGTAGGAATAATAGACCCCATCATTTTATCCTTAATGGCAACAATACATGCGTGTCATGTCTCTTTCTGTCACTGAGATTGAGCACTGCAAGATCGAACCCATCACAAAGCACCTCTTCCCATGGCAGGAAAAATCAATCTAGTTGGCCAAACCAAACCAAAGTTTCGGAGAAGAAATACGAGGCTATAACAATCATGCATAAGAGAGTTCAACAAAGACTCAAATAATATTCATGGATAGAACTGATCATAAACTCACGATTCATCGGATCCCAACAAACACACTGCAAAAAGTCATTACATCAAATAGATCTCCAAGAACATCGAGTAGAACATTGTATTGAAGATCAAAAAGAGAGAAGAAGCCATCTAGCTACTGCCTACGGACCCGTAGGTCTGTGGTGATGATGAAGAACCCCTCCGTGATCGTTGACCCCTCCGGCAAAGTGTCGAAAAAGGCCTCTAGATTGGATCTCATGGTTCTGAAACTTGCGGCGGCTGGAATTGTGTTTCATCGACTCGAGTTTTTGGGATTTTAGAGTATTTATAGAGCTGATAGTCGGTGGAGAAGCCTCCCGTGGGCCCCACTACCCACCAGGGCGCGCTTGGGCCTTCTGGCGCGCCCTGGTGCCTAGTGGGCCCCATGGGCCTGCTCTGGTGCACTTCCTTGGCTCCTTGGGTGTCTTCTGTCCAGAAAAAAATCTCCAAAAGTTTCGTGGCATTTGGACTTCGTTTGGTATTGATATTCTACAAAGTAAAAAACAAGCAGAAAACAGCAACTGGCACTGAGCACTATGTCAATAGGTTAGTCCCAAAAAATAATATAAAGTTGCTAGTAAATGAGTATAAAACATCCAAGAATAATACTTTAATAGGATGGAACAATAAAAAATTATAGATACGTTGGAGACGTATCAAGCCCTGCCAAGAAAACCAAGACGAGAAGCACCACCAAGGAAGCAGCAGCATGCGCTGATTGCCAGGTTGCTGCAGCAGGGGAGAAGGCCGGCAAATCTGACGGGCCATACTGCAAGATCCATTGTACTAAGGGTCACGACCTCCAGGAGTGCCGTCAAGTTGAACAGCTAGTTGAGAAACAGAAAGCTGAGTACAAGAAGCGGGACAAGGAGAAGGGCCAGGACGGTACGGGTGGATCCGGTGAGAAGTGTCATCAAGTTGTCAGATCTATTTATCAAATATCATACAATTTAATCTATCTCAATACCAAGGAGGGATTGACAACCCCTCTTACGCGTTGGGTTGCAAGTATTTGTTCTTTGTGTGCAGGTACCGTTTACATAGTGTTGCTTGGTTCTCCTACTGGATTGATAACCTTGGTTTCATAACTGAGGGGAATACTTACAGTTGTTGTGCTACATCATCATCTCCTCTTCGGGGAAATGCCAACGCAGATACAAGCAATCAACTCCGAGATAGCAGAGCCACTGAAGGTGCTCATCGGTGAGACCGAGTTAGTCCGTGTCGGTTGTACCGATGAACTGTGTACAAGGAAACCTTGTGTTTCGGTCTGGCCGATGCACTACTGGAAACGGAGAATTTGCCATCAGTCAGCTCTTTGCCGTCTTCTAGCGGACGGCAAAGAAGGCCTTTACCGTCTACTTATAAAAAATGGACGGCAAAGACTTGGCTGACGGCAAAGAGCCTAGTTGCCATCAGCCAGTTCTTTGCCATCCGCTAGCTGACGGCAAAGAATCTTTGCCGTCCACTAGCAGACGGCAAAGAGGTGGGTGGGGTCCAGTGGAGGCCTAAACCCTAATGGCCCACCAGCCCCACCTCATTGTCGTCTGCCAGCGGACGGCAAAGAATCTGTTTATCGTAGCTTTCTTTGCCGGGCTAACGCCTATTATTTACCATCTGTTATTTACCTAACATGGCTAACACCTGTTATTTACCGTCCACATTCTTTGCCGTCTGCCACAGACGGCAAAGGTTCTTTGCCGTCTGCTTTGAGGAAGCAGACGGCAAAGAACTTGTTTACCGTAGCTTTCTTTGCCGTGCAGCTTTGCTGTCGGTGGCAAACGGCAAAGAGGTTTGACGTTCGCTTTTGGTTCCTTTGCCGTCTGCCATGGCAGACGGCAAAGAAGCTGATTCCTGTAGTGATGGGCTTGGATCGGTGGAACCGAGTTCAATGTAGAGGAAAATTTTGTCAACCCAGCTCACTTTGCAAATCAAAATTCACAAAGATTTTCAAGGAATTTTCATAAAGATGTGCAATGAATTAAACTTAGGTACAGAGACACATGAAATAGAAATCAAAAGAGATCTAGATGAAGTTTTTTTTAATTTAGAAGGGAAACACAATAGCAAGAAAACATGCAATGGAAATACAATATTCAAAAGAACACTAGAGAACTTCATCTAGGGGTGGTCGGCGACAAAGTCACCTATGTTAGAGTATATTGACTTAGGAGTCAATTGAGATCACTTGATCGTAGGTCATACTCATCGTTTAAGCTCAAAATGGGGTTGCCATTTTTCATTTAAGCATTTTAGATGTATTCACATCTTGTTGAGTTGCTTTAACTCATGACTTGGAGTAAAGCTTCTCCAAGATGGAATGACATACCTTGGGTTGTGGTGTTGATCTTGATCATGTAGTTGAACTTGTGTTGGATGCTCAAGGTTGATGTAGTCCATCAAGAGTTGGAAGCATCCTTTGGATTTGAAATTCATCTTCCTACATGGGTTAGTCTTGCAAGGAATAGCACTTGTGTATGCAAATTGACAATCATGAAATTTAATATATTGAAATAGTCAAAGGATATGTTGAGTGAGTTCGTGCTTCCTTGATTTCAACAACCAAAGCATAGATATTTGGTGATGTAGAGATTGCTCAAGATGTGAGTGATTTGCAATCTCATAGATTTTTTTACTGGATACTGTAGGGAAAACCCCCACAGCCTTATTTATTAAAAAATAGAATTACAAAATGTACAAAGGTTACTAGAAGTAACCAGGAGTAAAGGGAGGAGACTAACCTAATACAAACTACTAAAAGAAGAAAACATTTATGGGGGGAGGAAAGAGACCCATCTAACCAAATCCTCTTTATGCCTCACCTTAATTCTGTGAGAAAGAAGATACATGTCATGGATAAAAGCCCCTCTCCATTTATTAAAACTTGGCCTCTCTTGCCTGAAAACTTTCCCATTCCTGATGAGCCAAATATTCCAACAAGCTGTGAAAACCACCTCAGCAAAGAAAGGCTTTGCAAAGTTCCTTTTAGCATTTAGGGCAATCTGGCCCATTTCATTCCCAGCAGACCAGTCAATCTGTAAGTAGTTCCAAACCCTCTGACTGAAGTTGCAATTAAAGAATAGATGATCTCCGTCTTCCCTTGTGTGTGTTGGGCAGAGCACACAATTAACTCCATCATCAATATGCTAATGCCTTCTTTCCACCATATCCTTGGTGTTTAATCTATCCATAATGAGCATCCAAGAAAAAACTTTTATTTTCATGGTGCAGCAACTCTTCCAAATCCAAAGCAGAAGACGGTTGAAAGTATGGTGTAAAAACCTAGAAGTATAGAACTGCTTGGGAGTGAAAGGTTTACTAGTGCCATGCCAGGACCAAACATCTTTCAAATCAGACTGTCTCTCATGATTCTGAATTAGAGTTTGCAAAGATTGAAGCTCTTGATAGGCTTTCCCAGAAAGGGGCAAGTGAAACCATGACAGTAAGTTCTGGCATTCTAAACCTTCTTTCACTGACACCAAAGTGTCCTTAACATAGGAAAACAGCCTTGGGAATCTGTGTTGTAGAGGCAGAACAGAATCACCAACCTTCCATTTATCCTGCCAGAAAAGTGCAGTATCTCCTTTATTGATTTCAACCCAAGAAACCTCTCTGAACTGATCCAGCATTTGAGTATGTCCTTCCACCAAAAAGATCCACATGAGGCTGTTCCTTGGGGCACAAGCTCATGATAATATGAATTACAAATGAGTTGTACCCAAGGAATATCTGCTTTATTAAGAAACTTGCTAACATGCTTCAACAGCAGTGCCACATTCTGAAAACCAAGGTCAAGAATTCCCAACCCACCTTTATTCTTGGGCCTGCAAATTAAATCCCAAGAAGCCAATGATGGGGCAGGCTCTTGCATGTTCTTTCTCCAAAGACACTGCCTCTGAATTCCTGTAGTTGCTTCAAAATACCAGGTGGGATGAACAAGCTACAAAGGAAGAAAATTTGCAGAGATGATAATGCAGAATTCAGATATTGCAATCTTCCACCCTGAGCAAGGAAAGATGAACTAGCAGTCATTCTCCTCTCCATGCAGTTTACCAGAGGCATCAGATCAGACATAGTAGGCCTTGTAGTTCCCACAGGCAAGCCCAAGTATGTGAAGGGCATCTTCCCCACCTGGCAACCAAAGATTGAAGCTAGCCTCTTTCTTCCTGTGAGACATTAATGGGATCCATAGATGATTTATGATAATTAACATCTAGGCCAGTTGATTGTGAAAAGGCCAACAGCATTCTCTTAAGTGCCAATAATTGATGATCATCTGCTGGAACAATTATCAATGTGTCATCTGCATACTGCACAATTGGGTAATCTTTGTCATGGCAAGGAATGGGCAATTGTAACTCCCCCTTTTGATGCATATCATTAACCACAGTCTGCAATAAATCTGCAGCCATGACAAAGAGTAGGGGTGAGACAGGATCTCCTTGCCTCACACCTTGTTTACAGACAAATTGCTTTCCAGACACTCCATTCAAAAGAACTGAAGAAGTTACAGAAGTCAACAAATCCTTTACCCAACTGATCCATTTAGCATTAAAACCTTTATACTTCATGATCTCAAAAATAGCAGAATGCTCAATGGAATCAAAGGCCTTCTCAAAATCAAGTTTTAAGATTAAGATGGATCTCTTAGTCTGATGACATTGGTGCAGATACTCAAGAGTCCAGCCAATGCAATCCTGAATGGTCCTTGATTTAATAAAACCATACTGATTTTTGTGAATGCACTTCATGATCCACTCCTGGAATCTGTTGGCAGCCATCTTGGACATAAACTTGATTCCCATACCAGTCAAAGAGATTGTCCTGTAGTCACCTACAACTTCAGGTGAAAGCTTCTTAGGTATGAGAGTAATAAAAGACCCATTAATATTTTCCAACTTAATTAGCTTTTCCATCATAAAAGTCCTGAGCCAAAGCATAGAATTCCTTTCTAATGATGGGCCAACATTTCTTAAAGAAGAGTCCATTGGAACCATCAGGACCAGGGGCTTTATCAATAGGCATATGCTTGACTACAAGGTCCATTTCCTCCACAGTAAATGGCTTGGTTAGATCATCTAAACCAGGCACATGTTTTAACAGAGAACTGAGATCAAAACCCATATTAATACCTCTTGAAACCCCCATTCTCCCTTTAAAAGCAGACCAAATCATCCCTTCCATTTGTGAATGTTTAGAAATGACAGTGCCATCAGTTTGTTGCAAACTAGCAATAGAATTCCTTTTAAACCTTTTAGTGGCCATGGCATGAAAGAATTTAGTGTTTTCCTCCCCCACTTTGATGTACCTAATGGTGCACCTCTTTTTCCAATACATGTACTGTAGATGCAACAGCTTCTCCACATGAAGCTTAACAATTTTCCTAAAATTAAACTCATGTCTAAATAGTGGCCTGATTTCCTCCAAGTTGTCCAACAGAACAATAACCTTGTTGCATTTAGCAATAAGCAGTTTCATCTTAGAGAGACCAGTTTGCCATTTTTTTTAGGTCTTTCCTAAGAGTTTTAAGCTTATCAGCAATGATAACAGAAGAATGTGTCTTGTAAGATGGTTTATTCCATGATTTATGCACACGCTCAAAAAAAATCTCCATTTGAACCCAATAGTTCTCAAACCTAAAAATCTTGCACTTTGGCATTGTGGTTTTAATCACAACCACACATGGCATATGATCAGAAGCAGTCCTAGCCAAAGGAAGTGCCTCAGTGAAAGGGTAAACAGTGATCCAATTGGTGGATGTGAAAAACCAGTCCAGTTGTTCTAACAAGGGGAAATCTTGCATGTTAGACCAAGTAAAAGATCTACCCTTAAGAGGCAATTCAAGTAGACCAAGGTGCCCAATGATCTCATTAAAGATAAAAATATCATTAATATCTCCCCCAGGCAGATTTCTATTTTCAGAAGATCTGATAAAATTAAAATCCCCAATGATCAACCAGTTATCATCAACTGGGATATTTAAATTATATAACCAAGACACAAAATTATCCCTGGCCTCACCCTGAAAGGGCCCATAGACAGTCACCAGTGTCCATTGCTCATTATTCTACCTGGAAGTAAAGTGGATAATAATAGCAAAAGGTTGCACTTCCACCAACATACCAAATAACACAGTAGAATTCCAGACCACTAGGATTCCCCCTGATGCACCCACAGCTGGTGCAAAAGCAAAAGTATCAAACTGTTTGGGACAAAAGGCCCTAATTTCTCTAATATCAAAGCTGTCACATTTGGTTTCCTGGAAACATGCTACCACACATTGGCTTTCATCAATTTTTTTCCTGACAGCATGTTTCCTAGCAGGAGAATTGAGTCCCCTCACATTCCAACACAGCACACTCCAGCTCTTGCAATTGATATTACTCATGATAAACCACAGCTGATAAAAAGCAAAGAAGCACTACATAATAGTACCTTAGATAGTTCAGACACAAAACACATAAAGGTTCCCAACCTAAATTATTACAAAGATCATATCGAGCCAACAGTTCAAAGCAAAATGACATGGCCAATTTTGGGGCTTGCCAAACCCAGAAGATCATATAGCAACTAATCATCTATTGTGGCTGGCTTGTTATCATTGGGATTAGCCATAAGATTTTCCATAGTGAGCTGATCAGCAGGGATCTCAAGATCCTGGCCAACCTCTTGAATCTGCCTGATTGGAGTTGGGGGTGGCACACTGTTTGAGCCCTCTGTACCATGATCTTCCTCTGAAAGCGATGCAGTCATGGGCTTGCACTTTTGTTTTTTTCTTCCCGGGTTGCTGCTGGAATTCCTAGAAGACAGGTTTGTAGCCATCTCGCTTAACTGAACCATGAGTGCACCTTCGAACTGATGTGTCCACTATAGGTGTTGGAGCAAGCGTCTTCCGACGCCGAGTCTTCTTCCTGTCACATTGCACCGAGAAGGAAAAAACTTCATCAGGCTCGGTTGAAGGAGGAGCATCAAGCTGCGCTTGGCTGTCTGCAAGGGGTTCTGACAGAGTCCTGTCAGGGTCAGAGCACCTGGCCAGAATTGCAACTGGTTCAGAGAAGAGGGCATGAGCGACAAGCCGAGGCTTGCTGGTCAATTGGGCCTCCCTCCACTGCAGGTTTGTGAGGACTTGAACATCATCAAAAGCAAGGGCCCAGCTCCGCTTGGACAGCACAATATGGGCTGTAAATCCAACACCATAGGTGGGGCAGAACTGCATGAGAGATTCGAAAGACCTCTTCCATGCCATATCCGACGGCAAAACTGGCCCATAAACAAGCTTGACTGAACCCAGAACAATTCTTTCATATTGTATAGCTGGCGGCTAGTATGGGACGATTGCCCAAGAATTAGCATAAAAAACTATTGAGGAGGATCATGCAATTGCACTTCAGAGTCAGATTGCATCGAATTATCTATCACCATAGACTCTTGATCTTGAACAGGTTGATCATGAGGAATCTGATTATCCTGCTGCTCCTCATCGTCATCTCCCCAATGACCATGGCCCCAATTATTAGGGTCAACATTATCATGCATTGGAGGTGGCACTGAGGGAAGATCGTTCCATCCAATAGCAGGGTAAGGTGGCAACACAAAATTATGCACATCTGGGACCAAACCTCCTGACAAGGGGTGAGGATTTCCATCAAGTGCATGATCTTCATCCTCAGGCATCTGGTCAGCAAAATTTGCACCTAAAATGTAACAAGGTGCCGTCAAGGAAACTTTAGCACCACCATAAGCTGCATAATCTGTGAAGACCACATCTTGAGGGACCAGGATATCCTCCAGGAAGGAAGCAAACACAATCGATCTGACCATATAAGGATCCTCCTCAACCCAATGATGAAACTTGCCAAAAGTGTTGACTGCAGCACGAATATTCTCAGTGTTGCGTAAATCAAGTGGTATCCCCAGGAACATGAGACATCCATCACAAAAACCATGAGCGCCCCTAAAACCAACCCCTTCATCGTGCTTGTGAAAGCGAACAAAAGTATCATTCCCAAGCGGCTGTGGTGGTAGTTGCAAGAGGGTGAAACGAACACCAGCATCTCAAAGCCTAAACAGACCCACACCGCAAACCCAAGGCTGAGCGGACCGAACCTGAACTCCTCTGTTCTCCAAGAAATCAACCACAGCTTCACGTGCAGGTCCCACCTGGTTCAGCAAGAAATCTCATAGATTAAGGCTCATCCAAGTACCTACAAGGGTTAGATAACATACAAGGGTGCAAAAGTATCCAAGATAAGTGATCATCATCATAAGAGAAATATCAAGGATTAGTCACATAGGCTCATGCCTTGCATGTATCCAAATGGAATCTCTATTCCAAGTTTGAGGCATCAATGATATTCAATTCACCTCTCAAACAACAAAATGTCTTTTCATCAAGCGGTTTAGTGAATATATCCACCAATTGCTTGTCGGTACAAACATGCTTAATATTGATGTCTCCTTTAGCAACATGATCACGAATGAAATGATGACGAACTTCAATATGCTTAGTTCGAGAATGTTGCACGGGATTGTGAGCAATCTTAATAGCACTCTCATTGTCACAAAGCATTGGAACATGTTTCACATGTATCCCATAATATTTAAGAGTTTGGGTCATCCAAAGTAATTGAGCACAACATGATCTGGCGGCAATGTATTCCGCTTCGGCACTGGATAAGGATACCGAATTTTGTTTCTTGGAGGACCAAGAGACAAGCGATCTACCAAGAAATTGACATGTACCCGAAGTGGACTTCCTATCAACCTTGTCACCGACATAGTCCGAGTCGGAATAGCCAACAAGATCAAAAGATGACCTCTTAGGATACCAAATGTCAAAGTTTGGTGTATGAATTAAATATCTCACTATCCTTTTCACGGCCTTAAGATGACATTCTTTAGGAGCCGCTTGATATCATGCACACACTTAGCATAATATCGGGTCGGGAGGCACATAGATATAATAATGAACCAATCATAGAACGGTAAACCTTTTGGTCAACCTGATTGCCATCCTTAGTCAAGTCAAGATGTCCACTAGTAGGCATGGGTGTTTTCATACCTTTGCTTTCTTGCATGTTGAACTTCTTGAAAAGATCCTTCGTATACTTTGTTTGTGAGACAAAGGTACCTTCCTTAGTTTGCTTGATTTGCAACCCAAGGAAAAAATTGAGTTCACTCATCATAGACATCTCAAACTTCTCCGACATTAGCCTTCCAAACTTGTCACTAAAATGGGGGTTAGTAGAACCGAATATGATATCATCTGTGACAACCCCGGCTTAATCGTGCACTAACCATACACGCAAATGCACACGATCAAGCCTAAGGACTCACTTGAAGATATCACAACACAACTCTAAAGTATAAATAAAGTCATACAAGCTTTATATTACAAGGCAGGGCCTCGAGGGCTCGAATACATAGCTCGATGGCATACAAGTGTCAGCGGAAGCATCAGATATCTGGGTATAGATATATTACAGAACAGAGATAAGCCTTCACAGAGGCGGGGCAAAGCAAAATACTACGATCGAAAGGCGTAGGCCTCCTGCCTAGGATCCACCGAATCCTACTCCTGGTCATCAGTCGGCTCCTCGTAGTAGTACTCGCAGGGAGGGTAGCAGTAGTAGTAGCCGTAGTCGTCGACGGGGGCAGCTACCTCAGGGGCTCCGTCATCTGGTGGCGTCAATTGGATATGGGGAGAAAAAGAAAATAAAGCAAACGTGAGTACTCATCCGAAGTACTCAGCAAGCAAGGATCTACACTACATATGCAACATTTTCAAAGGGGGTTGTATAAGTGGACTGGGCTACATAAATGCCAGAATAGAGGGGAGAGCCTAGTCCTATCGAAGACTAGCATCTTCAAGTACCTTCATCGGTCTTGCAGCATTAGAAGAGCGCAGATTAACATAATGTAAAGTAGTAGTAGTAATATCAACCTCGCCCAGAGATTCTTCCTCGACTCCCTGCGAGAAAGCAACCCCAGAGCCATACTATCCATTTCATCTCAAGTCACCAGTTCTAGTTGTACCGATCGGGATACAACTCCGAGTGTCCGTTACCGTAGGACAGGCTATCGATAGATTAGTTCTTCCCTGCAGGGGTGCACCAACTTACCCACCACGCTCCCTTAACTCCGGCCGGACACACTTTTCTGGGTCATGCCCGGCCTCGGCTAAGCAACACGCCGCAACCCGACCAAATACTTAACAGAGAGGTCAGCACGCCGGACTAACCTATGCCCCCAGGGGTCTTGGGCCTCCGCCCCGGGAACTCCTGCATGTTACGTTCACGGCCGAGAGCAGACCTAGCAACCCCTTAATACAAGCGCAGTTGCGTAACCAGTCCAACTCGGCGCGCGCCGCTCAATCGCTGATGTCCATTAAGCTTCGGCTGAAGTATACGACGCAGAATGCCCATACTATGCCCATGTGATGGTTAGTGCTATCAGGCCAGAGGCCCCTCGGATCAAATATCCAAACCGTTTAGTGGTTTAGGAGCGCGCGGTAACGAGCAGAGACTCACGATCGATGTGACCCCGTCGTCCCGTCTCGAGGACTTGCGGCAAGGGCTAAAAATGCCCGGCCATGCCTCGTAGTTATCTCGCGGGCACCTCTCAGGTCAACCTGACTCCACATCACTTCGCATTCATGCTCGCGCGGGTACCCCTCAGGGCCGACCCGTCTTTAGTATCATGGTTCAGTGTTCAGTCATAGTAACCAAAATCTCCGTGTGTCTGACACCAAGGGGGAACCCTGAGGAATCACCCCCGATGGAATCCCACTTGATGTTATCATCAAGGTGAACGAAGGAGGAATCACCCTCGAGGTCCACACTTGAGGTGTTGCACGACGGCGTCGGTATCGGGGGTGGTGTAGGAGGAATCACCCTCGCTTACCACGACCGATTAACTAACCTACAAGGTTATCATCAGAAGTGCTGACGAGGTACCACCCTCGGCACTCGATAGTAACCCAGTAGTGTCGAGCAATTTTAATGGGGAAGTGACGTGCGGTGCCAGGGTCTGATCTTCGATCCCATTGCTCGGGTCTTCTGAGAGTGTAGCGGGGCAGTCGGGACAAGTGGGTCTCTGATAGGGCTCTACCCATCCTATTCTAAACAGTTTAGGATAGCAGGCAGGTATCAATAGTAGGCTACAATAAACAGGCTATGCAACAGAAGTAGGATAACAGTAGCAGCAGTATCTTCTAATGCAAGCATAAGAGAGATTAGAGTGGGCGATATCGGAATGCTCAAAATGGGGGTGCTTGCCTGTCTGCTCGACGGCAAGGGCAAGGTCGTCAACTGTGTCGTCGGGCTCCTGAGCAGCGTCGACCTCGGGAGCTACGTCGACGTCGGAGTCTACCGAGAGAGAAGAGAGGGGGAGGAAACAAGTAAATACACAGCAACGATGCAACACAGGGCATACTACAACTATGATGCAGTGCAGGGTTGCCTGAAGTATGTCTAAGTCATTTTTAGTTATTTTAGGATTAAGGTGGAATTTATTTACTGGTAAGTATGCACTATTCATCTACTGGAATCGGTCTAATAGTTACAGTTTCTCCTACGTAGGAGGTTCCGGCATTGAAATAGACGACACGATCAGATTCGTCTCGTCGTTTCGAGCAACTTTCATGTTTTAAGTTTTTCGAACTGAGCTACGGTTTAAAAGTTATTAATTTTTGAAGTTTAAATGATTTTCTGGAATTATTTTTATTAATAGAATTGAATTATGATGTCAGCATGAGGTAATGCTGACATCAGCAGGTCAACTGGTCGTCTGACCAGGTCAAACCTGACATGCGGGTCCAATGGGACTCACATGTCAGCCTCTGTTAGACTAACAGTGGATTATCTAAACTAACAGAGTGATTAGTGGGGTGGGCCCCATATGTCAGTGTGTCACTAGTATAACTAATTTTTTTAATTTATTTAAATGTTTATTAGGTTAATTATCAAAGGGGGTCCCACATGTCAGCGACTGGGCTCGGCCCAGTCAGCACATTGACCCGAGTCAACGGGGTCAACGGGACCCACCGGGGCCACTTGAAGTGACCCAGGGTGGACCCCACGCCGGGCCACGTCAGCTACGTCACCGGAGTTGGCAACCATTTGCGCGGCGGCCGATCGCCGGAGCAGCTCGGAATCGCGCTGTGGGGCTCCGTTTCACGCGCGGTTTGCTGCGTTCGAAAGCTGGAAGAGTGCCGCGTCGAGTGGTGACCTTGGACCGACCGGAGATGGTCGAAAATGGCGCCGGCGATGAGCCAAAACGGCGCCGGAGTTCGGGCCTCGTCGGGTTCTAGTCTACACGGCGCGGGGAGGGGTGCTAGGGGTCTTGCCGGACTCGCACGAGCTCCAGGAGCTCGATGCTGGGTCCGGTTGCGCGTGACGATGACGCTGGCCACGGTAAAGAGCTCGTCGGCGGCCGTGGGTTCGGCCGTTCACGGTGCGGCGAGCTACAGGCGCGGCAGGACAAGGGAGAAGGGGGAGTGGGGGTCGGAGCTCACCGAGCGGCACGCTGAAGGCCCTCGAAAGGTTAGTAGAAGCAGGAGCTCGCCGGAGATGGAGGGGATCGCCGGCGGCTGCAGCAAAGGGGGCGGCTCGATCCGCGCGCTGCGGGGCTCCCCGACTCCTGTTCGTGGTCGGAGACGATGCAATCGGCGACGGCGGAGCTGATGGGCTTGGTGACGGGGCGAGGCGACGGCGGTGGCTACGCAAACGGCGGAGGAGCGGCCATGGCTGCGCTCGGGCAACTCGAACAGAGGGAGAGAGAGCGCGCTAGCGAGAGGAGAGAGGGGGAGAGTGATGGAGGAGGTCCAGGGGGAGCGGTCGGCTCGTCCTTATCCCCTCCGCCTCCCTGTTTCGTCGGTGGGCGCCGGCGTGTCGCCGCGCGAGCGGCGCGCACGCGCTCGGCCATGGAGGAGACGACAGCGTGAGAGAGAGAGAGGAATTGGGCCAGGTGGGCCGGTGGTCGGGGCACTGTGCACTTAGGCCCAGTGCACAGTGCCTCATTTTATTTTTTCTTATTTCTGTTTTACTTTTTCTTTTATTCTTTTCTGTCTTGAAATAGTTAGGCCATTTTAGCTCCTTTGTAAAATGTGAGACTTGGCCCAAATATTGCAATGCAATACTACCTTTCACCAAAAATTGGTTTGGGCAGATTTGGATTTTATTTAAATTTGAAATGAATTTAATTAGATTAAATAAGTCTATTTTGGTGTTGTTTCATCTTGTTGGAGTCACTTAACTAATCCTAGTGTCATTAGTTATATTTTTATGAGTGCTTCTGAAATATTTGCTATTTAGTGAACATTTTTGCAACAGTGTTTGAGCAAATTTATTTTGCACTCTTGAATTTAGGTTGATTTTCAGAATGGAGTTTGAATTGCTTTGGTTAACCACTATGTTTAAGCACTGCAAATGATATGACTTGGCAATATTAGCAGTTGATCACAGTGGCTATTACACAGGGGTGTTACATCATCCACATATATTTGGCACACAAATAGTTCTCCATTAACCCTTTTAGTAAAAAGAGTAGAATCAATTTTCCCAATTTCAAAGCCTTTTTCAATAAGAAACTTAGTCAAGCATTTATACCAAGCTCTAGGAGCTTGTTTAAGACCATAAAGAGCTTTGTGAAGTTTGTAGACATGATTAAGTTTCTTGGGATTAACAAAGCCGGGAGGTTGTTTAACATACAGTTCCTCCTCCATTTCACCATTTAGAAAAGCACTTTTAATGTCCATTTGGTATAAAGTGATATCATGGTGATTGGCATAAGCAAGTAAAATGCGAATGGACTCAAGTCTAGCAACGGGGGCATATGTCTCACCATAGTCCATACCTTCGACTTGAGTGTAGCCTTGAGCAACGAGACGGGCATTGTTGCGTACAACTTGTCCATCCTCATCTTGCTTGTCCGAAACACCCACTTGGTTCCAATGACATTATGATCATCATTGGGCTTTTCAACCAATGTCCACACTTGATTCCTCTCAAAGTTCTGTAGCTCTTCGTGCATAGCATTTATCCAATCCGGATCCTCAAGGGCTTCTTCTACCTTCATAGGTTCAACACTAGAAATGAATGAGTAATGTTCACAAAAGTTAGCCAAATGAGTTTTAGAGCGAGTGATTCTCCCGGTTTGAATGTCATCGAAGATTTATTCGACGGGATGATCTCTTGAGACTCTTGCTCTAACTCGTGAGAGCTTTTTCTTGGGTTGGGGTGGAACATCCTCATCATCGTCTTCTTCTTCATTATTGGTGGTGTTTTCGTTTGCTTGTGGAGGTGGAGAAGGAGGTCGAGGTGGTTCATCTTGTTGTACTTTCTCATTTCCTTCATCTTGACATGTTCCACTTGTGGATGCCTCCATGTGAACTTGTGGTTCACCTTGATGTGAGGTTCAGGCTTCCACTTGAATGGACGAATTACTCTCCTTCACCTCCGTTGGTCAAATTTTGCCAATAGACAAATCTTGAATTGCTTCTGCGGGATCTTTTTCTCCTACATCAATTAGCAATTGCTCTACTTGCGAGTCGTTAGATTCATCAAACTTCACATCTACCGTCTCTTCAACCTTTCGGGTGAAATTGTTGTAGACACGGTAAGTGTGAGAGTTTGAGCCATAGCCGAGTAGAAAACCGTCATGAGATTTAGGAGCAAATTTCGAACGACGGTGCTTATCAAGAATTAGCACTTTGAGCCAAATACTCGAAATTATCCAACTTTGGGTTTGTTACCGGTGAGTAGCTCGTATGCCGTTTTGCCGAGAAGCTTGTGACGATATAGTCGATTTGTAGCATGACAAGCTGTCTCAACCGCTTCTGCCCAAAAGTGTCTTGGCGTCTTGTATTCATCAAGCATCATTCTCGCCATCTCGATAAGTGTCCAGTTCTTTCTCTCAACAACTCCATTTTGTTGAGGCGTGTACGTAGCCGAGAACTCATGTGAAATCCCTTCTTCATTAAGAAAGGTATCCACATTGGCATTCTTGAACTCCGTTCCGTTATCACTTCGAACCTTCTTGATTTTCACTTCAAATTGGTTTTGGGCCTTCTTGGCGAAGTTCTTGAAGATCTTTTGGACCTGTGATTTATCATCAAGAAAGAACACCCACGTAAATCTTGAAAAGTCATCAACAATGACCAAACCGAAGGAGTTACCACCAACGCTCTTATAAGCATTGGGACCGAAGAGATCCATGTGAAGTTGCTCAAGTGGTCTTCTCGTGGTCATGATGTTCTTCACGGGATGACTTCCTCCAACTTGTTTTCCTGCTTGACAAGCACTACAAAGTCTATCCTTGTCAAATATAACATCTTTCACACCAAGGATATGATCACCTTTAATAAGCTTATCAAGATTTCGCATCCCCACATGACCTAACCTTCTGTGCCATAACCAACCTTTAGAAGATTTAGCAATTAAGCAAGTACGAGGTTGGGCTCTCTTAATGAAATCAACAATGTATAGATCACCTCTACGAATACCGGTAAAGACCATATTATGATTATCTCTATGAAACACTTGGCAATCTACTTCGGTAAATAGAACATTGAAACCAAAGTCGGCTAGTCTAGATACAGAAAGAAGATTGTAACCAAGAGATTCAACGAGCATAACATTTTGAATAGAGCTATCGTTGGATATGGCCACCTTACCAAGGCCAAGTACCTTACCCTTGGAGTTTTCTCCAAAAGTTACATACTTGCTTGGGCCGTCGTTTTTGGCTAGCTCACAAAACATGTCTTTATCTCCGGTCATATGATCAGTATATCCACTATCGAGAATCCACTCTTTTCCTCCGGCCATGTAGTCACGAAAGTTTGTCATGAGACTAAGATTTCTCATAGTCTCTTCAAAGTCGATATCACTTTCTTTGTCTTCATCATAATAGCCATGCTCAATGTCATCATCATCATGTGTGTGATCATCACCTAGAGCAAGTGATTCATTAGATTTATGACCATGACAATGTTCAAGTTTATGAATTCTAATTGTCTCTGAAATGATGCTACTAATGAATCCAACATTTCCTTTGGCACGCATAAGATCACGGGGCTCAAATAGACATCCATCAAACTTGGGATCACTAGGCTCCATTTTTTTGAAAAGCAATGGATTTGAAGAATCTCATCTAGATTTTTCAAGGAATAATTCGGAAAGTGTTCTTCAAGATAATTCCATATAGTATATGCACATTTAAAAGTAGGCAAGCACACAAGCAAATTTCTAGGCAATCCTCTAATGATAAGATCAATAGTCCTAAGATTGCGAACCATGTCAAGATACTCATCGGGGGTAGGATGCAAAGGATCAATAGGAGGCACATAAGGGCTAAGAATATACTTGTTCAAATTATATTAATTGAAAATCTCAAGCATCTCATTTTTCCATGAACCATAAATCTCCCCATCAAGAATAGGCACTCTACGTCTAATACTCCCGAACGTAGACTCATCCATCTTCCTCCAAAGGTGATTAAACCAAAGCAATGGAGACCAATGCTCTGATACAAATTGAAAGGATCGAGAAGATGGGTCTAGAGGGGGGTGATTAGACCCTTAACAAGCAAAAGTGGGAGTTTTTAATTTCTTCAAGTTAAGGTTGAGTTTAGCACATGTTAAAGCACTCACAATACATTTCAAGCAAGCATGACAAGAGTATAGGCAACAAAAAAGGTAAAGCATGCAATTTGCGAGAAAGTAAAGGGATGGGATTGGAGTGTGCAAACGCAATGGGGACGCGAAGAATTTTCGCGTGGTTCCGATAGGTAGTGCTATCGTACATCCACGTTGATGGAGACTTTAACCCACGAAAGGTAACGGTTGTGCGAGTCCACGGAGGGCTCCACCCACGAAGGGTCCACGAAGAAGCAACATTGTCTATCCCACCATGGCCATCGCCCACGAAGGACTTGCCTCACTCGCATAGATCTTCATGAAGTAGGCGATCTCCTTGCCCTTACAAACTTCTTGGTTCAACTCCACATCACAACGAAGGCTCCCAAGCAACATCTAACCAATCTAGGAGACACCACTCTCCAAAAGGTAATGGATGGTGTGTTGATGATGAACTCCTTGCTCTTGTGCTTCAAATGATAGTCTCCCCAACACTCAACTCTCTCTCTCTCTCGGATTTGGCTATGGTGGAAGAGGGATTTGAGTGGAAAGCAACTTGGGGAAGGCTAGAAATCAAGGTTCAAATGGTAGGAATGGAATATCTTGATCTCAACACATGAGTAGGTGGTTCTCTCTCAGAAAATGAATGGTGGAAGTGTAGGTACGTTATGATGGCTCTCTCACTAATGGAGAAGGGGTATATATAGCCTCCACACAAAATCCAGTCGTTACACACTTTTGACCCATCTCGGTGGCACCAATTAGAAATCTCGGTGAGACCGATATGTTCAAAAATATGAATGTTAGGAATCTCGGTGGGACCGACTGGAACAACTCAGTGGGACCGATGTGCTAGGGCTTAGGGAAAACATCATCTCGGTGGCGCCGATTGCATCAACTCGGTGGGACCGAAGTGAAGCAATAAGCAACAAAGAATCTGTCAAGCCAACTCGGTGAGACCGATTGTATAAACTCGGTGGGACCGAAGCGAATGCAATAGATCACAGAGCGTTGGCAAGGCCATCTCAGTGAGACCGAGATCCGTATAGGTGTGACCGAATCGTTAGGGTTTCTGGCAGTGGCTATGTCAAATGAACTCGGTGTCTCCGGATAGAAAGAATCGGTGGGGCCGAGTTTGAGTTTAGGGTTTGGACATATTTGGATGGAGAAAGTAGCTGAGGGTTTTGGAGCAATATCACTAAGCACTTGAGCAAGTAGACCATTAAGAAACACCTCATCCCTTTTAATAGTATTGGCTTTCCTATGGACTCAATGTGATCTTGGATCACTAAAATAAAGATGAAGAGTCTTGAGCTTTTGCCAATCTTTGTCCTTAGCATTTTGAAGGTGTTCCACATCCTCTTGTCCTTGCCACTCCATCGTTGAACTTATCTGAAACATGCTAGATAAAACCATTAGTCCAACAAGAGATATGTTGACATTAATTACCAAAATCACCCAGGGAGCACTTGTGCTTTCATCCTCGGGGAGCTCCTTGTGGAGTAAGTATGCAAGGAGGGGCTTGGTCCATGGTGCAATAACCGACATGACCTCGTGAGCTGAAGTCGTTTCCTGAATGGTTGATCCTCCAATTATGTCCTGCTCCGCTTCGTCCTCGGGTGGGATACTTTGCCATGTGTCGTTTGATTTTGACGTTATTGTATTGTCCTGCCAGACAACGGATGGCTTAAAGAGCCATTCGAGGAAGGTGTTATCGAGAACCTTGTCCCTTTTGGCGCCCCGACGGCTTGATTGCTATCGCGTGGGATGTGATGAAATTCCAACCCTTCGAACCTTGCCGAGATTTTAAGGACTGCATTCCGATATGCTGTCATCTTCGGGTCTTTAGCATAGAATTTGCGTTTACTTGGGAGATAGCGAGGCTAGAGTCACCTCGGACTTCGAGGTGCTTGACACCCATCGAAATAGCTATCCGAAGCCCATACAGAAGGGCCTCGTATTTGGCATCATTACTTGAGTCTGTGTACATGATTTGTAGCACGTATCAGACGTTGTCGCCTGTTGGCGATGTAAGCACTACTCCAACCCCTAGCCCGACAAGCATTTTTGAACCGTCAAAATACATTGTCCAGTGCGAGTATGTGATGTATTCTCTATGGAGCTCGGCTTCTGTCCATTCCGCGACGAAATCTGCAAGCACTTGTGATTTAATAGCTCGATGTGGCCGGTATGTTATTTCGAAGGGAAGTAGCTCTATGGCCCACTTGGTGATGCGTCCCGTGGCATCTCTATTGTTAATTATCTCGCTCAAGGGCACTTCCGATGCCACGGTCACCGATCACTCTTGGAAGTAGTGCCAAAGTTTTCTTGATGCCATGAATCATGAACACGGCATTGGCTATATTCTGATAGTGTGGATATCGTGTCTTACACAGAGCTAAGACTTCCGATACATAGTAAACAGGCTTTTGAACCAGAAGCTTATGGCCTTCCATGTCTTGTTCGACCACGAGAACTGCATTGATGACCTGGTTGGTGGCCGAGATGTATAGTACCATCGGCTCAATGTGCCTGGTGTCATTAGAATGGGATTTGTAGCGATGAGGGTTTTAATATCTTCCAGGGCGGCTGCTGCCTCGGTAGTCCACTTGAAATTCTTGGTTTGTTTCATCAATCTGTAATGGGGTAGAGCTTGTTCCCCGAGCCTTGAGATGAAGCGGCTTAGAGCGGCCAATGCAGCCTGCCAGTTTTTGGACGTGTTTGAGCTCGGTTGGCACCTCTAGTCGGGCCAAGGCTCGAATTTTGGCTGGGTTGGCTTCGATTCCTTGGTTGGACATAATGAAGCCGAGGAGTTTGCCCGCCGGTACACCAAAGATGCATTTCTCAGGGTTGATCTTAATTTGATACTCCCACAGACTGGTGAATGTTTCGTGAAGGTTGTCGACCAGCTGCCCGGCGTGTTTGGTTTTGACAACCACATCGTCGACATAGGCCTCTATGGTTTTTCCGATGTGTTTTTTCAAACATGTTTGGATCATACGCTAGTACGTTGCGCCGGTGTTTTTTAGTCCGAAAGGCATTATGTTAAAGCAAAATGGCCCATAGGGCGTAATAAATGTAGTCGCAGCCTGGTCGGATTCCTTCATCTTTATCTGATGGTATCCCGAGTAGGCGTCTAGGAAGCATAGTGAGTCATGCCCTGCTGTGGCGTCCACGATCTGATCAATGTGTGGTAGGGGGAAAGGGTCCTTAGGGCAGGCCTTGTTAAGGTCTTTAAAATCGACGCACAAGCGCCAGGACTTATCTTTCTTGAGTACCATGACTAGGTTAGCGAGCCAGTCGAGGTGTTTAATGTCTCTGATGAATTTGACTTCAAGAAGTTTAGACAATTCTTCGCCCATTTCTTGGCGCTTGGGTTCAGAGAACCGCCGAAGTGCCTGTTTGACAGGCTTATAGACTTTCAAGATGTTCAGGCTGTGTTCGGCAAATCTTCGGAGGATCCCTGGCATATCCGAGGGGTGCCACGCGAATATATCCCAGTTTTCTCTAAGGAAGTTGCGTAGAGCCTCGTCAATTTCTGGCTCAAGTTGTGCCCCAATCGACGATGTTTTATTTGGGTCAGTGGGGTGTACTTGAAATTTGACTATGTCGTCGACCGGCTTGAATGAGGTCGACTCCAGACGCTTGTCGAGGATGATATCATCGCGATCAACCGTGGCTCTTAATGATGTCAACTCTTTGGCCGTGAGGGCCTCGGATAGTGACTCAAGGGCGAGCGATGCTGTTTTATTTTTGGCTTTAAGTGCTCTGTTGGGATTACTTGAGATGGTAATTATCCCGTTTGGGTCCGGCATTTTGAGCTTCATATAGCCGTAATGTGGAACTGCTTGAAACTTTTAGAAGGCGTCGCAGCCCATAAGGGCGTGATACCCACTTTGGAAGGGGACGATATGGAATGTTACTTCCTCAGATCGATAGTTCTCGGGTTTTTCGAAGGCCAAGTCCAAGGTGATTTTCCATTGCACCGTGCCTCTCATCCCAGTATTATACCTTTAAGGGTGGTTTGGCTCTGCTCGATCGATTTGCGTCTTGTCTAGAGTGTCTTCATATATGAGGTTTAGGCTACTGCCTCCATCCATTAGCACATTTCGAAGATGACAACCGTAAACGATTGAGTCAAGAACTAGGGCGGCTGGGCATCTGCCCGGGGTGCTCCTCGGCTGATCTCTGTGGTCGGAGGTAATTGGCGTGTCTATCCATGTGTCTCGGGCTGCTATGTGTTGAATGGAGCTAATTTCTCAGAGAGCCCGTTTCCTCTGGTTTTTTGACGTGAAGACTTCATAGATCATCAGGACCTCGTCCTCATCCGAGGACTATTCCATATCTGTTCTTGCTAGCGAGGAGAGCTTCTCCTCCCTTAGCTACATGTCTCTCCACCCAACAGTCGCGAAGACTGTGGGGTTGGGCTGGTATTTAGCAGAACGGAGTGGATAGGGCGTGGCTTATCCAATAGATCGTCGAGGGCAGTCTTGGATCCTGCAACCGGCTTCCTCTTTTTCCGAGGTCTGTTGTCTGATGATGGCTGTGCGCGCTGTTCGCGCCGAAGTGTGAGCCTATCACGCTTTATGTTTTTGTCACAGATTGAATTTGTTTGCTTTTCCTGGGCCAGCCTGCGTCTTCAATGGTGCAAAATCTTAACACTGGATCAAATAGCTTAGAGAACGCTTGGATGCAGCAGCGGGTGAGGGCGTTAGAGATGCCTTTATCCTTGCATCCATGCTGAAAAGCTGTTATTATCTCTGAATCCTGGTAGTCCGGTATATTGTTCTTGACAGACAGAAACCTGGCCCAGAATTGTCTGATTGATTCGTCAGGTAGCTGTTCACATAGGCTAAGTCCCAGACATCGGATGGGCCCGAATTATCCGGGCAGTATTCGATGTGGGGGTGGTTGGGAGAAAAAATTCGATCCCCTTTGACCGCAGGCTCGAGACTCCGAAGTCTTTATCCTGCAAAGGACATACCGATGCTGGATCGGCCGAGCTGATTTTAAGATCTGATTCCTTGGCTGTTTCCAGCTGGCTGTTATCGGGGTCTCTCTCCAAGTAATACCTTAGCCCTTCGCCCTTTACGGGGATTTCGACCGGGGCGGATGGAGAGGCGAAGAGTTCGTGGGTCGCTTCTTGCTCGGCGCAACCTTGCTCGTAAGGGAGAAGGTGGGATCCAATGACGGGGGTATGGAGCATAGAAACAGTACCCTGAAGGTTGGGGTCGGTGACCGACGACCCCATGGATCCTTCTTTGATCACACAGCGAAACTCTCGATGAGAGCACCAATGTCGGTGCTAAAACCGGCAGACCTCGGGGTAGGGGGTCCCGAGCTGTGGATCTCGGATCGATGGTAATAGGAGACAAGGGACACGGTGTTTACCTAGGTTCGGGCCCTCTCAAAGAGGTAATACCCTACGTCCTTCTTTGATTGTATTAATGGTTGTGTATCAAGTACAAGCTTGATCTACCTCGAGATCGTAAGTTGTGTTCTAACCCTAAGGCTAGGTGGATGTGATTATGATCGGATCCCTTTTACAGGCTAAACCCCTTGGCTTATATACACGCCAGAGGGGTACCTATGGTTACATGGTCGGTTGCAGATCTAAGGATGCGTATGGCGGTGGCCGAAGATGTCCTTGGAGTACTCCAGTCTTCGACAGAGGCTGTCTTGATCACGTCGAGGTGCGAGGCTTCCGGAGTCCTTCCTTATGAGAATGAGGGCCCATAAGCCCGGCCCGAGGACTATGGGCCAACTAGGTTGGTACCCCCTAGTCCAGGACACCGTCAATGGCAATCGGGCTTAGGAAGATAGAGGAGTTGAGTGGCTCGAGTGGATTGTTTGAGGATCTCTGGCTTGTGGTCTTTCCTTGAAGTTCAAATCAAAGTACATTTTCATGTGCCCCTTTTGGTAGCAAGGTTGTCCTACGTCCAATGTGAATGTTGGATTCACCAAAAACCTATAAAGTACTCCCTCCGTCCCATAAGGGGGTATTTATAAGAGCTTAATGTAGATGCCATCTTGAAATGAAGGTAAGGTGGCCATTTATAAAGGACTGAGTTCAAGAGATAGACTTGATAAAATGTTGGTTCTCTCAATTGGTTTGCCTTCAATCACTAAACCCACAATAGAGGCATCTAAGAGATTCACTTTCAACCATGTTCGGCACCCATTTTTCATGTGTAATTCGCATTTGGATTTGAATTTTTCAGCGATTGCAGACACATGTCTTGTGAATATCTATAAAGAAAATAAAATAACTTCATCGATATTTGTGGGCCTAAGTAACAAATAAAGTGCGAAAGAAATTCTTAAGAAAAAACTGTATACAATTCAATACAACAAATCATACAGCCCACACAGGAAAAAAAAATCCAAGGATTTCAATCCTCCAAAATTTCTACGAAGATGTTTGAATCAAAGAAGCCCTTAACTGCCGCAGCTAGCCAGGGACCAAACTGAAAGAAAGAAGAGTTTATTACTGTGAGCCTGCAAAACAACAGGCGACAGCCATGTTGATGTGGCCTGCCTGCCTCCACTACCACTAGCGCCTCCCCCATTTGCCGCGGGCGACGGAGGATAGCAGCGCAGCGGCACAGCAGCCAGAAGACGGCCATGGCGGCTTCCACCGCGTCCCGCCTCTCGCCCCCTTGCCTCCACGCTGCTCCCCACCACCCGCTCCGCCGCTCGCGTTTCTCCCCTCTACGCGCCGCCAAGTATGTACGCCCCCCTTTGCTCCATCCTTCTTTTTTCACGAAATATTGCATTCCCAAATGTTAGGCTCCGTCCGGTTCATGGAACCTGGAATAAGATAAATTTTGGGGGGGTTCTGGTAGTACATAGGCTAGTGACTAGCGAGTAATGATTATACTGGTCCTTTTTGTCCATTCTAATTAATTAAGGAAATTCTGTCTAAGTTTTTTCCTGTTTAACTTGAAGATAGGATCATGTATTCTGTTATTTGTCGTTATTAACTCGTATTGGCAGCAAGGTGCAAAATTAAGTTGCTTGCTCTAGCTTAATGGTGGACCAATAGTTGGATCTGTTGCAAAGTGCTAATTATGGTTCTCAAGTTGCTTATCGTGCATCTGTCGGCATTTGGTCATGTGAATCTTTGGTTGTAGGTTGGAAGCTGTGTTATCTATTGGAACTCATGTGATCCCACACCCAAGAAAGGTTAGCCATTTTTTTCAATTCAGTTGTTTGCAAATCATATATTGGGTGGTGCTTTTGCCTTTTTCCATATCTAGACCTGAAGTTCCCTTCTTTTGCTCACATCATCAAGGTTGAGACCGGAGGAGAAGATGCCTTCTTTGTGGGCGGTGATGGTGGTGGAGTATTTGCCATTGCAGATGGCGTTTCAGGGTATGCCATCTTTGCTGCAATGAACTCTATTTATTTCGAGAATCGCTCCATTGAACTGCGATCAGCGCCCTTAGTCTCATCTCCTGTAGTTTGGATTGCTTTCAGCACTTTACAAGAGATATGTGTTGCTTTCAGCAATTTGCATTGACACATGGCTTTTATCCAGCTAGTCATTCTCTTATCTACTGACAGATGGGCAGAAAAGAATGTCAACCCAGCTCTGTTTTCTCGAGAGCTTATGGCAAACAGCTCTACTTTTATCAAGGATGAGGAGGTATTTCTATGTTAGTACTACTGAATAAATTATGTTCCAGTACCATGTCATGTACTACTATTGCGACAAACTAAATATCATGTCTTCAGGTCAGTCAGGATCCTCAAATTCTTCTAATGAAGGCTCATGCTGCAACTTCTTCCATTGGATCTGCTACAGTGTAAGCATGTTCTTACAGTGTTTACAGTCTTCCAGATCACTCATTTTCCTAGTAGATGTGTCAAAATTTATAAAGCTATGTGCGATGGTAACAGAATTGTCGCGATGCTTGAGAAGACTGGAACCCTGAAAATTGCGAGTGTGGGCGACTGTGGTTTGAAAGTTATTCGGAAAGGTGATTATGAATGAAATTTATATTTATCTTAAGGTTATTAGAATACATACTTCTTACCAATTTTAATATTTTTTCTTCTTCAACATGTAGGCCAAGTGATGTTCTCTACATGCCCGCAAGAACATTACTTTGATTGTCCATACCAGCTAAGCTCCGAGGCAATTGGTCAAACATCTCAAGATGCACTGGTATTTAGTTGCCTTTTTTATTTCTGTTGAAGCACCAGCAATATGACACGACTATTGTTATGTCGGTCATTTATTACTTTACTGCAGAGAGCCGAACAATATTTAAATGTTCTTCAAGACTGTTGCTTACTGATCTTGATCCCTTTTGGTTTTATGCCAGGTTTGCACTGTAAATCTTATGGAGGGTGACATGATAGTCAGTGGCTCAGATGGATTCTTCGACAATATATTTGATCAAGAGATCCTTGCTGTCATTAATGAGTCTCCAGGCACAGATGAAGCTGGTAAATCTCTCCCTCTTTCAACTCGGCAACTGAAGACGTAAAACAACATGGTGCATCCTTCCAATCCCTCTGAAACCTTTGGTGTTTTCCGCAGCAAAAGCTTTGGCGGAGCTTGCAAGAAAACATTCAGTGGATGTAACATTCGATTCACCCTACTCGATGGAGGCCCGGAGTAGGGTGCGAAATAAATACATCCTCCCTGTTATCCTGTCACTCTTCACAAGTTTCTTCAATTCTTTTGCTAAAAAATACGTATATGATATCACACGCTTCATTCCTGTTACTTACATGCAGGGTTTTGATGTTCCTTGGTGGAAGAAGCTACTTGGAGCCAAGCTAGTAGGTACGCGACCATGATCCGGTCACACGCTGTGTCATGCTCTGTTCCATCCAGCAAAACCAGCAAGCTCATGATGCCTTTTGTTTGTTGATGCAGGCGGTAAAATGGATGATATTACAGTCATTGTCGCGCAAGTGAAGACGGTGGTGATCCCAGATGATGAGGTAGACCTGTAGATTCATTCAGTTTCAATACGAAGTTATTTACATTTTTTCACATTGGGATTGTTTATGTGGTGTGATATTTGCAGGGTAGTGGAGTTGAACTCGAGAAAGTGGGTGGTGAGCAACTCGCTGCTGCTGGAGTTGCATCCACTGAACAGAATGAATGAAAAGTTGTATATATTGAATAGAAATTCATTTTCTTTTCCATTTTGGTCATGTTGTACTATACCGCAGTCCAAAGAAACTGAAGTGAAACGTAGTACTTGTGAATACCCATGTGTGTATAATTCCTGCAGATTGGGTTTATTAATATGAGTAAAATTACTCTTTGAATCTCGACTTATTGCAGGGGTGGATTAACAAGCAGCTCGGCTCGTTAAGATTCATGATCATTTAAATCTCAGAATGTCAAGCTCATTTTCATTAACGGTCCAGAAACTAACATTGACTGGTTCATTAAAGTTCACGAATGCGTTAGACTAGCCACGGTGGGTACAATGGGTAGTAACATATGTGTAGTGTCATGCAACACTTTATTTCCTAGGTTATAGACTCATCTTGCCTTGGTATGTGTGATGTTACTCATAGTACTAGTAACTGGCTATGTTACTACTCTTTCTTCATTAATTGCTTGTCACATCATCTATTTTATCTAGATATGTGTGATGTTATCACCTATGTTACTCCCACTGTGGGTAGTCTTAGGGCAACTCCAACGGGCGACCACATTTGGTTCGACCCAGTCCGTTTGAGTCGAAACGGACGCAATCCATGGCCCAACGTGCGACCGCAGCCGCAAAAGCTTGACCCGAATCCGGCACAAATTACGGCCGGATTTGCGCCCAGACAAACACTGGACAGATGTGTCTCCCTGTCTGCCCCATTAATGTGGAAGCCATGGACCAGTCCACTTCCACCGCTGCCTCCTCGAGCCTCGACACCCAAACCCTAGCTCCGGCCGCCTCTCCGTCCTCGCTCCCTCCGGCCGCCTCCCCGCCATGGGAATGTGGAAGTGGATCCCCGGCAAGAAGGGGAAGCACGACCACGAGGCCGGCTCCTCGCCCGCGTCGTCGGGGAGCGCCGCCCACTCCACCTCGCTGCCCGCCTTCTCCATCTCCCCGCCGACGGCCCCACCGTGTGTGCGGCCATACGTCAAGGCGGAGATCTGCCAGCGCTACCGGTAGACGGGCACGCCGCTGCCGTGGAGTGACGTGCATCTCCCCAAAAACTGACACCTCAGCCCAGATCGAGTGCCCGTGCCGCCCGTTCCGGTGCGCGGTGGCGCCCGCCTGCTGGAGATCAACCACCGCCGTGCCCGCCTTCCTCCTGACCTCGTCAACCACTTGAGGTACGCCATTGAATCCCCCATGTGGGACGCGTGGTTACGGAACGAGCACGCCCTGTGTCGGCAGACGTTTTTTTGTCAGCCATGCTCCGAGCCCGCCACGGGCACGCTCTCCTAGCCGCGTGCGTGCTCCTAGCCCGCCTCGGTCGCGCGGTCGTGCGCGGGCTGACACCGATGCCCTTCCCCTTGCCGTTACCGCACCACCACCTCCCACCATGTCCGTCGAGGAGGAGCGGGTGAGGAGGGTGCTCAAGGACTCCGTGCGGGAGCACGACAACGCCCAGTGGCAGGGCCTCGACGTTAGGATGGCCCCGTCGGCCACCGGCGACGTCGCCATACCGGAGCTGAAGGTGAATGAGGAGGTGTTCGAGGAGCCCCTTATCGCGGCCCGGAACCCGGCCTTGGGCCGCAGAAATATGAGCTGCTAGACTTCCTTGCAAATTGGTTGGGTGCCTCGAGAACCCGGCCTTGGGCCGCAGAAATATGAGCTGCTAGGCTTCCTTGCAAACTGGTTGGGTGCCTCGAGAATCCGGCCCGAGGCGTGTGCTATATTTTCTCCTGATGCAATGCACGGGCATATTTGCCAGTTGCCATGAATTTAATTTAAAAGATCCGGTTCATGAGATACAAGACCTAGTAATAACTTATTTTTTATTTTCTCACTTATAAATTACTAAAGGAAACAATGAGTGATTAGGGAATATATGCAAAAAGAGTAATCGCAATTAAAAAAAATTGGTCCCGACGGGGCTTGAACCCGAGACCTTTGGTATATCAGACCAACACTCTAACCAACTGAGCTACAGGACCTAATTATTGTGTTAATATTTTTATTAAAATATTTTTTATTAAAAAGTAATGAGCAGTTATTAGAGTAATGAAAAATAGTAATCGCAATTAAAAACAAATTTAGTCCCGATGGGGCTTGAACCCATGACCTTTGGCCTATCAGACCAACACCCTAACCAACTGAGCTACAGAACCTTATCACTTGAGTAATATATTTTGTATTTTAAAATAATTAAAATGTAGTTACGCTTTTTGCTTACACTGCGGCCGGGTTGAGCAACTGAATAACTCGGAGAGGTGCCTTGAATTCATTCAAGAAACGATTGGAGTAATAAGGTCCAGTCGTTCAGCGACATATTGGAGGGTACAGTCGTTCGCATTTTATTCTGAGAGTCGTGCCTCGTACACATACAACAGCGATACATGGGGACTTCTAACTGAAAAAATAATTATCATACGAAGATAATTACACAGGAGAGTGGTTTTTCTGCACCCATGGTGCACCCACGAAGGAAAACATAGCAAAATATTTCAGAAAATTCTAAAACTTTGTGGGAATGATCATCAACAAATGTTATGGTCGCTTGCAAAATTTGGTGTTCAAATAACATTCGAGGAGCTCTGTACAAAAAAGACAAAATCACTGAAAATTAGTCAAAATGTAAGTGCACTGTTTGAGCAGATTTTGTAATTTTGTCTTTTTTGTACAGAGCTCCTAGAATATTATTTGACCACCAAACTTTGCAACCACCCATAACATTTGTTGATAATCATTCTCACAAATTTTCAGAATTTTTTAAAATATTTTGCTATGTTTTCTTGCGTGGGTGCACCGAAGATGGGTGCAGCCACCACTTTCCCAATTACACAGTAATATATAGCCCTAAGTTTGTCTTCAGCGTTCAGTGGTTCGAGAAAGCCATGATGATTTCCTGCCGCAGCATACGGTAATTCATCGCTGCGGTAATCCTGTGGAGTAGGCTCATCTATTATCAGACCCAGTCTTTCTTACTACACTCATCAGCTTATACAAATTACTTGACAACTCCACCTGATTTTGGGAAGGTTCCATATGGTTTTTTTATTTTCATTTTCTGTGTTCTTCATCGATTTTTCTTTGATTTTCTTATTTTTGGCTTTTTTTTATTCACTTTTATTTTTCATTTTCAAAATACATGTCGAGTTTTTTAATACACATTGAACATTTTCCATATAAGGCCGAACATTTTTAAATACATGTTGAACATTTTTGTAGAATGCACATTGAACACTTTTATATACATGGAGAGTATTTTAAAACACATGAACAAAATTTTATATTCCATGAACTTATTTTTGAAATGCACAGGCATTTTCTAAATATTATGAAGCCTTTTTTGAATGGTACAATTTTTTTGCAAATTACGTGGACAATTTTACATTTCATGGACATTTTAAAAACATTTGAAAAAAATTAAATGTCATGAACATTGTTTTTCAAATGGTATGAACAATTTTTGCAAAGGCGCCTCCTGGTTTAGATTACGTATATGTAAAAGCCGCTAGCATGACCTAAACCTTTTTTTTGCTAGCTAAACCCTCGAACCGTCGCCCGACTCGTCCCCGGCCGCCGCAACGCAGCGCTCCCCATGGCCTCCTCCTCCTCCCCCTCGCCGGCGACGGCCGCGGCCAGGAAGCGCGCGCTGACGGAGCAGCGGTTCTCGGAGCTCACCCCGGCCCTGTCCCCGGAGGTGGTCGAGGCCCTGGACCGCGGCGGCTTCCGGCGGTGCACGCCGGTGCAGGCGGCGACCATCCCGCTGCTGCTGTCGCACAAGGACGTGGCCGTCGACGCCGCCACCGGCTCCGGAAAGACCCTCTCCTTCGTGGTCCCCGTCGTCGAGATGCTCCGCCGCCTCCACTCGCCTCCCAAGCCCCACCAGGTCACCTCTCTGCTCCGTGCCCCCTTCTCTGTTACTGTTCTTTAGTTTTGCTTACGAAATCCCGTGTAGTAGTTCACTTCTGATTAACAGATGAAACGAATTTCTGTAGGTCCTTGCCATCATCATCTCTCCGACGAGAGAACTGTCGTCGCAGATATACAATGTGGCGCAGCCCTTCTTCGCGACGCTGAAGGGCGTGTCGTCCATTCTACTGGTTGGTGGGTTGGACATTAAGGTAGAGCTCGAGAAAGTGGAGAAAGAGGGCGCAAACATACTGGTGGGCACTCCCGGGAAGCTGTTCGACATAATGGAGCGCCTGGACACTCTGGAGTACAAGCATCTCGAGGTTGCTTTGGGGAACAATGGAACTGTGTTTGATTGGTTTCTGCTTTGGCGCAGGCGTGACATGTGTTGATGTTATTTTGGTTTTTGTGTTCCTTGGATGCAGATTCTGATCCTGGATGAGGCTGATAGGCTCTTGGATATGGGCTTTCAGAAGCAGGTTACCTCAATTATTTCAAAGTTGCCAAAGCTGAGGAGAACTGGCCTTTTCTCGGCCACCCAGACAGAGGCTGTCGAGGAGCTTGCAAAAGCAGGGTTGAGGAATCCTGTGAGGGTCCAAGTTAAGACAGAGGCGAAGGATGCTGCTCAGCAAGATCTTGGTCCATCCAAGACGCCGCTGGGGCTCCGGTTGGAGGTATGGCGGGATGCTTTTGTACAGCCGTTGGCCGTTTATTGATGGCTGCCGCTGTCAGTTTAGCTGATTACAGTAGACCTCTTACGGTTTATTGTTTGTCATTATTTTGTGAATATTGACTGCATATGAAAATCAATCTTGTTTCTGTGCAGTATATGATATGTGAACCAGCAAAGAAGTCATCACAGCTTGTTGATTTCCTTGTGCAAAACAATGGAAAGAAAATCATGGTGTAAGTGCATGATGCGTGAAAATTTCAACATATCTGTTTCATTATTTTGCATCGTGCTAATTTGTGCACCTCGGTCTTCCTTGAATGCAGCTACTTTGCAACATGTGCTTGTGTAGATTATTGGTCGGTTGTTCTTCCAATGCTGAACTTACTTAAAGGATCTCCTGTGATAGCTTACCATGGGAAGATGAAACAGGTTATAGCACAATATGTGTTTTGTTGTACTATCAAATGGCCAGATATGGTGGCTTTATACTGACATACTTTCGTAGTATTTATTTGTATTGATTGCCACCATGTTTTTTCATATGTAGGGCCCACGTGAGAAAGCTCTGGCATCATTTTCTGCTCTTTCAAGTGGCATTTTAGTCTGCACTGATGTTGCAGCAAGGGGTCTTGACATACCACATGTTGATCTAATTGTGCAGGTTACATTATAGTGCTATGGTCTTACCCTTCGAAATTATTTCTTTACGTTTAGTAATCAATTGCAAAGTGTGTATTCTGTTTTCCAGTACGATCCGCCTCAAGATCCCAATGTGTTCGTACATAGAGCAGGTCGTACTGCCCGCTATGATCAAGAAGGAGATGCTATCGTGTTTCTCTTACCGACGGTAATGTAATCTATGTTAAGCTCGTTTATGTTTAATTACAAGTTGGTGGTTAAAGGATTTGTTGGTCTATGCTGCAATTATATCTCCGTTGGTTGTCTTGTTGAAAGTTAAATACTTAGGCTTACTTTTTCTGCAGGAGGATGCTTACGTTGATTTTTTAAAGCTTCGAGGTGTTCCTCTCATGGAAAGGGAAAGTTCCCCAGATATTGTAGATATTGTGCCACAGGTTAGTTTCTTCTGTATCATTTTTTGGTCATTTATTTAGGTCCCCACTTGAGCCAAGGTACCACTTAAATTTCATTTTGTCATGCTGACTAATGTCTTACCTTTGTGCTGCAGATTAGAGCAGCTGCATTGGAAGATCGTAATATCATGGAAAAAGGGCTTCGAGCTTTTGTCTCATTTGTTCGGTCATACAAGGAGCATCACTGCTCCTTCATTTTCAGGTGGAAAGGGCTTGAAGTTGGAAAGCTGGCCATGGAGTATGGATTACTCCAGATCCCATCGATGCCAGAAGTGAAGCACAATAATCTTTCACTAAAAGGATTTTTTCCACTTGGCAACATCGATTTTTCACAAATCAAGTTCAAGTAAGAAGCGTCTCCAGGAATACAGTATTATTTGCATTGTCTCAGCTGAAGCATTTTCTTTTAACAAATAGCCCGTTAAATGACGATATGTGATATGATGCATCGTGTTGGTTTGAGTAATTATGTTAGTTAGTACAGAACATGCACAACCAAACATTCACCCTGTCAAAATGAAACCCTCAAATTCCTTTCATATGCTTGGATGTCAAGAGTTGTAAGTGTATCTAGTATCAGCAGTGGAGGTTGACATGTTTCCTGTGTTGATTCACTGCAGGGATAAAACTCGAGAGAAACATCGCCAGAAGGCATTGAAAAGAAAAGCTGAAGAACTAGCAAATGAGCCGCCAGTCCCAGAGAAGAGGATACCTCGGGAGAGACCCGATAAGCCGAAGCGCAAGCAGACGGGCAAGCAGCGCCAGACAATCCAGACCAAGGAGGACATGGATGAGCTGACAAACGAGTACCGCCTCCTGAAGAAGCTGAAGCGTGGAGTGATCGACGAAGACGAGTACGAGAAGCTCACTGGGTTTGGAGGCTCAGACGGTGAAGGCTCGGACGGGGACGCGGCCGGCAAGGGCAAAGGGAAGGAGAGGCGCAGCAAGGAGCAGAAGAAACTCAAGCAGAGAGGAGGAAAGGCAGGAGGCAGGAGATTTGAAGTAAAGAGTAAACTGAAGAGCAAGAGAAGATGAAAATGTATGCGTATCTTTGGAAGAAATTTTGCCAGTCTAGTTCGTTTTTTTGGTTCACAGTAAATTTCACCGGTGAAGAAACATGCCTTGTGCCAGTGTAGCTTTGCATAGTTTAATGCGAGGCGGTTTTCTTGTCCACACGAAAATGAAATCTTGGCGCGGCATTTTATCTTATGTCTCATTCGAAACAAAAATAGAAGGGAATGGGAGGGAAAATGCCAAGAGCAAGCATAACAGACCAGGATGACGCTATAGCAAAAGCAATTTCGGAGGTCATGCCACAAGTATAAAACACAGGTTTTGCAAGTTATTACACGTAGTGAGGAAAGCACGGGAGAAGCTTGGAGGCTTCGTAGCAGCAAGAGGTAACATAGATTCAGAGTTTGACAGGAATTCCTTCGAACTGTTTAGTTGAACCTAGCACCAACTCGATCAAATGCGAATGCGCAAAGTTCACTAGGGACGGCATACCGTCATGCCACATGTTCAGACTCTTCACGCAGTTTGGGGTCAACGAAAATACCAGGGCAATACCTAGTGCCCAGGTGCACCGCCAAATTTACTCGTCTAAAGAAGAGCAGAAGAAACAATGCAAGGAGAAATGCTTGGGCGGCCATGGCATAGACCAATCAGAAAATACCATGAGATATGCGATGTTATTGAGTAAAGTAGCTGACACCGGCAAAGAAATATGCGGCGGTTGGTCGAAATGCGATAAATTCAGGCCGGAACTAGACACAATTCAGGGGGAAGTTGGAAATGCCGACAGGGGAAACACCTGAAACTAATGGCGGTTAGACCGTACTTGTCGTGTACACAAGCTCCGGGAACGGTCACTTTGGCAGCAGCAGCAGCAGCAGCTCCCGTGCGGTGTGGTTGCCGCCATGTGAATCTGCAAGAGCGTTGTCAACTGTTGATGGACATCAGCAACCAGGACGAATCTTAGTTAGGAGAGTCAATCAAATCATTGTCATTGAGACTCATGTTGATGGAGTAGAGTAGTTAGGTTTCAGGAGATAGGTTGTATGTCTACCTGTGTTGTGTCCAGGATCATGCTGGCATGAGTCTATCTTTACCTGCGTTTTCATATGATATGCCTCACCTTCCCAGAATTGCATAATGTTTAACATGGCTGATACTTCTACTTTACCAAACAATTAAACATCTATTTAACTATGCTATAAAATCGGAGCTACGGTTCTGTTTTCCCTCCATGGATCTGATTTTTGATGAACTGGTGTTTACTGTAACTCTGGAAAATCGTGATACGATGGTTTGATCTTAATCTGGTACGAAACGCGCACTATATATGCAAGCTGTTTTGCACCCGTCGGGTCTGTGCCACACTTGTATCCATTTTAGCATGCTTCTGGTCGATGATTGGCTGTTTGGCTCTATATATAAAACTGGAATAAACATTTTGAAAGAAAAAAGAACAATCATTCTTCAATCTTCCGCTTCTGTAAGACTGAAATAAACTTCAGGGAAAAAAGGGATAATTATTCTTCAATCTTGTGCTCACAGTCTTATTCTTGCTTGCTCTTGAAGATGGTTCAAAACATGCGAACAGTCCGGATAAAGTCTGGAAGGTTGCAAAAATCAACAGTGCAAAAGAAGAAGATACCATCCAAGAAGAAAGCGAAGCCTACGAAAGCCTACTGTGGCTTCTGCATCATGTCCTACTAGAAATCCTTCTTCCTCCACGAACAAGAGAACCGGGGCCGCAAACTGCATGCGACATCAGTCCCTGAATCTGAAGCACCAATGAGGCCTCAGAAGATTATGAAGCCTGAAGAGACAAAAGGATAAATTGAACGGCGATGCTCAAGAAAACAAAGATAAAGCTTTGGCTTCTGATAAACTTCTGAAACCTTAAGTGAACCACCAGCATTGGCCACACCCTTGGGTAACAGTGCGCCTTGTTTTCTTGAGCATCGCCGTTCAATTTATAAAACAGAACCATGAGAGAGCAAGATGAGGTTACACGCCAAGGCAGAGAGGCATCAAACGTAACAGCAAAAAAACGTAAAAAGTAGACCAAGTTCAGACTTGCTCAGTTTCACCTGATGAATCAGGTGTACACGTGGCGACCCAAGTTGCCACTGAGCGTTTTCATCACAGCGATGGTCATTTTTTTCGGTGGGGTGAGAGAGGCTCGAACTCTGGACCTCAGGATCACTCGCAAATTCAGCTATGAGACCTACGCGCTAGCCAACTGCGCCACCACCCCACTTGTTGAGTCCTTTGTCCTTGTTAATTAGTGACAGGATGGTGCAAATCTCGGATCGTTCCTTGGTCCTTACGATTCATGTTTCCTGATTATGTAAACTGGCATGTGGTTTTGAGGCCTATATATATGTTCCTCAAATTACTGCCAACTCTTTTTTAGAGGGCAATTTTACTGCCGACTTGTATGTGACTGCAAGTGCTCCTTCAGACAAAAACGAGTCCAGAAAACGATTTGGGCTATGTCCTTTCAGGTCTGAGTGCTCCCATCATTTCCAAGTTATCTGTGTGACAACGACCTTTATATAACACCGAAAAAAGCTATAAATCTTTGTTTTAGCTTGGACCGTTAATTCTGTTAGGGCATTTCTAACCGATCCCCAATACGGCCATAACTAAAATTTTCAGTTTACTCCCTTACGGCGGACCTAGCCGATCCCCTAAAAACGTTAACAGAGTATAATTTTCACTCCAACTCCCTATTCCCCTCAAGATTTCCCCAAATACACTCTATCGTGTGGCGGCTGAGTAAAACTCCCTCTCGCCCTCCTGCGCCGCACTGCCTCCCGCCGCCGCCACCAATGACCTCCGAGCCGGCCGGAATGGATAGCCAATCCCACCCCCCCCCCCCCCCCCCCCCCGGCGCTGGCGCCGGCTTTTCGCCGCCGTCGGTGCCGAAAAAAAGTTTGGGGATGACAAAGAACCACCGGGTCCAAGCTCCGCCTCCAACCGCGCCAATGGTGTCCGGGGTGGCCACTGCGTCTCCGGCAACGGCACGCCGCCCTCCCGCTGCACCTACCGGAGGCAAACGGGCTCGAAAGCCGACGGCGGCGGCGCCGGTGCTCGCCGAGGCGGCCGCCAAGAAAAAGATGAAGAAGACCGCGGCGGCGCCTCGTCCAAAGTCTACGCCTCGTGCGGCAACTCCGGCTGCCCCTACAGCGACTGCTCCGGCGCGAGCGGCGGCCGCAGCTGGCAACAAAAAACGCGGCCGCCAAGTGCTCGATGAAATACCAACAAGGTAAAAATAAAATCTCGCGTCCCGTTGGTATTCGAATAGTGATTGTTCGTGATCGGTAGTGATTGTTTATAGTGCTTGCTTTGACATTGTAGAGGGAGATGAACACGGCCGAATTCCTCGCATCGTTGGAGTCCTCGGCCACCGTTGTAGAGCGGTGATTTTGAATCAAACGTTGTGTTTGAAGTGATGCCTTTTGGATGAACTTTGCATGTTTAAATTTGAAAAACGCGATGATGAAACTTTATGTTATGACAATTATTGATATCCATGCTTTAATTTAAATGATTTTAAGATATGTATTATGTAGAGATTGTGTTTGTGCGGCTAGTATACAAAACGGCCACAAATTTGATTTTACTATTGCTAACTATAGAGGATCGGCTAGGCGCGGCCACCGTTAGTGAAGTAAAATTTTACTCCACTGACTTTACTTCAACTTTTACTCCACTAACTTTTAGGGGATCGGTTAGAAATGCCCTTATACTACTACGTGTGTGCGATTGGCCTTCTAAGCTCATCCTTTGTTTTATGAACATGTACGGATAAAGGCTCCTGCTGCTGCTGGTAAGAAGCTAGCTTTATTAACAGTAAACAAAACTCATCTGCGCAGCATGATCATCGTGCCAGAGAGATGACAGGCAGCCACATTGCGGCAGTGTGCAAACGTCCTGAGGTGATCGGCCAGTGGCCACTACCTCGCCGCGGTCTCCGTCAGCTATAAACACTGTTCCAAGCTACTCCCTTTATTTCATAATATAAAACACTCTTATATTATGGGACGAAGGAAGTACCATGCATCAAGTGCTTCATACTGATACAATGATAGATGAGATGTTTCCTCATCTGTAGGTACTCCCATTTCTCCAACTGCGAAATTTCCAGACAATTAAAATCCAGAACCCGAAGCTGGTAGTCAAGAAGATTTCTGTGGGATATTTTAGTTAACGTATCATGACAAGCAGGGGAGAAGGGAGAGAGAGAGAGAGGAAGCCGCGGCAGTTTTTTCAACCGGACTAAAACCCCTTTACATTAATTTCTTAATGGAAATATCCAGTACATTCGGTCACAGTCAGACAACTACTCCCTCTGTAAACTAATATAAGAGCATTTAGATTATTAAAGTAGTGATCTAAACGCTCTTATATTAGTTTACGGAGGGAGTAGATCAAAATAGAAGGGGGAACAAGCTAGGGCATTTTATTTAGGGAAACCGTTGTGGATGCTCAAACAGGAAGGCGCAACAATTAAAGCTGAACCCGTGGAGGAGATTATTAACCAAAAATAAATAAAAAGGAGACCAGGTTGAGAGTTGCTCATGTCAATCTGATGATTCAGCTGTACTTGTGGCAACCCAAGTTGCCACTGAGCCTTTCATCACTACGATGGTCTTTTGATTGGTGGGGTGAGAGAGGCTCAAATTCTCGACCTCAGGGTCACTCCATTTTTAGCTATGAGACCTACGCGCGAGCCAACTGCACCACCACCCCACTTCTTGTACCACCGGAGCCAGAATCGAAGAACCCTTCTTGCTTTCCTTGGAGTAGCTGCACCTCAGCCTCTCGGCCCTGGCCACTCTCAGCTGAGGCAGCCCTGCAACCGGCGACGATCTGACTGCGAAGACGACCGTGGTGGCGTTGGTCGTTGCCATTGCTGAATGCTAAAAGAGATGTAGCATACGACAACAACTAGGAGATCCAATTACTTATGGGTATCCATTCATGTAGAGTCACTCCAGTACATATATTGCTTATGGGTATCCATTCATGTAGAGTCACTCCAGTACATATATTGCTTCATCATGGGCCTGTCCAATGGAGACACTAGTTACCAGTTTGACACTTTGACATCACAGACAGGGCCGGCCCTAGCCATGGCAAAAAGTGTGGCGGCGATCTTAAATAAGGGTCTAATATATCTACATGATAAAATAAATTATAAAAAAATGATTTGCGGGACATAAAATCAACATGGACAGGGGGCATATGCCCCCCTCCCCCCTCCTCGGCGCACTTCACCATGTTGTATCTATTCGGTAGTTATTTATAGTTGAGTACATTATAATCACATATAGATGGTGTATTGAGACTTTATTTGCTAACTAAAATTATATTTTTTATGTTTATGCTTTTATATTTTTCATGATATACGATATATTGTTGAAAGTATATATATATTACTCTGTTAAGGTTCATTGTGCCTCAATCGTACTCGGGCCTCCATAATGCTCGGGCCGGCCTTGATCACAGATTCTTCCAACCACAACCAACTAGACTCCTGAAGGAAGCAGTAGTTATAAATACGACAGGCAAATCAACACGACGAAGAACAAAAAAGCAATCAAGGGACACGAGATTTAACGTGGAAAATCCCTCCAACATGAAGAGGAAAAAACCACAGGCGCCAACCAGCAAATCTTCACTATATCGGGGAAGGTTACAAACGCCGGGGATTACAATTGATCAACTTATCCCGTGCGGCGGCTTACAAAAGATATATAACACACGTGACCTAGGTCAAAACTGATCCGTACCGCAGGGGGGCTTCGCTCTGCTTCGGCCCAAAGCCTATCGGCGACGGGCCTCGCTCCGCTCACTCGTCAGAAGTTAGCATTTCTCTTTATACTTGAATTTGGATCACAATATAACAGCAACTGTGCTTAAGTCCAGGTAATGGTTTGGCGCGGGATCCAATGCTGGTCTTCCGCGCTTGTAGTTGATAAAGCACTCGCAAGGTAGTGGCCGATCACCTCAGGAGGCTTGATCTCAATCTGGTTCAAGTTTTTCTCTTGCACATTACTGCAATCTGGCTGCCTGCAGGATGATCATGCCGCGCAGATGAGTTTTCTTCAATGTTAAAGCTGGCTTCAGGTGCTTTTTTCTCTGTAAATGTTCAGAAATGGAAAGGATGGGCTTCAGATGCTAATAGCAACAAATAGCACAACAGAATTAGCACTTGTTTTGCTGTTAAAGCTTGATGTCACATGAATACCTTCGAAATAATGAGAACACTCAGACCTGCAACATAGGCATTCCCACAAACTTAGACGCATACATTGTGCCACCATATGCAAATGGAAAAGCTAGTGACTGTATTGATCTTCTGATCTTCGAATACGTAAGTTCGATTGGATCATTGGCAACACCAACTACTGCTACTACTATATTGTGTTTTTCTTGTACACATTTTTTTTAGTAGTTTGGATTGCTTACCACATGTATCACGTGATTTTATCTTGTACACATAGTTCCAATAAAGAGAACCCGGGGGGGAAAAGATAGTGATTACTCCGTTTCTAGCAGTGATCTGAAACGTCTTATATTTGTTTACATAGTAGTACACTCAACCATGTTAATTGTTTTCTCTTTGAACTGGTGTATTTATCAGTGTCGATGCAAGTGTACAATCGCACAGGTTCATCGAATAGTTACTTAACTTGAATTTTACACGAATGACAGAAGATATGTTCTTTTGTGTTCCTTGAAAGAGGTTAATAAAATGTCGAATGAAATATTATACGCGTAGAAAGTGAGCTATAGACCATACAGGCAGCAGTTGCAGGTTCACAACAAACCAAATGAAATAGTAATTATGCAGCTGCCTTTAGGGGGAAATTTACACATCATAGAACAAATCACCACTACTGGACAAGGCAAACAAACATCCGACCAACATGGGTGTGACAATGGAACTTGAGTGCAGCATAATCAGGCACCTGCATGAGTGCAAGTCTTGGAAAACAGGAATACAGCTGGTTCCGCAGATTGGCAACCTTTGTAATTATATCAGTGTTTTCAGCAAGGCCGTTGTCACGGACCATAGGCGCCACCGCGTCTTATCCCGCCATAGGCACCGACTCGTCCACCTCTGCGCACCACCTGACGCAGTAAAGAAATTGTATACAAGCATCATGCACAAGAACCATGATATTCTAGACTGAATGGGCACTGAACGCACCCAACTCTTTTCGTTGTACGATAACCTAGTACACGGCTATTATATTCACTATCTAGAACTTGAAAGGTACAGCTACTCAACAGAAAACGCCCAATTCTTACTCTTTCTCGTTGCTACAGTCGACTAATATTATACAGTATACAGAACAAGATTTGCAGGAAAAAATAGATGAGAATTTCAATATTTCAGTGAAGATGCAGGTAGCACAAGTACGCACTTCCCTGTACCTGAGCTACTTCAACGATCTGTACCCACATAATCACCATTTATATGTTTCAAATTTCAAATGCATTGACAATTTGCTCTGTCCATGTAGAAAGAACAGACAGATCAAGTAGCTTTGACAAATGTCCTGTAAACTACCGCCCATGCTTCATCATGGATCATAAGTAAAATGACAAAGTAGTGTGACTTGCATATGGCATTGCAGTTCGTTCAATCTTTACTTGGTTGGATTATGTTCAGCAAACCATCTAAAAGTTAAGTAAACTCTAGAAAAGTTAGATCATCCGACGGTAGCAGCGATAAGCTGCTAAGCTTAAATTGTTTTGGGTATGAAAAGAGTACATAATGGACAGAACAAACTCGTAAAATGCAAAATTGTATAGATTCTTACCAGGTTACATCATGGGGCAGGAGCTACAGCCGGCCCTGGAAAATTTGCAGCTGCAGAAAAGCTCGGTGGTATTGCTAGATCAGTCGCTTGGGAAGGCTGGTCAGCCTGTCTGCTGCTAATGTTGGCATCATTCCCACCCATGAATGGTGCACCCTCCTGGGCATGGACCAAACCACCAGGCGACATAGGTGACATATCAGATGCGTCCGCCAGCGATTGTCTAGGTTTGGGCGCAGCAACATCAGACACTGAACCAGGTAGTGGTACAGGAAGTGGCCCAGTTACAGCAGCTCCAGCTTCAGTTGCAGGTGGCAGCACATCAAAACCAGATCTTACCCGCGGCCTGCGTTCTACTGGACCCTGATCACGGCTTCTGCTCCTGCTGCGACTACGGCTGCGGCTCCGTGACCAGCTCCTGCTGCGGCTCCTGCTGCGTGACCAGCTTCTGCTACGGCTTCTGCTCCTACTACTTAGGCTCCTGCTATCACTTCTTCTGTCATAGCCTCGCGAGCGGCTTCTATCTGGGCTCCGGCTGTAGCTCCTGCCTCCACCCTTGTCAAATCCTCGACGGCCATCATACCTTCCACGTCCATCTGAGATAAAACGATCGTGTGGACCTCGGTCAGAACGTCCCCGTCCTCCAAATCCACGCCCTCTTCCACCACGTCCACCAGAGAAATCACCCCGGCCTCGTCCACCAAAACCAGAAGAATCACCCCTACCACGACCACCAAAACCAGGAGAATCACCCCTGCCAACGTGACCACCAAATCTACCAGGGCTTGCTCCACCTCTCCTGCCAAAGCCATCAGACCCACGCCCCCCTCTCCCGCTGAAGCCACTGGGTCCAGGACCCTCCCTTCCACCAAATCCACCAGGCCCCTCCCTTCCACCAAAGCCACCAGGACCAGGGCCCATCCGTCCATCGAAGCCACCAGGGCCATCCCGACCACCAAAGCCGTCAGGAGTCTCTCGACCACCAAAGCGGCCGGGGCCATCTCGATCACCAAATCTGCCCGGGCCATCCCGATCAATAAATCCACCTGGCCCATCTCGACCACCAAAGCCTCCAGGGCCCTCCCTAATTCCACCATAACCACCAGGGCCGCCAACAGCAGATTCAAAACGACTACCACCACCAGGACTATCCCAACGGCTCATGCCACCAGCCTGGTTTCTTGGAGCACCAGACGCACCCCGTGCAGCCATCTGTTGCAGCTCTGGAGGTACCTGCTGACCAGTACCATCCAAGACTTTCACCAAATCAGCAGCATATTTCCAATCTTGCTCAGAGAAGAAAGTGTATGCAACTCCAGTAGCCCCAGCCCTTCCTGTACGCCCTATGCGATGCACATAGTCTTCGATCCCAGTTGGAAAGTCATAATTGATCACCACTCTTTAAACAAAACATGCGACAACATTGAGAAATGGTAGAACAATTAACAAACATCACTAGGCTTGAAATGAAACGATATTTAATACCAGAAGATTTTAACATGGGACAACCAAAAAAACTCACCTGATGTCTTTGATGTCAAGTCCACGGGCAGCAACATCTGTGGCCACTAATACTGGCACAATACCAGTCCGAAACTGACCCAGAATATGATCCCTTTCACCCTGTGATTTGTCGCCGTGAATGCTTGCAGCACCAAAACTACGACCAATGCTACGAGCAAGCTGATCGCACATTTTCTTGGTTGAGCAAAATATGATGATCTTTGAGCCCCTTTCTTCAGCTCTAAGAATCTGCTCCAAGCGACGCTGCTTATCCATGGGTGGAACCATCTCTACATACTGCACCATACACAAGGGGTGAACCTTAGAAATAGACAATCCATAAAAATGGCTAAATAATATGATATATCAAACATCCAGTACGGCAAACAAACAAAAGCATGGCCATATGAAGCCATATGAATACCTGTGTGATGGATTTGTTGGCAACAAGTTCATCAATGCTACCAATATTGATCTGGACAGGATTTCTCAATAAATCCCCAGCTATTTTTGTAACCTCCTTTGGCCAAGTGGCAGTGTACATCAGAGTTTGTCTATTACGAGGAATCTCGTCCACAATCTTCCGTATTTGTGGCTCAAAGCCCATGTCAAGCATGCGGTCAGCTTCATCAAGCACAAGTAATGAAATCTGATGGAGGCTAATCTTCCTCATTTCCAGAATATCATTGAGTCGTCCAGGTGTAGCTACCACAATATCTGCTCCACGCTCAAGTTCTCTGAGCTGAGGTCCCTTTGGAGCTCCACCATACAGGCACTGGAAAACAAAAAAATGAACATATATTAAAGATTGCAACACGCACTCCAGCAACAGAACCCAGGAAATATAGCACATTTCCTAAAAGGCAAAAAGGACAAGGCATACGGGTTCATAGAAGACCATTCCAAGACAAGGCTCAGTTTCTACATTAACAATATCTTTTATTGAGAATCAACTGTCTACATTGCATTTAACAATTATGTGCATATTCCTACGAGGCAACACTTATATGTAATCCCCATGATTATGATCAGATGTCATCCAGTGTATCTCAAGATAAATGAAACCATGTGCATTCATATAGAAGAGTAAAGGTCCAAACTTACTGTGCATGATACTCTAGATGATCGACCAAACTTAATTGCTTCATCTTGTATTTGTGAAGCAAGCTCACGAGTAGGGGCCAAAACCAACACTGTAGGGCCCGACATTGGATTGTTTTGGCATCTCCTCAGATGTACAAAAGCAGGAATAAGGTACCCCAGTGTCTTCCCTGATCCTGTCTTGGCAATAGCTACTATGTCCCTGCTTTGAAGTGCAACAGGCCATGTTTGAGCCTGAATTGGGGTGGGGTTTAAGAAGCCAGCAGCATGAACCTGAGTGGCAAAATGAAGAATCATAAGCACATATGCATCTGCAGAAAGACACTATCTATGATGAGAAAGAAAAGCTAATTGCTACCCTAAATGAATATGGCTGCTTACTTAAGCAGCTCAAGGCATGAAGAAGGGGCTCTTTGTAGATTCAGAGGCAGAGACAAGAAGCAGGAAACCTCAGCCACATTTTATATTCTGAAAGAACATCAATTCTTCCGATAGTTGTCAGCAGAAAATAGCAACAAGTATGTCACTACACTGCCCAGATGACGGCACTAGTTAAATTAGGGTATCCAGCATGACAGCATATGACATGCAATGTGTTTACTACCGAAAATTCTAGTTTTGACTTCTAAGGAGTCTTTGTTGTGGCCCATGCTAACAAGTTACAGACAAGGAAATATAAGAAACAAACAACATAATATTCCAAGCACCAATACTAAAATACAACTCAAGAGAAAGCAATACCTCGCTCAGGATCTCTGGGGGGAATCCAGTAGCCTCAAATGTCATAAATGGAGGAGGAACATTCTCACCCTGAATATTTTTAAGAAACGGGATAACATGTGACAAAGCTTTATAGTAAATGAAAACAAAACATAAGAGATTGGTAATTCAACTAGAAATCAACAGGTGATGTCGTGGCAATAAAGCGCATGCATTTGTAAGCCCCACAAGGATTTGAAGCTCCTTGTTCTGTACATTTTACTGAATAGTACATAAAACAACATATCACATTAATTTATGGCCAACTGCAGATATCATGAGTTACGTTGCCAAACAAACAAGGCATTCGTTCCCATCATAGCATTTCAAACAGAATGAATTTGCACATGAAAATACTAGCATATCCAGATAGGATTTTAGAAATATTCCATCTATCTGTTTCCGTGGGAGATATATGCATCACATAAATGGCAGATTTATGTATTCTACAAAAATATTATCTTCCTACAATCAGGTCAAATTACTGAAATATCTGTTCAAGTTGCGTTTAGAATAGCGTGTCAACAATAGTTCAGAAGGCAACAGGACAAAGAAAAGGAGAATCATCATTATATGGAGATTATGTTAAGCTGCGAACCATGTTTCAGTTATTTTAAGATAATATTGCCATGCAATTGAGTCATTACCACTGCAGTTACTTCATGGTGTTGACGATATGCATCTACTGAAGCGACACTTGGGAAATCAGGAGGAGAAAATGTTCCGGATGGTGGCCTCGTTAAAGCTCCGATAGGAAATGGACCATTGTTAAGTGGGTTTTGTACCAAATGTGGAGGTGCCATGTTATAACCCCCAAAATTATCTGGCTGGGAATAAGGTGGGCCATTCCTCATATCCTGCTGTACAAGATTATGAACAATAGAGTTAGTGGTGCCAATTTCATAAACGGAGAGATTGTTGTATAGAACTGATAGAAAGAATTCAAACCATAAAGATGTAATTGTATACAGAAGAAAATACACAGTTGTGAGACTTTTTATATTTCACTACAAAAAATCTCCATACCAATCATAATATTCTGATAAAAAATACATTTCATGAAACAAGATATAACAAACGAAGGAACTTCACAATGTACTCTCTCTGTCCACAAATGTAAGATGTTTTGGCAGATTAATTTAGTAATAAAATAAGGAATGCTGATCTCATTAACACCTGACAAAACAGGATTGTATAGTATATTACCAGATGGTTTTGTGGGGGTGGAAGAGCGGCAAGTTTTGGCTGCTGATGGAGAGCATTTATTCCATCAAACCTCCCAGAGGAGAGAGCCTCATTTTTTTCAAATTGATCTTCACTATTGCCCCTCTTGAAACCTATTGGAGGTCGACCCGGTGAAGGAGCAATATGATTGGGAACTACATGGCTACTAGCCAGTTGTTGCCGGTAGTTAGTATCCACTCCGCCTTGATGTGTTTGAGCAGGCGCACTCAAGAAACTAATGTTATTAATTTCACCTGGGGATGATCCACCAAGATGATGCTTTGCAGGATATGGTGGCCCTCCGACTCCATGAATATTTAGTTGATTATGGGCTTCAGGACGTTGATGACTAGAAGGCAACGTCTGGTTTGAAAGAGGAACTTGGCCATGCTGCTGACTAAGCGGTAAGGAAAAGCCAGTCTGCTTTCCTTCATGATGAGCTCCTGCATCAACCTTCACCGTGGTATTTTGTTGCCCATGTTGAGTGACAAGATGACCATGATGTGGTTGTTTTCCCTGTTGAGGGGTGAACTGGAAGCCATGCTGGAGTTGGCCCTGTTGGGGGGGCATTTGAGGTACTTGAGGCTGTGAAGCTTGCAAACCTTGTGAAGACTGGGCAGGTTGATGAAAACCCGGTGATTGTTGTGTGTGTTGCACTTGAGTCTGAGGCATCCTTGTTCCCTGCAACTGCTGACCTTGATTGTAAGAAGCATGCGGCATTTGTGGCTGCTGGCCTTGATTGTAGGCAGATTGTGGCATAGGGGGGCGCTGGCCATGAGTGTAGGCAGCTTGCGGCATCGGCGGACGCTGACCTTGATTGTAAGCTCCTGGTGGCATCGTTGGCTGCTGACCTTGATTGGCAGCTTGCGGGATTGGCATCTGCTGACCTTGATTATACTGAGTTTGCGGCATTTGTGGCTGCTGGCCCACCTGATATGAATATTGCTGCTGGGGTTGCATATAATGACCGTGCTGATATGGCATTGGCTGCTGATGAGCGTTTGGGTACTGAGGAGCTAGTGGCTGTTGTGACCCCTGCTGGTTCGGCATCTGTTCTTGCTGCTGCTGCTGCTGCTGTTGATACTGAAACGGCGGTTGCTGTGCTTGCTGACCTTGATACTGAAACGGCGGTTGCTGTGCCGTCTGCTGCTGCTGTGGCTGCTGCTGCTGCTGCTGCATGCCAGGCTGCGCAAAAGCCCCAGGCACTGACGTGGGCGCAGCCGCGGGCAAGGGAGGCGCGGCCGCACCCGGCTTGTCATACTGAGTGAGGTTTGTCTCAGGGTTCCAGTAGTAGAGCGTCTCGCCGTCGATTAGTGCTTTCCAAGGCGCAGGGAGCGTCGGGTCGTCAGGGGCGAATCGCGGGCCCGATGAATCCGCGGCAGCCTCTGCTCCCGCCATGGCCAGCGGCGGATCTAGACGGCGCACGCCCAAAATTTTGCCAAGGTTAGTTCGGGATTAAACAACCAGGAAATCAATAAACAGTGGATGAGTAAAAGCTCGTACCTCAAAACCTCAGCGGCCCGAGATTGGGGCGCGGACGCGGTGGAGACGGCAGACCAGGGGAGCAGCGGTGAGGTAGAGCCCCGACGGCGATGGCAGCGACGAGACGCGCCGGCGCGCGCGGTGAGGCGCGAGGGTTTGGGGGGCGTGAGTGCAGCGGGGTTTGCGGGGGTGAGGCTTCGGCGTCGGCGGCGATGGAGAGGCGTGGGGGGTTTGGGGTTGGGCGGCGAGACGCCGGCGGCGACGGGGGGCGACGGCGGGAGCTCTAGCCGCTAGGGCACATCGGTGGCGAGGCTACGGGGGAGAGATTTTAGAGCCGCAGGGGGTTGGGTCTGGATCTTTTTTAGGTCAGGCACGGTACGGGGGTGGGGGTGACCGGAGAGGAGTCCGCCTGGCCGCTGGAGATGGGTTTTGACGGCTCAGATTGCTCGGCTGTCTCGTGACCTACGGTGGATGGAGACCAGAGATTCGGTTCCACGTTGTATCGGAGTCGGAACGGAACAAAAGCCGTCCAGTCTCCTGAAGGAATTTCTTTTGTTTTTTCGATTTCGACATGGTTTTCGTTAAATACACGGAGTACAATATCAACACTTCACACACGCATTCATGCAACATCATAAATAAATAAAAAATTCGACAGCATGCAACAATATGTGTGCAGCGTGGAACTGCATGAGTGTGGTCGATGATATCAAAGAAGACTCGCTTGAGAGGTACGGGGCCATCATCAAGGAGACTAAGGAATGGTCACCGTATTATTCTAGGTGCTCTTTCGTCCATGAGTTGAGGAATTTTAACTTCGAAGCTCACAATCTTGCTAAGTATTCTAATTTCGTTAAGTGTCGGCTGCCATGTTTGACTCAGCATGCCTCGTGAATCAACTATTGTATCCATAGACATTTTGAATCAGTAAATCTTAGCATGACTGTCTTAGAATAAAAACGCCAAAAACACAGGAACCATCGACTTCACTATCCTAGTACCAACCCATAGCACTCTTAGTCCAGTTCATGGCCCAATCAGGATTGAAGTGCATTTGACGTCAAAAAACATCCGGGCTATAGAATCAGATGGGCCGGGAGACCAAAGACGTGAGAAAGCTCCTAGACTGCACAACTATAATGTCTTTAAATAATTAAACAAACCCCAAAAAACGCTACAAGTTGATCTACTTGTACATAACTAAGGGGTGGTGGCCAAGGGGGTCGACACACGTACCAAGGCATCCAAAAACCAACCCTAAGTTGTAAAAGGCCCAATGGCCAAGTGAACAGTTGCGGAGCTATATGTGTTCCTGGGGGGCTGTAGCCCCCCAAACTTTGAACCAATTTGAGAAGCATTTTTTTTTGTGAGGGCTTAGATGAGAACTTTTTTTAGCTTTTCCCCCCCCCGCCCCCCCCCGTTTCCCCCCCCCCCCCCCCCCCCCCCCCCCCCACTCATATTTTCTCTTTCACCCTCCCTACAGATTCCGTTTAGCTCCGCCACTGCAAGTGAACGTGACTCAACACCTTTTGACTTGGATTTTGATTCGGATTATAAACCGAAGGACCGTTTTTGCGATAGCTCCTCACTCGGAGGGAATATAAAGATGAATCCAGTTGGGTCAAAAAGTGCAAGAGGTAAGTTTTTCAACAACAAAAAACACTCAATTTGGAGTTCGAATGCAAAATTTATCAACGTTTGAAGTTGGGTATGTGTGTGCAGTTCGAATCTGAGTCCAGGATGTGGAGAGCTTGGTCTCTATCTTCTCTTGTGCCAAAAATATCATGAGAGAACATGTTATACTGTACCTAATCATGTTTCTTTGTGTTTACACCATTCCTTGATCAAATATAAAGGAAGTGGTGGTAGTTGTGGTTGTATCTTTGGTAGGCGATGTCAATATTGATAAGAAATATTACCAAAGTGTGCATCAGGGTAAATACAACTACTGGGAATTAGTAGAATGCTCACGTGTTGCTGCGGGCTATAATGCATATAAATGAATCCAAAAAATGATTAAAATCGTCTTCAAGATCGAAGCTCATTTCTCCCCCGTATGTACGGCGTGTTTGGACATCAAACGGATGCCAAACTGGCTTCCCCCCTTCCCGCTAGTTTCCCGCCGTAGCGGGGCATTTCTCGATGGAGCCCACTCCTTTAAAACCGGACGACGTCCACCTCACCTTTGCCATGGTGCTCTCTCTCCTTCACACTATACTTCCTCACGGACCGCCAAGGAGGAGTCGAGCCGTTCCTTGAAATCAATCCAAGGCCGGTGGGTAACGATCAAGAAAACGTGTAGCCATTGGAGTGGTTACTTGGAGCAAGTTAGAAATGCACCTCCAAGTGGATGCACGATCGACGACTACATGAGTTTGTTGTGTTTGTATTTCACACTTTATGATATTGTTTTTGTTAATGACAAGTTGAGCTCACCCTTGCTTCTTTTCCAAATGTAGGATCACATTGCCAATGACTTGTTCAATCAAAACCAGGGTTTCAAGGGCAAGTCATTCGTGCTTGGACATTGTTGGCTCTTGCTCAAGGATATTGAGAAATGGAGGTTGAGGAACAAGGAAGCTCCTCCAAAGAAAGGTGCACTTGTTACCTTGGAGGACGATCATGATAGTGATGATGCGCCAAGGGAAGAAAGAAACAAGGGCAAGCCAGATGGAAATAGGAAGGAGAAAGAGAGGGTGAAGAGGTTGGCCCACACATCTACTTTGAGGGGGCAAATTAGTGACATGGTGAAGGGCAAAGAAACTTTGTTGGCCAAGCATTTGAAAGCCTAGGTTGCCATGGCCAAGAAAAAAAAAAGACAAACACAAAGAGGCAAAGTGGGAGAGATGGTGTGCCTTCAAGGAGTGCAAGAATCGCTCTAGAGGAGCAAAAGAGGGGGGACGAGAAGACCAACGAGGAGGGCCGGTTCATGATTATGAATCCGGAGGGCATGGATGCGATGACAAGAGAATTTTGGGAGATGAGAAGAATGAAGATCATGTGCCGGAGGAGGGTGGAGCCTCAAAATCTCATGGTGATGGGGTTTTTGGAGGTGGTGGTGGTGAAGCTTTCGACAATGGAAGTGGTGGTGCTTCGGCCAATGGAGTTGATGTTGATGCTCCCGCCAATGAAGACGGTGGCGCTTTCCAAAAAACAAACTAATCATTCTTCGGTCAATGTTGATGAAGATGGTTCTCATGATGCTATGGCTGGTGGTGATGGCGACAATCTTGGCAACAATGATTTGCTTGATTTGATCATGGCCGGTTGTGCTTAATCATATTTTGTTTTGTTTCATTGATTGCACATTCGTAGAGACAAACTTGCTACCTCTTGATATTGCGCATGATTTTGGGATGTGAAATATTACGGCATGCCTATTTTATATGAATTTCATGCATCTATATGAATTCTAGTTATGTTTTTGCGGTACGAGTTTACAAGAGCCCTCAATGTACCATAAATATTTTTGCTGGCGTCCCGTTTTTTGCGGGGGCATCTGCTATAGTTGCTCATATCATGATCGTTGTAATCTCACCCATCGTTCGCAACATGTCTTTGCTCAGGGTACAACTACAGTTGTAAGGGCATATTGATGAATAATAATCAGAACCGTACGTTGTGGAAGAGTTAGGATAATTTTGCAGGTACATTCTAGAAGAGTCTCCATAACATTGGCACACTAACCTATTGTACGTGTACCGTTTCTAAAAAACCTAGTTTAGTCGAGAGCTGATTACGACCACGCGTGGTAACGCTGCAAACATCCAGTCATGAGTGGACAACCGGAGTAGTTACATAAACTGATACACATCAGGTAACGCATAAATAGCATCTGCACAACCTTCTACTAGCTACAATGAAATGTTTCATCTCAATAAGTGAAACATTACTCATCACCGGATGAAGTGAAACATTGCTCAAGTATGTCATATGACAGCTGATTAATAATAGTTAACCAAACGAGGAAAGAATGAATCAAAGAGAATCGGAGCCGATTGAACTGAAGCTGGATCTGCAGCTTCAGGATTGTCGGTTAGCAGCCGGAAACTCAAAAGGAGTGCTCTTTTGGATGTCGAATTAAGCATCAAAGCTGCTAATTTCCTCATCTGGGGCAGAATCCAGTCTTCAGAAGGGCTTTACTTCAAGTAAATTAAATTTTACAAACGGATGAAAAAACCCACTGATGTGAAAGTCTATGCAGATTTTTAGATAAATCTAACATTCACAGAATCACGCCTCTAGCTGACTATCCTCGGTCAAGCGAATCAACCACACAACAAAAACACCCTACCTGTTCTCCAAAGCAAAATCCAAAGCTTACAGCAGTGATCCACCGGCTGAATACCACGTGGAATGTAAGCATTAGATCAAAAAAGGAAAAATAATAATATGGTGAAACTAATCACCATAAGAGCAAAGCATTGCATAATCATAATAGATCGGCACTCACCTGTAATAACATCTCAAACATATCAGCATTTGGAGCTTATCCAGCTGCCTCTAAGGAAAAATTCACATAACATAGATCAATCACTTTTGACAAACAAACATCCGAACAAACACTGGAGTAAGACAATGGAACAGAAGTCCAGGAAAAGCAGACAACCTACCTTACGATCTCCTGTATGAGTACAAGTCCAGAGAGAACATGAATATAAATGGTTTCTTGCAGATGACAATCTTAGTAATTATATGACTGTTTTCAGTACGGCCGCGAACGCGAACCACCACCCTGGTTTCTGTTAGGCCCATGGCCTCCTCCATCTCTGCGTCTATCCCCGCCATAGCCGCCGCCTCCACCGCGTCCGCCTCTGCACAACAAGTAATGCGGCAAACAGGTTATATATGAACATCATACAACCAATCATGATTTTAGCTATACTCAGCTGGAGATACATAAGATATATGCTGATCTAAAGGCTCAGCTGCTTAAAAGAAAAACCGCATATTGGTCAACTGTACTTGGCAATGATTCCAGACTTTATCTGGTCATCCAAGGCATATGTAACATGACAACAATGCCTGACAAGCAAGATGTACTTACCCATGACCAGATGTAGGAGCTCTAGGTGCTGATTTCTCAGCCATCACAACACTAATTTTATGGCCTCTCATGTCATAATCTGAAAAGGAAGAAGAGTATATGCATTATGAAGTGGAAAGCACACAGTGGTAAATAGAAAAATGTGATGCATCGCTGCAACCACAGCACTAAACATACCGTTGTAGAATCCACCAGCTGAATGAGCAGCAGAAGGATCTTCATAAGCAAGGCAAGCATCTCCTTTGGCTTTCCCAGAATCATCAGTGTAGATTTTTATGTTCCAGGGCCACTGGTCTTTGTAGCCACGTTTTTGCTTGATCCTTCCAACCTTTAAAAAAGTAGTTGCAAGTATTGAAAGAACAAAACAAAATGGCCAACAAGTGTTCGACATAATTGAAAAACAACAGTATTCTATTCTCTAAGATTAGCAATAGCAATGGGGGTGCCATCTCGTGAGTTCTTGGGCAAAGATATGTTACCTGACCGACTCAGCATGGCTATAAAAATTTTAAGTAAAAAAACAATAACATATATATTGAGGTAACAGGAATAAAAAAAATATTGGCCTATTTTGGAGTAGAACTATGTGAGCAGAGTCAAGCTGATTATTACTAACTATGTATCAGATAGAATTACCCTCACCATGGTCTCACCACACGTAAACTTCGCATTTGATTTGTAAGCACCTTATCTTAAAAGAATGATAGATGAGGTAAAACCATGCAATGATTATAGAAAATATTATTACTAATATCAACAAGTGCAGCTTACACACTTAATATGAACTATGAACTGATGAAAACAGAACACAACTTCACATCATATGACACAGGCATTAACAGTCCAAGTGGAAAGTGAGATATTTTAAGAGGAACACATACCAGGCATTCAGGCAATAAAGAACTAATACATACAGTTCAAATTAAGGAGCACCTCACAAAATATGTTTTTAGAGGACGCACAGATCCATAGCATGCGGAGCTCTAGGATATTAAATATTGCTAAAGAATTCAAGAGAAAGTAAATTATACCTGGCCAATTCCTCCAAAGAGCTCTTGCAGTTCCTCAACAGTCACATCAGGAGGCAGGTTTGAGATGTAAATCCTTGCATTGTCGCAGGAATCATCACAGTTTGCATCACACTGCTTAACCTTTGTAGTAGGTTCAGGGGCAGCATTTGCAGAATAACCACCGCCGCCTCCGCCATGATAAGGAGGTGGAGCACCACCTGCGCCTCCACCCCCAGGCACAGACCGACCACCATAACCACCATCATATGTAGGTGGCAGACCTCCTTGCCCCCCTGGGGGACCGCCACTATATGGGTTCGGTGGTGGGGCACCATAGCTTGGTGGGTAAGGGCCTCGACCGCCGCCATAGCTGTTAGGGGGTGGCACTGCAGAGTCTGAACTGTACACATTGTTGCCTCCATAGGAACTTGGGGGCGGTGCGTAGTCACCTGGAGGACCGCCATAGGATGGAGGGCCTTTGGGGGGAGCCTGCCCATAGCCACCGTCACCTTGGTTGTTCTCTTGGCCTCTTCCCCCATAACCACCACCTCTCCCACCACGGTGGTCATCAAAACCACGGCCGCTCCCACCATCACGATTATACCCTCCTCTTGCTCCCCCGGCACCACCATCACGACCACCAGAGTTGTAATCCCCATCACCTCTGCTGTAGCCACCACCTCCTGAACCATGATCACCACCACCACGATTGTACCCACCACCTCCACCAGACCTATCGTACCCGCCGCCACCACCACCACCTCCACCTCCACTTGGGTTAACTGCCCCACACTTATTGCACTCAGTCCTCCTTGCAAAGTTCACATTAAGGCAGCTGCAACAAGAGTTCATATATTTTTAGTCTCAAGGATTCCATAGAAGATAATACCCTCAGCATGAAAACAACTGGTAGTGTTCACAAAACTAGTGCCCACCAATGTTTCCAATAACAGCACAACATTGGTAAGACATAAAACCGTAAATTAAATGTATGCTCTGGTGTAACAACCAATAAAATATATAGCAGAGTAAATAACCAGGGCAAATATGCTAGTATATCAACATATAGCCCAGCAATATTTTCGAATGTAAATTGCACACAGGAATAGCATCGCATCACAAGTTATGATTTTAAAGCCATAGGGCATCTAGCAGAAGTTGAAACTAAACCATCAGAATGATGTGATGTTTGATATTTCAGTCACGGCGCTACAGCATAAGCTCCCAACAATAAAATGTCTGCCTAGCCTAAATCCCAACGACAGTTCAGAAGACCACGGCTGGATCAGCCGAGTCCAACGCCAAATCCTAGAGCGGGATGATGAGAGTTCGATACCCACCTTGCGTCAGGGCAAGTCCAGTCGCCTTCGCGTCCTCCACCGCGCCCGCCACCTCTCCCGCCGCCTCCGCCACCGCCGCCGTAGCCTCCTCCACCACCACCACCCCCTCTCCCGCCACCGCCGTGCCCTCCCCCGCCGCCGCCACCTCCATATCCTCCACCACCGCCACCGCTGCCGCCATATCCTCCACCACCTCCGCGCCCACGACCACCTCCGCCGCCGCCGCCTACACAAACACGAAAAAGGTCAGAAAAACGATCCGCGAAGAGGAGACAAAACCGATTCCGAGGATCCTGAGGCGACCTCGGCCGCCGTAGCCGCCGCCGCCGCCGCGGTAGTCGTCGGATCCGTACGACCCCGACATGGGGTTCACGCCAAAGCTAGGGTTTGGGAGTGTTCGAGAGGCCGCGGGGGCGGAGCCGAGTATTCGCGATGCAGGGGGAGAGGCGCCCGCTGTGGATTAGGGCAAAACAGTCGCGACACGATTGCAAGAGGGAAACCTCGCGAACATGGGCCGAATATTATCATGAAGAGTTCTGTTTGATTCGGTTGCGCTGACCGACTCCGGCAGGCCTTCTGACTGACTGGGAGTTGCCTGAGGCCCACTACGTAGTTTGCTGGTGCAGCGTTCGGCTCGGCCCATTTGGATGTTTTGACGTGCGAAGCCCACTGCATAACCGTCCAATCTATTTGTGTGTTTATTTTGTGTGTGTTTATTTGTCTCAAAACTCCTAAAAAATTGTCTAAAAAAATGTATGTTATTGTCTTCTAAAAAAATTGTGTGTGTTTATTGTATTGTTTGTTTGAGCTGTTTCAATTTTATACGACTCATCTTTATACAAAAATTCATATAATAACCATAACGCAATATAGCAACCGTGAAGTGAGTCTAAACATTTCTCTAGAAAAGAAAAATTAAGAAACTTGCGGTTAATCTGAATCTTGATTTTAAAAGACAAATTCTATGATTTTTAATGGAGCCGAAAGACATTTTTCACTTACACGGCATGCATTAATGAACATGACTAGTGCAACTTCATATCGGGTCTTGCATGTAGGACACACGTGCCAAAGATTTGCGTATTATTTAGTGAATGCTAGGGAAGATGTCTAGATTGAACAAACAAACGAAGGATAAAGATCCATGACTAAAAGTTACATGGGGTTCTTTGAAGTCGGTGTCTCCGATTTTCACCTTTTGCATATCTGCATTCCACCATAACATTAGTGAAGAAACTATGGAAGACCTTTTTCTGGAAAAAAAAAACTATAGAAGACAAAGCTTGCATAAAACCATATTAGCCTCAAAGATTTCGAAAAGTCGCACGAACCGCCCCACCCAACCGATGAAAAAACATAAGATCATAGCGCGTGTTATGACCAAATACACATCCCTTGACCCTTGGAACAAACGTTGCCGAAGTGTACTTCGTCACCAAGCTCACAGGAAGAAGACTATGAGCACCCTGGCCTAGAAGAATAGAAGAGGATTTCCTTTAACCAAAGCATACTTCACACCGTTGTCATCGCCTTTTACCAACATAGGCCGAAGGTCAAACCAAAATTCATAAGATCGGGGTCTTACCACGTTAACACACCATGAGGGAGATAGTAGAGCCTCGAGAGTTTTTGTAAGCCAGATTTTTTTAAAAAGCATTCAAGAATTTTTGTAAGTCACACAAATGATGGGTTCTTAATTCTACACCCCGTCCGAAAATATATGGTGTATTATTTTTTTTGTTAAGTCAAGCATTCTATATTTGACCAATTTTAAAGAAAGAAATATCAACATCTACAGTGCCAAATAAACAAAATACGAAATTGCATTTTATGGTGAATTTAATTATACTAATCTGATACAGTAGATATTAATATTTTTCTCACTATTAGGCTCAAGGTAGGGAAGTTTGACTTTAAAAAAATACACCTTATATGTTGAAACTGAGGGGGTACAATTTTTTCTACCCTGCAAAATCTAATTCAAGGACTCTTAACTTTTCCTGCCTACATTGTACACTCCACATGGCTTTAACCAAACTGTTTTTTTTTCTTGTTGATTTCCTCTTCTCACCTGATAACTTCTTTCTCCACCACTACCTGCCATACGGTTGGGCCCTGATGGCTTTCTTCTTCAGATGGTGGAGGTTGGCATTGTGATTGCCAACGCACGGATAGGGGGAGATCGGCAAGGGGAGACGGAAATAGGGGGTTCGGGGAGAGAGGAGTGGAGAGGGGAGGATTTCCCTTGTCATTTTCTCACCGCATGTAAGAACACCTGCAGCCTCAACTAACATGTCTCAGCCTTACGCGCTCCTGACGAGCGTGCTCGGCTTCGCGTAGGAAGTTCATTCAGTCAGAGCTCACCCTTGCGTGCTCGGGCTCGATCAGTGAAACTCGTTCGGTACATATAACGGTCGCCACATATCATGGTCCAAGAGAAAATTGTGACCAGGAACGATGAGAATCCACTCTATAAACACATGGCCAATATTAGGGAACATTTTCTAGTGTAATTTGGAAACTAACTTGAACTCAGACGACGAAGGTTGATTTGCATCCCATCTGAGTTATGTATGCGCAGTTTCTCTTTCGCCCAGCTGGCAATTGATCGCCTGGCGATTGTTCCTCATATGGCCAGGTCCAGTTATCATATATTACCAGATTTTTTGAAATGGTGGCCGGTAACAACTTCTTCTCTTGCAAGAACGAAAAAACTTTACGAAAGAGAATCCCAGCACAATATGTCCATTCACATTCAATAATTTACATGTTCTTGTACGGTTGTACCAAGTATGGAAGAAATATCCCTTAAAAAACGTTTGAAAGATATAAAACAAATTCGTAATCTCCAGGAACGATAGTTATATAGTACCCCCTCTGTAAAGAAATATAAGATCGTTTAGATCACTAATATAGTGATATCAGTGATCTAAATGATCTTATATTTCTATACGGAGGGAGTACAACAGAGAACAAAGGGCCAGATGTGCAAAGTTAGGTCATAATTGTACGCACATTAGCAGCTTCACGCAAGAAACTCCCAGTAACTTTATTAAAAAAAAAAACTCCCAGTAACTATTTTCAGTAGACCACTTTAAGTTGCAGCAGATCAATAGTTTGATACCAGCTTCCAGAAATAGAGCCTTAGACCATACCACGAGACGGGACATCGCTACTTCCCAATATGTCAACCGCACTATGCACCGACTTACAGGTTTACAAGCTAAACGGTTCTGTAAATTAATTCCAGCTTTGTCACGATTGCTATAGCAATTGGGGCCATTAAACCTGAAACTGCAGACTTCTTCATGCTTTGTCCAGAACTCCAGATAAGAAAGTAGATCAAAATACAGTGGCTTCAACATGTCTTGGCAATAAGGCTCCCGATGGTAGGATACACACTCAACTTAACAAATTCCATCCGCAAATATAATGTCGAAAATAGATTGCACTGCAAAACGAGGAAGAAACAGTGGAGTAGCATCAGATCAAACCATTATTAAAAATCATATCTTTAGTTCTATTGTTTCATTTCTTACCTTCATCTTTCGGTATGTTTGGTTGATCTACCAAGAGTTGACGCATTGCAGCGATTTCACTTGAACTGCAAAAGGAAGGGCACCAAAGGTAAATGAAGAAAGATAAGAATCAAGATTTGGCTAACTGCTGGTTTGAAGGGACAGGAGGGGGATTAGGATTGGGTAAACTAACAGAAATACAGAATTATCGGAAACAAATCTAAGGAGATCAAAAGAGAATTTAGTGGCCATAAATTCCAACTTGCCTGCTTTTCCATGTCAACAAAGAGATGATTGATGATTTTAGTGCATACCTGGCATATCAATGTATTATCAGTAAAGAAGTAGCTTCTGCGATGATAAAATGAGTAAGATGCATATGGATGAACTGTCAGAAAAGAAGGCGAATAGCATCTTAAACATATGACACCAGCAAAAACAAAATGCTACAAGAGAGACTGTACTGGTGAAAGCAGGTGAGTTTCCCATATATGAGATGGCTAATGTACATATCAGCAATAGCGCGACAGTCAAATGAGTCAGCTTCATATTTTATTTTATTTTTAAAAAGACGATGTTCTGAAAAAAAGATTTGGTGAAGGTATTTCACTTGGTTCTTACTCAAGCCTGGTGCATGTCAGACAGCGTTTGTAGCCCACCCAAGCAATCCGCAATAGTTGGCAAAATTCCCACTTGTAACTGCAACTGTTTCGCAGTGAGTGCCAATCCACCCCTCACCATCTGATTAGCATCGCGCAGTACCTTGCTCAAACCTTTGGCAATGCCACTGAACTCCTCCCTGAAAAAAAATGCAGCAACATTGTAACACCAACTCGAAACAATTCCATTGCATATGCTTCTAGAGTTGGACCAAACCAAAAGCGGTTGCAACAACAGTGACAGCAGCTTACAGAGCCTCCCTCATTGAAACAAATATGAGCTCCAGGCTCTCCATCTGCACCCCCAAGAGATCCTCCCTGATGTTGGGCACACACCGCAGTACACCATAATTTTTAGCATCTCCAAGTACCTTGTCAACACATGACACAGAGTAAGATTTTAAATCCTCCAGATACATGAGAATCCAACATCACAATGCAGCTAGGTAGCCACTAGTCACTAACATTAAATGAGCACCCTAGCTTGCATATTAGCAGCAGTATCAGGGATCACTATTACTAAATTTTGGTCGTTCTTTAACTGAAACCAATAAAATTTGCTACTGTAACCACCTTACTTTGAACCGTGTAGAACATTTACTAGATTTCTCAAACCCCATTACAGCTGTGGAATTGAGCATGCGCAGCTCATCACTGAAGCTGCTGCGTACAAGTAGGATGCAGATAAGCGCAAGGAAGGATCTGAGGAGAATGAAAGGTACCGGTAGGCGGGTGATGATGGCGGCGGCATTGGAGAACTGGGACAGGAGGCCGGAGTTGAGGTCATCCCATCGCTCCGTCTCCTCCCGTGCCTTCCTCACCCGCTGCTGCATCTTCCGCACCGCAGCCTCCATCCCTATCGACTGCTCGTCTCGTTTCCCTTCGCGACCCCGGTCCTTGATCAATTTCTTGGCGGCGCTTGCCTGTTGGCCCGTGTGATAGGCTGGGCTGGGCTCGACCTGACCATTAGAGGCAATGACGTTTTGAGGGAAAAAAACTAACATACTTTGAGCTAACAAGAATCATATAAATATTTTTCTATTTGGGAGCAGACTATGTGAGCACAGAGACTCGAGATGATTATGGCTGTGTCAAACTAACTATGCAAGGTTGTTCGTGCACTTCGACGAGCAACACACATTTTCATATTTGATCAGTAGAAACGAGTCTATTTGGTACACTTACCCTCACATGATCTCACCACACATAAACTTCACATTTGGTTTGTAAGCACTTTATTATCTTAAAAGATTTGATAGTTGGAGTCGAACAATGCAGTGATTATAGAAAAAGATTATTACCAATATCGTTAAAGATTACCACCCCCCCCCCCCCCCACACCACTTAATGAATCAACACGCAAAGCTCTTGCGTGTTCAGGAAAAATATGTATTGATGAAAACAGAGCACAACTTCACATTATATGCCACGAGCATTAACAGCCCAAGTGGAAAATGAGATATTTTAAGAGGAACACATACCGGACAATAAAGAACTAATACATACAGTTCAAATTAAGGAGCAGTGTAAATACACATCCCCGTCGGGAACTGATAGGTTCATAGAATATATTTTTAGAGGACGCACAGATGCACGAAATGTGGAGTTCTTGGCTATTACGTATTGATACAGAATTCAATGGAGAATTTCATTTTTTGCCACGATTTACTTTGCATTTTGACAATTTGCCACTAGTTACATTGCAATTGCCTTTTTGCCATCTTTACATTTGACTATGATTGTTCGCCCTTTTTGCCTCAAAAACAATTCTTTCAAATGTATTTGATGATACATGCCCAAAACTAGTTACTGTAATGTCATTTGTATATGTTGACTGAAGAAGTAGTCCTTCACACGAAATTCCCCAATGTGCAGTGATGAACCCTAGCTTCCATGGTCTGCACCAAAATCGAACAATGTATGTGAGCAGCAAAGGGTCGAACAGTAGCAAGCAAGCAGCAGCAAGCCAGGGGCAGGGCCAGGTTGTGGACGCAGGAGACGGCTAGGGGCAGCGGCCAGGTTGTGCACTCGGGAGACGGCCAGGTCGAGGACGCAGGAGACGACCTAGGGCAGCGGCGGCGGCGACCTCTTAAACCTAACCCTAGGTCGGCGTGGGACATGGGGATGAGCAGGACAGGGGAGAAGAGACTCACCGTCGCTGTCGCCGGGAGGGAGCCCCCGCCGTCGCCGCCGTCCGCCGGTGTGTCGCTTCGAGGACCCACCTCTAAGAGGACAAACGTCCAAGTCCAATGTGAAGAGTGGCTAAAAGCCAATTACTACAATGTAACCCGTGACAAATTGTCAAAGTGCAAGGTAAACCGTGGCAAAAAAGAAAATATCCCAAATTCAATAGATGGTAAACCGTGGTAAATCCTAATTTTCAAAAATGATGACGAATTCGAAAAATGCTCTCAAATTTCCAAAAAATCCCAAATTTCAAAAAATGCTCATGAATTTGATATTTTCCCTGGTTTTAGAAAAATGTTCCCGGTTTTAAAATGATGAATTACACAAACTAATAAACAATGTAAAAAAAGAAAAGAAAAAATAGAGCATGAAAAGCATGTGAAAAAGGTCAAAGGGGCAAAAAAAAACATAAAAAAGAAAAACCGTCAGGGATATATGTGGCGCCCCCGGCTCAATCGTGCACTAATCATACACGCAAATGCACACGATCAAGCCTAAAGACTCACGAGAAGATATCACAACACAACTCTAAAACATAAATAAAGTCATACAATCTTTATATTACAAGCCAGGAGCCTCGAGGGCTCGAATACATAAGCTCGCATACAAGCGTCAGCGAAAGCATCAGATATCTGAGTACATATATAAAAGAAAACACAGAAAGGCCCTTAGAAGGCGGGGCAAAAGAAAATACTACGATCGAAAGGCGCAGGCCTCCTGCCTGGGACCCTCCGAACCTACTCCTGGTCGTCGGCCAACTCGTAGAAGTATCCAACCTCGGGATAGCAGTAGCGATCGTCGGCGGGGCCGCTGTAACCGGGGCTCCGTCATCTGGTTGCATCAAAAGGGATATGGGGGAAAAAGAAAGCAAAGCAACCGTGAGTACTCATCCGAAGTACTCAGCAAGCAAGGATCTACACTACATATGCAACATTATCAAAGGAAAAGCTGTATATGTGGACTGGGCTGCAGAAATGCCAGAATAGAGAGAAGGCCTAGTCCTATCGAAGACTAGCATCTTCCGCGGTCTTGCAGCATTAGAAGAGTGTAGATTAGTACCGTATAAAGTAGTAGTATCATTAAGTTTCAACCTCACCCAGAGATCATTTCTCGACTCCCTGCGAGAAAGCAATCCCAGAGCCATACAGTCATCAACCTCGTCCAGAGATCCCTTCTCGACTCCCTGCGAGAAAGCAATCCCAGAGCCATACAGTCATCAACCTCGTCCTGAGATCCCTTCTCGACTCCCTGCGAGAAGCAATCCCAGAGCCATAGTATCCAATTCTAGTTGTATCGATCGGGATACAACTCCGAGTGTCCGTTACCGAGGATCCGGCTATGCATAGATTAGTTCTTCCCTGCAGGGGTGCACCAACTTACCCATCACGCTCGCTTAACTCCGGCCGGACACACTTTTCCGGGTCATGCCCGGCCTCAGCCAAACGACACACCGCAACCCTACCTAGAGCTCAGCAGAGAGGTCCCCGCCGGTCTACATCCTAAGCGCTCGGGGGTCTTGGGCCATCGCCCCTCACCCTCCGGGTCGTTGCGCACATGGCTCAGATCCAAGCACCACCTCTGTCGTGAATGGCGCCAATCACTCCATGCCGCACTGCTGAACTGGACATCTGACAGAGCTTTCGGCTGATGCATACGATGCAGAACGCCCATACTATGCCCACATGATGGTTAGTGCTATCGGGCCAGAGGCCCACTCAGATCAAATATCCAAATTGTTAGTGTAATGGTAGTGCGGTAACGAGCAGAGACTCACGATCGATGTGACCCGTCGCCCCGTCTCGAGGACTTGCGGCAAGGGCCAAGAATGCCCGGCCACGCCTCGTATTCATCACTCGGGCACCATCCAGGTCAACCCGTCTTCACATCACACGCGGGTACCCCTCAGGGTCGACCCGCCTTCTAAGTAACAGTGTAAGGTCTAGTTATCCGTGTGTCCATAACATCAAGGGAATCCGAGGTATCACCCTCGTTGGATTCCTACTCGATGTATCCGTCAAGATGAACTCGGAGGAATCACCCTCGATGGGTTCACACTTGAGGTGTTGCACGACAGCGTCGTTATCGGAAGTGGGGAAGGAGGAATCACCCTCGATGACCACGACCGAATAGCTACTCTACAGAGTTAACATCAGAAGTGCTACAAGAGGTTTCACCCTCGGCACTCGATAGTAACGCTGCAGTGTCGTTACAACTAAGGGGGGTGATGTGCGGTGCCGGGGCCTGGTCTTCAATCCCGTTGATCGGGTCTTCTGTTAATCCAGCGGGGCAGTCGGGACTAGTGGGTTCACTGATAGGTCTCTACCCAGCCTATACTAGGCAGTTTATGATAAGCAGATAAGGTTTCAATAGCAGGTTACAATAAACAGGCTATGCATCAGAATAAGTAAAGCAGTAGCAGCAGCAATTCTAATGCAAGCATGAGAGAGAAAGAATAGGCGATATCGGTATGCTCAAGGGGAGGGGGTGCTTGCCTGGTTGCTCGGCGGCAAGGGCAAGGTCGTCAATGGTGTCGTCGGCCTCCGAAGCTGCGTCGGTACCGGGAACTGCGTCGAGGTCTAACGAGAGAGAAGAGGGGGAGGAAACAGTATAAATACACAACAAACATAAGCAACACAATGTAACACCCCTGTGTAACTACCACTGTGATCAGCTGCTAATAATGCCAAGTCATATCATTTGCAGAGCTTAGTCATAGTGATTAACCAAAGCAATTCAACTCCATTTTGAAATTCAACTCAAATTCAAAAGTGCAAAATAAATTTGCTCAAACACTGTTGTAAAAATGTTCACTAAATAGCAAATATTCCAGAAGCACTCATAAAAATATCACCAGTAATACTTGGATTAATTAGATGACTCAAACAATATGAAACAGCCCCAAAACAGCAATATATAATACATTTAAAATCATATCAATTTCAATTGAAGCCCAACTTTGCTCAAAACAATTTTTGGTGAATGCTTACATTGCATATTAATATTTGGGCCAAGTCTCATATTTTACAAAAATGCAAAAGAGACCTAACTAATACAAAACAGAAAAGAATAAAAGAAAAAGCAAAACAGAAATAAGAAAAATAAAAACGAGGCACTGTGCACTGGGCCTAAGTGCACAGTGCCCCGACCGCGGCCCACCTGGCCCAACTCCTTCTCCCTCCTCCCCGTGTCGGCAGCGCCATGGCCGCGCGCGCGCGCCGCTCGCGCGGCGACACGCCGGCGTCCACCGACGATACAGGGAGGCTGAGGGGATAAGGGTGAGCTCGTGCATCTCCCCTGGCCCTCCTCGATCACTTCTCCCCTCTCCTCTCGCGCTCTCCTCCTTTTCCCCATCGGCGCCCGACGAGATCGCCGCCGTGCGTCACCCGTCTCTGCGGCCACAGCTGCTACCTCGCTCCGCCGGCTTGTCAAGGAGCTCCGCCATCGACTACTCCATCGAACGGTGGTCTTAGTTGGAGTGGGGGAGCGCTGAGGAGCTGGATCGACCTCATCTTTTTCCTCGGACGTCGTCGATCTTCTTCGTCTCCAGCGAGCCGTTGCAGCTACTAATCTCCCAACGGCCATTCGTGCGTGCCGCAAGGTGAGCCACAGCTCCTCCTCGCACCCTTCTTTCTGTTCCGGCATGCCCGTAGTGGCTGCTCCACGGGCGCCCGAACCCAGCTCCGCCGCGGTGCTCGCCGCCGTCGCTTCCGACATTGCCGTGCTCAACCAAGCTCACCGTCGTACTCCACGCGTCTCTAGAGCCCTGTAGAATCGCTCCGCTGAGCTTACCATGCACCAAAGTGCCATTTCTGATCAGGGCCGAACCCCGGCGCCCGCTTCGCCGCCGTCGACCTAGCTCGTCTCCGGTCGAACCAAGGACACCATTCGACGCGGCGCTCCTTCAGCTTTCGAACGCAGCAAACCTCGCGTGAAATGAAGCCCCCTGGCGCGATCCCGACGAGCTCCGGCGACCCGCCGCCGTTGTTTTGGTCGCCGGAGCCTCGCCGCCAGCCGCTCCGACGTGGCGCCCGCGTGGCCTTCTCTGTGAGGCTGACGGGTGGGCCCGATGGGTCCTGTTGACCCCGTTAACTTGGGTCAACGTGCTGACTGGGCCGAGCCCAGTCGCTGACATGTGGGACCCCCTCTGCTAATTAACTGATAAATGATTAATTAAATAAAAACAAATTAGTTATACTAATCACTCACTGACATGTGGGCCACACCCCCTAATTAACCCTGATAATTAAGTTAACACACTGTTAGTCTTAACAGAGACTGACATGTGGGTCCCATTGGACCCCACATGTCAGGGTTGACTCTGGTCAGCTGCAGTTGACCTGCTGATATCAGCATGGCATCATGCTGACATCATAAATCATTTCTGCTAATAAAAATAATTCTAGAAAATCAATAAATCTTTAAAAATTAATAACTTTTAAACTGTAGCTCAGATCGAAAAAGTTAAAACATGAAAGTTGCTCAGAACGACGAGACAAGTCTAATCGTGTCGTCTGTTTCATTGTCAGAACCTCCTACGTAGGAGAACTCGTAACTCCAAGCCCGATTTCGGTAGATGAATAGTGCACACAAACCGGGTAATAAATCCCGCGATAATCCTAAAAATAACTAAAATGACTTAGATGCATATTTAGGCAACCCTGCACTGCATCATAGCATAGCACGCACTGTGTTGCATCTGTTTGCATTATATTTACTTGTTTCTTCCCCCTCTTCTCTTTCGGTAGACCCCGACGTTGCCGTAGCTCCTGAGGCAGACGCCACTCCGGAGTACGACTACGTCCCCGACGATCAGACCCTTGCCGTCGAGCAGACAGGCAAGCACCCCCTTTTTGAGCATTCCGATATCACCCATTCTCTTCTCTCTTATGCTTGCATTAGAATCTGCTGCTGTTACTGTATCCTATATCTGCTGCATAGCCTGTTTACTTGTAACCTGTGTTGATACTTACCTGTTATCCTAAACTGCTTAGAATAGGTTGGGTAGAGACCATCAGAGACCCCACTTATCCCAACTGCCCCGCTGGATGATCAGAAGACCCGTGCAACGGGATTGAAGACCAGGCCCTGACACAACACGTCACATCTCCCTTAGTTGCCGACACTGCTAGGTTACTATCGAGTGCCGAGGGTGATACCTCGTCAGCACTTCTGATGATAACCTTGTAGGTTAGTTCTTCGGTCTTGGTAAGCGAGGGTGATTCCTCCTACACCAACCCCGATAACGACGTCGTCGCGCAACTCCTCAAGTGTGGACCTCGAGGGTGATTCCTCCTCCGTTCACCTTGACGGTAACATCAGAGGGAATTCCATCGAGGGTGATTCCTCAGGGTTCCCCTTGGTGTCAGACACACAGATACTTTGGATACTTTGACTGAACACCGAACCATGATACTAAAGACGGGTCGGCCCTAAGGGGTACCCGCGCGAGCTTATTAGCGAAGTGATGTGGGATCGGGTGGACCTGGATGGTGCCCGAGGGTTGAACACGAGGCGTGGCCGGGCATTCCTCTCCCTTGCCGCAAGTCCTCGAGATGGGGCGACGGGGTCACATCTTTCGTGAGTCTCTGCTCGTTTCCGCACTACCAACGCACTAACGGTTTGGATATTTGATCCGAGGGGCCTCTGGCCTGATAGCACTAACCATCACGTGGGCATAGTATGGGCGTTCTGCGTCGTATACTTCAGCCGAAGCTTAATAGACGTCAGCAACTGAGCGGCACACGCTGGGTTGGACTGGGAACGCAACCGCGCTTGTATTAAGGGGTTGCTAGGTCTGCTCACCGGCGGTGTACGCAACGTGCAGGAGCGTCCGGGGCGATGGCCCAAGATCCCTGGGGGTATAGGATAGTCCGGCGTGCTGACCTCTCTGTTAAGTATTTGGTCGGGTTGTGGCGTATCGTTTGGCCGAGGCCGGGCATGACCCAGAAAAGTGTGTCCGGCCGGAGTTAATCGAGCGTGGTGGGTAACTTGGTGCACCCCTACAGGGAAGAAACAATCTATCGATAGCCTGTCCTATGGTAACGGACACTCAGAGTTGTATCCCGATCGGTACAACTAGAACTTGAGATGAAATGGATAGTATGGCTCTGGGATTGCTTTCTCGCAGGGAGTCGAGGAAGAATCTCTGGCTGAGGTTGATGATACTACTACTACTGCTACTTTGCATTATATATTCCATCCTCTTCTAATGCTGAAAGACCGATGAAGATGATGGAAGATGCTAGTCTTCGATAGGACTAGGCTTTCCCCTCTATTCTAGCATTTCTGCAGCCCAGTCCACATATACAGCCCTCCTTTGAAAATGTTGCATATGTAGTGTAGATCCTTGCTTGCTGAGTACTTCGGATGAGTACTCACGTTTGCTTTATTTTCTTTTTCTCCCCATATCCAAATGACGCCGCCAGATGACGGAGCCCCTGAGATAGCAGCCCCCGTCGACGACTACGGCTACTACTACTACCCTCCCGGTGAGTACTACTACGAGGAGCCGACAGACGACCAGGAGTAGGATTCGGAGGGTCCTAGGCAGGAGGCCTACGCCTTTCGATCGTAGTATTTTGCTTTGCCCCGCCTCTGTGAAGGCTTATCTTCATTTCTGTAATATATCTGTACCCAGATATCTAATGCTTCCGCTGACACTTGTATGCCATCGAGCTATGTATTCGAGCCCTCGAGGCCCTGGCTTGTAATATAAAGCTTGTATGACTTTATTTATGTTTTAGAGTTGTGTTGTGATATCTTCAAGTGAGTCCTTTGGCTTGATCGTGTGCATTTGCGTGTATGGTTAGTGCACGATTAAGCTGGGGTCGTCACACACAATGTACAACATGTCAATATGCAGTGCCGGGTGTGTCCTAACGTATGGTTGCACGTCACCGAGGAAGGGGGAATCCATCCGGGAATGTTTTCCCAGTTCCGAACATTTGCCAGACAGATGACCGGAGGGGAACGGTTCCATGTTCGGATAGTTAGGGACGTGTGACGGACGAACGAACCACGTTTTTGGATTCGTCTCGAAATTCTGAGCAACTTTCATGTACAAAGTTTTTCGATCTGAGTTATGGATTATTTTATATGATTTTTCAAAGTTTAAACAAGATTCTGAAATTACAGATTTATTATTAATTCGAATTATCCAAAACAGTAAACGGTGATGTCAGCATGACGAAAAGATGATGTCAATAGTCAACTCTGGCTGACCAGAGTCAAACCTGACAGGTGGGGTCCACCTGTCAGCTGCAGTGAGGCTAACAGTAGTTTATCTTTTAATTTAATAGCTAATCTATGGGTGGGCCCGGCCTGTCAGTGTCTGTGCTAATTAATAGATTAACTAACTAAACGTGATTAGTCCCTAACTAACTAACTGGCGAGGGGGGCCCACTAGTCAGCGGCTGTAGTTGCCATGTCAGCAGGTTGACTAGGTCAACTGGTCAGCTGGGTCCGTGGGACCCAGTTGCCAGTGGCTCAGGGTGGCCCACCGGTCAGTCCACGTAGGACGCCGGCGCCGGAATTTCTCCGGCAAGCCCTCCGCGGCGGCAACTTCGCCAGAGAGGCTCGGGTTTCGCCTGTGGGGGTCCATTTGGACCGCAGTCAGTCGCGTTTGAGAGCTAGCAAGCCCGCGCGTCGATCGGTGCCACCGGTTGGACGCGGGGGTGGCCGGAATGACGCGGCGACGGCGGTTGGCGGCGGTGGCTACGAGCGGCGCATGGACTCGGGGCTGCAGCGCGCGGATGAGCAAATGAAGCGGCTGGGGAGGGCCTATGCAACGTGGCGAGCACGATGGGCAGCAGCACTGGGCCCAACGGTCGCCGTGGCTACGCTGGCGATGAGCTCACGCGGTGGCGTGTTCGGGCGAGAAGGGGGCGGCGCGTACGGTGCAGAGGGGAGCATAGGAAGAGAGGGAGAAGGAGGCGGAGCTCACAGTGAGCCCGTAGAGGTGCAAGGCATGCTCGGGGAGGGCTCGACGACGGCGAATCGATGCGGCGATCACCGGAGCCCGTACGAGGAGGAAGAGCTCAGGGAGGCGGCTACGGTGGCTCCGAGCTCGAATGGAGAGGCGCAGGAGATGCAGTCAAGGACGAGGAACGCTTCGGGCAAGGTGGAGCGGCAATCGGGGCACGATGGACGCGAGGTTTACGGCGGCGGCGCCATGGATGCGCACTGGGGAGAGAGGAGAGGTGGCGGCGAGGGGAGAGTGAGGCGAGGGAGGGCTCAGAGGTGTCCGCGGGGGTGCTCTTATCCGCACGGCGTAGGTGAGGCCGCTGTCGACCGCGGGGAGGGGGGCCAGGGGGTGCGGCGAACGCGCGCGCACCAGGTGCTCGACAGCGAGCCCTGGCATGAGCAGTAGGAAGGGGACAGGGTGGCGAGGTGGGCTGGGCCGGCTGGCTGACTTAGGCCCAGCCGTGTAGGCCTTTTTCTCTTTCTTTAATTCTTTTCTGTTTTGCAAAATGTGTGGCCCCCATTTGAGTTTTGTAAAATGGATGGCTTAGCCACATAATTGCAGTGTTATTTCTAGCTCTGTTATAAAAAGGTTTGAGGTCCAAATATTTTCATCTGAATTTTATTTAATTATAAACGGATTAAATAATTCTGCTTTGCTGATGTTTCTTGCTGTTAGAGTCACTTAATAAGTTTGATTAATGTTGATTACAATTTTATAAATGCTCCAGGATTATTTGCTATTTAATGAACATTTTAGTTTTCCCATTTGAACAACTTTTATTTTTCACTTTCAGTTTGAATTTCCATTTGAATTTGAATTTGAAAAGGGATATGTTACTAATGATGATTAAGCACTGTTGATCATGATGACTTGGCATAATCAAAAGGGTGATCACTGTAGCTTAATACATGGGGTGTTACAATATACCCCGCGGTGTAACCCGGCCTGATGTATGAGCCACCAGGACTTGGCGACTCAAGGGTGACCCGCCCAATTTGGTGACTCATTGATGACCCGGCTGAGTCTGGCGACTCACTGGTGACCCGGAGGGTGGGTCAGATGAATGACAAGACCCAACGGCCCATAAGGCGGTTCATGGGAAGGCCGACTCATGTTATGGTGGGCCGGCTTGAGAAGGAAGGCAAAAGGAATAATTCCCTTACAAGGGAAGCAAGACTAGGATTCCACTTGTAATTGAGTAATCCTAATCCTACTAGGACTAGTCATGTAAGCCGCCCCTTCAACTTATATAAGGAGGGGCAGGGCACCCCAAGAGGGACAGGTTGAGATAGACAAGTCAATAGCTCTCGGGAGAGATAGCAAAAGAGCACCCTTGTAATCGTGAGCATGATCATCATCAATATCAATGAAGCAGGATGTAGGCTTTTACCTCCACCGTGAGGGGCTGAACCTGGGTAAAAACTCGCGTCTCTCGTCCCACTCAACCCCTCTCAAGCTACCAGTTAGATGCGTTAGCCTCACGACTAGATCCTCATACTAGGACATCTGCCGTGACAAAACCACGACAGTTGGCGCCCACCGAGTCGCGCCTAGCCTCTGCCTCTACCTCAGCTGCCGTCTCGGGCCGCACGAGCGCCTCTAGATCATCCTTGCTCATTTTCTGCCACGAGCGCTTCCGCTGCTATGGTGTTTTCGCCAGCACGCCTCTGCGTTACCCCAAGCCGCCCTCGCCGGGTGCACGGGCCTGAGTCGCCTGCTGCCGCGGTTCCGTTCACCGGCGTAGCCTTGAGTCACCTGCACCACGCCTCCATCTTACCTCCTCAGGCCGCCCAGTAACCGGCTCTGCTCCGTCGGTGCCCTTTCCTTGAAGCAGCCGAGGCTGTGACCCGCCGGCGCCCCCGTTGAGCCACCGCTGCTCTCCGCTTTTGCTGCGGCCCTGCATCGCTGAGCCGCCCCCGCATAACCTCCGCTGGAGAATCGCCACCACAACGAGCCGTCGTGATCCGCCGGTGACCCCCGTGCCTCAACCACAGCAGCAGAGCCGGCGCCTCATCAACCGCATGCCACCGTCGCTGCGAGTCGCCGGTGCGCCTTGTCCGTGGCCATGGCCCCGATCAGCCACCTCAACCCGTCAAGCTGACCATATTGCCACAACCCGTCACCATTCTCAGGCCGCCCCTCGCTCAGATTCGCGCCGAGCCACCGGTCGCCGTTGTCGCATCCACAGCTGTCGTGGTCTCACTTCTAAGCCGCCTTCATGTGAGCCTCGCGTTGAGTCGCCGCGCCTTGTTTTCGCCTTAAGCTGCCCGCGTCCACTGCTGAGCCACCATCACCGCGGCCTCCTCTGTTACGAACCGCTGCCCGGTCTTGAGCCGTTGCCTGGTTGGCCTGACCTGGCCCCGCCGCCGTCATGGCTCTGCCCTCGCTGGCCCATTCCGAGTCTTTGTTAATTGATCATAAGGTCAATTGGGGGCTTCCAACCCACCGGGTTTAGCTTTCATACCCTCTTGACCGGCCTGAGTTGCCACATTATGAGTTACACCTGCCTGTTTGCAACTTACTACTCCGCCAGGTGACCCGCCGAACTCTTAACAGTCAATCTTTTTTAAGACCCTGAACTTGTTAAGGTTAAAACGGCGGCTTGTGTCACGTGAGAGCCGGCTTACGGTGAGCTAGGATAAACTCAACGGCTATGCGGCCATTGAAAGCAAACATGAGGCTTGTGAGCCAGGCTATGCGGCCATTGAAAGCAAACATGAGGCATGTGAGCCAGGCAATGCGGCCATTGAAAGCAAACATGAGGCCTGTGAGCCAGGCTATGCGGCCATTGAAAGCAAACATGAGGCCTGTGAGCCAGGCTATGCGGCCATTGAAAGCAAACATGAGGCCTGTGAGCCAGGCTATGCGGCCTTGAAAGCAAACATGAGGCCTGTGAGCCAGGCTATGCGGCCTTGAAAGAAAACATGAGGCCTGTGAGCCAACTTTTTTCGGTCGTGCCTTAAAAGCCGACTTAACAAATATTTGAGATTTGCATATTATCTGTTTTGGTCTTTTCAGACATTTTTTATGCTTTCAATTTTTGATGTGATGCAAATTATGAAATCTCCGGGTCATGCTGGCTTCGGGTTATCTTGCTCATATTTGAGCCTTTTTGGTTATCACCCGTCTTGGCTTTTGACTTTAAATCGCCAATATAATTTTGGCTATAAGCCGCCATTATAATCTTTTCAATAATTGTTTATGACCATGAGTCTCTGGGTTGTAACCCGCCCTGGAGTCGAGCCTTAAAAGCCGACTTATGAACTATATTATTGCGCATATTTGCAATTTTTATCACATCTCTGTTTGCAGGGGTTATCAGTTCTTGATTTTTACAAAGGCTATAAGCCACCGGGTTACATCCCGGAGTACAATGGATGCGCATTAAGTCGCTATCGGCCAAGAGCCGCTAGATATTTAACTCCAGATTTACTTGTCAACAAGCAAGGTCTTGTGATTATAAGTCGCCAACAAGCAAATTGCTGAGTGTTTTCACAGCTACGGCAGATTGATGATAAGTACAATTGTTCAAAGAACAAATATTCCTTACAGTTGCATATCAAGCACCGGTTTTTAAACTGGGTTATACATTCCAATCTTTAATAGCCAACATGACTGGATTTTCATTATGGTTGTCATAACCAGTATTCAATGGTTGAGGTTTTCATACCGGATTATATTATTCAAATCTTTAATAGCCAACATGGCCGGATTTTTCATTATGGTTATCATAACCAGTATTGGATGATTGAGGTTTTCAAAGCCCCTTCAGAGCAATGGCTATTGTTACTTCATTCAAAAATACCAGCTCACAACAGAGAGCATGGTTCAATATTGATATGCAAGGCTTTTAGCAACATCATCTGGACAGTGGATATGATTTATTCTACAATGGAAGGAATAGTCCCGAGTTGCTGCAGGCATACGACCCGGCACTTGGGGGCTACATTATTCAAATCAAGATTACATCAAGTATGCAAGTCCCATGTTGCTGCAAGCATGCACCATGGCACTTGGGGGCTAATGCAAAGTCATTTTTAACTCGCCTCATTGAAGACCCGACCCATCACATAGTGATGAGCCGACCCTTGGGGGCTACTAATTGCTCCTGTCAAAGGTAACCCGAAACTTGGGGGCTACATCATATGGTGTTATTTTCAATGAAGTACATGTAAAGTCCCAGCTCAGTATTATGTTACTGAGCCAGCCCTTGGGGGCTACACGTGGCTGCTCAAGTCTACATAATCAGATCTACAAAGTCCCTATTCATTATTGCATAATGACCCGACCCTTGGGGGCTACACATGAGAAGTACAAAATGTTCAGTTTATGCTTGGCGACTTACATGAACAACCCGGATTTCTCCAAAAGTTGCAGTATTTATATTGAAGAAAGTCTTAAGCTGTCACTTTGTTCTACTCAAGACTTGGGGGCTACTGGTAATATGGATATAAGGGAGGTACACCTTCAAGTTCTCAACTTTGAAGCAAACCGGGTATCATATTCTTAGTGGAGAAATTTGCAAAGTTTATCCCCTCCGAGCTATTCATAGAAGGGCACGGAGAGCTGACTCAATGATTGGAAGCTATATTTACAGAAAAGCAAGCACCAAGTCATCACAAGATTGACCCGGGCTGGGAAAACCCGGACTGTGAGGATTCATCTTATAAAGATTTGGCCTGAAAAACTCAGGAAGACAAATTACATAACCCGGCGTCAGCAACAATTTTGACCCGGCGTCTATAACAATCATGACCCAGAATCATCAGTTTTTATAACCCGGCAATTTTGGCAATCATAACTCGGCAAGCTCTACATCTTCAAGCCGGCTGAAAATCAGATGAGTATTTTAAGACCAATATTTTCGTCAAGCTAGAGCATTGGAAGCCGAATCAAATGAATTATTCTTTATAATTTTTTACTGCAAGAAACCAATGTCAGCAAATTGATTTTGAAGCTGGCCTACTGATATAATGAAGAGACCCAGAATTTCCAGGAGAAGGAAATGACAAGGACTTAAGAATAAACAGAAGCTGGCTCAGAAGAATGTTTGACCCGGCGCACAACTTGTCAAATTTGTTCTTGTGTTTATTTTGCAAGATCAGTTTAACATGGATAAATCCAGATTAAACTGGGGGCTAATGTCGGGGATATACCCCGCGGTGTAACCCGGCCTGATGTATGACCCGCCTGGACTTGGCGACTCAAGGGTGACCCGCCCAACTTGGCGACTCATTGATGACCCGGCTGAGTCTGGCGACTCACTGGTGACCCGGAGGGCGGGTCAGACGAATGAAAAGACCCAACGACCCATAAGGCGGTTCATGGGAAGGCCGACTCATGTTATGGTGGGCCGGCTTGAGAAGGAAGGCAAAAGGAATAATTCCCTTACAAGGGAAGCAAGACTAGGATTCCACTTGTAATAGAGTAATCCTAATCCTACTAGGACTAGTCATGTAAGCCGCCCCTTCAACTTATATAAGGAGGGGCAGGGCACCCCAAGAGGGACAGGTTGAGATAGACAAGTCAATAGCTCTCGGGAGAGGTAGCAAAAGAGCACCCTTGTAATCGTGAGCATGATCATCATCAATATCAATGAAGCAGGATGTAGGCTTTTACCTCCACCGTGAGGGGCCAAACCTGGGTAAAAACTCACGTCTCTCGTCCCGCTCAACCCCTCTCAAGCTACCAGTTAGATGCGTTGGCCTCACGACTAAGTCCTCACACTAGGACATCTGCCATGACAAAACCACGACAAAAACCGATCCACGAAAGGTTCTTTTCAAAACCAACGGAAACGACATCACTAAAGCCCAAAGTGAGTCGGCCCAAATATGCGCCCTGGGGGTGGCCCCCTCCCCGGTGTTACACGCCGAATAGGAAATCTCATGGGTTAGGGCAAAGCAGTCGCAATTACAAAGAAGAGAATCTCGCAAACATGGGTTGGGTATTTTTATAAATAATGGATTGTGTTCGATTCGGTTGCCCTAACTGCATCTAGACTAAGTATGACTTCTGACAAGGGATTGCATGAAGCCCACTACTTAGTTCGTTGGTGCAGCTTTTGGCCCAGTCCATTTTATTTTAACATGTGAAGCTACTCTTTTCATGATTTTTTTTCTTAGCCCACATTTAGCATTATGGTGGATATAATCGTCCAATCTATTTTGAATATTTTACCCGTTGTTTGATAAATCTATTTTAAATACTAATTGATGTCGTCCTACAAGTGGACATGACTGGTTGAAGCACACTTTCATGAAAGTATTATCCCAGTTTGTGTCTTGTTCTCAACAAAGAGCACGTGCGAGCGTCATTGTGAGTGTTTCGGTCGCACTCGAGGTGTCGCTAGCCTCTAGTGAATTGTCTAGTCTGGTACATGCAATGATTATGATAGTGATGATGGAAGAATAATTATGGTGTAAAATAATGGAACTTGATTAAGAGCTGCAGGTAAATAACATGAAACTGGATAAATGAAAAGTAAATAGTGGTTCATGCAATGGAGAAGTTAGCCACAAAGAGGTTTGGTTCATGGTGAATAATGAATGTGCCTTCTGCAATGATAATGTAATGGTGCTGTCTATATTAAATGTTTGGTAGACAAGTAACCCTTGAATAGCCAAACTCCTCCCACCGGGCTTGTTTAACTCTATTGTCCCACCTCACATTACCATCACTCCATCACCAATGGTCAATTCAACAGTTAAGGTTGTTAAAACAGACCAATGCTTTTGCCACCGTGCCTTCTTGCGCTCCTCATATTGACTTCGTTGCTTGTTGATATCAACATCTGTCACTAGAGGTTGTGGATTCATTGTCTAATAGGTGCTTAGCCATGTAGGTCTCTAGATCATGTTGCTTGGGCCCTTGAATTGGATAACAATCATTGCAGACGCCATGAATAATTAACAAAGTAATCAGTAATAAAATTAAGGTCACAAATATATATCAAGAATGAGAGATAAATAACAACCAAATGCATAGATCAAATAGAAGGGAATCATCTCAAAATTACCATGATTTTCCATCATAAGATGAATGATTCACGAGATTATGATATCCGAGTCAAAGTAGAAAAATAATTTACAAATTCTAGCCTTACGAGTTGGAATGTCTCCATAATGATGGTGTTGTCGATGGTGGAATGGAGGATCTCTCCACAGAGGAACCCGGAATGGATCTAAGTGAATCAATTATCCTTTGCATCTCTCTTTCCTCTGCTTTGGCTTTGGTTCTGCCTCCTTTGTCGCTCTGTTGTGTGTTTCCCAATTACGAACATTGTTGGTGTAAACGAGGGGAAGGCGGCGATACCTAGTATGACCACTGGTACGAGTAGATGCGTTCGCACCACACGTTGTCTTCTCTCGTGTTGATATCAAGTGCACTTTTCCAAAGGGAAAATTGTCCATTTCCTCCTCAATGATCCAAATATGGCTTTATATCCTTTCAGAAGTGTTCGATCCTTAAAATCAAGGAAGAATACAAGGTTTCTTTATTTATGATAAATATATGTTAGTGAATAGGTGAAAACATGGAAAACCATGGATTAAACTATGCACATACCCTTAGAGAACACTATATAAAACAAAGCCGTCACTTCTATGACTCGTTTTGTACAACATAACATAAAATAAACACAACATAATTCGACAACCCTGGGTCAGTCGTAACATTTCATTTTTATGGAAAAATTAAGAAAATTACAACTAATTTGAAACATTATTTTGAAAAGACACATTCTACGTTCTTTTAATGGAGTCAAAAGGCATTTTTTACATGACATGCATTAATGAATAGGATTGATGCAACTTCACGATGGATCTTCGCATGAAAGAGGAACCTATCAAAGTTGTGGGTTTATTTCAGAGGAGTCTAGATTAAACAGACAAATACAAGTACCAAGGATAAAGATCCATGACTAAAAGTTAAATTAGGGTTCTTTGAAGTCAGTGTCTCTAGTTTTCATATTGTGCATATTTTGCATCCCATCATACTGTTAGGGAATAAATAATAGAAGACCAAACATGCAAAAACTAAATTAGCTCAAAGGTTTTGAAAAGACCCACAATCGCCCACCCAATAGGTAAAAAAAATCTAAGATCATTGGGCGATTGTGACCGAGGACGCATCCCTTGGAAGGGGAGTTGTTGAAGCATGCTTCACCATCAAAGCTCTCAAGGAGAAGACATGAGCGCTAAAGAAATGGAAGAGGAGTACCTTCAATCAATGCATACTTGACACCATTGTTCACTAGTGCTGAATCGGGCTTTAGTCCCGGTTCGTAAGGACCTTTAGTCCCGGTTCACCAACCGGCACTAAAGGGTGGGGACTAAAGCCCCCCTTTAGTGCCGGTTCATCACGACCCGGGACCAAAGGCCCACCACGTGGCATGAGCCCGCGCCGGGGGGCTGGGGGCCTTTAGGGGTTTATGGGTTTATTGTTTATTTTTCCTTTTAATTTTGTGTTTTCCATTTAATTCTTTTTTATTTCAAACATATTTTACGCTACTACATACTGTACACGTTATGCATATATATAAATAGAATTTCTCGTAGAACCGATCATATATATATATATCATCGAATTTCTCGTACGACCATTCACACACACACACATATACACACAATTTGGTATATACAATTTCTCCTATAATTTGCAGATCATTACATGGAGGCATTAGGTGTAATGGTATTCTCCTTTGGGATGTATGACCTGGTCGAGCAAAAATCCCGCTATTTCCTCTTGAATTGCTCGTACGTGATCCTTTGGTAGGAGCTTATCCCGCATCTCCATCATCTTTAAAGAAGGAGATCAATATGAATGTATTAGTTGTGTGTATATATATATATATATATTAGATAATGATGTAAAAATTATGAATAGTGCTCTGGCAAACGTACCCAAAGTTGTCTATCATCTTTGGTCCTTTCGGACGTCATCATGCGAATGTTCTCGCAAACGTAGCATGCACATAAATTATTCCCCGGCGCCTGCCTCATGGCCTTTACGAGAATAGAATTCAATCAAATAATAATTAATCAAGCATGATAATGGTATTGAAACTAGAATTAAATAGATGCACGGACGTAGCTAGCTAGTACTACTTAATTAATTACCTTGGGTCGCACCCATTTCAGCTGTTGTTTCCATGCGCCTTCAACCTGTTTGATGAACTTTTGCCAAGCCCTGCCCGCCGGCAAAGAAAATGAATAAAGGAGTTATTAATTAGTTGATATCAGGAAATGAACTAAAGAGGCCGACATAGTGCGATAATGATTGAAATTACCTGTCGACCATCCCCCTCATGATTGCGTAGTCATTAACGTCTTTAAGTAGTGAGTCCAGTACTTGAACTTTTCCCTCGTCAACTTCAATGATTAGTAGGATCCAGTGAAAACTGCATGCACACATGTTTGTATAATTAAGCGGGCATGTGCATAACTCATCAACTACACTTATTAACATCTAGTAAGCAAAAACAGAATTTGTAGTACAAGACAGTAACACTCACCCGAAGTTGTAAGGAAGTAGTATTTCTGGTTGGGTATTTAGTCGCTTCAAAAACTCTAGCAAGCTTCTCTCTGTGTCTTTTCTCGACGTCTCAAGTAACCATGTCTCTTGATTAATGGTATTTGGGTCAATGAACCCAATGCCATAGCGTCCATCTCTTTTCATTTCATATATCTTCATTCGGCATAATACCACATAAAAGAATATAGTGAGGATAATTACAGGTAATGAATGAGCACAGCTAGCTAGAGACTTAAATTACAGAAAGAAATCACTTACAGACAATAGCAACTGACGATAGATTTGTCGAGTGCGTCTTGATTGAATAACTGAAAAAGTTCTGGAAGTTCAACCCACATATCGTTTTCATGATAGTAATGCTCTTCCTTGACTTTCACCATGAGGGACTCTCGCCCGGTCTTTACTTCTCTCAGGTACCACTCATGCAATTCGTACATTCTCGTTGATAGAAGCGGGATCTCCTCAGGCCTGACCATAGGTTGGCCGCAGACATATTTCCATGCTACTTCGTCATCTGTAATCTCGGCGATAGGCTCGATCTCTAGGAGTTGATAAACAGTGACACCGGCCTCTTTAGCCATCCTTCTATGCTCGTCGGTTATTACCAGCTGATCGACGGTACTCACATGTTGTTGTACAATGAGCAGGGGGATCGATTGCATTGCCTGTTCTCCCAGCTGGGGGACAGTTTTCCCGCATTTTTTACCTGCTGCTTGGCTCGAGCTCGAGCTCGACTCCTTCTCTTTTTGTGCACGATATAACTTCTTGATAGAGCACTCGTAGTCTGAGTCCCTTTTCTTCACAGCCGGTTGAGCATTATCAATAAAGTGTTGTATGACTTCCTCAGGTATTTTCTCCTTTGGCGGCGGGGGCGATTTCTTCGCAAAAAAGGCCTTCACTTCGGCATCCACCATGGACTTGTTTTCCTCGTCACTCCTGTCGTAAGCCAACTTCGGAAGAGGCTTGAGGCTTGGACCATATCTGAATTTCTTGCCTGTTGTACCGCTAGCCGCCGTAGCTGCGGCGCCTCTCTTTCGCTGTTGCTGAGGCGGCGGAGACGGCTGACGTGGTGCCGGACTTGGAGGAGGAGTCCGCTGACGCGGTGCCGAACTTGGAGGAGGAGGAGGAGTCGGCTGACGCGGTGCCGGACTTGGAGGAGGAGGAGTCGGCTGACGCGGTGCCGGACTTGTTGGAGGAGGAGTCGGCTGACACGGTGCCAGACTTGGAGGAGCAGGAGTCGACTGACGCGGTGGTGGACTTGGAGGAGGAGCCGGCTGACGCGGCGGACTTGTTGCAGCAGGAGTTGGTGGCCTTGGAAAGACGATGCAATCCTTTCTCCTTAGAATGATACGATGTATGGCCTCTCCCAGTGTGTGCTCCTCGTCACCTCTAGGAGTGTCAAGATCTAGCTCGTAATATCCTGACATCACTTCATCAACCCCGACACGAGCATAGCCAGCTGGAATCAGATTGCAATGGAAGGTTGCTTCAGGGGGGTTTGTTAAAGCATAGCCGTCCGCCACCTTCATGGATATGTTCTTCACTTTCATGTGTAGCTCACAAGTAGTCCTATCTTTGATATCATCCACAGGGTATCTAGCCAGAAGTGCATCATCTGCCAGGGTGGAACCCACGCTGCTTCTCGGCATAGATGGGACGGTGCTATCCAATGCTGGATCTTCTTGCTGCTACCGCTGAGATGCCCTTTCCTGGCTAAGTGAGTCGATTTGCTCCTGCTGCCGCCTGAAAGCGCGTTCCAACTCCGCGTGCTTTGATTCTACCAGTTGAAGGCGGTCTACTTCCTCCTTCCTCTTCTCCTCCTCCAGCTTCCTCTTCTCCTCCTCCTGCTGCTTCTTTCTCGCACGGCTTCTGTAGTCGGCATTCCAATCCGCAAACCCCTCAAACCACGGAACAATGCCTTTGCCTCGTGTTCTTCCCGGGTGTTCAGGATTCTTCAGGGCGCGCGTAAGCTCATCGTTCTCTCTGTTGGGCGTGAACGCCCCCGTTCAAGCCTCTTCTATTGCAACAAGTAAACCGTCGGAGGCTTCTTTAAGACTTTCCCGCTCCAAAACCAGCCCTGTCTTTGGGTCCAACTTCCCCTCATGCGCATAAAACCAAGTCCTGCACCTTTCGGGCCAGCTCAATGTAACTAGAGTGACCCCTGCAACAATCATCTCTTGCTTAGCGATATCCCACTTAGGCCGGGCCACCTGGTAGCCACCTGGCCCCAGAATATGGTGCCACTTCTTTTTCGCAGCATTAATCTTGTTTATTCTCGACCGTTCCTGAGCTATTTTCGATTCCTTGAACTTCACGAAAGCGTCCCAGTGATCTCTTGCCTTCTCCAATGTTCCCTTGAATTCTGGAGTCTGCTTTCCTGCTTTGACGTACCCGGCCCATATATTTTTCTTGTGGTTGTTGAATGCTATCGCCATCTTCTTAAGAGCACTCTTCTTGACTTTCTTCAGATCTGCATCTGTCAAATGATCTGGTAGGGTGAAATGTTCCATGAGCGATTCCCAAAGCAGATATTTTGCTCTTTCGGAGACAAAAGTAACTCCTGGATCTCCCTTTGCTGGCTTTTTCCATTCTTGAACGGAGATCGGGCTTTGGTCCCTAACAATAACTCCGCATTGACGAGTGAACTTGTTCGCATTCTTCTTAGGTTCAAGCGGTTCACCATTTGGTTTGATGGCATCGATGTTGTACTTTACGCCATCCTGCAACTTTTTGGCCGGGCCTCGTACTGCCTTGCTGCTTGTAGAAGATTTGCTCGATCCGGAGGGCTAAAAGAAGAAAGATCGATTCGTTAATATATATACAAATCAATTAAAACATGTGATGATCACCAGATGCCTTATATAAATATACCTCGCCGGTCTTTGTTATTTGAAGAACATTTCCTTCATCATCATTGTTGTGGACTTCATCTATTCGTTCGTCTTCATCAAATATCATACCCTCACCTGTATTGTTCAGATATTGCGAGCCGTCATCTTCAGGTTCATTCTCATCTGTGCTCGGGGAGCGTATGATGTCGAACAGAGTCTCTTCTCCTTCTCTGCCAGTATTGTCCATAGCTTTTATTTAACTAATCCAGAAGAAAGATAAAACAATTTAGAATGCATGCAATCAATAAGGAAAAACTGAATCATAGTAGATAATATGCATCTCGAATAATATCACTAATATATACATCTCGAATAATCCAGATAATATGCATCATCGAATATAATCTCGAATACATCGTCTCGAATATTATTGAATAATATAATCTCGAATACATCGTCTCGAATATTATCTCGAATACATCACTAGCTAATATAGATCGAATATTATCGAATAATCTAGTTCACTCGCGGTTCCTGAGGCGCGGGCGGTGGACACCCAAAGAGAAGGAACCATCACATGATCATAGCTCGGGTGAGATCCCTGAAGAACCTGTCAGGTATTGGAGAACCTGACGTCCAACGCAACCATGTAGCGACGGACGTGCTCATCCTCCTCCCTGACACGGCGACGTATCACCTCCGCGGGGGCCGGCTGCCTCCGCACCGAAACTGGCCCACGCGACCGCCAACAAAGAAGCTCCGGGTAGACGACGGGAGCCCGGTTCCTCACTAAGCTGCGCGCCCCGGAAGGTAGCACCTCCCAGCACTACTAGGGAAAAGCTTATAGGCAGACGCTTACTAGTAGCGCGGTTTTATACCCCTCGCTACTGCTACTTACTAGTAGCGTGGGTTTTTACCCCTCGCTACTACTAAGCGGTCTCTACCGTGCCCCCCCGGGACATGCCATAGTAGTAGCGAGGGGTATAAACCCGCGCTACTACTAAGTTGATAGTAGTAGCGAGGGCTATAAACCCACGCTGCTACTAACTACATGGTTTTTGAAGAGCCCTGAAATCCCCATCTCCTCCCCCAAATCCTTCCTCTCCCCCTCTCTCCATAGGCTCTCACATGGACCTCCTACGCATGCGCGCCTCCTCCTCCATGGCGCCAAAAGAGGCAGGCCGCCTCGCGCCGCCGGCGTCCCGGAGATCGCTGGTCTTCCCCGCATCTCCATGCCACCACGCCGGAGCACCTCACCACCGGCGACCAACCCCGCCACTACCTCCATCTTCTTCCTCTCTCCCTCGTTTTTCTTTTTCTCTGTCTCCCTCTAGTTTGACTCACCCTCCCATGTCCTTGCCCGTGTAGGTCGTCGCCATGGACGACCAGGAGCTCACTGCCTTGGCTGCGAAGAGGAGCCCCACGCCGCCGCCTTGCTCGGCCATGGATCCGGGCCCTCTGCAGCAGTCGGCGCTGGATCTGGTCTGCCGTTGCCCTTCCGCAGCTCTGGCGCCCCCTGCCGTCGCTGGATCGAACCATTGCTATTTTTGAAATTAATAGTAGTAGCGCGGGTGGCACCAACGCTACTACTAACAAATGTAGTAGTAGCGCGGGCGCACCCGTGCTACTACTATAAGTTAGCTGTAGCGCCATAGTAGTAGCGCGGGTGCCCGCGCTACTAGTAGCTATTTAACCCGCGCTACTACTAGGCTTTTCCCTAGTAGTGCAGTGCCAGCCCGGCGGAGCCCAGTCCTGGACATGGCGCCTCTGAAGTAGGACGTCATCGCAAACGAGTCGACGACGAGGATGCGGGCCGGGCATCGTAGACGTCGAGAACAAATTCTATGCAAATTTAACATTTTTTAAATGCTTGATTGTGATTTTTGTAATTCTACATCATCCAATATATACATCATTCTACACATATCCATCATCCAATCTACTTTTGTCCATCTAATTATAACTTATCCATAATCATTCTACATATATACATCATTCTAACATAACATTCATCTACACAAATATACATATAAATTTGCAAAAATACATCATCTACACAAAAATACATCATTCTAACATATCATTCATTCTAACATAACATTCATCTACACAAAAATACATCATTCTAACATGTGTGTGTGTGTGTGTGTGTTCATGCATCATGTGTGTGTGGGGGGGGGGGGCTCGGGGAGGGGCAGCCATGGCGGCAAGGAGAGGAGAGGGGGGAGGGGCTCACAGCAGGGCGATGGCGAGGCGAGGCGAGTCGACGGCGACGGCGACTGCGACGGTGCGCGAGGTCTCGAGGAGGAGATCGAGGGGGGTGGCGAGGTCGACGCGCGACGGCGATGGCGCGGCGAGGCGACGACGACAGCGAGGCGATTCGACAGCGACGACGATGAAGAGGCGAGTCGACGATGACGGCGGCGAGGTGATGATCCGGCAGCCTGGCGGCATCTTGTTCGGCGTCGTCGAGGGGGCGAAAAGCGATGAGTTCTGAAATTTTGCAAACTGCCGCTTATATACAAACACCTATAGTCGCGGTTGGTGGCTCCAACTGCGACTAAAGGTGAATTCACCCAGCCGAAGCGGCAGGAAGCGCAGGCCTTTAGTCCCGGTTGGTGGCTCCAACCGCGACTAAAGGGTGGTCTTTAGTCACGGTTGGAGTCACCAACCGGGACTAAAGGCCTGTGCTTCCTGTGTCGAATGTTTAGTCCCACCTTACTAGTTGAGAGGAGCTCGCACCGGTTTATAAGCCCCGCCGCGGCTATCGTGTCGAGCTCCTCTCTAAGCAGGCCTTTGTGGGCCTATTGAACCTGTGCTGCCCTGTGCGGCCTACTGGGCCATACGGGCCTGCATCCTGGCCCAACTAGACGTTGGGTTTCTTGTCGTATGCAGGCCGTGGCGGCCCAGTAGGCGGGCTTTTTTTTATTTTTTTTTGTTTTTTTGTTTTCTGCTTTATTTATTTTCTTTTGTTTCCGAGTTGTTTTTTGCTTTCTTTTAGTGCTAGTAGTTTTCAAATTTGGATAGTTTAAATTTGAATTATTTGAAATTTGTGTGAATCACTAGTTTGTGAATAACTTTACTTTAAAAATAGATTTTTCAGTGATTCTTTTTTCCGCTGTTTAATATTAGTGTGTTTTCTCATTATATTCAATTTGGTAATTCTTAGGTTATTTTAAAAAATGAAATTCCTTTGTAACTGATGAGTTTTCGTCTGAAACCCTGATACTTCGAAAGAGATTGTCCATTTTGTACACGAAGTGCATCCAGTTTTTGCCGTAACCCTCTCAACTTTTTAGCACATGCTATGTGGGTGAAATGATGATACCATGCCAAGTTTCAACCTTTTCAGAGTTCATTTGTAGTGCTTTTCAATTTCAGGGTCATTTAGCTAAAAAATATTAGTAAATGCATGAAAAATAGCAAATGAAGTCAGAAAGGGTTGAAAATTGATGACGTGGCTTTCAATGGTGCATACTGAATGCACAAAAAGACTGGAGTTAAAATAAGTTTAAAAAATTGAAATGCCTTTGTAACAGATGAGTTTTCGTCCGAAACCCTGATACTTCGAAAGAGATTGTCCATTTTGTACACGAAGTACATCCAGTTTTTGCTGTAACTCTCTCAACTTTTTAGCACATGCTATGTGGGTGAAATGATGATACCATGCCAACTTTCAACCTTTTCAGAGTTCATTTGTAGTGCTTTTCAATTTCAGGGTCATTTAGCTAAAAAAACCAGTAAATGCAAGAAAAATAGCAAATGAAGTCAGAAAGGGCTAAAAATTGATGACATGGCTTTCAATGGTGCATACTGAACGCACAAAAAGTCTGGAGTTGAAATAAGTTAAAAAAATGAAATGCCTTTGTAATAGATGAGTTTTCGTCCGAAACCCTGATACTTGAAAGAGATTGTCCATTTTGTACACGAAGTGCATCCAGTTTTTGCCGTAACTCTCTCAACTTTTTAGCACATGCTACGTGTGTGAAATGATTATACCATGGCAACTTTCAACCTTTTTAGAGTTCATTTGTAATGCTTTTCAATTTTAGGGTCATTTAGCTAAAAAAAACCAGTAAATGCATGAAAAATAGCAAATGAAGTCAGAAAGGGTTGAAAATTTATGACATGGCTTTCAATGGTGCATACTGAACTCATAAAAAGTCTGGAGTTGAAATAAGTTAAAAAAATTGAAATGCCTTTGTAACAGATGAGTTTTCGTCTGAAACCCTGATACTTCGAAAGAGATTGTCCATTTTGTACACGAAGTGCATCCAGTTTTTGCCGTAACCCTCTCAACTTTTTAGCACATGCTATGTGGGTGAAATGATGATACCATGCCAAGTTTCAACCTTTTCAGAGTTCATTTGTAGTGCTTTTCAATTTCAGGGTCATTTAGCTCAATTTTTTTAGTAAATGCATGAAAAATAGCAAATGAAGTTAGAAAGGGTTGAAAATTAATGACGTGGCTCCCAATGGTGCATACTGAATGCACAAAAAGTCTGGAGTTGAAATAAGTTTAAAAAATTGATATGCCTTTGTAACAGATGAGTTTTCGTGCGAAACCCTGATACTTTGAAAGAGATTGTCCATTTTGTACATGAAGTGCATCCAGTTTTTGTCGTAACTCTCTCAACTTTTTAGCACATGCTATGTGGGTGAAATGATGATACCATGCCAACTTTCAACCTTTTCAGAGTCATTTGTAGTGCTTTTCAATTTCAGGGTCATTTAGCTAAAAAAATAGTAAATGCATGAAAAATAGCAAATGAAGTCATACATAATGCATGAAATATTTTGTTTGGACATAATATTTCTTCGCGTTTCAATGCCAAAACACACACTATTACAAAGATTCCCTCCAGTTTGTCCGAAGTGGGACTTTCCAGATATATAAGTCCGGAAACTCACTAGAGAAGAAAGTGATGACGGTGAAGCCGGTCACATCCTAGAGTGGGATCTTGGGGTATAAAACTTTTTCTTCATGCGTGTCCCTTTGCGCCGTAACCATGGATAATCTTCATCATTTAACATGATGCTCGGGTCAATATTCACTGTGAAGGGAGCAATTTCCTGAAACTTTTCATAATCTTCTGACATGTCTGTCTTGTCCTCCACTCCCACGATGTTTCTTTTTCCTGAAAGAACTATGTGGCGCTTTGGCTCATCGTATGATGTATTCTCTTCCTTATCTTTTCTTTTTCTCGGCTTGGTAGACATGTCCTTCACATAGAAAACATGCGCCACATCATTGGCTAGGATGAATGGTTCGTCTGCGTATGCAAGATTGTTGAGATCCACTGTTGTCATTCCGTACTGCGGGTCTTCCTTTACCCTGCCTCCTGTCAGATTGACCCATTTGCACCGAAACAAAGGGACCTTCAAACCACGTCCATAGTCAAGTTCCCATATCTCCTCTATGTAACCATAATATGTGTCCTTTGGCCTATTGGTGTTTGCTGCATCAAAGCGGACACCACTGTTTTGGTTGGTGCTCTTTTTATCTTGGGCGATCATGTAAAATGTATTCCCATTTATCTCGTACCCTTTGAAAGTCAATATAGTAGAAGATGGTAAATGGGACAGCAAGTACAGCTCATCTTGAACAGTGTCGTCATGCATGAGACATGTCTGCAACCAACCGGCGAAAGTCCCCGTTTGTTCATATGTAATCCAGTCATCATACTACTTCGGCTATTTGGAGCATAGAATATTCTTGTGTTACGGATCCACCAAGGCGGAATTTTGTAGAACTGTGTAGTGTGCTTGCGCCCAAGAATGCCCGTCCATACATATTACTTGGTTCCTTCCTAGCGTGCCTTTTCCACCCAGTCTGCCCTCATGCTGCGATTCAGGAACACCAATCGGCTTAAGGTCAGGAATAAAGTCAACACAAAACTCAATGACCTCCTCATTTTCATGGCCCTTGGAGATGCTTCCTTCTGTCCTAGCACGGTTATGAACATATTTCTTTAAGACTCCCATGAACCTCTCGAAGGGGAACATATTGTGTAGAAATACAGGACCCAGAATGGCAATCTCCTCGACTAGGTGAACTAGGATGTGCGTCATGATATTGAAGAAGGATGGTGGGAACACCAACTCAAAACTGACAAGACATTGCACCAAATCATTCTGTAAACTTGGTATGATTTCTGGATCGATTACCTTCTGCGAGATTGTATTGAGGAATGCACATAGCTTCACAATGGCTAATCGAACGTTTTTCGGTAGAAGCCCCCTCAATGCAACCGGAAGCAGTTGCGTCATAATCACGTGGCAGTCATGAGACTGTAGGTTCTGGAACTTTTCTCTGCCATATTTATTATTCCCTTTATATTCGACGAAAAGCCAGACGGGACCTTCATACTGAGCAGGGATTCAAAGAAGATTTTCTTCTCTTCTTTGGTAAGAGCGTAGCTGGCATGACCCTGATACTGCTTTGGATGCACGCCGTCTTTTCCGTGCATACATTGCTGGTCCTCCCGTGCCTCCGGTGTATCTTTTGTCTTCCCATACACGCCCAAGAAGCCTAGAAGGTTCACGCAAAGATTCTTTGTCACATGCATGACATCGATTGCAGAGCGGACCTCTAGGTCTTTCCAATAGGGTAGGTCCCAAAATATAGATTTCTTCTTCCACATGGGTGCGCGTCCGTCAGCGTCATTCGGAACAGATTGTCCGCCAGGACCCTTTCTAAAGATTACTTTTAAATCCTTGACCATATCAAGTATATCATCACCAGTATGGTGGCGAGGCTTCTTCTGGTGATCTGCCTCACCTTTGAAATGCTTGCCTTTCTTTCTTAAGGGATGCCTGCTCAGAAGAAATCGACGATGTCCCAGGTACACATTCTTCTTGCATTTATCCACATATATACTGTCGGTATCATCTAAACAGTGCGTGCATGCATGGTATCTCTTGTTTGTCTGTCCTGAAAGGTTACTGAGAGCAGGCCAATCATTGATGGTTACAAACAGCAACGCATGTAGGTCAAATTCCTCCTGTTTGTGCTCATCCCACACATGTACACCTTTTCCATTCCACAGCTGTAAAAGTTCTTCAACTAATGGCCTTAGGTACACATCAATGTCGTTGCCGGGTTGCTTAGGGCCTGGGATGAGCACTGGCATCATAATGAACTTTCGCTTCATGCACAACCAAGGAGGAAGGTTATAGATACATAGAGTCACAGGCTAGGTGCTATGATTGCTGCTCTGCTCCCCAAAAGGATTAATGCCATCTGCACTTAGACCAAACCATACGTTCCTTGCGTCATCTGTAAAGTCCTCCCACTTTCTCTCGATTTTTCTCCACTGCGACCCGTCAGTGGGTACTCTCAACTTCCCGTCTTTCTTACGGTCTTCTTTGTGCCATCGCATCAACTTGGCATGATCTTTGTTTTGGAACAAACGTTTCAACCGTGGTATTATAGGAGCATACCACATCACCTTGGCAGGAATCTTCTTCCTGGGGCGCTCGCCCTCAACATCACCAGGGTCATCGAGGCTGATCTTATAGCGCAATGCACCGCATACCGGACATGCATTCAAATCCTCGCACTCACCACGTTAGAGGATGCAGTCATTAGGGCATGCATGTATCTTCTGCACCTCTAATCCTAGAGGGCAGACAACCTTCTTTGCTTCGTACGTACTGTCGGGCAATTCATTGTCCTTTGGAAGCATCTTCTTTAACATTATCAGCAACTTTTCAAATCCCTTGTCAGATACACCATTCTCTGCCTTCCATTGCAGCAATTCCAGTGTGGTACCCAGCTTTTTCTTGTCATCTTCGCAATTTGGGTACAACAATTTCTTGTGATCCTCTAACATGCGCTTCAACTTTAGCTTCTCCTTTTCACTTGCGCAGTTTCTCTTTGCATCGGCAATGGCCCGACCAAGATCATCAGCGGGCTCATCTGATGCCTCTTCTTTAGCTTCTTCCCGCATTGCCGTCTCAGCTTCTTCCCCCATTGTAGTACCATCGTATTCAGGGAACCCATGGCCAGGATAGCTATCATCATCCTCTTCTTCTTCATTCTCTTCCATTAGAACCCCTTTTTCTTCGTGCTTGGTCCAACAGTTATAGCCGGACATGAAACCAGACTCAAACAGGTGGACGTGAATGGTTCTTGAGTTAGAGTAATTTCGATCATTCTTACAGTCAGCACATGGACAATACATAAAACCATCCGTCCGCTTGTTTGCCTCAGCCGCAAGTAGAAAAGTATGCACGCCATTAATGAACTAGGGAGAGCATCGGTCATCGTACATCCATTCCCGGCTCATCTTCATTACACAACACCAAAAAGACCAAATTAATACAAGTTCATACACACTTATTCTCATAAAACAACATACACACTCTCTAGCTAAAGCATTTAAATGCAACAATAAATGCGATCAAGATCGCAACTAAGGTAACAATTGATCCAACAGCATAATGATACCAAGCCTCACTATCAATGGCATATTTTCTAATCTTTCTAATCTTCAAGCGCATTGCATCCATCTTGATCTTGTGATCATCGACAACATCGGCAACATGCAACTCCAATTTCATCTTCTCCTCCTCAATTCTTTTCAATTTTTCTTTCAAATACTCGTTTTTTTGTTCAACTAAATTTAACCTCTCGACAAGAGGGTTGGTTGGAATTTCCGGTTCACATACCTCCTAGATAAAAACATCTATGTCATGTTGGTCAGCATAATTGTCATAAACACTAAATGAAACAAATAGTTATAAAAGAGAATATATACCACATTCGAATCATAAACCGGACGAGGGCCGACGGGGACGGATATCAAAACCATGCCACTATGTATAACAAACAACGTACGGGTAAGAAAATTATACAAGTAACTATCTAAATCACACAAACATGATTTTTTTTAAAAAGGATAAGAACAAGAGGCTCACCAAGGTGGTGCCGGCGACGGGACGGTGCGGTCGATCGACGATGGGTAGGACGGGGACAGGAAGGCACTAAGTAAACCACACCTACATATGCAAACTAAGAAGTTAATTTGAGCTCAAGTTGCATATAAATCAAATAAACTACCACATATAATTACTCCCAAACTAAAACCCACAAATCACTATACTTATAGAGCATTGTAAGAGCTAATCTAGCAATGAGAGATGAAAGGACAAAGTTGCTAACCTTTGTGAACACTTGGATGGATGGGGGGCCTTCAAATCTTGACAAATTTTGGCAAAAATGAAGGATGAGCTCGAGCAAAGGGGAAGAACAGAGGAGAGGAATGAAGAAAGGGGAAAACAGATAGAAATGGGCTCGGGCTCGATGAAGGGTTTATATAGAGGCACATTTAGTCCCGGTTGGTTATACAAACCGGGACTAAAGGTACATCTCTAGTACCGGTTCGTGACACGAACCGGGACTAAATGTGCTCGTGAGGCCCCAGCCTGACACCAGCCTGCCACCACCCCTTTAGTCCCAGTTCGTGTTACAAACCGGTACTAGAGGTTCAACACGAACGGGGACTAATGATGCCCGCCCCCCTAGCCGTTGGAACCGGGACTAATGGTCACATTAGAACCGGTCTGTTTCCAAACCGGGACTAATGTGGCTCACGTAAAGTCGTTTTTCTACTAGTGGTTGCCGCCATCCGCTAATATAGATTGGTCGGGTCGGGGTCAATCTGTAGGACCAAATCACCACATGCTCCTTGGTGGCAATTGTTACCATGACTCTCGAGACCTTTGTTCCATGCAACATGCTTTCATGGTCAAAACATCTCCACCACGATCCTGATACTAAAACAGAAATAAAATTTGCACTACAACTTGATCAGTGGTTTTGTCGCCTCTAGGTGCCAGAAGTGCTGCAAAAGGCGAGAGAAACCGGCATAAACACGGGTGATGAAAATGAGATTGCTTTTTGGTGGCTAGGGTTCCTCTAAACACACTGTTTTCTTAGAAAATGGAAGATTGCATTACCCTTGTCTCTGCCTCTGCCATGTGTGCATACAACCTATACTTATTAGAATCGCTTTATTACATCACGAAAGCTTAAAGCCTAACCAATTAGAAGCATGCTACGTACCCCACTAAGCATGAAATCAAACAAACAATAGGCAACATATTACACTAGTAGAATGCCCGTGCGTTGCCACGAGCTTTTAATTTATTTTTTCCAATTGCACCTATGAATACAATGTATCAAATTTCACATGTATAGATTCTTTTTTTGGATAATTGTCCATGCGTGAGGCACACGTAGTCTAGTGGTTCAACATCAATCGTGTCTAATATACTCCCTCTGTTTTTAAATATATGTCTTTTTAGAGATTTCAATACAAACTACATACGGATGTATATAGACATATTTTATAGTGTAGATTCACTCATTTTGATCCGTATGTAGTCCCTTATTGGAATATTTAAAAAGACTTATATTTCGGAACGGAGGGAGTATATCATTAGTGGGTAAGTCACTCTTCTCCTTCACATCAAGAGGAATTGTGATTTTTTTCGGGGGTAAGTCGCTCTCCTCCTCCTCCTCCTCATGCTGCTTCTTTTTCTTCTTCTTTCAAGCTCACCGTCACTGTTAATGGAGCATCCGACTCAAATCGCCACACCATCCACACACACCCAGACTTGAAATTTTGATAAGAAGATTTCACGACATGGAAAAATGGTGTTTAATCATAGTACTTTACTTCTACATGAATTAAAGACAACTGACATCTAAGCCAGAAATGAACAAGCAAAAACAACTTAGTACACATAGATACATCTATTCCCACCCCCTCCCCCCTCTCTCTCCCTCCCCCTCCCCCTCTCTTCCCTCCCTGTCCCCTCTACCCCTCCCCCTCTCCTCTCTCCTCCCTCCCCTCGTCCTCTCTCACTAAATAAGTAATCTTTCAAATAATGGTATATGATCAATTTCACTTGTCTTGAGAGCTTAGCCAAGTAGAAATCTTAAACCTTTTTCTTCATTCCAATTTTACACCTTGTCATCCATATGTAGTAACTTCGAGAAAGTTAATTAAAGCCTTCCAACATCCAAGCATCATGAACCAAATGCGGAAAAAGAGTAACGATTACAAAATCTCGTGGAACAGATGATTCAAAACACAGAACAGGAACTTGCCTAACCTACACTAATTCTAATCCTTTCTGCGACCTGCCATACGATGTGAGCAAACATATACATTTATGAAAATTGGAGTTGATATAAAAAGGACTGTAGTCCATTTTCGTCAGCAAAAGAATACTAAAAATATTTTTCCAAAATAGAACAGTTACCAAGGTGCAACTAACCAAGTATAATCTATAATCTTTCACAATAAATATGTAAGAGAATTATATTAGTTGTATAGAACACATCAGTATTCATGAAAATACCATTGAAAACAGACAATCTGTGTCATCTCCATGCAGTACACAGCAAAGAATGCTAGATTTTGCTTGACGCATCGAGTTAACTGATGAAAATACATATATGTCAGCAATTAGCTTGGTTTCTAAACTGTCGGGACCCAGGAGGCCATGGCGCTGAGGCGAAGCGCTGCACCACGACACAGGACGCCCACCACACAGCGTGTCGTTATCTTACTACGTTGTAGGCAATGGACGTCTCGGCAAGGAGGAACTTACTGAAGGGGTACCGCCTGTGTAGCGGCAAGTGATAAGTTCTAGACCATGTTCCACACGGTCTTGGCAGGGAAGCTCGGATCCGAAGGTACTTAATTCGACATGAGATAATAGATACACAAGCTCTCGGGTCTCATAGGTGTCTAAAGCTTCAGCACAAGGAAGAGTGTATGAAAACCAGGCAATACATTGATTGCGTATAATCAGAAGCACCAGCATGACAACATCTGATATTGTACTACCAATATCTGAACCAATTAAACCTTATGAATATAAATACAATTAACCTATGCATGCGATTGTCTATTCATTCCATAGCAATTTGTATAAAGCTTGGAACAGACTATTATTATATAAATATCACAAAATGATGAAAACATATAATAGTATAAATGATTGAGCATAGCTCACAACAATAAAGATATAATGAACTAAGATCCAAGCGACTAAGACAGCAACAGGTTCAGCCAACCAATTTCTCCTGAAGTGATAAACGGCAACTTGGTTCTCGAATTCTCTTTGTTCGACTTGTGACCAAAATCAGAGGAACAACATGAAATAAAAAAAACAGTTTATACATGTCAAAATCGGAGGAAATACTGCAAAGTTATACAATTGACAACTCAAAGCTAATGCATAGAAACTACGTAGTGTGATGGCGCCAAATATTTACATAGATGACTTAGAAAAACTATAAATGGTTGACTGTTCTGAGAATACATTGAATTCCCAGAGATTAAAATTGAACTGACCTCACAGCACGAGCCTTAGAGAGGCATGGTATGCATGTTAGCCTAGAGATTTTTCTTTTCCCTTTAATTCTCAGCTACCATGATACCCAGATAGACCTCTGCTTGCCCAACAGCTCCATGTGCTCTGCCTTCTTCTGTATTTTTAGCTTCTCCTTGCTCCTCCAGCTGTCTGGCTTCTCAGATCTTTCTTTCATCTGTACATCATCACATGTGCGCTATAGGTGTGCCTAAAGATGCATTTTCTTACAAGAAACAAAATGGTGAGCTATTCTAAAAAAACCACACCATGATAAGCTGAAACAAGGTTGGGTCTCATTGGCAGTACTGCAAACAAATAGGAGTCCTTGTTTCTTGTAAGAGGTTCATATGGAAAGCTAAGATAATGACAATTAGTAAGACTGGCGCTCCAAATTAAAGCCGAATGGATGAGGTAAAACTGAAACAACGCCAAGGGGATTAAAAGGGGGGCTGACAGAAATCGAGCTTGAAGCGGCGGCAAACTTTGCGGCATTGCGTTCTTGTTGAAAACGCGGGCAGCTTAGCACGCACCTGCGATCTCCTCCTTGTGCTGCCGCTGGGCCTCTAGCAGCCGCACCTCAAAGGTGTACAAACGCAGCAGCTTTCCTAGCTTGTGCATGTAACCCGTACGCCTGCAGCCGCTCGAGCTGTACGCCGCGATGTTGGCGGGCTCCCTCGCCTAGGTTGCTAAGAAACAACAAAAAGGGTAGCTGGAGAAAATGGAAAAAAAGAACTCTAATATTTAAACCACACTCTCTGCATACGTGGAACACAATTAAGGGGAATTTGTAGACAGTACAACAGAATGCAAAAGCTTAAGGTTGACCTGCACTACAAAAGATATAGGTGAACTTATCAATGCATTTTTAATCAGCAGGCAACAACATAAACAACAATTGATGACATGAGCTTAATCTTTACCATTTGTCTGGTCATAGTAAATATACCACTTCAGAATTAGCGTGTAATGTGCTTGTACAATATTCACAACATTCCAGTAGTGTTTGATCCGGATGCTAAGCAATCTACAATCATGGAGCCTCCTTGAGAGCTGAGATGCAGATTAGCAAACTACTCCAGTGTGGCTGCATAAACAAAGAAGATGGCACGGTCATTGGCTGTTGAGAATCCTATGTTGCAAAACATTAAAATAAATATCATAGAAGTTATTGTACCATATAACAAGAATACATATTAGGCAAAATTCACTGCCCTCAAAGGCACATTTTCACCAGGCAAATATTCTTCATGTCCATATATCTAAACAAAGACGTGGTACCCATTGACTACAATTAAGCATAATCATCTGTGGCTTACTACATTATGTGTGCTCCTTGGTGGACGAGAAAACCTGCAAATTAATTCCTCACATACATTGATCATACAACAGTCAAGTGGAGATTCATGTTATTGTGGTAGAAGAAAACACCATGAAGTGTAGCATATCCACAAAACAATTGAGACAAGGGTTGCCTTCAGGCCAGTGCGTCGGGTGCGGCCTTGCCATTGACAGTGAAAGCAAAATTCAGAAGTGCGTCAAGGATCATTTAAACACAAACACATGAGATCTCAAGCAGCAGCACCATCCAATATTCTAGGTGATTCATGGCGCGAGGACCATGAACTGAGGTTGCTGCTAGGGGTAGACTGCAACATAACATAGAGACGTCAATGAGTTTGACCAACAAACAAGGAGGTACGTCTCAGGGGATCGGAGCGTGCGTCTACATGGAATTGAGGCAGAGCTTACCTAGGAGGGAGACTGGAGGGAAGGAACGCCATTGGAGTTGAAGGATATGGCTGCCAATTGTCCAATTTTGTCCATGGGAGGACGAAGCAGTGAAACATCCGCTTCCTCTCATCGTCGCTTACCCCCTGGAGGACAGAATCGGTGTGGTTAGGCGAGGAAGCGGGGTACAGTAGCACCAACGCGACAACCGTCGCCGACGAGAACGACACGCCAACGCTCAACTGCAAGTGAGATCGATGTGCAGCACACGCCGTTGGGACTTGGGAGCAGAATCAACGTGGGGAGGCTTCAAAGCGGAGAGCCGGCGTTGCGTTGGCGGCTATGGCGGCTGGAGCTGGGCAGGCTATGGCGGCCATCTAGGGTTACGCCAGGGTCGGCTGGCTTGTGAGCGGGAGGCGAGCGAGAGGCGTCCGTCTGGAAAGAGAAAGCACAAGGAATAAAACATACAAACTCCTCCTTTAGGAGAGTATTTAACCAAAAACTACCACAATTCATGAAAACGTGTCGAAAAACTACCACTTTACGATTTTGTGCCAAAAACTACCACTTTTGTCCTAATCTGTTGCTAAAAACTACCAAGTGTGAAAACTGCTCGCTTTGCCTGGGTTAAACCCGAATCTGACTGCCCGACCCCACTGTTTAGGTGCCAGCGTGGCGACGCACTCATGGCCAGCCGTTAACGCCCGTGACCGCCTGTCCTCGTAGCCACCCACGGACCCAAGCTCCCGCCACGCCCGCGCCCCCGCTCGTCTCCCCTCGCCCGCCGCAGTGGTCACCGGAGCACCACCGGCAGTCGCCGACCCCACCGCGACCGGATCCTGTAGCCTCGCCTCCCTGGCGCAGCCCCGTCGCCCAACGAACCGTCCCGCGCCGCCCGTCGCCATGTCCTCACCCCGAGCGACCGCCGTCACGGGGCTCACCGCCGGCAGGCCTCCCCATCACCGTCCAGCCTCGTCGTCGCCAGATCCGGCAGACGCCGCCCCGAATCCGCCTCCCCCGGACCTCCCCGCCGCCCTGCTCGCGCCGGATTGCCGCCTGCAGGTCGCGCTGTCTCCTCCAGATGCGGCCGCACCGCCGTAGTACTTCATCTTCTCCGCCTCCGGTGAAGGCCGCCGCCGTCTCGATCTCTTTCTACGGTGACGGCAAAGTTAACGGTGCTGACTTTTTCCGTCCTGACATGTGGGCCACACTATCATAAACGAGCCAAAGCGAGCAGTTTTCACACTTGGTAGTTTTTAGCAATAGATTAGGACAAAAGTGGTAGTTTTTGGCACAAAATCGTAAAGTGGTAGTTTTTCGACACGTTTCCATGAATTGTGGTAGTTTTTGATTAAATACTCCCTTTAGGAGGATCCATTAGGAGGAGTAAGAGATAGAGATTGTACAGATAATATTCCCATGACAAATTAAGTAGGTACATAATGCTTTCATAATGAGGTTTTTTCCTTAAAATCCTTTATTTGTTTCCTAAAAATCTATTATTTGTTTCCTAAAGAAAATTGCAATAGTGGAAGGTATCGGTTGATTTGGGTAAGTTACTAAAGTTAGATCCGTGATTGCGTGTACGTTAGGAAAGTGCTGATTTGCAAGGAAAGAGCTGAGGGGTAAATAAACCGGTGAATAAGAAACGAGCGTGGAGGGGGTGGTGGAAGGAGGGACGAAAAAAAACCGGTTGAAAATAAACCAGACGAAAGTGGTGGGACGAAAAAAAAACCTGGACGCAATCCTACCAACTGAGACATTAGGAGTAGAGATACTACCACCTAAACTGGGATACGAGTTCTAAAAAGATAGTACTCCATCCGTTCTATAATGTAGTGCATATAGATTTTTTAAAAAGTCAAACCCTACAATCTTTGACCAAGTTTTTGGAGAAAAACATTTACAACTAGAATGCCAAGGATACATTATTAGATTCATTATAATAAGTAGTTTCATATTTTATATATTTGGTATGTAGATATAAATAGTTTTCTATATAAACTTGGTCAAAGTTTGCAAAGTTTGACTTTTCAAAAAATCTATGCAAACTCCATTTTTTTTAGACGTAAGGACTATTTTGTGATAGTTCATCTGATTTATATTTACGGCAAAAATATTTTTAATTGCTTGTGTGAGTTATCCACAAAAATAAACCTTCTATGAGTTTCTGCTGGGTGCATCCATGCCTCCTGGCTACCGTACCAAGAGTTGTTGTTTGTTCCTTGATACCATGCCTCCATGGTGTTCGATATGCCTACATGCTTTGTACTTAGGTCCTCTGTGATTGGGCTTTTTTGGAGCCGTTCGTTTGTCTCAATCTAACGGCACACACATACATAGTACTGGCTAGTACTCGGATGAAAGTATTCGAAAGTACTAAAACTTGTGGGTCCGATACTAATGACAATGTGGGGACACATTTTAATCTAGGGGCATTTTAGTCATAGGAAAAATTTGCACGCGCCGCCCCTCTCGTCCAATGCAAAACCGCCACCATGGTCCTCCCCTCTTCCATCACCATTACACAACCGCGACCATCTCCTCCCTCTCCTGCATTCCAAGTCCACCGCAGCCATCTCCTCCTTCTCGCCTCCGCAACTTTGCTCTTCTCCTCTTCCACATCCACCCCCCCTCTTCCATGGAAGCAAGAACCTCGATGGAGCAGCAGATTGAGCAGATCGCCGGCGGCGAGAACGCCGACTTTGTGCAGATCACCGGCGGCGACTAGGTCAAGATGGCTAGGTTGAGGGAGATCCGTTCTTGGTTTGACAACACCAGGCAGATGAACTAGACGGCAATGCCACTCTCAAGGAAATGATGAAGAAGGAGAGGACAAAGCTTCCCCCCCCCCGCCCGCACAACCGATGCACAAGATCGAGATCCTCCTCTGGGCGATGGAGCAGACGGATTCGCCCAACGAGTGGGTCAGGCAGAGGTGGTGGGCGTTCAGATCCAGGGTAGAGCATCCACTGGATCAGGAAGCCACCGCGCACGAGGTGCCGTTGCAGATTGTGGAGCCTCCAACCGAGTCACCGGAGACTCCGAAGCGCAAGAGGAGGAGGACAGTGGTCGCGACCTCGCTTCCCCACCGTTCTCCATGCTTCCCTCGCTGCTCTCCTTGTTTGAACGGCGGCGGTGCAGTTGTTTAGAGTAAGCTTCCCCACTCCTAATCTAGGGTAGAGCATCCACTGGATCAGGAAGCCACCGCGCACGAGGTGCCGTTGCAGATTGTGGAGCCTCCAACCGAGTCACCGGAGACTCCGAAGCGCAAGAGGAGGAGGACAGTGGTCGCGACCTCGCTTCCCTGCCGTTCTCCATGCTTCCCTCGCTGCTCTCCTTGTTTGAACGGTGGCGGTGCAGTTGTTTAGAGTAAGCTTCCCCACTCCTAATCTTCCTACTGCTCGTGCTTACAGTCGTGGTGGTAGTGATGATAATAGTTCAGTGAGGGAATGCTAGATGGCATTTTATTCTCAACAAATTGTATGAAGATTTGAGTACATGCTGCCTGGGGGCTGGATTATGATGTATATGAACCCTAGGCTAAATTTGTATGATTGTAGTGGTAGAATTTGATGTTCACCTCCATTTCTACTCCAATCCATAGCCTCTAGATGGCAGCGTAATTAGTTGCAAAGAATAAATTATGTTTGAGTATTGCGAGTTCAGTAGATAGTGGTACACTCTGGGTACACACTGGAAAATTTGAAAACTGCAAGTTCAGTAGACAGTTGAAGATTCTAAAATATTTCAGTACTAAAATTTCAGTACAGACCGGTTCACACTGAAATATTTGAGTAGTGCAATTTCAGTACACACGGGTAGACACTGAAATATTTCATTACTGCAAGTTCAGTACACAATTGTAGATTCTGAAATATTTTAGTAGTGCAGTTTCAGTACACGCACGTAGCCACTGAAATATTTCAGTAGTGCAGTTTCAGTACACGCACGTAACCACTGAAATATTTCAGTAGTGCACTTTCAGTTGAGACATGTAGACACTGAAATATTTCAGTAGTGCCCTGTCGGTGATCTCCCATTAAAATATTTAGGGATTCCTAATGATTAAAAAAACTAGACATAAGCACTGAAATAATTTTAGTAGGAATGTTGGCTTACTCATGTTGCCATGATGTACAGCCTTTTGCTTCACTTCCTGTAAGTGCTTCTTGCATGTGTTATGGCCTACATGCTGTTTACTCTCATCATAGTAGTGATTTTGTATCTTGCAAAGGTCTTATTAATTCAACATTGACTTCTATGAACTTTGTATTCAAATTGGTATCCTATAGTTGCTGTGACAGATTTCCTTGTCATCTTCAAATTACCATACTGTCATTTTTCCAATACCAAATGTATTCAATCTAAAATTTTCAATTACTTATATGCTACATGTGGAAGCATGGATAGGTTGCTGAAGATGTTGGGCCTCACAATAAAAGTCCCTTGCTCAACCTCAACATCAGAAGTTGTTTTGCATTTCTAGTTGTGTCCTTGTTTCATGTGATGTATTTGAAGACCAGAAGTTGTTATGCATTAGAAGTTCAATCGGATAATTGTAGTACCTACAGTCTGTGATTTGTGTTATCTGTTTTGTATTCTGTTGTGTGTGCATGTGTGTGTGGGATCAAAATCAAATACGGTTCTGATTCCTGTTTTCATGGCCTTGATGCTAAGTTAAGTACATGCTGGTCACACTGATCAGAGGGAAGGGTGGCGCTGGTGGGAAATATTTTAGGGTTTTATCATCGTGAAAACCCTAGAAAATCAATAAAATGTCGAAAATCAATGGAGCTTGTCATGGATGCTTCTCATGTTGGTACAAGGGTGTAGAAAGAATTTAGGTCCATTTGAAGCATGTCGAGAAAAACCCGTCCTTCCAGACGGACCCTTACCTCCTACCCGAATGGCCTCCGATGAAGGAGGTCAATTTTTGGCCATCTTAAGAATGACACCAAATTTTTTCAGCGAGTGGGCATGGCCACCCCAGTGGTCCACAACGTGCGCTTGTTGCGTCACCTCCGAGAAGTATTTTAAGCATTTTATCGTTGCAAAAACCTTAGAAAATCCATACAAATGCCGACAACCTTACCAAACTAGTCATGCTTGCTTCTCATGTTGATACAAAGATGTATAAATTTTTTGGGTCCATTTACATCATGTCCGGCAAGTTTGTTTGTACGTGCTCCGTGTGTGTGAATGACATGTGGGATCCACATGTTAAAACCCCATAGGCAAAAAAGTGTGATTAATCAACTGCCCCAAGGAGTTTCGAACCAGGGGCATCAATATGTGATCGGGAGGGTGTAACCGCTGGGCTGATGCTGCATTTTGCACATAAATTACGCCCACTAATTTAAGAAATTTATTTACCTCTCTGCTTTGTGTATCTCTGAGAAGTGGGACCCATCTATCATTACTACCCGAAGCTGGGGTCCACGTGTCAGCAGTAGGAATGGTGGCGCGCGGCAAACCGCACGAGGTGCACGACACCACGACCCCACGCGTCCTCACTATGGAATGTGGAACAGCCGGGTAGGTGAGACAAATCGTCCCCCTCGGCCCCTCGGTAACTCCAAGAGGTAGCAGCAGTGCTTTTCTTCCCCAAATCAGGTAGAAAACCCTCGTCCTCTCCCACTCCAGCCATACCACCTCGTCCTCTCCCAAACCCTCCTTCCTTCCTCACCACCCTCCTCCCTTCCTACACCTCCCTCCTCCTGTCATTGACCGCCGAAGAAGCGCGGGTGTGAAGATGCGGCGGACGAGCCGGAGGCAACCATCGGAGCAGAGCAGTCTGCTGCCGTGGCTGCCGCCGTGGTTGGAGCGGCTGAGTCCGCCGTAGTGGCGATGGCTGGCGGTGCAGCAACTCCTGTGCCTGCTCCCGCTGCCATCGCAGCCGTCGAGCTACCCGTCGGCGAGCCTGTGTAGAAGGTGGGGGAAGATCTGGACGAGGAGAAGGAAAGGCTTAAGCGCGAGCTGCATGACCAAATCGAGGAGATGTACTACGAGGAGAACGAGATAAAGGAGTTTGATATGGATTTCAGGAAGGGCAGCGACTTTGACGAGGATGCCATCGACGAGCTCTCTGAGGTAGTACTCTGTTTTTATCAGATTTCTTTTTCTTTTAAGTACTCTATTTTTTCATGGCATTGGGGTTTTTCTTGTTAAGTAGATGAGCATCAATTTCATATGACCGTGCTAGTTGTACGCAATGTTGGGGATATCGCTTATCGGGAACTTATCGGTCAACCCAAGATAAGGGGTAAATCGGCCATTTTATCGGCATATCGGCCGATTTATTGCCATATCGGCTCATTTATCGGTCGATTTATCTTATCGGTCAGACAACGGTAAGCGATAAATCGGCCAATTTATCGGAATATCGGAAGATATCTTGAACAGTGGTTGTACGTATGTAGGATTGTTGGGATCTAGCATAGATTTTCTTGTTGGATGGTGGTTTTTGAATCTGATTCATTTTCTGATTCCAATAGACAGAACAAAACCCCCCTACTATTGCTAAAACAGAGATTCATTATCAGATTCAAACATATAGATGGATGTAATATTTCAAACTTATTTCAAGTTACTACTTTGTTTGTTTCTCCAGTAACAAGTATCTGATTCCATCATGGCATGCTTTATTGATTAAGTAAGCAAACTTACATCATTCACAAGAGATACATTAATGAAAGAAGTGGGGTAATCAAGCCAAATACAAGATAGATGATTCTCATAGCTATTTCTAGCGATCTCATGTGCGACACCATTGGCTTCCCAAGGACAGTGAGAAAATGCAGCAGTTCCTATCTCCACAACTAGATCAAAACAATCAACAATAATAGGTGATCCTTCGTGCCACCATGTGTTACCTCCACTACAAGCTTGAACAACTTCTAAGCAATCCGATTCTGCAATAATTTGATGATAGCCTACAGATGCTACCAAAGATAGGCCTTCTTTCATTGCCACCACCTCCATCAAGCAGGCAGATGATGCATTTGGAATGTAAGGGCAAGAACCCGCAAGGAAGTTGCCATACTGATCTCTTAAAACAACACCCGTCGACCCATCTCCTTCTTAACTATGATATGATGCATCTACATTTAGTTTAAATTGGTAAGATTCCAGTTTTGACCACTTGATTATTTCTTTGACACCCCTATTTTGCATGACAACATTTCCTTTTCTGATTCCAATAGACAGAACAAAACCCCCCTTGTATTCCTAAAACTAAAGTTCATTTTTTGATTCCAATAAATATAACAAAAAACCCCTTGTTTTGCATGACAACATTTCCTTTTCCAAGTTAAGTTCCTCTAAAGTATTTTCATCATCGGTATCAGCAGAGTCACAAGATAAGGGATAAAGATAGTAGCCCATAGCTCCTTTATCAATTTCCTTCTGAAACTTATCAGGGTCTAACAATGTTGGAGAAGTATTGCTGCTGTGAGAAAGAATAATGGTTTCTTGATTCCAGTAGATAGAACAAACCCCCCTTGTGTGTAACATGGAGGAGTATAATGAAGCCATTTTTCTGATTCCAATCAGAATTACACCTGTAACAAGTATCAAGTATCATTAAACCAAGCCACATCATGAATTCTTTCATGTGTTAATTATGTACTACTTGTGCACTAATCTATCAATGCAACTATTCCACCGTCCATATTCATGCATGTCAATTTCTTTGGCTCAATTATGTATGTGCATATATGCCTTATTTCCAGCAAATAGATAGTTGTCATGTTCGACATCTATACTTTTTAAACATTCTAATTAAGAGCAATGTAGCAGAATAGATTAGCTGAGTTCTTATGTGTGTACTAATTCATAGGAGGATGACGAGGATGTGGACTATGGCATGGACAGCAGGCACAGCAAGAGCCGCTACACCCTGTGGCGTCTGATTGCTGGCAAAATCAAGTACCGTTTCTATGGCAAAATTGGCTGCCCGTTCTGTTGCAAGGTGATCGATGGCGGCATAGATGGCTTGATCTAGCATGCCGTTGAAACTGGCAATGGATATAGTAGGAAGCATAAGGCCAGTACTACATGCGGCCTACGGACGCTTCCTCAAGATTGTCAAAGTCAATGAGCCCTACTACATCCCACCGCGCCGGTGAAGAAGGGAGAGAAGTGATGTGCTGCTAGACTGCTGCTGCTGCCCCAGGACCGCCGTGTCCTTTTATGTTATGTATGCTTCTTCGTTGTTTGACTCTAAAACTTATGTCCTATGGTGTGTCAGAACTTATGCCGTGCGGTGGTTAATCTGCCGTTTATCTTAAGTGTTTGTTGCTACTCTGGTTAAGTGGTCTAAGTTGTTAATACTATTTTGCTGATGCATGTTAGGCCTTGTACAATGCTAGATGCTTAGAAAAATAAACCGGGTTTTTCTGAAGCACCGGTGCCTATTTCTACAGGAGAGACGCCTAGTTAAGCGTCTACCCTGTACAAATAAGCACCGGTGCTTAAGAAAAGCCTGGTTTATTTCTCTAAGCACTTCCCCTAAGCACCTTTCATTGTACAAGGCCTTAGCAACTCAAGTACCGTACGATGGTCTATGTTATGTTTGCTGTGTTATTCTGCCGTTTTACTATCGTACGGTGATGCATGCTAGGAACTCTACTACTATGACTATGGTAGTTATATCTTGGCATGATTATGTTCAGTGTATAACTCAGGATGTTCTAGCCATATCTATGATCAGTTATAACTGAACTATGCATTAGTTTTTGCCAATAGTAAAGCATGCAAATGATTGCCAATTCTACCTATTGCCAATTCAAGCTTTGTACCGAGGATGCATTAGTTATTGCAATAAGTAGAGGATGCTCATGATTCCTAAAAGTACCTGTTTCCACTTTCTGATAAGAACTGAACATGTATCAAATGATGCTAAAAGTAGAGCATGAGCATGAACATGTATCAATTGATGCTACCTATTTGTGTTTGAATGGGCTCAACAAAGCTGGTGATGGTTTAGGGTCTCTGCGTGACCATGATGATAACTCAAGATGTTCTAGCCATATCTATGACCAGTTATAACTCAACAATGCATTAGTTTTTGCCAAAAGTAAAGCATGCAAATGATTGCCAATACTATCTATTGCCAATTCAAGCTTTGTACTGATGATGCATTAGTTATTACAATAAGTAGAGGATGCTCATGATTGCCAAAAGTACCTATTTCCACTTTATGATAAGAACTGAACATGTATCAAATGATGCTAAAAGTAGAGCATGAGCAAGATCATGTATCAATTGATGCTACCTATTTGGGTTTGAATGGGCTCAACATAGCTTGTGATGGTTTAGGGTCCCTCCGTGACCGTGATGATAACCAAGACACTTGTTTGGCTATGGTCTTGCTGTCAAATTTAAGTTTCAGTTCTTTAAGACTTTTTGTTTTTGATGCTTCCTCGGGATCAACATTCTTCCTCGGGCGTCCACGTGCTCTTTTCCTTTGGAGGGAGCCGGGTGTACCGGTATCCTTTTGGGAGTTGGTTGTGTCGGGTTCGTTGGAACCATCAGGATCATTGATTAGTTGTACGTTGTCTTCTGAACCCTTAGTTTGCACTGCTTGCTGGGCATTGTACACCTCCTTCTATAGAAGTGAGAGCGGTGCGTTAGTTAAAATCATGATACATATGAAATAAATGAAAATATCCTTGATGTAGCGCTAACCGTTATGGGGAAGTTATATGATTCGAGGCAAACCACATTGCAATTTGAATGCAGTAAGGTTGTACATATTTTCCACCTGAAAATATCTATCTTTCCCTATATTTGATAACCGACACTTACGTTAGCATAGCTTTCAAGCCAAACAAAGTACAAATTTAATTTAGACATTCAATGACCTGGTTGAAATTATCGGTCATTTTATCTCCGTTCCATGACAACATGTACTGTAGTGTCCAAACCGCACAGGAACTCCTGCAATATTTAGTTACAGATCAGTAATCTTATTCATGTAGGCAAAGAATAATTTAGGAGGTCGTGCATACTCGTCAGTCTGTTGTGGTATGTTCTCATAGCGTGGTTTGGTCCATTCGGCAAAATTGATGGGCTTAGCTGGTGATATCAACCCATTCTTGACAGCTTCGTCGATGCACAACTGAATCGACTCCACCTAGTGTACGACGAGTTATATATAGGGTTACGGTACTTTCGGAGGCCATGTGGCATGTAGATCAAAAGAGGCAGCAAGAGAAAACTTACAAGAGAATCTTCCTTGGTCTTGTCACAATGATTATTCAAGGAGTTCAGAATCTGAATCTCTTCTTTGTCAAAATTAAACATCATTAGCATCCAGTGGTTTTGGTGTACATTAAGTGGGACATGCACCTGCAGTAAAATTTGGGCTGGGGTGACAACCGAATTTTTTCATGCACAATGCGTAAAGAAACTATGAAAGTGAGGAAAACGTGTACCTTTCGGCGCCCTACAAATTTTTCTGCTACACGAACAACCCACGAGGCTCCACGTCCATCAGGAACCACCCCTTCATTCGTAATAGCTTATTGGTTTCTTGAGGGGATATAATTGAGGTAGTATCATTCTCAATTTGGCTAATGCGAGCATATGCCATAATAACCTGCCAAATTTTCATTCATACAATAATAAGACAGTAGTTGCAGTAATGATGTAGACTGGAGTACAAGGGGCTTACATCATCATAAATGTATTGCTTGCTCAAATTTCGCTTCAGTTTTTCAGCTGTGAGGGAAATGTCTCCGATTCTAGCTATTTCAACAGGGTTGTATGTTCCGCGGATGAAAACGGCTGTCTCTATGTCCTCTTTCGTGAACTTGTAATCATTTTCAAAGACAGGCTTCATCGGAGTTAATCGTGGTTCCTCATTGTTTTGCGTCACATGTCTTGCAACTGGTGTAGTCGAAGTCCCTACCGTGCATTCGCTAACCCTAGGAGTTGCTGTCAAGGATGAATTGCACACATTGACTTGTTCCTACGATGAAAAAAGGTCGTTCATCATTAGTTTGTTACTTTTAGCTAATAACATGTTGGGCCATAATGATCACCTGAACGCCTGGTTTCTATGACACTGATTGTCGGCTGCTTGTAAATTGGTATTTTAATTCCTGTAACAATGGAAACAACAATGAATATGAAGGAACATATGCATACAAAATATAAAATGCACAGTATGACATACATGGAGTTCCCCCCTTAAGTCTTTAATTTCGTCCTCGGCCTTCGACAACCTAGGATTACTGCCAGTTTTACTCTTTATTTCGATCAAGTCTTCACTCATTGTGATGTATTTGGCATCAAATTTGTGCTCAATTTCCATTAACTTCCTGCCTACCTTCTTTTCATGATCAGAAAAACATGCATTCATGGCTTCAAATATCATGTCCATCTGTGTAAACAAAATAAAAGCCCGTTGATAACAATAGCTAAATGATTGAGGTTCGATGTCACCTTTTTGTGATATTGCAAAAACAAATCGTCTTTGGAGCGCATACTTGCTGGCTACTAACTTGCTGTCCTTGTGATTGTGCTCGATACGAACCATGGTCATCCACATGTTCATATTTTTTTTCTTGGAACACTATTTGAATTTCTGACGGTCATTGAGGAGCACAAATTTCCATGACAACCTTTTTTTATAATATAGAATGAATCATTACTAGCAACTAAAAAACCGGTTATAGAAAGTTCAATTTTAGATAGGTACCAGCCCGTTATGAAGACCTCCTTTCTCGTAAGCATCGCTTCTTAAAGTAGCCAAGCTTTTGTCCCATCGTGCGAGCAATGGAGGGGGTCTACAAGGATACATCAATCGTCCACTACGCACGTGCTCCCAGTACCAAAACTACACAATAAATTAGTTCATCACCATACAAATATGCAACAGAACAATAATTACATTACAGGATGTTAAGTAGTGATCTAGCACTAACCTGGAGCAGAATTAGATTTCCTTGTAGACTAACTTGATCTAGATGTGTAAACTTGTGAATGGACTTGAACAAGTGATTAAGTGTGAAACATCCCCAGTTAAATTTCCGAAGGTTTTCAAGATCTTCAACAAGGTTGAGAAATTTTGAGTCCACATAATGTTGTGCTGTTGGTGCTAGAACAACTCCAACTGCGTACAGAATGAACCGTCTCAGGAAATCGTCGTCTAGGGCTTTGGAAGCTCGGATCGCCTTTTCAAGGTCAGAAATCAAAATTTGCCCATTGTTTGCATAGGCGGTAAACAATTGTTGGTCGGTTTCCCTTTGCAGATGTGGCTCTACATCCTCCCCTTCTATCGGAATGCCAAATATACAGTGCACGTCCTCTTTTGTTATAGGAATTGGCGTTTTACCGATGGTAATGGATTGCGTGTCACTATCGATGCTCTTGGCTAGTCTTACCAACATTATGCGCCGTAGATTCACTTCATGCATCTGGGTTAGACCGCCAAGACTGGTTTATGATATGATGTACTTTTTGTGGTCTGGTGACAACAGTTTCATGGTTTTTGCGAACCTTGTCTGTGAGCATGCCAACTTCATATGACCATGCTTTTCGGTGAGTTCCTGGTACATGCCATTAAAATTTAGTGAGTATACATGAAGTATGTGTATGAAAAGATTGTACACAAATAGTCAATTACTTACCGCATCGGTAGTTTCGGAGATGGACTTTTCTCCACTACGAAGACTTGTATCTGAAACTGACATTGCTGGCTCGTATGCAATGATATAAACCGGGTCAATTAATCTGAAGAAAATATTGAAAAATGTGCAACAAAATTAGCAGTCAACTAATTTTAACAAAATTAACTGGGTCATTTAACATATGATCCACTTATGAGTTTAAGCACACAACCTATTTGGCCGTGCATAAAATAAGCATAGTTTAACAAGGGTATCCAATTGCTTAACCACGTGAAGTTGTGCAAAACCTATGAGGGTTCAACTACTAAAGGAGTGGCCGACAACGACTAAAAAAAGCTATGATCAGGTAATACGTTCTCCCGGAGACGACGGCGCCGAGTTGATGGCGGCGGATAGTGTGTCGCAAACTATAAGTGCCGCTATAGCGCGGTCGACGTCGACAAGGATAAACGGCGCGTTCACGCGAGGAGGAGGCGGCGAGAAGAACACTGAAGTCCGACCCCTCAGATCACGTTGGCGGTGGGCGGTGGGCGGTGAGTGGTGGCCGGCGACTCCTGTATTCCGTGTGAGCCCGGCGTCTCTGATCTGATCTTGCAGCGGTCGTGGGAAGTGCGGATGGCCCGGGTGGTTAGAATGAGGCACTGTAATCGCGGGATTTAGGGAGGGGTGGGCCGAGTGAGTTATGTGAGATTTCAATAATATCACAATGATATCCAAAGAATTCTAGAAAATCTTGTCCTTATTTTTTAAGTATTAAAAATGGTTTTTTCATGTCGCATATGCCCGAAGAATGCCATACATGACAAAACTTGCAAAAAATGTTGAAAATGGTCCACACTTGGCGTATACATCTACTAATGACCGAAAACCCCCCGCATGTGACGAAACTTTCAAAATTTGTTGAAGATGGTTCAAACTTGGGAAGTAGCCCTAACATGGCCATGACTTGTCACCCTGAAATGTTGGGTTGGTTTCATACAGGTGAGCAACCCAGCTAGTTCTTTCGTGGTCGTGACAGGCTATCCCGGAAATGCTCGTCTCAGAGATACTACTTGCGTATACATCCACTAATGATCCCAATTTTTCTGCATGGCATCCCATGACCACATAGAGCATGCATGCATAATGATTTTCATGTTGGGCAAAATTTTGAATGTTTTCCCATCTACGGAATGAAAATGACCAGTAAACGGCTCTCGGGAGGTCTACCCCCCCACACCCCCCATACACACACACACAGACATCCATCCAAAGTGGTAGCACATGATCCCTTCCACTATGTTTGTCTTAGGGTGGACCTAGTTGACACACCAGACATAGGTGGAGCATTGGTCTACAGTGGATTCCCTCCCGTAGCATCGATCCGGTCCATCCGCTGGCTCGGCCGACAAACTTCGTGCCACATTGTCCACTTTCTTAAGCAACCACATCATTAAGGGTGTGGAATGCACACAAGTTATTTTCATGGCCTCCCATGACCAAATCAAGCAGGCATGCACAATGGTTTTGCAGTCAGGACTACATAACCCTTTGTATGGATTTTTCGGTCAAAAATGACCGAAAAAATGCCGCATGTGACGAAACTTGCAAAATTTGTTGAAGATGGTTCAAACTTGGGAAGTAGCCCTAACATGGCCATGACTTGTCACCCTGAAATGTTGGGTTGGTTTCATACATGTGAGCAACCCAGCTAGTGCTTTCGTGGTTGTGACAGGCTATCCCGGAAATGCTCGTCTCAGAGATACTACTTGCGTATACATCCACTAATGATCCCAATTTTTCTACATGGCATCCCACGACCATATAGAGCATGCATGCATAATGATTTTCATGTTGGGCAAAATTTTGAATGTTTTCCCATCTACGGAACGAAAATGACCAGTAAACGGCTCTCGGGAGGTCTACCCCCCCGCACCCCCATACACACACACAGACATCCATCCAAAGTGGTAGCACATGATCCCTTCCACTATGTTTGTCTTAGGGTGGACCTAGTTGACACACCGGACATAGGTGAAGCATTGGTCTACAGTGGATTCCCTCCCGTAGCATTGATCCGGTCCATCCGCTGGCTCGGCCGACAAACTTCGTGCCACATTGTCCACTTTCTTAAGCAACCACATCATTAAGGGTGTGGAATGCACACAAGTTATTTTCATGGCCTCCCATGACCAATTCAAGCAGGCATGCACAATGGTTTTGCAGTCAGGACTACATAACCCTTTGTATGGATTTTTTTGGTAAAAAATGACCGAAAAAATGCCGCATGTGACAAAACTTGCAAAATTTGTTGAATATGGTTCAAACTTGGGAAGTAGCTAGCCCTAACATGGCCATGACTTGTCACCCTGAAATGTTGGGTTGGTTTCATACAGGTGAGCAACCCAGCTAGTGCTTTCATGGTCATGACAGGCTATCCTGGAAATGCTCGTCTCAGAGATACTACTTGCGTATACATCCACTAATGATCCCAATTTTTCTGCATGGCATCCCATGACCACATAGAGCATGCATGCATAATGATTTTCATGTTGGGCAAAATTTTGAATGTTTTCCCATCTACGGAACAAAAATGACCAGTAAACGGCTCTTGGGAGGTCTACCCCCCACACCCCCCCATACACACACACAGACATCCATCCAAAGTGGTAGCACATGACCCCTTCCACTATGTTTGTCTTAGGGTGGACCTAGTTGACACACCGAACATAGGTGGAGCATTGGTCTACAGTGGATTCCCTCCCGTAGCATCGATCCAGTCCATCCGCTGGCTCGGCCGACAAACTTCGTGCCACATTGTCCACTTAACCCTTTGTATGGATTTTTTTGGTAAAAAATGACCGAAAAAATGACGCATGTGACAAAACTTGCAAAATTTGTTGAAGATGGTTCAAACTTGGCATGTAACAACTAACAATGGTATGCAACCAATCTGTACCTAATGTTTGGCAAGCAACAAACCAAGTAGCCACTAATTGCGCCCAAAAATATCTCGTAATGATCTTTTCTGTGACAAACGGGGCAACAAGCGCATGTTAAGTTGGCAGTTGAGATTCTCCTCCTTTAGGTCTCCTTACCACCAACCAATTAATCTCCTCACCCCCATTCATCCAGATTTCGCCATCTTCAGAGCTTTCTGCATCGCCGCCCCTCTCTCTTACCTGCGCTTCTCCGGCGATCTTCCGAGGCATTGTTTCTGGCCGCTCTGCTTCGACCGACAATGGCCACAGAGATGAACGCGGTAGGTGTTTCAAGTACAGAATTAGTCAGATCTGATTTCACTAAGCCCATATCTGTATGATAGTTGTGATGATGTGCTCGTTGTCGAATCGTAGGTTGACATCTATTTCGACACCAAGGGTTTGTGCACCGGTGACAATAATCCGATGAATTCTTTTGCTGTCACCCTGCGCGATGGATTTGCGAACAGGACAGTAAGTTCCATTCTCAAATTTTCATGTAAGCTTTAATGAGAAATTTACTACTCCCTCTGCCCAAAAATTGTTGTCTTAGAATTGTATATATACGAATGTACGCAATCACGTTTTAACATCCGTGTGTAGGCAAATCTTAGACAACAATTTTGTGATGGAGGTAGTACTATTTTTCTTGTCAGTTGCTTCCATGTACATTAGTTAATTCAGCAAATGGTTTTGTACGTGCATGTAAATTAAAAACTTGTAGGGGCTTTTATGATATTTTTGTTCTCAACTATAGTAAACTACTCTTCTACCTTTTTATTCGTGGCATAATTTCATATTTTGATTGGACCAGCCCCTTGTATTACTATGTAGATTATATGTATTGACTCTTGTAAATATGCTACTCAGGTTATCCCCTGCTACAGCAGATACAGTTTCACGAACAAATTCAGAATTCCCATGGGCCACAATGGGAATTTTCATGCAAGGTTCGCTACCACAGAGGGGTTTGAATTCCTATGTGACATTAACAACAAAAATGGGTTGACAATTATTTCTGGAAATTCTTGGAAGGAATTTGTTAGAGTGTACACACTTTGTGTGGGCCAGGAAATTACGTTCAATTTGGTCAACTCTCATCTACCAACTAGCCTTGTCACTACTGGAAATCTGCCTATCATTCATCCAAGTAAGACAAATTCTTGTTCCTTCAAGTTCACTTTGTACTATTACTGTATCACATACCATATGTTCTAAATTTAATTGTGTGTGATATAATATTGTAGCATACTACCAATTGTCCAATGAGAAAATATATATTATTGACAATATCGCTGTCACTGAGGGAACACATTTCAATTGGAGAATGATGGAGCTTGTCGTTCGCCAAGTGATGAACCTTGACATGTTAGTCAAGCATCATGATGCTGGAAACTACGACGAAGGAAGAGCGTATGGATTTCTCCATACCTTGACATGGTTAAATTGCAACAAGAACTTTGGGGTAACCATATTCTTCTTCCTTTACTTTGTGTCATTTCAGTACATTATACTGTAGTACAATAATTTACAAATTTGGTAACATAACAAACATGTTGTTCAAGCAGAAACTGCCTCAGTGTCGGAGTAAATGACCACGGGTAGCCTCATCAATCCCCCCTGGTATTTTAAGGCATCGGGGCTGGCTGCGCCCCTCACACCTTCCGAAAGCATGACCGCCCTCTTGGGTCGGCTGGTCCAAGAGGCCGGCTGCTAGAAGGTGCCAAGACCATGGAAGGCGGCCGCGAGGGGGCCGACTCCAGGCAGGCGGCCCCTCGTCCCCTCGAAGTTAGCGCCACATCACCACGACAAGACGCGGCATGGCTACAGTGAAGCCTGCCACCCCCGAATCCAGGATGGAACGTGGCCACAGTGCTGTGTACTGGGCGGACACCCTCCGCCCAGTGCGGCACTGTTGCCACGCAGTCTGTGACATCACTAGCACCAGAGGGAGCCATGCTCCCACGGCGGGCGGTCGGTATGGCCCGCAGGTGGCGGGCCCTACCTGTCCGCGAGCCACCAGAAGGCGACAAACCTCAAGCAGGCGGCAGCAAGGGAGGGCCGACTCCTAGCAGGCGGCCCTTCTCCCCCTTGGAGTCTGTGCGCCATTAACTAGATGAGACGGGGTATGGCTACAGTGAGCACCCGCAAGGCGGCGGAACTATAGCCATGCTCCCCCCGACAAAGCCTTCGTCATCAGGGGCGAGGCTACCATATAAAGCAGTCAACATGGCCCGCAGGCGGCGGGCCCCAGCGGTCGGCGGAGAAGCCGGCGACCAGAGACGCTGACGGCCGGGTCCTACACCCGGCCGGATTACCATTGTACCCTTGGGGGGTAGGCCTAATGTCGGGGACGAATCCGCGATCACCTATGGGACCCAGAGTAGGACCCCTTTACGTTCGGCAGGGAGAGGCGGTCGCACGAAGAGCAAATCTAGCGAAGAACACGACAGTGCGCGAGAGAGATTTACCCTGGTTCGGGCCGCACAGATGCGTAAAACCCTACTCCTGCTTTTTGGTTATTATCTGTATGATTGTTCTAGCTCCAGGAGCGCTACAGTACCGAGTAGCTGCGTACAATACTGGAGTTCTCCCTTTTCCAGTCCCTTTTCCCTCGTTGCCTATGGGCCTCCTTTTATACGCACAAAGGGGTCACCAACAGGTGGCAAACAGTAAAGGTAGAGGTGGAAAGTTGCTACAGTAAGGCCACTGTTACCAGGATGACATGTCCTACCTACCACTGACGGCAGGGGACAAGGGCATTAAATGCCCATGCCTTTGCTGTCCAGATACATGTACCCGGACGTCGTGGACGTGGGAAAAGCCTATCCCACCTGCTGCTGCACCACTATCTACAGTGCACCGCCGTCTACACAGTGCCCTGCCACGCACGCTTGGAAGGACCCAGAGCGCCACGCTGGCAGAGGCACCGGAGCAGCACAGTAGCACAGTGGTACAGTAACGCTTGCCGCGGGAAGACCTTGCCGCACCTGACAGCTTGGCGCAGCCCATAGTTTGCCGTGCAAGGTAACTTGCCGGGGCAAGTACCTTGCCGCAGCCGCTATCTTGCCGCAGCCAATACCTTGCCGCAGCCAATGACTTGCCGGGGCAAGTACCTTTCCGCGGCAAGTACTCTGCTTCAGCAATGCCCAGGCCGGGCCTCAGCTGTCCCTCCCGGCAAGCTCCTCTTGCCGGGGCCTTAACTCTTGCTTTGTATACTTTGTTCTTGAATGGCTTAATAATCTTGATCTTCTCTCTGGCTGTCCTCCCGCAAGCCTGGCCGCGGGATGCTACTACTGCCCGTGCACAAGTACGGGGTACTAGGGTACCCCTATTCTAGTACACCGACAGGAGCCCCCGGGCCTGGGCCACACACGGTGCCGGGCGTTGTTGGGCCAGGCCCAAACAGTGCACGGGCACGCGTGGCTGGGATAAGCCGAAATGCCTCTATGCTGTTTAATCGCACGCTCTCACACGCGTCGCGCGTTGAATGCGGAGCGTGGGAAGCTTGCGCAGTTATCTCGAATGACGAAGGGGCGGATGGTTCCGCATCTTTCCCCATAAAAGGAGGGAGCTGCAGAAGCACTCGCACACCCCTCTCACCATTCTCGATCTTCAAATCTCCGCCTTCTTCTTCCTCCGCTCTAAAACAAAAGCGGTTTCCCAATCCTCCGCCACCGCGCGCGTCCGTATCTCCCTCGGTCCTCAGCTCCGCCTTCGCCATGCCTCCCAAAGGAGAAAAGGGGAAGACGGGGAAGTCCTCAAGGACGGAGTCCCAGGCGCAGATGAAGAGGCAGAAGTACGCGCTCTTTGCTCCGACGCTCACGGGGGCGGATCTGAAGGCCAAGTTCCAAGGCATGTGGGCCGCGAGGACCAAGGCGCATCCGGCCACCCGCGTCCGCCCAGCCACCGACGAGAGCGAAGTGAGCAAGTACCCCTTCTTCGCTTGCTACTTTTGGTGCGGGCTCTGCCCACCGTATTCGGATTTCTTCAGCGACATCATGTACACCTTCAACCTCCGTCTGCTGGATCTCACACCGAATGCCGTATCCACCATGGCAATATTTGCGCATCTGTGCGAGAACTTCGTCGGCATCGCACCCAACACCGCGCTGTTCAGGCATTACTTCACTCCCCGTGCCGAAAAGGGGGAGCCTCTCACTGTTGGCGTTTCGTTCGTTTCAAGATTGGGCACCAAGGAGCATTATCTGAAGGGGGATCTCCGCCCAAGATGGGGAGAAATCCGGTCTGAATGGTGTTGGATCATTGACGACGATCCGCCACCATACTGTGAGCTTCGCAAGACCCCAGCGGCGCGTGGCACAGACTGGAGCGATCTGGATCCCCAGGACAAAAAGCTGGAGATTGCCGCTGCCAGGATCATACGGCTCAGGGAGGCCGGGCTCACCATAGGGATGGTTGGCGCAGACTTCCTCCGCCACCGCATTGCTCCTCTGCAGCAGAGAGGAAGGCCGGCCTCTGATTGGAAGAACCCAGCCGATATCATGCGGCTGCGCCCTGGACTGGTCAACAACTTCACAGTTCTGCATCACGACTTTTTCATGCGAGAACTGTTCAAGCAAGAGACAGATCCAGAAATGCGCGACAAGGCGTTCACGCTGCCGAAGCACATCGTGCCTCTTTGCAACAACTCCGCATTGAGTGCGATCATCGCTATGATGCCGCTCTGCAATGTGCACAGCGTTGAAGCAACTTGGGACGTGCCGCTCGAAGAAGACGTGCGGCGATTCTTTGACTCCATGGTCGAAAAGCAGGTCCGGGTGGAAGAGTGGCTCGTCCGCAACACCACTGAGCAAGAAATAGAATTCATTGCTCGAAGAGTGGAGGAGGACAGGCTCACCAGGGAAGCTGGCGATTTTGGTTATACTTTGGCGGAGCTCGACGAGGCACAAAAGGAGAGCCTTGCCGAGCAGGGGATGCTTGCCGGGAAGGGCGAGCTCACCGCACCCGGCAAGGATGTCGGGCCAAGCCAGCCTGCCGACGAGTCAGGCAGCTCGGAGGATGAGGGCTCCTTTTTCGAGGAGGGCACCGAAAGCCCACCGCAGCTAGAGTCCCCAGCCCCTCTGAGGAGGAAACGCCTTCGCAGGCTTGGCAGAGTGGCTGAGCGGCAAGAAGTTCAACAACCGCCGGAGCGCCGTTCGACGCGCTCAACCGCGGCAAGGGTTGGTGCTACGGGAGTGTCTCACGCGGCCCCGGCAACTGGAGCAGGGTCATCAAAGACCGCTGCCACTACCCCCGCCAAGCGGCCAAGGAGCCCAACTCCCCCTCCTCCCCCTCCTCACACGGAGGCGGACTTTGATTTTTCCGCCCTCAGCGAAGAGGACGACGAGGAAGAGTAAGTTCCCTTGCCGCGACCCTCAATCTTTGTAAGGTTTTGTTTCTGTCCTCACTTGTCGCGCTCCGGCCTTGCTTCCGCAGGGAGGAAACTTTGGCGGAGAGGACAAGGAAGAGAGCTAAGGTCTCGACGAGCAAGACCGTGGTGGTCGTCGAAGATGAGCCCACGGCAACCACCGGGAGAGCGTCTGAGACCGTCCCGGCCAGCTCGGAGCCCAGCCCTTGTTGCAGCCCCCAGTGCAGCCCCCAGCGTAAGTATTTCAACTACCTTTCGCTGGCGGTCGCTGAGGAACAAGCATTTTGTTATTGACATCTTTGGGCGTGTAGGAGAGGAGCAGCAAGTGGAGCCATCTGAAGGTGCTCCAGAAGTACCATCCCCCTCGACCACTCCGCCAAGGAGAAGATCTCCGGTAAGGGCTCCCACTAGCGAGCCGAGCCACGAAGAGAAGCCGGCAAGCGCCGAAGCGCCAAGCACCAGCGCTGGCGACCCCACCCCAATGACAAACGTTGACGGGGGAGGGGAGCCCACCGCTCCTGAGCTCAACACGGGTAAACCCACTTGCCGCAAAACTCTTTCTGCTTTCTTTCTTTTGGCTTCTTGAATTTCTTCCTGAAGCTCTTTTTGCTTTACTTCTCGGGTTGGCAGAGCCCTCCATGGTGGAGCCAATGAACATTGACTCTTCTGCCGAGGAGAACACCGCAGGGGCCGTCGACGGCGAGGCCGCCAAGGCCGCCGCTGCCAAGGGCGACAAGCTGGCAGCCGACAAGCTTGCCGACGAAGAGGCTGCCAGGGTTGCCGAAGAGGTCGGCAAGGCCGCCGAGGATAATACCGCCAAGGCGCCCACCGATGAAGCCGCCAAGGCTGCTGAAGCTGAGGCCGGCCAGAAGGTTGCTGAGGAGGCCGGCGAGGGAGCCGGTGGTCGTACTGACGGCCCTAAGGCCACAGGAGCGACTCCGACCACGGGTCCCTCAACTACTGACGTGGCGGCAGGACCCAACTCGCCTCCGCCAAGCAAATACATCCGGGTCGGCGAGAACGTCTACGTCAGCCTCCCCTGGACGGTGGGCTCCAGAGCGTCAACCGAGGAGGATGTTGTGGACGAGGAGATCCTTGTCGCTGCCGGGCTCCAGCTTGTGGATGCGCCAGGCGCCAGCAGCAGCAGCACGTCTGAAGAGGAGCAACTGCTCCAAAAGCTGCTGAATCTTCATCGCGCCCGACGGGAGAAGCTAGCTTCCAGGGAGGCGCTCATCGAGAAGGCCGAAGCTGACATGTTGAGGCGCACGGAGATCTTGGCGGATGTCCGCGCGCGATCTCGTAATGCGTTAGAGGCCAAGCGGGCACAGCTGGCCGAAGAACGGCAGGCCCTCCTCCTGATGAAGCAAGACATTGAACAAAAACAGGAGGAGACCGCCAAGGAGTTGTCTGCTCGGGCCGGTGATCTGAACCAGCGGAAGGTGGACCTTGATGCCCACGAAGAAGAACTTGCCGAGCGCAAGAGGAAACTTGCCGAAACCCTCCGACAGAAAGACGAGGAGGTGGCAAGACTTGTCGCAGAGCGGACCCAGGGGCAGGCACAAAAACACCAGAAGGAAATCGAAACCTTGGCCCAAGAGTACGCCAGCAAGTTGGTGGAGGCCACCAACGCTGTTGCTGCTGCAGAAGTGAACAGGAAGGAAACGGAGGAGAAAGTGGCAAGACTAGAGGCCGCCCTCAAGGCAAACAGTGACAAGCTCTCAACGCTCGAAAGTGAGAGGGCAAAGGTGACCCATACTTTGGCGGAGATGCAAGTTACCATAGCCAAGAAGAACAATCTGCTTGCCGCCGCCAATGACTCTAGAGCAGACCTGAAGCTGAAACTGACCACGCTGAAGGAGACGCTCGACACCACCAGAAAGCGCGAAGGGCTTCTAATGGCAGAGCTCCAGAAGGAGAAGGGTCTGCTTCAAGACGCTATTGCAACCCACAAGAAGTTCAGGGATAACGTGGGGATCTTCACAGACAGGCTTGCCAGCACAGCCGAGGACATCGACAAGGAGCTGACTGCCCTGAAGGTGCCGGACTTCGGGTACTCCACCGACAAGAACATGCAAACTAGCGTCAAGCTAGCCAAGTTCTTCGACGGAGTAGTAGAAGCACTCCAACAGCTCCAAGTCAATCACAAGGCTCAACGGCCGACGAGTCACGCAGGCTTTGCCGGGGAGTTCTCCGGAGGTTGCTGGTGAAGATAGCATACAGAAACCCGGGCGTCGACTTCAGCAACATCTTCAAAAGCTTGCCGAAGGGATACGACCCCGCACCACTAGAGGCCCTTGTCGCGCCCATCGTGGAGAGGGTGGACCAAATCCAAAGAGTCGAAGGCGAGCACCGCAATTAGAGAGCCCATTCTTCTCCCTCCTTGCCGCCGCCAGACATGTTAAAGAACAATCTGTTTAAGCCGCGGCAACTTATCTTGTAATATAACATGCAATATTTTGAAGTTAATGCATGTCATCTCCCTTGAGCAATTTCTTTCTTTATGTGTACTTGCCCTACGCTTATAGGAAACTTGCCGGTGCGTGCACCATCGCTGCGAGCGCTGGGTACGGGACTCCAGCAGCCTGCTGGCGGTGCCGCTGCCGGCAAGCAACCTTGTCGCGCTCAGTGCGGCCACTTAGGTTGTTGAGCGGACTCTAAACAAGGTAAGGGCGCGACCGATTACGCTTAGGTTCCGTCGCGCACAGGTTTTCCATACAAAGAGTAGTATCGTTCAAGGAAAATAACCTTGAGAATAAAAAAGAATTTGGTTATTCAAACTTTGGCACTTAGCTTTGTCGCTGATCTCTCCGCGGCAAGGTCTTGTCACTGCTTGCCGCTGCCTTCTACCCGGCAAGGCAAAGTTTCTTTGAACGACGCCTGGTCCATATCATTATCCCATCCCCCCCGGCAAACTTGTGCGCAAGGGAAGCTTCTGTCTTTTTGAGAAAAAGAAAGAAGAGAAAATAAAGATATAGGAGCTTGGCGGCTCGTTAATGCTTACCGGGGAGGCTGTACTGCACAGTATGTCAGATAATCATGCAAAATAAAAGTAAACATGAAATCGTCAAAAACTGCGAAATACAAAAGCTTTATGTATGCACAGGGTCTGCGCCTGGCTTTGTACAAAGGATTACATGCAACAGCGGCAAGACTTGTACAAAAGGTGGTTGCCGGGGAAGGGCCCGACAACCGCGCCTTATGGAAAAAACTTACGGAGATGCTCAATGTTCCAGGAATTGATCACTGGAATGCCATCCCCGGTCTCCAGGCGGACAGCGCTGGGCCTGGTGACCCGTTTCACCCGATAAGGGCCTTCCCACTTCGGCGTCAACTTGTTTGAATTCTTGGCCGACTGAACGCGCCGAAGAACAAGGTCGCCTTCCTCGAGACTTCTGGCATTAACTTTGCGGCTATGGTAGCGACGCAAAGCTTGCTGGTAGCGAGCAGCTCTCACAGCAGCCTGAAGACGATCCTCCTCCAGGAGCACAGCGTCATCTTGCCGCAGTTGCTCTTGCTCAAGCTCATCATAAGCGAGCACTCGAGGTGACCCGTATACGAGTTCCATGGGGAGAACTGCCTCTGCTCCATAAACTAGAGCAAAAGGCGTCTGGCCAGTAGCTCGATTTGGCGTCGTCCTGATCGACCAAAGAACCACTGGCAGCTCCTCGATCCAGTTTTTGCCGCACTTGCGCAGCCTGTCGAAAGTTCTCGTCTTGAGCCCACGTAGCACTTCAGCATTTGCCCTTTCAGCTTGACCGTTGCTTCGGGGGTGAGCAACAGAAGCGAAACAGACCTTGGCGCCAAGGTCTTCGACATACTGCATGAAGGCGTGGCTCGTGAACTGTGTACCGTTGTCGGTGATGATCCTGTTAGGAACACCAAAGCGACAAACAATTCCCTTGAAGAACTTGATGGCTGATTGTGCTGTCACCTTCCTCACTGCTTCCACTTCTGGCCACTTCGTAAACTTGTCGATGGCCACATACAAGTACTCGAAGCCCCCGGTGGCACGGGGAAAGGGGCCGAGGATGTCGAGCCCCCAGGCCGAAAATGGCCAGGAGAGAGGGATTGTCTGGAGAGCTTGAGCTGGCTGATGAATCTGCTTGGAATGAAACTGGCACGCTTCACACTTGGTTACTAGTGCAGTTGCATCCTGGAGGGCGGTGGGCCAAAAGAAACCTTGCCGGAAAGCCTTTCCAACAAGGGCTCTTGACCCTATGTGGTGACCACATATGCCTCCATGAATCTCCGCCAATAGCTCCTGTCCTTCTTCCCGGGGAATACACTTCAATTTCACACCGTTTGGTCTTTTTCTGCACAACATGTCATCGACAAATTGATACATATTGGACCGTCGGGCTACTTTCTCCGCTTCTTCCTGCTCTTCGGGAAGTTCTCCTGTCTGAAGGAAACGGACGATCTGCTGCGCCCACGCTGGAGCCTGTGGCTCGACAACGAGGACTAAAGGCATTTCTTCTGCTGCGGGAACATCAGGCCCTACGGGAAGAGCTCGTCGCTCTATTAGAGCCTGCCGTTCCCCGACGAGCTTGGCGGGAATAGCCGCCTCAACGACAAGAGCCTGGGGCCCTGCTGGAGCGTGCTGTCCTTCAACAAGCTTGTCGGGAGCAGTTGCTTCAACGACGGAAGCCCAAGGCCTCGTCGGAGCATCTTGCTCCTCAGCGCTTCGATCAGGAGCGCCTGCTTCAACGACAAGGACCTGAAGTCTTGTCGGAGCAAGTTGCCCCTTTGCCTCTAGCCTAGGAGCACCCGCTTCAACGACAAGAGCGTGGGGCCTTGTCGGAGCAAGTTGCCCCTCTGAATCTTTGGCGCTGGCTTTGGCAGCCTTCTTGCCGGCGGCTTCGGGGAGCTCTGCCGGGAAGTAGTCGCCAGAAGCCAACTTCCTCTTCCTGCCTTGCCCTACTGATGGCGTCACGGATGGCTGAGTTAGTTGGAGCACAAAAGTGCCTGGCTCCACAGGCAATTTGAGTGCGGCGCGTTTTGACAAACCATCGGCAATGTCATTCTCAGCACGTAGGACGTGCTCCATTTGTAGGCCGTCAAAGCGTTCTTCCAACTTCCTCACCTCATCTACATAAGCTTCCATCAATGGGCATTGGTAGTTCTTGTTCACTTGCCTGACGACAAGCTGCAAATCTCCCCTGACAATAAGCTTCTTGATCCCAAGGTCTGCCGCGATCCTGAGACCGGCAAGCAACCCCTCATATTCTGCAGTATTGTTCGTCGCCTGTTCCTTGGGAAAGTGCATTTGGACCACGTACTTGAGGTGCTCTTCGGTGGGTGCGACAAGCAGTACGCCAGCACCGGTGCCTTGCAGCGAAAAGGCACCATCAAAGTACATAAGCCACTCTTTGCTTGTCTCCTTGCCGGGGAGAGTCATCTCTGGGATTTCTTCGTCTGGCGTTGGTGTCCATTCTGCGACAAACTCTGCCAAAACTCGGCTCTGTATGGTTGATGTACTCTCAAACTTGAGGCCAAAGCTCGACAACTCCAACGCCCACTCGACAATCCTGCCCGTCGCTTCTGGATTTTGCAAAATCCTTTTCAGCGGGAAGCGAGTGATGACGGTAACTTCATGTGCTTGAAAATAATGGCGCAGCTTTCTCGAGGCCATGAGAAGGCCGAAAAGCAGCTTCTGCACACCAGAATACCTTGACCTAGCTCCCTGCAGAAGAGAGCTCACAAAGTAGACCGGGCGCTGCACCATTTTCTCCTTTTGTATCACTTCACCTGACTGCGCAGACGAATCCTTGTTGGCAGCAAAACTTGTTGCCCCCAGCTTGTCGCTGGTCGTGCTTGCCGCAGTTACTGCCTCCTCATCCACCTCTCTCTCCGCTACCAGCGCAGCACTAACCACTTGATTGGTTGCCGCTAGATACAGCAACAACTTCTCTTGTGGTTTAGGCGCGACAAGTATTGGAGGAGAGGAGAGGTATCTCTTCAAGTCTTGCAGCGCCGCCTCCGCCTCCGGAGTCCATTTCAATGGACCTGCCTTTTTTAAGATCTTGAAAAATGGCAGGGCGTGCTCAGCTGACTTGGAGATAAACCTACTGAGGGCAGCAACACAGCCGGCAAGTCGTCGAACATCCTTGACGCGCTTCGGTGCTTCAATTTGCTCAATGGCTTTGATCTTGTCAGGATTGGCTTCAATTCCACATTGAGACACAAAGAACCCGAGAAGCTTGCCGGAGGGAACTCCAAACACGCACTTCTCGGGGTTGAGCTTCAGGTTGATCTTGCGCAGATTTACAAAAGTTTCTTCTAGATCTTGAACCAAAGTAGCTCTGTCTTTGCTTTTGACCACTATATCATCCATATAAGCTTCCACATTTCTGTGCAGCTGAGGCTCAAAAGCAATCTGGACGGCTCTTGCAAATGTCGAACCAGCATTTTTCAAACCAAACGGCATACGTACAAAACAGTATGTGCCACAGGGTGTGATAAATGCGGTCTTTTCCTCATCTTCCTCAGCCATGAAGATTTGATGATACCCTGAATATGCGTCAAGAAATGAAAGCAAATCACATCCTGCCGTGGAGTCAACAATCTGGTCTATGCGGGGCAAAGGAAATGGGTCTTTGGGACAAGCTTTATTGACATCAGTGAAATCAATACAAAGCCTCCATTTTCCATTCGCTTTGCGCACGACAACCGGATTGGCCAACCACGTAGGATGGAGCACTCCTCTAACGAGGCCTGCTGCTTCCAACTTCTTGATTTCTTCCGCAATAAACTCTTGCCGCTCCACAGCTTGCTTTCTGGCTTTCTGTTTGACGGGCCTCGCGTGGGGACAAACGGCAAGGTGGTGCTCAATTACTTTCCTGGGAACACCGGGGATGTCGGACGGTTGCCATGCAAATACGTCGACATTCGCCCGCAGGAAAGCAACGAGCGCGTTTTCCTATTTGTTGTCAAGTGTGGCACTGATGGTGAAGGAACCACCAGTGCCATCCTCCTTGGCGGGCACCTTCTTTGTCGCTAGCGGAGCGGCTTTGTTCTTCTTACACTTGCCGGTGGAGCTCTCTGGTGCGCCCTCGACGGTAGCGCAGCACTCCGAAGAGGTGCGCTTGCCGGAGTGGGCACAGGAGCTCTTGCCGGACTTCCTCTTGTTCTCCCGCCCGAGAGCTTCAGCGGCAAGTGCCTTGGCGGCAGTTGCGGCAGCTGCCTCCCGGTAGATCTTGTCGGCGCAAATAAGCGCATCCTTCTTGTCGCAGGGAACTGTGATAACACCTACTGGACCTGGCATCTTCAACACGTTGTAGGCATAATGAGAGGCTGCCATGAACTTGGCGAGCGCTGGACGGCCAAGTATCCCATTATAAGGTAATGGAATATCGGCAACATCGAAGGTGACCTTCTCGGTCCGGTAGTTCAGCTCGCCGCCAAATGTCACTGGCAGCGTGATCTTCCCTTTCGGCTTACTCCTTCCTGGATTGACTCCTTGGAAAGTACCAGTTTCCTCAAGCTCGCCGTCAGAGATTTGAAGTTTCCGGAGCACAGCGGGCGAAATCAGATTCAAGCCGGCCCCACCGTCAACTAACATCTTCGTGACCTTGAGGTTGCGGTTCGTTGGTGAAACCAACATCGGCAAGCACCCGACCGCCGTTGTGCGGTCAGGGTGGTCCTCAATGTCAAAGACGATAGGCGTGTCGGACCACTTCAGAAGCTTTCTGGCGTCAACAGATGGTTCCGCCACATTGATCTCTCACGCCCACTGTTTAAGTTGGCGGTGAGAAGAATGCAACGAAGCACCACCGTCAACACACAAGACTTCTGCGGCTTTCTGAAATTCGTGCTCACTGGATTCTTCATCATCTAGATCATCATCATCATCATCTTTGTCGCGGCCACGAGGAGGCCTGTCTCTCTGCTGCTGCTGCTTGGCCTTGCCGCGACGCCCTCCTCGGGCAGTGCGCTTCTTGCCGGACCCGCCAGCACCTTCTGGGGCCTTTTCCTTGTCACGCCTCTCATACTCAGCTTTTTGCTGTTCGACAAGCTGCTCGACTCGTCGACAGTTCTGGAGATCGTGCCCCTTGGTGCGGTGGATCTTGCAATATTGCTTGTCGGAGCCGTCCTGCTTGTCGGCAGCCGCCAAGGCCTGACAGTTGGCGCACGCAGCAATCTCCTTGCCGGAGCCCTCGACTTTGGCCTTGTCGGCGCTGCCGTTGCCGCTGGACTGCTCGACGGCAAGCACAGCTTTGCCCTTTTTCTTCCTGTTGTTCCGCCGCCGGCCCTTCTTTGCCGGGGCGGTACCTTCACTGTCAGAGCTCCCCCCTGCGCCAACACCTTCACCGGGAAGTTTTCTTCCCTCTTCAGCGCGCGCACACTTATCGGCGAGAGCATATAGCTGGCCAATGTCTCTGACCTTGGTCATCGCCATTTCCTCCCGCATCTTGCGGTTACGCACGTTCTGATGGAACGCGCTAATAACCACAGCGGGGTGAACATCTGGGATGTTGTACTATACGCGGCTGAACCTTTGAATGTATTTGCGCAGGGGCTCTCCTTCCTTCTGGGGGATGAGATGAAGATCACTCTCCTGGCCATGAGGTTGATGACCGCCAGTAAAGGCACCAACAAACTGATGGCACAGGTCCGCCCATGAAGAAATGGAGTTCTCCGGCAAGTGCATGAGCCATGAGACGACGTTGCGCTTTAACACGAGCGGGAAGTAGTTAGCAAGGATCTTGTCGTCTCGTCCCCCGGCAGCTTGCACCGCAATGGTGTAAATGCTGAGGAACTCTGACGGGTGTGTCTTGCCATCATACTTCTCCGGCACGTCAGGCTTGAAAGCCTTGCGATTGGGCCACTGGACCTGCCGCAGCTCACGGGTGAACGCTGGACAACTTACCGCGTACAGCAAGTCGCCAGGATCCCCTGGCGCATGCATGTCAACAGCGGGCCCTGCGCGTCTGTCGGACTGACGATGCGCTTCTCTCCTTCGCTCGATAGTGGTACGAGCGTCTTCTCCTCTGCGTTCCTGAAGAACGAGGCGCTGGTCGCGACGAGCTCGCGGGTCAGACGACGCCGTGGAATCATCGCCACGGGCGTCGTTTCGACGCGTCGGCGATCGAGGCCGTCTAGGTGGGGAGTGTACGGTTGTTGCCCCCTCGCCATTCTTGTTGGTGACAGCATCGTCACCAGTTCTCCTGTCGGCCGCGCACACTGGGTCGGCATCAGCGAAGCCGAGAAGGCTCTGAATGGTTGCCCTCCACTCGTCAAGCTTATCTGCTGGTGGAGGGAAGTTCAGGAGCAGCTGCGCACGCGCCAACGCTTCTGCTGGTGAGGGAGGTATCGAGTGGCGTGAGGACTGTGGGATGCTCTTACTCCTAACGGTGTTAGAAGGAGCATCTCCACGCCCAGGCGACCGCGCCTCGACCCCGCCAATGTGTTGTTGCGTATGGTGACCCCGCGCATCTCGAGATTGATGCGCAAGTTCATTACCCAGGGAGCGCCTGGCACCTGGGGCGTCAGGACGCTGCCTGTCACGGGCTTCTTGCGAAGGCCGCGGCGTCTGAACCGGCGCAGGCGTTCCAGAACGCGCAGCACCGTTTCTGGAGCTTGCAGGGCCAGCAGCAGCGAGCAGCGCTGCGTTCCCAGACCCAGCAGCGCCAAGATTGGCGTTGCTGGCCCGGTTTTGGACAGGTGGAGGTAATAGGAGCTCTCGCTCTCCAGTCCCCCCAGCAGCCGCAATCTCGTCGGCACCCTCCTGCACGGGAGCAGGCGGGTTGGATGTGGACGCACCGATGGCTGAAGTCTTCTTTTTTGGAGCCATAAGACGGAGAATGGCCCAAAAACTAGCGCGCAAATCGCTAGATTAGGTTCACACAACCTCCTCCTCCCCCCTACCTGGCGCGCCAAAGATGTCGGGGACGAATCCGCGATCACCTATGGGACCCAGAGTAGGACCCCTTTACGTTCGGCAGGGAGAGGCGGTCGCACGAAGAGCAAATCTAGCGAAGAACACGACAGTGCGCGAGAGAGATTTACCCTGGTTCGGGCCGCACAGATGCGTAAAACCCTACTCCTGCTTTTTGGTTATTATCTGTATGATTGTTCTAGCTCCAGGAGCGCTACAGTACCGAGTAGCTGCGTACAATACTGGAGTTCTCCCTTTTCCAGTCCCTTTTCCCTCGTTGCCTATGGGCCTCCTTTTATACGCACAAAGGGGTCACCAACAGGTGGCAAACAGTAAAGGTAGAGGTGGAAAGTTGCTACAGTAAGGCCACTGTTACCAGGATGACATGTCCTACCTACCACTGACGGCAGGGGACAAGGGCATTAAATGCCCATGCCTTTGCTGTCCAGATACATGTACCCGGACGTCGTGGACGTGGGAAAAGCCTATCCCACCTGCTGCTGCACCACTATCTACAGTGCACCGCCGTCTACACAGTGCCCTGCCACGCACGCTTGGAAGGACCCAGAGCGCCACGCTGGCAGAGGCACCGGAGCAGCACAGTAGCACAGTGGTACAGTAACGCTTGCCGCGGCAAGACCTTGCCGCACCTGACAGCTTGGCGTAGCCCATAGTTTGCCGTGCAAGGTAACTTGCCGGGGCAAGTACCTTGCCGCAACCGCTATCTTGCCGCAGCCAATACCTTGCCGCAGCCAATACCTTGCCGCAGCCAATGACTTGCCGGGGCAAGTACCTTGCCGCGGCAAGTACTCTGCTTCAGCAATGCCCAGGCTGGGCCTCAGCTGTCCCTCCCGGCAAGCTCCTCTTGCCGGGGCCTTAACTCTTGCTTTGTATACTTTGTTCTTGAATGGCTTAATAATCTTGATCTTCTCTCTGGCTGTCCTCCCGCAAGCCTGGCCGCGGGATGCTACTACTGCCCGTGCACAAGTACGGGGTACTAGGGTACCCCTATTCTAGTACACCGACACCTATATAAACCCCCCAAGCTTCCCCATGCAGGGGACGGTTTTTCTGGTTCACGGCTCCAGAGAGCACACACACACACACGTAGAGAGAGGAGTAGAGCTAGCCTTGCCCTTCTCCCTCCTCTAGCCGAAACAGCTCAAGGAGCAAGCTTGTAGCTACTTTGTTGATCATAGTCATCATGCGGAGACCCCGCAGAGCAGGACTAGGGGTGTTATCTCCGAGGAGAGCCCCGAACCTGGGTAAGATTCGCAGGCGTATGCGGTCTCGCTCACTCCCGCTTCTAGAGCCCGGCGACGTACTCTTGTCCCCATCCACGATAAGCCACCCCCTGGCATATGTCACACGATATCCCCGACATTTGGCACCCACCGTGGGGCCAGGTGCACCGTCGCCCGGAAACATGTTCTGGACGGGAACCCTCTTCCTTCATGGCGAGCGCAGCCGGCCCGACACGCCCGACGGCATTTGCGCCGACACACTGCGTGGCATGGAAGCCGCCTGCGCCGTGAGCTGCCTCGCTGACCTCGTTGGCGGAATCCGCCTCTCCGACGAGCCCGCACCCAACGCGGGCGCAGCCAGCTCCGAGAGCTGCCTTGTCAACCCCCTCGGCAAGCTTCACATAGCCAACGAGCCGGCCTCCGACCTGGAGTCCGTTGGCTCCACCGACCCGCCCGTCGACGCCGACGCAGCGCCTTCTGATGCCTTCCCCGGTGACGTAGTGATCTTCGACGACCCGCTCCCTACTGCTGACAGCAGCGCCGGCACCAGCACCGTCACCGAGGTGCTGGTCATCAGCCACGATGGAGCCTCCGATGAGGCCGACCGGGACCCATTGCGGGCGGCAATGCGGGACCTATCCGCACCCATGGCACCCGGTGCGAACGGAGAAACGCTGGAAGCGTGCCGTGTTGCACTCCTCGACAGCGCCAACAAGTTGGCAGCCATGAGACGCCTCACCGAGGCCTACCAGCGCGAGTTCGACCCGCCGTCTGCGCACGCCGGCTGCTGGCGAACCCAGCCGCATGGGCGCAGTCCGGCAGCGCGGCGCAGCCATCGCCGGCATGCTGGGGGCCGACCGCCCAGTCTACGCCACGCCAATGGAGAACTTACGCGCCGCCCAGGCGGCAGCAGACGAGCAGGACCGCCTGGAGGGGGACGAGCGTCGCTGCATGACGGAGCGCGTCCAGTAGCTCATCGATGCGGCCGCCGCACAGCAAGAAGCTGGCTGCCGCGTGGTGGAACCCGGCTTGCAGGTCGGGAACCTTCCCCCTCGCCGAGAGCACGGTGCGACCTCCCGGACGCCGACAGGCGGCGCCCGCGACCGAGGAGACCAAGAGCCGGCTGTTAGCCGCAGCCGCACACGCATCACCATTGAGCGCGACCAAGACGGCCGCCCACGAGCAGTGGAACGGCGGGACGGTCGTCCGCCTCCCCCGCGCAGGGAGAGGTGCGCCTCCCCGCCGCCTATTGAGCATCCGACTCTCGAAGGCCGGCTGGGCCCCCGTGAAGGAGTCGGAGAGAATGACGCCCGCCACCGGATCGACTGCTTGGCTCGATCCCTGGCGTTAGAAGAAGAAGAAGATGCAATCGGCCCGCCTTGTTTCGGCCCCCGCATTCGCGACGAGCCCTTCCCCAAAGGGTTCTCGCTTCCTCGAGACACTCCCAAGTACAACAGTTCCATGAAGCCGGAGGATTGGCTGGTTGACTACTCCACCGCCGTCAACATAGCAAACGGCAATAAGCGCATTGCCGTGAAGTACGTTCCGCTCATGCTCCAGGGCACGGCCCAGACATGGCTTAACAGCCTCAAGCCCTACAGCGTCAACAGCTGGCTGGACTTTACCAAAGTTTTCATCCGCAACTTCACCAACACCTACAAGCGACCGCCCAAGCCTCGCCAGCTCTCCCTATGCATCCAAGGCCCAACCGAGTCCACCCGTGAGTACTTGACGCGGTGGGCCGAACTGCGCAACTCCTGCGAAGGGGTGCATGAGGTGCAAGCCATAGAGTACTTCACTACAGGGTGCCGAGAGGGCACCCTACTCAAGCACCGACTCCTCTGCGACGAGCCGGCCACACTCGACGAGCTGCTAATCATAGCGAACAAGTACGCCACCGCCGACTCCTCCATGAAGTCAGAGCTCCGAGTGGACGCGTCTGGAAAGATGCTCCCTCCGGCCCCTCAGATGCCGGCTGATGACTCCAGTCGGCGCCAGCAGTCGAACGACAACAAACGCAAGGCCCAGCAGCCGGCTTCCACCAGCCGGCAGGTGGTAGCAGTTGAAGACCAGCAGCCAGAAGGGCAGCCCGGCCCCAAACGTAAAGAAGGCGGCAAGCCTGCTTGGTTGCCCGCCTTCTCCTTCGAGCAAACCCTTGATGCTCCCTGCAAGTTCCACAGCGGCGCGAAGCCGTCCAACCACACCACCCGGAAGTGCCACTAGCTCACCCGCATTGCCAAAGGCGAAGGACTGCCCCCTTCGCCTGCTGACCCGCCGGCTCCGCCTCCTCAACAGCCGGCGGCCCGCCCAGTCGGCGCAATCCAAGATGAATTCCCCGAAGAACATGGAGCCTACGTCGTCTTCACTAGTGTGGCCGACGACAGGCATAGCCGGCATCAGCAGCACCGCGAGGTGAATATGGTCGCTTCTGAGGTCCCAGAGTTCATGCACTAGTCTGAGAGGCCCATCAGCTGGAGCCACACTGACCACCCGGAGGTGATGCCTTCTCCGGGTTCCTACGCCCTGGTGCTGGATGCCACCTTTTCAACGGAGCGGCGAGCCTGTCGCTTCTCCCGAGTTCTGATAGACGGCGGTAGCAGCATCAACATCCTCTACCGTGACATCCTGGAGAAGCTGTGCATCAAGGAGAAGCAGCTCCAGCCCAGCCGGACTGTCTTCCATGGCATTGTACCTGGCCTTTCCTGCTCTCCAATCGGCAAGATCAAGATAGATGTCCTCTTCAGAGACAAAGATCACTTTCGCCGCGAGCCAATCTGGTTCGAGGTGGTGGACCTGGAGAGCCCCTACCATGCGCTCCTTGGCCGGCCTGCTCTGGCCAAGTTCATGGCGGTGCCACACTACGCCTACCTCAAGATGAAGATGCTGGGTACCAAGGGCATTATCACCATAGCCGGCGACTACCAGAAGTCGGCCACATGTGCTGCTGCCAGCAGTCGGCTGGTCGAGTCCCTTGTCATCGCTGCAGAAAGGTGGCTCCTTGACCGGGTTGTGGCCATGGCCAGCAAGCAGCCGGACCTGTCGCCAGATCCCAAGGAGTCAGAGGCCCAGGGCTCCTTCCAGCCGGCCAAAGAAACCAAGAAGATTCCCTTGGACCCTGAGCACCCAGAGAGGTTCGCTGTCGTAGGGGCCCATCTCGACAGTAAATAGGAAAGCGAGCTCGTCGATTTCCTCCATGAGAATCGGGACATCTTCGCATGGTCTCCCAAGGACATGCCGGGTGTTCCGACGGATTTCGCCGAGCACAAGCTACATGTCAGATCAGATGCAAAACCAGATAAGCAACCCCTCCGCCGCCTGTCAGAAGAGAAGAGAAGAATTGTTGGTGAAGAGATCGCCTGGCTTCTGGCAGCCGGCTTCATCATGGAAGTGTTCTTTCCAGAATGGCTTGCCAACCCAGTCCTTGTACTGAAGAAGAACAACAAGTGGCACATGTGCATTGATTACACCAGCCTCAACAAAGCCTGCCCCAAATATCCGTTTGCTCTGCCTCGGATAGACCAAGTAATTGACTCCACAGCCGGATGCGAGCTGTTGAGTTTTTTGGATGCCTACTCTGGCTAGCACCAGATCAAGCTGAACCTGGCCGATCGGCTGAAGACCGCCTTCATCACACCATTCGGAGCCTTCTGCTACCTGACCATGACATTCGGCCTGAGAAATGCCGGTGCCACGTTTCAACGTTGCATGCAGAAGTGCCTCCTCAAGCAACTCGGCAGAAATGCCCACATCTATGTAGACGACATTGTGGTGAAGACGGAGAAGCGTGGCACCCTCCTGGAGGATCTCAAGGAGACCTTCGACAATCTGCGCCGTTTTCAAATCAAGCTAAAACCAGGAAAATGTGTCTTTGGAGTCCCAGCCGGCCAGCTCCTTGGTTTCCTTGTCTCAGAACGCGGCATCGAGTGCAACCCTGTGAAGATCAAGGCCATTGAGCGGATGGAGAGGCCCACCCGGCTGCGAGACGTCCAGAAGTTCACCGGGTGCTTGGCATCCCTCAGCCGTTTCATCAGTCGGCTGGGCGAGAAGGCTCTTCCCCTGTACTAGCTAATGAAGAAAACCACTCACTTCGAGTGGAACGACAAGGCGGACGAGGCCTTCCTCCAGCTCAAGAAAATGCTGACTACGCCGCCTGTCCTGGCGGCTCCGGCTGCTAAGGAGCCCATGTTCCTCTACATCGCCGCCACCAGCCGGGTGGTCAGCACTGTCATCATGGTCGAGCGCCCGGAAGACGGCAAGGCACAACCGGTCCAGAGGCCCGTCTACTACCTGAGTGAAGTGCTGTCGGCCTCCAAGCAGAATTACCCCCACTACCAGAAGATGTGCCATGGCGTATACTTTGCCGCCAAGAAGCTCAAGCAGTACTTTCAAGAGCACTCCATCACGGTTGTCTGCACTGCCCCACTTGCCGAGATCATAGGCAACAGAGATGCATCAGGCCGGGTGGCCAAGTGGGCCATCGAGCTACCTCCCCACACCATCCTCTACCAGCCCCGCACCGCCATCAAGTCCCAAGCGCTGGCCGACTTCCTCGTCGACTGGGCCGAGACCCAGTACCTGCCGCCGGCGCCGGATTCTACCCATTGGCGGATGCACTTTGATGGCTCAAAGATGCGCACCGGTCTGGGAGCCGGCATCGTCCTCACCTCTCCCAAAGGCGTCAAGCTCAAGTACATGTTGCAAATTCACTTTGCTGCCTCCAACAACGTGGCCGAGTACGAGGCACTCGTCCACGGGCTCCGACTGGCCAAAGAGATTGGCATCCGCTGGATTCTGTGCTACGGCGACTAGGACTTGGTAGTCCAGCAGTCGTCTGGCGACTAGGACGCCAAGGATGCAAACATGGAGAGCTACCACTTCCTCGTCCGGCAGATCAGTGGATACTTTGACGGGTGCGAGTTCCTTCACATGCCACGAGCCGACAACGAGCAAGCTGATGCCCTGGCATGGATTGGCTCCACCTGCCAAGCGATACCAGCCGGCGTCTCCCTCCATTACCTCCGTAAGCCGTCTATCAAGCCTTCGCCGGAGTCAGAGTCCATCTTCGTGCCGGCTACTCCCGGAACAGTCGGATCCGACTCAGGGGCTACAACAGCCGGCCTGGGGACTTCGGCAGGCGGCTCGGGGACTGCAGCAGTCGCACCCGGCCCGGGAACTTCAGAACCCGGCCCGGGGGCTGCGGCAGTCGGCCCGGGGACTTCAGAATCCGGCCCGGGGGCTGCAGCAGTCGGCCCGGGAACTTCAACGACACAACAAGCGGCGGCCGACTCCAACCCGCCTCCTCCCAACCCAACCGCCCTGGTCGCAGTGGCCGTGATGACAGTGGTCGAAGCACCATCATGGGCGCAGCCCATCCTCAACTTCCTGGTAAGTGGAGAGCTACCAACCGACGAGACCTTGGCCCGGCAAGTGCAACGCCGGGCAACAGCATACACGATAGTAAACAGAGAGCTTGTCAGACGTAGCGTGACTGGCGTCTTCCAGCGCTGCGTTGAGCCAGAAAAAGGCAAGGAAATCCTTAGAGACATCCATCAAGGCGAATGCAGCCACCACGCGGCCTCCAGATCCCTTGTCTCCAAAGCTTTCCGCCATGGATTCTTCTGCCGACTGCTTTGGACGACGCCAAGGACTTTGTCAAGAAGTGCAAAGGGTGCCAGAAATTCGGCTCCAAGCAACACCTGCCGTCCTCTACACTCAAGACCATCCCCCTCACTTGGCCATTTGCCGTCTGGGGGCTGGACATGGTGGGGCCGTTCAAAACAGCACGCGGCGGCATGACTCATCTGCTGGTCGCCGTGGATGAATTCACCAAGTGGATTGAAGCAAAGCCAATCAAGAAGCGGAACGGTCCAACTGCGGTGACCTTCATCGCAGATATCACCGTTCGGTACGGCGTACCACACAGCATCATCACCGACAATGGCACAAACTTTGCCAAAGGCGCCTTGGCCCATTTCTGTGCAACACAGGGCATCCACCTGTACTTAGCGTCCGTTGCCCATCCGCAGTCAAACGACCAAGTCGAGCAAGCAAACGGCCTCATATTGTCCGGCATCAAGCCCCGACTGGTCGAGCCGCTGGAGCGCTCGGCCGGCTGCTGGATCGAGGAGCTGCCAACCGTCCTCTGGAGTCTCCGGACCACGCCGAACAAGTCGACCAGCTTCACTCCCTTCTTCCTCGTGTACGGGGCCGAGGCCGTCATCCCAACTGACATCGAGTTTGACTCGCCTCGCGTCGCCATGTACACGGAGGCGGAGGCAAAGGAGGCATGAGAAGACGGCGTCGACCTGCTGGAAGAGGGCCGGCTGCTGGCACTCAGCCGGTCCGCCATCTACCAGCAGGGCCTGCGCCGCTACCACAGCCTGAAGGTCAAGCCACGATCCTTCCAAGAGGGGGACCTTGTGCTCCGGCTGATCCAGCGAACAGCCGGCCAACACAAGCTCTCGGCCCCTTGGGAAGGGCCCTTCATCATCAGTAAAGCCTTGGGCAACGACTCCTACTACCTCATCGACGCACAGAAGCCCAGGGCACGCAAGAGGGACGATTCCGGCAAGGAAACAGAGAGCCCATGGAACGCAAATCTCCTCCGAAGATTTTACAGTTAATGCAGTATGTACCACACTACCTTTCGTATTAAGAGCAAAGACATCGGGTCCCTCGAGGAGCACTCGGGGGCTACCCTTTTTTATCTATATGATAAGTTTATGCCTGAGAATGTGTTATTTCATTCCTCCGCCTGGCACCGGGTCTGACCAGTCGGCCTGGGGGCTCGCCGCCTTGTCCTATGTTGGTGCCACCTGCAGTCGGACAAGTAGTGTGCCGACATCTAAGCCCTCTCTTGCCTTAAGCCGCAGCTCGCAGAGCGACTGTCTGGCTGGCAAGAGCTAAAGGCAGGAAATGGTGTCCACACGAAAAATGACTAAGGAGAAAAGCATTAACATAGGCCAAGCCGGCTCCTCGCCTCACCATCCGGCTGCTGAGCAGCCGACCGGCCGGCTTCTCACTTGACTTGCTACGCTCTAAATGGCCAAAGTACTTGTCTTCCTAAACGGCCAAATACCAGACCCAGCCACAGACCGCAGAGCGGCTGTCCGGCTGGCAGGGCGGTAGCCAAAGGAAGGCGGCAAAGGAAAAAGCCAAAAAAAGAGAGCAGAAAAGCAAGACAAAGTCAGAACCCGGGAGAGCACAATTTGTGCGAATAAAGTTAATTTACATAGCAAAAGCTCATAGCCAGCGTTCAACAAAGTTTGAATACACCCCCAGTGGGTGGAATTGCGCAAATTTACATACTTGTTCAAAAGATTACAAGAACAGGAAAAGATAAGATGAAGTGGCCATCTAGGCCAGGGGAGCAGCAGGCGGGTCCGACGGGTTGGCGGAGGCAGCGGCGCCGGATGGTGGAGCGGCCGACTGAGGGGTCTCGGCCTGATCGCCCCCGGCAGCAGTCAGTGCGGTAGCACACGCCTCGTTGGTCGAGGCTTGTTCGGGCTGAGGCCGGCTGTCCGCTCCGTCGTCCGGTGCGTCGTCTTTGCCGTCCTCGTCCTCTTCGTCCTCGCCCTCGTCGCTGGAGGCGATCTCTTTCGCCGAGTCCCCCGCATCCCCCGGGTTCAGCCAGAACTAGCTGGGCGGCACCTCAGCGCCTTCCTCGTCCAGCTCAGGGATGAAAACGGTGGTGTTGGCGTACTCGACGATCGCCGCCGCACGTTGAGTAAGCGCAGGGCCCACCGCCGCCAGCTCCGGTCTGGCCTCCTGCCGGAAGGTGGGCAGCTGGGCCAGGTCCAGCCCAGGATACCACGCCTTGGCGAACTCGAAGGCCGTCCGCGCACCTGCCTGAGCCGCGGCGCCCTTCCAAGCCTCGAAGCGGCCGACCGCTACCTCCAGCCAGTCGGCAGTCCGACTGGGGGTGCGTGGAATTTGAGCGTCGGGCCAAAAGGAGGTCAACACCTGAGCCCCGGCGCGCTGCAGGCGGCGGAGCATCCTGTGAGCCGGCTGCAGGTGCGTCTTGACGGCCAGGAGCTGCTCGCCGAGATTTCGGGGCGCGTTGGGCGCAATGTCCGCGCCCGCCCTCCTCCGCATGTCGCGACGCACCTCGATGGCTTTGCTGACGGCGACGGAGTGACCGGGAAAGTATTATGCACAAGAAGAAGATCAAAGATTAGAAGCCAGAAGCCGACTCCTGCTGCAGTCGATGGCTGTTCAAAAGAAGAAGTAACTTACCATCAATCATGTCCTCGATCTCGCCGTAGCTGTCAGTCAGGAGTCTCTCCTTCTCGGCCCAGTTCGAGCGTTGAGTCTCGAACTCGGCCTTGAGGGAGTCTTCCTCCTCCTTCAGCTTCAGGAGCTCCGCCTTGTGCCGCTCCGCCTGGTCCGCCAGCTCCTTGGCCAGGCGGTCGCATTCCTGGGCCGCCTGGCTGCGCTCCTGCTCCTTGGTATGAAGCGCGAACTCAGCCTCACCCAGGCGCTGCCGCAGATCTGCGGCGGCCTCTGCCAAAATGGAGAAAAAGAAAACCATCAACACCAATGGAAAGTAGTTGCCGGGAGATCCGGCCCGACTGCTCAGCAGTTGGCCCGAATCTCGGGGACTACACCCAGCGGGTGCGCTAACGTGCCCCCGCGAGGAAGAAGACCAAATACTTACTTCGGCTCTCCGCCAGATCGGTGGTCCGCTTGGTCAGCTCTTAGAGCTGAGAGTTATAGGCGGCCGCACGGATGTTGTGGTAATCCTGCAACAAAGACAACAGAAGAAGGTAACGAGTCAGCACTCGGAGCTCAACTTGAAGTTCCGGGCCGCCTGCTCAGCAGCCGGCCCGGAACTCGGGGGCTACACCCTGTGGGTGCGCTGGCGCGCCCCCACGGAAGATTACAAAGAAACGAAAACAAGAAACGTACCCGGACGGCCGCCCGCGTCGCCAGGAACTCCTGCGTGTATTGCTGGAGGGCGGCGCCTTGGGCGTTGAACCGGGCCAGGACTTCCTGCGAGGCCGCGTTCAAAACACCCGTACCGCCCCCAGACATCCAATCCGGTGGGGCGGCGCTGGTAGCCTCGGCGTCGGGGGCCGACGAGCTAGCGGCCCTGATCTCCAACGGCCGCGGTGCTGAGGTCGCCCTCCCCGCACACTGGTGCACCGGGGTACGGATTGTCAGAGTCGGACCCACCACCAACTCGCCGCCAGCTGGCGGCACCAGCGACGCGTCAGGCTGATTGCCCTGGGCGTCGGCAGCCGGCGTGCGCGGGGGCACCTCTGCCTCCGGAACAACAGGGTCCCCTCCCCTCTCTAGGGTCGGCTGGTCATCGCCGGCCCCTCCAGTCGGAGCCTGGCCCTCCAGCACCATAGGCTCCGCAGATTGCGGACCGGTGGACTCCGGAGCTCGACTGCGGGACGCTTCCTTCGCCTGCACCTTGGCAGCCGCGTCCGCCTGCTCCTTGGCCGCGACGTTGGCTCGAGCCTCGGCCGCCGCGTCGGCCTCCGCCTTCTCCCGAGCCGCAGCCTCCAGCTCCTCTCACGCCTCCCGCGCGTTCTTCTCTGTCGCCTCCTGGAGGGCGGCGAGCGGATCCACGCGGCGGGGGCCCGCGAAGCCGTCTGCCGCCCCGATCACCGAGCTGGATGGGGCTCGTGACAAGGAAAGCGGGGCGCTATGTGCCAAAGGAGGAAGCTAATAAAAAGATCGCAAAGGTAGAAGAAAAGCAAACGCAAAGCAAGATGCAAGAAAGGACAAGGCGCTTACGTGGACACCAGCGGGAGCCGCTTGGGGGCCTTCTGGAAGAGGGCCGCCTTCACGGCAGCCTCTTGCCACTTGGTCACGGCGGCCGAGGTCCTGGCCTTCTTGGGCCGGCTGCCGAATAACGCGGCGTCGGCCCGGCGCTTCGGCGCGCCGGCTGCTGCAGTCGACGCGGTCGAGGAGCTGGCGCCCGCCCTGTCGGCGCCATGGGCACGGCGTGGCTCTTCGTCCTCCTCATCGTCATCCGGCCAATCCCCGAGGCCGCCTCCTAAGGAGCCGCCTGCTCCCTCGCCGCCACCACCTGTGGCGTCGTCCTCCTCCTGAGCGGCCGCCCCCAAGTCGGGGTTGTCCACGCCACTCACCGCCCGGTCCGCCATGTACTGGTGACCCGTGGCCGGCGCGTCAGTAGCCGTCTGGCCCGGGAAGCGCTGCACCAAGGCCGACTGGTCAGGTGGCAAGAAAGGACCCGGGCGAACAAAGGAAAAAAGAATTAGAAGACTTACCGGAGGAGGCGGGTTGGCCCGGCTGTACGGCGGCTTGTCAAATCGCCACTCCGTCTCCGACAGCTTGCAGTCGGAGAAGAAGTTCACCATGCGGACCACCTCCACGTCCGGCATCACCTTGGTGGACCGCCGGCACGGGTCCCGGCGCCCGCTCATGTCACTGATCAAGTGAGGCCGGTGTAACACCCCAAAAATATTTTTCTGAAATATTTGAAATCTTTCCTTTAAAAATAAAAGTTTTGAAAATCAATTTTTTTGACCATATCACCTTTCTTCAATTTGAAAACCTTTTCAAATTTTATTTGGGTTTCAATTTTTTTAATATTCTGTTTTGAAAGGTTTAAAATTATATGGATAATTAATTTGGGGTTTTCAAACAATTATTTTTCAGCCAGAAAAGTTTTGGGAATAATTAAATTTTCAAAATAACCTTTTCACCTCCTTTTAGCCTTTCTAAAATCCATCCAACAAATTTTCTTCCACTCCAAGATTATCCCACAAGCCAAGCTCATCATCTAGGGCAGTATCCAAACCTCTCCTACCCCACAAAAATATTTTTCACCATCCAAATAAATTCCAAGATTTGAATTCATATATTCCATCATTCCTTTGGTTTACAAAGGGACCACCATTTCTACAAGGATTCCACCTCCACCAAAATTATCCCAACAAATATATGGTACCCACAACCCATTTTTCCAAAGACATGGGGTACCCCAGTTCAAAATTTTCAAATCCCACTCAATTCAAATTTGGACCAGATTCAATATTTCTGATCCAAACATATTTTTAAATGCTCCAAAAATTCCCAAACTTTGCCAGGCCCTCTCTTATGCATCAACACATTACCACAAAAATTCCTCAAATTCAAAAAAAAATCCCTAGCACTCTCTGCCATGAGATTAAGTGAGTAACAGTGCACTGTTCATAACTGAAGAAATTCAGTTAACTGAATTTGTCTTCATGCAACAGAGGGAAACGTTGCCGTGCACCCCTCCCCTTCCTTCTCCTGGTGACGCTAAGATCATCAATGCCTCGCCCCTCCTTGGCCCACTCCGCAGTCACTCCTCGCCGGTGAGCTGGCGGCTAGCCGGTGCAACTCCCTGCACCGTGCTCATCCGCGGCGGACGAGCGGAGTCGCCTCGGCCACCAACTTCCATTACTGCGCCGCAGCCTCACCGCCTACCTCCTGGCCACGCGTTGCTCCTCTCCGCGCCCTCGCACACCGTCTGCATCGACCCAACCCCCCTAGCCCGCTGGCAGTCGCCGGAACCAGGATAGCGCCGCCGCACCGTACGGGAGCTCCGCTTCGGGATAAGCTCGAGGAGCTCAAGCCCATCCACGCCGAGACTTCCGGAGTTCTCCACCGCTCTCACTGACACTCGCTGCCCACGACCACCGCCCAAAACCAACCTCGCCGACCACCATAACTCCGGCGTGATCCGGACCTCGCCGGACCGCCTCGGATCACCTATAAAAGGCCCTCCCGAGCTCCTTTCTCCTCACCCATCACGTCCACCACCTCCCAATCGCCCCTATGCCACTTCCCTGACCTGGAGGAGGTCTCCTCCCTCCTCTCCGGTCACCGCTCCGCCACCTCCGTTCCCGATTGGCTCGACGCCGTTAGGCCACCACCACAGCTCAAACTTCACTAGTAGCCATCTCATCCACCAAATCATCAATCCCGCGCTCCAATTTCATTGCCCGAGCCCTCTCCGGCGAGTTCCAAAGGCACCCGAGCCACCGTCCGCCACCGTCGACCTCGTCGGCGTTCAGGTGCTCTCCAGCGACCACCACCACCTCCCTCCGACGCGGCACTCCGCCCTGGTCACGTTCCGACCATCGCCGCACTCCAAAACCCCGGCGATCACCGCCGGCGACCGCCGTCATCTCTCTGTCTCGCGCGCGATCGGGTTCAAATTTGAACCTGACGGGTGGGCCCCCACCCCACGCAGTCTTTTTTCTTTTTCCCTGTTTAAAACGAAGGCGTACTCTGCCTTTTACGCCTTCTCCGCTGAGAAGCGTACTCCGGCCGAAGCGTTTTCTGTTTTAACTGCACAGGGACTGCTGTTTTATAGAAAAGCCCCTGGATTTGAAAGTCTTATAACTTTTAAACTACAACTCTGTTTAAGTTGAAACTTTTTTTCAAATTCTTATTTTTACCTCTAGTTTTTTTTAGTATTTATTTAAAAATGTATTGAGACAATTTTTTGTACTGTTACCAAAATTTTGAATTTGAGTTGAATTTGAATTTTTTTTCAGAAAAAGAAGAGGGAAACTTTGCCGAGAATTTCGAAGGGTTTTCACCTGACTACTTTGGACAAGGCAAGCATTATTGAACTTGGGATATGGTGATTGCATTTGCATGTTTGCATCCGTTGGTATTGCACCATATGTATCACAAGTGCATGCATGTTTGGTCATATCATTTTCTTACCCATGTCTTGCACTTCACTCAAGTAAAGAATCTTTCTAACATGGTAAAGTTGTGAGTATTCGGGGAAGTGTCTCCTGACTTGGACGTGCTGGTGGGCACGGGCCATTACTTTTGACACGGTGGTGTCACGTGACTATGTGGAACATACCAGTGATGATAAAATGACACCTCCTGAGTCGGCCTAGATCGAGTCTTGTTCCGTTACACCTAGCTGGATACCGTGCTGCCACGGGTCCTTCCGCAAGGAAGGTACGGCTTAGTATGTTGATAACCCCTGTCTAAGTGCACACCGTACAGAGGGCCACGATGAGGGTTTCCAGGGCCTTGGACTAAATCCTGTCATCGGGTCAGGGGGCATGGGTGTTCCGGTTGTAAACAAGAGGGGGGCACCCCTTGGAATCCGCGCGTATTAATAGTGATCCCATGCAGGACGTTGGTCTCTCTGTCTTAGAGTTTTTCTTGAACGATGCTTTGGGTGATTCCTGGCATCCGAAAAGTTAATCTGGTGTGTGCTGGTCAGGTGTGTTTTCAACCCAAAGACCGTAATGGGAATTAGTCAGTGTCACAGTACTGACTAAAGAAATCCTTTACTTGTGGGTAAAGAGTACACCCTCTGTAGAGTTAAACCTATTCGAATAGCCGTGTCCTCGGTCAAAGGGCGTAGCTGGGTGGATCAAGTGTCGGTCCCGGTGTCGGTCTTCGGAGGAAAATAATTAAATTGAGCCTGAAATATTTTGCAGGATAATTATAGACACCATGTTGTTACCATGAATATTTTATGCATGTTCAATATTATAATGGTTATGCATATTATTGAGGGCTAACCCGTTTCTCTTATTTTTATATTTCCTGAGTGTCTCAGGGGCTGGCCAGACTACCCCGGGCGCTCAATTTTATTTTCAAGACCTCTCGTGGCGTCTCTCGAGTTAACAGGCGGTTCCGCCACTACTCTTGTGGACACCCGATTGGCATTTCTCTTCAAGTCCGACCGTGGCGTCACTTGACACCCGACTGGCATTTCTTTTAATTTTGCTGAGTGTCACTTGGGCTAGCTAGACTACCCGTGGCATTCGTTTGTTTAATTTCTAATAAGTTTGATTATGACTAACATGCTATGTTCATGTTCATATCATTCATTTGTCATGATTTCATTTCTAGTTAGCACGAGCATATGCATCCACTACATCTTTTGTACATAATGTTTGCGAGTACATTCTAACGTACTCACTGGCTTGTCTCTGGCTATTTACTTGGCCAGACTTGGAGGAGGACGAGCTTGTGGAGGAGGATTGCGCTAGCGAGCCCGACGCTTAGAGGAGTCCCAGTCAGTCAACCTGTGAGATAGGAGTCTACCACTTGTATCATCCGCCGAGCTTCCGCTACACCAATAAAATAGTCAAGCCTCACACTGACGCTTGGCTCTATGTTATTGTACTAGTATTGTACCACCACCACACCACTGTCATATTCCGCCACTGCCATCTATTGGCAAGTTGTAATAAACTTTGTTGAGCCTCAGACTCAACCCTGTGTAATATTATCTTGTACTGGTTATCTGCATCAAGGAAGTCCACCAGTTGTGTTGATCTTGGGGCTGGTGCGACTTAGGGCTATTCTGGGAATTATTCTCAGAAATGGGCTCGACAGGACTTGGTACCAGAGCCAGGCTGACTGTAGGAAGCCCTAGGCACGATCGCTAGCACTCGAGTCAGTACTAACATTTCTAGCATGCATCTCATGCATTGTAGAATTTTTTTCCCGTGGTCATCATATACGCATGTTATGACTATTTGGATTTTTGTCTACTGATGTAGATGTCTGGCGGCAACTGCCCATCCCAGATTTTCGCCAACGAGCCTGCGGGATTTTCCCGTCTTCTTACCATCATCGCTAGAGATGCGATGAGATCTCCGAGCCGTCCAGAGTACACCGTTTTTCCTGACCGGATCACAGATACTCTGACTATGTACCAGGCTTCGGTATATATTCGGGGTGGAAGTACCTTGTCTTTCCGCAACTACCGTTTTATGGGGAGAGTCATGCCCTCTGAGAGGCATGCTATCCAGATGGCCACCCGTGAGGCTATTGCTCATCTCAGGGACATCCTGCCTGTTATGCAGACCCATCCCTATCACTACCTTCCGTGCCATGTTCCTTATACCAACCATTATGCTTTTTCCTGCACCGCAAGAGAAAGGGATGAGGCGATCGAGCCCCTTGTCCAGTATATCATGGCACTAGAGTCGGTCTTCACCGCACTGGTGGACGACCATCTTGCTGCATGAATGGACTTGGCTCATGCAAGGATCACTCGCAGGAGTGAGTTCCGTTCACCTTCACCACGTGCCCCTCGTAATCCGACTCCACCACACTATTCTCCTGCTCAGCCCGCGGTTCAGCACTCATCCCCGAGTGATGAGGCTAGTCGCCTGGTTGCTCCTGTTCCAACCAGAGCTCCACTGCCGACGCACATGGTGCCACCTCAGACAGGCATAGCATCGACCTCTACCTGACTGGAGACCATTCCAGAGGAGGAGGTTGAGTCTCCAGCACCTCAGCTGGGACTTACCCTCAGCGGAGCCTACAGTGTCTCGGACACACCGTGAGGACAGATCGACCGTCAGCGCCGCAGTAGTCTTTTATGAGACGTGGTTGTAAGATATTGATTTTCTATATCTTTTCCTTTTTGTAAGATGGCGAGTAACAGACTCAGACCACAGCACGTTGAGGGGACGAGGTAGTACGCTAGTTGAATAAGTGGTCGTGTAGTATACAGTTTCTGCAAGCATCTTGTATAATTAAATCCTGCATGATATAACCTATTGTACTTGCATCCTGGGGGGAGATTTTCACTCTCTTAAAATTTTTATTTGCTGCCGTTATAATTTCTTTTCTCATCGGTGTTACACAAATACCCCCAGAAAAAAATGCATCGCCCCTGGACCCGTTCTATGCCAAGTCCGCCAGAGAGCAACCATGGACAAATGGGAAATAATTTTACACAAGGACAGACTAGTCAACAGGGCAGTGACTCAACATTTTCACAAGTGTGCCGTCTGTACGAACAAAGCCAGCAACAGCACCAAGAGATGATGCAGCATTTAATCAATATGGGAAATCACCAAGGACAAAATCAGAACAGGTCAAAATTATCTGAGCTCCAGAAGACCAATCCTACTGTGTTCTCTCACACCGACAAACCATTGGAGGCAGACAATTGGCTACGTGATATCGAAAGAAAATTGGTTATTGCCTAGTGTATGGACTGGGAAAAAGTGCTTTATACCCCATACTATTTTTCTAGTACAACAGCATCATGGTGGGAAAACTTATGTCACACTCATCCCAATGGAGCCAATATGATATGGGAACAATTCAAGGAAAACTTTCGGGGAGCACACATTCCTAACAGTATCATGAAATTGAAGAAAAGGGAATTTGAGGATCTCAAACAGCGAGGCACCACGGTAGCCCAGTACCTGGATCAATTTACTCAGCTGGCCTGGTACGCCAACGACGAATACATGACAGAAGACAAAAAGATGGAAAAATTTCTCGACGGACTTATCCCATCTTTAAAGTGCCAACTGGTAGTCCACACCTTTCCTGATTTCAAAACACTGGTGGACAAGGCCATTATACTGGAGAACGAACACCGCAACATGAATGAAATACGCAAGCGCCATATGAACCAGTCATCTCAGGTTCGCAACAACATGCCCAAGAATGAATTTCAGAAGCCTACAACACCCCGACCAGCAACTCCACTACCCCGACCAGCAGCGGTAGCACCACAACAGAACCGCAGTGCTTTCAACAACAGGACCAAAGATACGTCATTCTATCCAGGCATCACCTGTTATGCCTGTGGAGGAGAAGGGCATTACTCCAGGCAATGCCCAAAGCAAGGAAATAATACCCCCAAGTCCAACAACAATGGCCGTGGTACAAACACAGCCCCCAAACGCAACAACTCCAACCCCAATAACAACCAGAGGAAGGGACAGGTCAACCACGTGACCTTTGAGGAGGCACAAAATGCACCAGATATTGTGTTTGGTACGTTTCCTGCCAACTCAATTAATGCTACAGTCTTATTTGATTCCGGAGCTTCCCATTCGTGTATCTCAAAAAGATTCGCTTCGAAGAATCGATTTTCTTTTTCGCCTTTGCAAAATTCCATGGTTATTCAGTCCCTGGGATCGAAGCAAAGCACACAATGGTACTGCAAGGATGTGAATATTGAGATCAAAGGAATGGTATTTTTAGCCAACCTGATTGTTCTGGAAGCAGTCGAACTGGATGTTATACTGGGAATGGATTGGTTAACCAAAAATAAAGGTTTCATAGACTGCTACAACCGCACAGTGACTCTTACAAGCTGCCAAGGAGAAACAATAAAATTTGGCACAAGGAGAATTTCCGCATCACAAGGAAAATTAAATCAAGTGGATGCGGCAGAATTAAGTAAGGTTCCTGTAGTCTGGGAATACCCCGATGTATTTCCTGAAGAGCTACCAGGAATGCCCCCGGACCGTGAAATTGAATTTGTTATTGAATTGGCACCTGGAACGACACCCATTTATAAGAAGCCGTACCGAATGGCCCCGACGGAATTGGCTGAGTTGAAGAGACAGATTAAGGAACTGATGGAAAAGGGTTATGTTCGACCCAGCTCATCACCATGGGGATCGCCAGTTTTATTTGCTAAGAAAAAGGATGGTACCTTAAGGCTATGTATTGATTACAGGGCACTTAATATGGTCACCATTAAAAATAAATACCCGCTGCCCAGGATAAATGACTTGTTTGAACAGCTAGCAGAAGCCAAGGTTTTCTCAAAAATAGATTTGAGGTCAGGCTACCATCAATTAAAAATCCGATCGGCAGATATACCCAAGTCTGCCTTTACTACCAGATATGGATTATACGAGTTCACAGTGATGCCTTTTGGCTTAACCAACGCTCCTGCTTATTTTGTGCATCTCATGAACAAGGTCTTCATGAAATATTTGGACAAGTTCGTGCCCGTATTTATCGATGATATACTTATTTATTCCAAGACACCCGAGGAACACGAGCAACACCTACGAATAGTCCTGGAGGAATTGAGGAAAAATCAACTATATGCCAAATTCAGTAAATGTAAATTTTGGTTGCGAGAAGTTGGTTTTCTGGGACATGTACTGACACAAGATGGGATAGCAGTGGACCCAAGTAAAGTAAAGGCTGTCCAAGAATGGAAGCAACCCGCAAACATGACAGGGGTCAGGAGTTTTCTTGGTCTGGCAGGTTATTACCGGAGATTTATTGAAGGATTCTCCACCATAGCTAAACCCATGACCCAATTGCTTAAGAAGGATAAGAAGTTTGAATGGACTGAAGCATGTGAGAAAAGTTTCCAAGAATTGAAGAAAAGATTAACAACGGCACCCGTTCTGGTCGTGCCTGATGTGCACAATTTTTTTGAGATATATTATGACGCGTCCAGGAAAGGCCTTGGATGTGTATTGATGCAAGAAGGAAAAGTCGTGGCTTATGCCTCAAGACAGCTACGACGACACGAGGAGAATTATCCTACTCATGATTTGGAGCTAGCTGCGGTAATACATGCACTCAAAGAATGGCGACACTTTCTTCTCGGTGAACGATGTGAAATATACACAAACCACAAAAGTCTTAAGTATATTTTCACCCAGCCAGACTTAAACTTGAGACAGCATCGCTGGCTTGAGTTAATAAAGGACTACGACATCGGAATTCATTATCATCCGGGTAAAGCAAATGTTGTGGCAGACGCTCTCAGTCGAAATCCCTGCACCAATAATAGTGTGCAATTTTCACAACATGAGTTCAACCAGGAATTTGCCAGACTCAACATGGTCCTAGTCACAGAAGGAACCATTAATCAACTGGAGATAAAACCAACATTAGAGGAGCAGATCAAAGAAGCCCAAAAAGGACACCCAAGTATTTAGGGGATTAAGAGGAAAATGAAACTGGGCAAGGCGCCCGAGTTTACCGTTGATAGTCAGGGAATTTTATGGTTCGGGAAAAGAATATGTGTGCCTAATAAGGAAGAAATAAAGCAACAAATTCTGGCAGAAGCCCATACCACACCATACTCTATTCATCCAGGAGGAACAAAGATGTACAAGGATCTACAAGAAAACTACTGGTGGCACGGGATGAAAAGAGATATAGTCGTATATGTCGCACGTTGTGATTCGTGCCAACGTGTAAAAGCAGAACACCAGAGGCCAGCAAGACTATTACAGCCACTCAGAGTGCCTGAATGGAAATGGGATGTAATAGGGATGGATTTTATCGTTGGATTGCCAAGGTCACGACACGGAAATGATGCTATCTGGGTTATAACAGATTATTTAACCAAGGTGGCACATTTCATACCAGTAAAAACCACATATTCCACACAGAGACTCGCCAGATTATATCTCTCCCGGATTGTTTGCTTACACGGAGTACCCAAGACCATAGTCTCTAACAGAGGCACCCAATTTGTCTCTAGATTTTGGGAGCACCTACAGCAAGCCCTAGGAACTCAACTGACATTCAGCACAGCATACCACCCGCAAACCGGAGGACAAACTGAGCGGGTAAATCAAATATTGGAGGACATGCTAAGAGCATGTGTGCTCACTTATAGAGTTAGCTGGGAAGACAGTTTACCATACGCAGAGTTCTCATATAACAACAGTTATCAAGCCAGTTTAAAAATGTCACCTTTTGAAGCCCTGTACGGACAAAGGTGCCGTACCCCACTCAATTGGTCAGAGACCGGAGACAGTCGAATTTTCGGACCCGAAGTTCTTAAAGAAGCAGAAACAAGAGTGAAGCTTATTCAAGATAGACTGAAAGCGGCTCAGAGCCGTCAAAAGAGCTACTACGATCAAAAGCACCTCCAAATCAGTTTTGAGCCCGATGAATACGTATATCTCAGAGTATCTCCAACTAGAGGACTACAGAGATTTGAAGTCAAAGGAAAATTGGCACCAAGATTTATTGGACCATTCCGAGTAATCGCAAGAAGAGGCAAGGTTGCGTATCAACTAGAGCTACCAGCACAATTATAAGATGTTCATGACATTTTTCACGTGTCACAACTGAGAAGATGTGTTAGTAACCCGGACAAGCAAGTGCAACACCAAGACTTGGACCTTCAACCAGACCTCACATATAGGGAGCATCCTATAAAGATTTTAGAGGAGTCTGAACGGAGGACCCGGCAGAATGTGATAAAATTTTACAAGGTTCAATGGAGTAATCACACCGAGGAAGAAGCAACATGGGAAAGAGAGGATCACCTGAGGACTGAATATCCGTACCTGTTTGAGGGACAGCTGAAATCTTGGGGACGAGATTTTTCTTAAGGGGGGTAGGTGTTGTAACACCCCAAAAATATTTTTCTGAAATATTTGAAATATTTCCTTTAAAAATAAAAGTTTTGAAAATCATTTTTTTGACCATATCACCTTTCTTCAATTTGAAAACCTTTTCAAATTTTATTCGGGTTTCAATTTTTTTAATATTCTGTTTTGAAAGGTTTAAAATTATATGGATAATTAATTTGGGGGTTTTCAAACAATTATTTTTCAGCCAGAAAAGTTTTGGGAATAATTAAATTTTCAAAATAACCTTTTCACCTCCTTTTAGCCTTTCTAAAATCCATCCAACAATTTTTCTTCCACTCCAAAATTATCCCACAAGCCAAGCTCATAATCTAGGGCAGTATCCAAACCTCTCCGGCCCCACAAAAATATTTTTCACCATCCAAATAAATTCCAAGATTTGAATTCATATATTTCATCATTCCTTTGGTTTACAAAGGGACCACCATTTCTACAAGGATTCCACCTCCACCAAAATTATCCCAACAAATATATGGTACCCACAACCCATTTTTCCAAAGACATGGGGTACCCCAGTTCAAAATTTTCAAATCCCACTCAATTCAAATTTGGACCAGATTCAATATTTCTGATCCAAACATATTTTTAAATGCTCCAAAAATTCCCAAACTTTGCCAGGCCCTCTCTTATGCATCAACACATTACCACTAAAATTCCTCAAATTCAAAAAAATCCCTAGCACTCTCTGCCATGGGATTAAGTGAGTAACAGTGCACTGTTCATAACTGAAGAAATTCAGTTAACTAAATTTGTCTTCAGGCAACAGAGGGAAACGGTGCCGTGCACCCCTCCCCTTCCTTCTCCTTCACGGCGATGCTAAGATCATCAATGCCTCGCCCCTCCATGGCCCACTCCACAGTCACTCCTCGCCGGTGAGCTGGCGGCTGGCCGGTGCAACGCCCTGCACCGTGCTCATCCGCGGCGGACGAGCGGAGTCGCCTCGGCCACCAACTTCCATTACTGTGCCACAGCCTCACCGCCTACCTCCTGGCCACGCGTTGCTCCTCTCCGCGCCCTCGCACGCCGTCTGCACCGACCCAACCCCCCTGGCCCGCTGGCAGTCGCCGGAACCAGGATAGCGCCGCCGCACAGTACGGGAGCTCCGCTCCGGGATAAGCTCGAGGAGCTCAAGCCCGTCTACGCCGAGCCTTCCGGAGTTCTCCACCGCTCTCACTGACACTCGCCGCCCACGACCACCGCCCAAAACCAACCTCGCCGACCACCATAACTCCGGCGTGATCCGGACCTCGCCGGACCACCTCGGATCGCCTATAAAAGGCCCTCCCGAGCTCATTTCTCCTCACCCATCACCTCCACCACCTCCCAATCGCCCCTATGCCACTTCCCTGACCTGGAGGACGTCTCCTCCCTCCTCTCCGGTCACCGCTCCGCCGCCTCTGTTCCCGATCGGCTCGACGCCGTTACGCCACCACCACAGCTCAAACTTCACCAGTAGCCATCTCATCCACCAAATCATCAATCCCGCGCTCCAATTTCATTGCCCGAGCCCTCTCCGGCGAGTTCCAAAGTCACCCGAGCCACCGTCCACCACCGTCGACCTCGCCGGCGTTCAGGTGCTCTTCGGCGACCACCACCACCTCCCTTCGACGTGGCACTCCGCCCTGGTCATGTTCCGACCATCGCCGCACTCCAAAACCCCGGCGATCACCGCCGGCGACCGCCGTCATCTCTCTGTCTCGCGCGCAATCGGGTTCAAATTTGAACCTAACGGGTGGGCCCCCACCCCGCGCGGTCTTTTTTCTTTTTCCCAGTTTAAAATGAAGGTGTACTCTGCCTTTTACGCCTTCTCCGCTGAGAAGCGTACTCCGGCCGAAGCGTTTTCTGTTTTAACTGCACAGGGACTGCTGTTTTACAGAAAAGCCCCTGGATTTGAAAGTCTTATAACTTTTAAACTACAACTCTGTTTAAGTTGAAACTTTTTTTGAAATTCTTATTTTTACCTCTAGTTTTTTTAGTATTTATTTAAAAATGTTTTGAGACAACTTTTCTACTGTTACCAAAATTTTGAATTTGAGTTGAATTTGAATTTTTTTTCAGAAAAAGAAGAGGGAAACTTTGCCGAGAATTTCGAAGGGTTTTCACCTGACTACTTTGGACAAGGCAAGCATTATTGAACTTGGGATATGGTGATTGCATTTGCATGTTTGCATCCATTGGTATTGCACCATATGTATCACAAGTGCATGCATGTTCGGTCATATCATTTTCTTACCCATGTCTTGCACTTCACTCAAGTAAAGAATCTTTCTAACATGGTAAAGTTGTGAGTATTCGGGGAAGTGTCTCCTGACTTGGACGTGCTGGTGGGCACGGGCCTTTACTTTTGACACGGTGGTGTCACGTGACTATGTGGAACATACCGGTGATGATAAAATGACACCTCCTGAGTCGGCCTAGATCGAGTCTTGTTCCGTTACACCTAGCTGGATACCGTGCTGCCACGGGTCCTTCCACAAGGAAGGTACGACTTAGTATGTTGATAACCCCTGTCTAAGTGCACACCGTACAGAGGGCCACGATGAGGGTTTCCAGGGCCTTGGACTAAATCCTGTCATCGGGTCAGGGGCATGGGTGTTCCGGTTGTAAACGAGAGGGGGGCACCCCTTGGAATCCACGCGTATTAATAGTGATCCCATGCAGGACGTTGGTCTCTCCGTCTTAGAGTTTTTCTTGAACGATGCTTTGGGTGATTCCTGGCATCCGGAAAGTTAATCTGGTGTGTGCTGGTCAGGTGAGTTTTCAACCCAAAGACCGTAATGGGAATTAGTCAGTGTCACGGTACTGACTAAAGAAATCCTTTACTTGTGGGTAAAGAGTACACCCTCTGCAGAGTTAAACCTATTCGAATAGCCGTGTCCTCGGTCAAAGGGCGTAGCTGGGTGGGTTAAGTGTCGGTCCCGGTGTCGGTCTTCGGAGGAAAATAATTAAATTGAGCCTGAAATATTTTGCAGGATAATTATAGACACCCTGTTGTTACCATGAATATTTTATGCATGTTCAATATTATTATGGTTATGCATATTATTGAGGACTAACCCGTTTCTCTTATTTTTATATTTCCTGAGTGTCTCAGGGGCTGGCCAGACTACCCCGGGCACTCAATTTTATTTTCAAGACCTCTCGTGGCGTCTCTCGAGTTAACAGGCGGTTCCGCCACTACTCTTGTGGACACCCGATTGGCATTTCTCTTCAAGTCCGACCGTAGCGTCACTTGACACCCGACTGACATTTCTTTTAATTTTGCCGAGTGTCACTTGGGCTGGCTAGACTACCCGTGGCATTCGTTTGTTTAATTTCTAATAAGTTTGATTATGACTAACATGCTATGTTCATGTTCATATCATTCATTTGTCATGATTTCATTTCCAGTTAGCACGAGCATATGCATCCACTACATCTTTTGTACATAATGTTTGCGAGTACATTCCAACGTACTCACTGGCTTGTCCCTGGCTATTTACTTGGCCAGACTTGGAGGAGGACGAGCTTGTGCAGGAGGATTGCGCTAGCGAGCCCGACGCTTAGAGGAGTCCCAGTCAGTCAACCTGTGAGATAGGAGTCTACCACTTGTATCATCCGCCGAGCTTCCGCTACACCAATAAAATAGTCAAGCCTCACACTGACGCTTGGCTCTATGTTATTGTACTAGTATTGTACCACCACCACACCACTGTCATATTCCACCACTGCCATCTATTGGCAAGTTGTAATAAACTTTGTTGAGCCTCAGACTCAACCCTGTGTAATATTATCTTGTACTGGTTATCTGTATCAAGGAAGTCCACGAGTTGTGTTGATCTTGGGGCTGGTGCGACTTAGGGCTATTCTGGGAATTATTCTCAGAAATGGGCCCGATAGCCGGGCTTGAAGGGGCAGCACTCGGCGCTTCACGAACGCGGCCAGCAGGTCCGAGGCCTTGAGGCCCTCCGACGCCGTCATCTCCTGGAGCCGGAGGAGTGCAGTGTAGCACGCGGCCGACATGGTTCTCGGCCGGAACTTCCAGTTGGTGCGAGGCCCAACAGGCGGGCCGGCTGTGTAGGCCGGCAGGTTGACGTAGTCCCGCGTAGAGTGGATACTCTCGACGTAGAAGTACGACTTCTGCCACAGTTTGGCCGACTGCAGTAGGGCGAGAGCTGGGAAGCGGACCCCGGATCCCGTGCGCCGCACCGCGACGCAGGCTCCGCACTGGGCCGCCTCGTTCTTGGCAGCGGTGCCGAGCTTGAGATAGAAGAGCTCTCCCCACAGCTTGAGCATGGGGAGCGTGCCGAGGTAACCCTCGCACAGGGTGACGAAGGCGGAGAGTAGCACCACCGTATTCGGAGTGAGGTGGTGGGGTTGCACTCCGTAGAAATCCAAAAACGAGCGAAGGAACCCGCTCGCCGGAAGGCCGAAGCCACGGAGGAAATGCGACTGGAAGACGATGCGCTCGCCGTCTTCCGGCGCCGGCGAGATCTCCCTTTCGGGGGGACACGCACCTTGACGTTCGACGCATGGGGGAGCCGCCGCGTCTGGCGGAGGAACTCCAAGTGCCCGTCGTGGACGTTGGAGCCATCCCAGTCGCCCGCACAACCGCTTTGCGCCATGGGCTCCGTGCTCGGCGGCGGCGCAAGGTGGCTGCGGCGCGAGGAGGTCCGGCGATGGCGGGCTGCGGCAGCACCCCGACGAGAGGAGAGGCTGCGGCGGCACAAGAAGAAGAGGAAGAAGAAAGGCAATACGAAGGGAGAGGAGGGCGCGCGTACGTTCTGCCGCCCCCCTCCTCCCCCTACTTATAGCCCCCCGGCGGCGGAGCCGAGGGGGCGAGACATGGGGGGAGGGGGCGCAAGATTAACTGCGCCCATATCCCCACGATTACTGCGCCGTAATGGCGTGTATTAACAGCGCCTGGGAAGCGCAACCGCCCGCCTCGGCCGCAGCGGATCCGCGCGCGTGCCGAGGCCCTGTAGTGGCGGGCCCAGGCCTGCGGCGACGTCCCATCGCACGCACGGGCTGGCAGGCCGGCCTTGTTGGAAATATGCCCTAGAGGCAATAATAAAATGGTTATTATTATATTTCCTTGTTCATGATAATTGTCTATTGTTCATGCTATAATTGTATTAACCGAAAACCTTAATACATGTGTGAATACATAGACCACAGCATGTCCCTAGTGAGCCTCTAGTTGACTAGCTTGTTGATCAATAGATGGTTGTGGTTTCCTGACCATGGACATTGGATGTCGTTGATAACGGGATCACATCATTAGGAGAATGATGTGATGGACAAGACCCAATCCTAAGCATAGCACAAGATCGTGTAGTTCGTTTGCTAGAGCTTTTCTAATGTCAAGTATAATTTCCTTAGACCATGAGATTGTGCAACTCCCGGATACCGTAGGAATGCTTTGGGTGTATCAAACGTCACAACGTAACTGGGTGACCATAAAGGTGCACTATAGGCATCTCCGAAAGTGTCTATTGGGTTGGCACGAATCGAGACTGGGATTTGTCACTTCGTATGATGGAGAGGTATCTCTGGGCCCACTCGGTAATGCATCATCATAATGAGCTCAATGTGACTAAGGAGTTAGCCACAGGATCATGCGTTACGGAACGAGTAAAGAGACTTGCTGGTAACGAGATTGAACGAGGTATGGGGATACCGACGATTGAATCTCGGGCAAGTAACATACCGATGGACAAAGGGAATTATATACGGGATTGATTGAATCCCCGACATCGTGGTTCATCCGATGAGATCATCGTGGAATATGTGGGATCCAACATGGGTATCCAGATCCCGCTGTTGGTTATTGACCGAAGAGATGTCTCGGTCATATCTGCATGGTTCCCGAACCCGTAGGGTCTACACACTTAAGGTTCGATGACGCTAGAGTTGTTATGGGAAATTGTATGTGGTTACCGAAGGTTGTTCGGAGTCCCGGATGAGATCCCGGACGTCATGAGGAGTTTTGGAATGGTCCGGAGGTGAAGATTTATATATGGGAAGTCCAGTTTCAGTCACCGGAATGGTTTCGGGGGTTATCGGTATTGTACCGGGACCACCGAAAGGTGTCCGGGGGTCCACCGGGTGGGGCCACCTGCCCCGGAGGGCCTAGTGGGCTGAATATGGGTGGGGACCAGCCCCTTAGTGGGCTGGTGCGCCCGCCCCAAGGGCCCAGGGCGCCTAGGGTTGGAAACCCTAGGGGAGGGGGCGCCTCCCACCTTGCTTGGGGGGCAAGTTACCCCCTCCTGGCCGCCCCCCTTCTAGATGCATCTAAAGGGGCTGGCCCCCTCTCCCCTTCACCCTATAAATAGAGGGGGTTGGGAGGGCAGCCGCATCTCTTCCCTGGCGCAGCCCTTCCCCCTCTCCAACACCTCCTCCTCCTCCGCAGTGCTTGGCGAAGCCCTGTCGGAGAACCACGAGCTCCTCCACCACCACGCCGTCGTGCTGCCGGAGCTCTCACTCAACTTCTCCTCTTCCCTTGCTGGATCAAGAAGGAGGAGACGTCCCCGGGCTATATGTGTGTTGAACGCAGAGGCGCCGTCCGTTCGGCGCTTGGATCGGATCTTCCGCGATTTGAATCGTCGCGAGTACGACTCCATCAACCGCGTTCTTGTAACGCTTCCGCTTAGCGATCTTCAAGGGTATGAAGATGCACTCCCTCTCTCTCATTGCTAGCATCTCCTAGATTGATCTTGGTGACACGTAGGATTTTTTTTGAATTATTACTACGTTACCCAACAGTGGTATCAGAGCAAGGTCTATGCGTAGATTCTATGCACGAGTAGAACACAAGTAGTTGTGGGCGATGATTTGTTCAATTTGCTTACCGTTACTAGTCCTATCTTGATTCGGCGGCATTGTGGGATGAAGCGGCCCGGACCGACCTTACACGTACGCTTACGTGAGACAGGTTCCACCGACTGACATGCACTTGTTGCATAAGGTGGCTAGCGGGTGTCTGTCTCTCCCACTTTAGTCGGATCGGATTCGATGAAGAGGGTCCTTAGGAAGGGTAAATAGCAATTGGCATATCACCGTTGTGGCTTTTGCGTAGGTAAGAAACGTTCTTGCTAGAAACCCATAGCAGCCACGTAAAACATGCAACAACAATTAGAGGACGTCTAACTTATTTTTGCAGGGTATGCTATGTGATGTGATATGGCCAAAAGGATGTGATGAATTATATATATGATGTATGAGATTGATCATGTTCTTGTAATAGGAATCACGACTTGCATGTCGATGAGTATGACAACCGACAGGAGCCAAAGGAGTTGTCTTAATTTATTGTATGACCTGCGTGTCAATGTAAACGCCATGTAATTACTTTACTTTATTGCTAACCGTTAGCCATAGTAGTAGAAGTAATAGTTGGCGAGACAACTTCATGAAGACACGATGATGGAGATCATGATGATGGAGATCATGGTGTCATGCCGGTGACGATGGTGATCATGCCGCGCCTCGAAGATGGAGATCAAAGGCGCAAGATGATATTGGCCATATCATGTCACTTTATGATTTGCATGTGATGTTTGTCATGTTTACATCTTATTTGCTTAGAACGACGGTAGCATAAATAAGATGATCCCTCACTAAAATTTCAAGAAATGTGTTCCCCCTAACTGTGCACCGTTGCGAAGGTTCGTTGTTTCAAAGCACCACGTGATGATCGGGTGTGATAGATTCTAACGTTCGCATACAACGGGTGTAAGCCAGATTTACACATGCAAAACACTTAGGTTGACTTGACGAGCCTAGCATGTACATACATGGCCTCGGAACACGAGAGACCGAAAGGTCGAACATGAGTCGTATGGTAGATGCGATCAACATGGAGATGTTCACCGTTGATGACTAGTCCATCTCACGTGATGATCGGACACGGCCTAGTCGATTCGGATCATGTATCACTTAGATGACTGGAGGGATGTCTATCTGAGTGGGAGTTCATTAAATAATTTGATTAGATGAACTTAATTATCATGAACTTAGTCTAAAATTATCTTTACAATCTATCCTGTAGATCCAATGGCCCACGCTAATGTTGCCCTCAACTTCAACGCGCTCCTAGAGAAAACCAAGCTGAAAGACGATGGAAGCAACTATACGGACTGGGTCCGTAACTTGAGGATCATCCTCATAGCTGCCAAGAAAGCATATGTCCTTGAAGCACCGCTAGGTGACGCACCCATTTTCCCAGCAACTCAAGACGTTATGAACGCCCGGCAGTCGCGTAGTGATGATTAGTCCCTGGTTCAGTGCGGCATGCTTTACAGCTTAGAATCGGGGCTCCAAAAGCGTTTTGAGCAACACAGAGCATATGAGATGTTCCAAGAGCTGAAAATGGTTTTCCAAGCTCATGCCTGGGTCGAGAGATATGAAGTCTCCGACAAGTTCTACAGTTGTAAGATGGAGGAAAATAGTTCTGTCAGCGAGCATATACTCAATATGTCTGGGTTGCACAACCATTTGTCTCAGCTGGGAGTTAACCTCCCAGATGACTCGGTCATTGACAGAATCCTCCAGTCGCTTCCACCTAGCTACAAGAGCTTTGTGATGAACTACAATATGCAAGGGATGGAGAAGTCCATTCCTGAGTTATATTCGATGCTGAAATCAGCGGAGGTGGAGATCAAAAAGGAACATCAAGTGTTGATGGTGAATAAGACCACTAGTTTCAAGAAAGGCAAGGGTAAAAAGAACTTCAAGAAGGACGGCAAGGGAGTTGCCGCGCCCGGTAAGTCAGTTGCCGGCAAGAAGCCAAAGAATGGACCCAAGCCTGAGACTGAGTGCTTTTATTGCAAGGGAAATGGTCACTGAAAGCGGAACTGCCCCAAGTACTTAGCGGATAAGAAGGCCGGCAACGCCAAAGGTATATATGATATACATGTTATTGATGTGTACCTTACCAGTGCTCGTACTAGCTCCTGGGTATTTGATACCGGTGCGGTTGCTCACATTTGTAACTCAAAACAGGAGCTGCGGAATAAGCGGAGACTGGCGAAGGACGAGGTGACAATGCGCGTCGGGAATGGTTCCAAGGTCGATGTGATCGCCGTCGGCACGCTACCTCTACATCTACCTTCGGGATTAGTTTTGAACCTCAATAATTGTTATTTAGTGCCAGCTTTGAGCATGAACATTGTATCTGGATCTTGTTTGACGCGAGATGGCTACTCATTTAAATCCGAGAATAATGGTTGTTCTATTTATATGAGAGATATGTTTTATGGTCATGCCCCGCTGGTCAATGGTTTATTTTTATTGAATCTCGAACGTGATGTTACACATATTCATAGTGTGAATGCCAAAAGATGTAAGGTTGATAATGATAGTCCCACATACTTGTGGCACTGCCGCCTTGGTCACAATGGTGTCAAACGCATGAAGAAACTCCATGCAGATGGACTTTTGGAGTCTCTTGATTATGAATCATTTGACACGTGCGAACCATGCCTCATGGGTAAAATGACCAAGACTCCGTTCTCCGGAACAATGGAGCGAGCAACCAACTTGTTGGAAATAATACATACTGATGTATGCGGTCCAATGAGCGTTGAGGCTCGCGGTGGCTATCGTTATGTTCTCACCCTCACTGATGACTTAAATAGATATGGGTATGTCTACTTAATGAAACACAAGTCTGAGACCTTTGAAAAGTTTAAGGAATTTCAGAGTGAGGTAGAGAATCAACGTGACAGGAAAATAAAGTTCTTACGATCAGATCGTGGAGGAGAATATTTGAGTCACGAGTTTGGCACGCACTTAAGGAAATGTGGAATTGTTTCACAACTCACGCCGCCTGGAACACCTCAGCGAAATGGTGTGTCCGAACATCGTAATCGCACTCTATTGGATATGGTGCGATCTATGATGTCTCTTACCGATCTACCACTATCATTTTGGGGTTATGCTTTAGAGACAGCCGCATTCACTTTAAATAGGGCATCTTCTAAATCCGTTGAGACGACACTGTATGAATTATGGTTTGGGAAGAAACCTAAGTTGTCATTTCTGAAAGTTTGGGGATGCGATGCTTATGTCAAGAAACTTCAACCTGAAAAGCTCGAACCCAAATCGGAAAAATGCGTCTTCATAGGATACCCTAAGGAAACTATTGGGTATACCTTCTACCTCAGATCTGAAGGCAAGATCTTTGTTGCCAAGAATGGATCCTTTCTGGAGAAAGAGTTTCTCTCGAAAGAAGTAAGTGGGAGGAAAGTAGAACTTGATGAGGTACCCCCTCTTGAACCGGATAGTAGCGCAGCTCAGGAAGATGTTTCTGTGGTGCCTGCACCGAGTAGAGAGGAAGTTAATGACGATGATCATGAAACTTCGGATCAAGTTGCTACTGAACTTTGTAGGTCCATGAGGACACGTTCCGCACCAGAGTGGTACGGCAACCCTGTCCTGGAAATCATGTTGTTAGACAACGGTGAACCTTCGAACTATGAAGAAGCGATGGCGGGCCCGGATTCCAACAAATGGCTTGAAGCCATGAAATCCTAGATAGGATCCATGTATGAGAACAAAGTATAGACTTTGGTGGACTTGCCCGATGATCGGCGAGCCATAGAAAATAAGTGGATCTTTAAGAAGAAGACTGACGCGGATGGTAATGTGACCGTCTATAAGGCTAGGCTTGTCGCTAAGGGTTATCGACAAGTTCAAGGAGTTGACTACGATGAGACCTTCTCATCCGTAGTGAAGCTGAAGTCTGTCCGAATCATGTTAGCAATTGCCGCATTCTATGATTATGAAATCTGGCAAATGGACGTCAAAACAGCATTCCTTAACGGTTACCTTAAGGAAGAATTGTATATGATGCAGCCGGAAGGTTTTGTCGATCCTAAGAATGCTGACAAAGTATGCAAGCTCCAGCGCTCCATCTATGGGCTGGTGCAAGCATCTCGGAGTTGGAACATTCGCTTTGATGAAATGATCAAAGCGTTTGGGATTATACAGACTTATGGAGAAGCCTTTATTTACAAGAAAGTGAGTGCGAGCTCTGTAGCATTTCTCATATTATATGTGGATGACATACTATTGATGGGAAATGATATAGAACTTTTGGAAAGCATAAAGGCCTACTTGAATAAGTGTTTTTCAATGAAGGACCTTGGAGAAGCTGCTTACATATTAGGCATCAAGATCTATAGAGATAGATCGAGATGCCTCATTGGTCTTTCACAAAGCACATACCTTGAAAAGATATTGAAGAAGTTCAATATGGATCAGTCTAAGAAGGGGTTCTTGCCTGTATTGCAAGGTGTGAGATTGAGCACAGCTCAACGCCCGACCTCGGCAGCAGAAAGAGAAAAGATGAGTGTCATCCCCTATGCCTCGGCCATAGGCTCTATTATGTATGCCATGCTGTGTACCAGACCTGATGTGAACCTTGCCATAAGTTTGGTAGGGAGGTACCAAAGTGATCCCGGTATGGAACATTGGACAGCGGTGAAGAATATCCGGAAGTACCTGAAAAGGACTAAGGATATGTTTCTCATTTATGGAGGTGTCGAAGAGCTCGTCGTAAAGGGTTACGTCGACGCTAGCTTTGACACAGATCTGGATGACTCCAAGTCACAAACCGGATACATGTATATTTTGAATGGTGGGGCAGTCAGCTGGTGCAGTTGCAAGCAAAGCGTCGTGGCGGGATCTACATGTGAAGCGGAGTACATAGCTGCTTCAGAAGCAACGCAGGAAGGAGTCTGGATGAAGGAGTTTATCACCGACCTAGGAGTGGTTCATAATGCGTCGGGCCCGATGACTCTCTTCTATGACAACACTGGAGCTATTGCCATTGCCAAGGAGCCCAGGTTTCACAAGAAGACCAAGCACATCAAGCGCCGCTTCAACTCCATTCGTGAATATATTCAAGATGGAGATATAGATATTTGTAAAGTACATACGGATCTAAATGTCGCAGATCCGTTGACTAAACCTCTTCCACGAGCGAAACATGATCAGCACCAGAACTCTATGGGTGTTCGATTCATCACAATGTAACTAGATTATTGACTCTAGTGCAAGTGCGAGACTATTGGAAATATGCCCTAGAGGCAATAATAAAATGGTTATTAATATATTTCCTTGTTCATGATAATTGTCTATTGTTCATGCTATAATTGTATTAACCAGAAACCGTAATACATGTGTGAATACATAGACCACAGCATGTCCCTAGTGAGCCTCTAGTTGACTAGCTCGTTGATCAATAGATGGTTGTGGTTTCCTAACCATGGACATTGGATGTCGTTGATAACGGGATCACATCATTAGGAGAATGATGTGATGGACAAGACCCAATCCTAAGCATAGCACAAGATCGTGTATTTCGTTTGCTAGAGCTTTTCTAATGTCAAGTATCATTTCCTTAGACCATGAGATTGTGCAACTCCCGGATACCGTAGGAATGCTTTGGGTGTATCAAACGTCACAATGTAACTGGGTGACCATAAAGGTGCACTACAGGTATCTCCGAAAGTGTCTATTGGATTGGCACGAATCGAGACTGGGATTTGTCACTCCGTATGACGGAGAGGTATCTCTGGGCCCACTCGGTAATGCATCATCATAATGAGCTCAATGTGACTAAGGAGTTAGCCACAAGATCATGCGTTATGGAACGAGTAAAGAGACTTGCCGGTAACGAGATTGAACGAGGTATGGGGATACCGACGATCGAATCTCGGGCAAGTAACATACCGATGGACAAAGGGAATTGTATACGGGATTGATTGAATCCCCAACATCATGGTTCATCCGATGAGATCATTGTGGAACATGTGGGATCCAACATGGGTATCCAGATCCCGCTGTTGGTTATTGACCGGAGAGATGTCTCGGTCATGTCTGCATGGTTCCCGAACCCGTAGGGTCTACACACTTAAGGTTCGGTGACGCTAGAGTTGTTATGGGAAATTGTATGTGGTTACCGAAGGTTGTTCGGAGTCCCAGATGAGATCCCGGACGTCACGAGGAGTTTTGGAATGGTCCGGAGGTGAAGATTTATATATGGGAAGTCCAGTTTCAGTCACCGGAATGGTTTCGGGGGTTATCGGTATTGTACCGGGACCACCGAAAGGTGTCCGGGGGTCCACCGGGTGGGGCCACCTGCCCCGGAGGGCCTAGTGGGCTGAATATGGGTGGGGACCAGCCCCTTAGTGGGCTGGTGCGCCCCCCCAAGGGCCCAAGGCGCCTAGGGTTGGAAACCCTAGGGGAGGGGGCGCCTCCCACCTTGCTTGGGGGGCAAGTTACCCCCTCCTGGCCACCGCCCCCCCTTCTAGATGCATCTAAAGGGGCCGGCCCCCTCTCCCCTTCACCCTATAAATAGAGGGGGGTGGGAGGGCAGCCGCACCCCTTCCCTGGCGCAGCCCTTCCCCCTCTCCAACACCTCCTCCTCCTCCCTAGTGCTTGGCGAAGCCCTGTCGGAGAACCACGAGCTCCTCCACCACCATGCCGTCGTGCTGCCGGAGCTCTCACTCAACTTCTCCTCTTCCCTTGCTGGATCAAGAAGGAGGAGACATCCCCGGGCTGTACGTGTGTTCAACGCAGAGGCGCCATCCGTTCGGCGCTTGGATCGGATCTTCCGCGATTTGAATCGCCGCGAGTACGACTCCATCAACCACGTTCTTGTAACGCTTCCGCTTAGCGATCTTCAAGGGTATGAAGATGCACTCCCTCTCTCTCGTTGCTAGCATCTCCTAGATTGATCTTGGTGACACGTAGGAAATTTTTTGAATTATTACTACGTTACCCAACAGGCCTGGCCTGCAGGCGCCGTGTGGCGAGCGAGCAACGGGTGGCAAGCCTGTCATCCGGCTAGCACTCTACCCGACCTCCACCATGATGATTCGAACTCGCCAGGCGGCCGGCCTGGCCATGACCGGCTCCTGGCTGTCGGCCCCTCCAGAAGACGGATGAAGCCCAACTACCAGACCACTCAGAGTAGGAAGCTGTTGAGGCTCCTCGTTTTTTAGCCGCGGTGCCCCACCAGCTTCGGGGACTACTGTCAGAGTAAATGACCATGGGTAGCCTCATCAGTCCTCCCTGGTATTTTAAGGCATCAGGGCTGGTTGCGCCCCTCACACCTTCCGAAAGCACGACCGCCTTCTTGGGCCGGCTGGTCCAAGAGGCCGGCTGCTAGAAGGTGGCAAGACCATGGAAGGCGGCCACGAGGGGGCCGACTCCAGGAAGGCGGCCCCTCGTCCCCTTGAAGTTATTGCCACATCACCACAACAAGACGCGGCATGGCTACAGTGCAGCCTGCCACCCCCGAATCCAGGATGGAACGTGGCCACGGTGCTGTGTACTGGACAGACACCCTCCGCCCAGCGCGGCACTGTTGCCACGCAGTCCGTGACATCACTAGCGCCAGAGGGAGCCATGCTCCCACGACGGGCGGTCGGTACGGCCCGTAGGCGGCGAGCCCTACCTATCCGCGAGCCACCAGAAGGCGGCAAACCTCAAGCAGGCGGCAGCAAGGGAGGGCCGACTCCTAGCAGACGGCCCTTCTCCCCCTTGGAGTCTATGCGCCATTAACCAGATGAGACGGGGTATGGCTACAGTGAGCACCCGCCAGGCGGCGGAACTGTAGGCATGCTCCCCCCGACGAAGCCTTCGTCATCAGGGGCGAGGCTACCGTATAAAGCAGTCAACATGGCCCACAGGCGGCAGGCCCCAGCGGTCGGCGAAGAAGCTGACGACCAGAGACGCTGACGGCCGGGTCCTACACCCGGCCGGATTACCATTGTACCCATGGGGGGTAGGCCTATATAAACCCCCCAAGCTTCCCCATGCAGGGGATGGTTTTTCTGGTTCACGGCTCCAGAGCGTGCGCACACACACACACACACACACGTAGAGAGAGGAGTAGAGCTAGCCTTGCCCTTCTCCCTCCTCTAGCCGAAACAGCTCAAGGAGCAAGCTTGTAGCTACTTTGTTGATCATAGTCATCATGCGGAGACCCCGCAGAGCAGGACTAGGGGTGTTATCTCCGAGGAGAGCCCCGAACCTGGGTAAGATTCGCAGGCGTATGCGGTCTCGCTCACTCCCGCTTCTAGAGCCCGGCGACGTACTCTTGTCCCCATCCACGATAAGCCACCCCCTGGCATATGTCGCACGATATCCCCGACACTCAGCGTGTTGTGCCCCAAGACATGGCAGAATATGGTGCCATAGCCATTGTTTGTCATCCAAATACTAGGGTGTCCAGCACATACACCATCTCTGATATTGATGGACATGTCTGCGTCAACAAATGGAACGAGCTCATGATGAAGGAAAAAATCTTGGTGATCGGACAAAAGGTGATGATGTTGCTGTACCTGGGAAATCATGGGATTTATCTGTTTGTTTCCCGTGTTCCAGATGTGCCTCTCGAGTAGTTACAGCACAACATAGTGTGCAAAAAATAATTTGCGGTCTTTATAAATCCTTGCTGTAATGTGCGACTTTACTACATCATCATCATCGTACTATTTATGTTCGTGCACAACATAGCGTGGAAGACTTGTTATGATTGTAATTGTTTTAGCATTTGCAAAGTATTCATCGGAATGCGGTTGGTGCTTATATGCTTGGTGGTACCTTTGTTTTGTGCAAGGGTTTTAATGAAAATACCCATAGACCAAGTTCATTATTTTTCCTACAAACGTAGTTGCATAAAACGAGCATGTGTATATCTTTCTAATATCTTTTGAACTAGTTATGATCAACCCTAACCCATTTTTTGAGATGACCATAACCCTTGATACTTCTCAAAACACTCTGAAAACCCCTCATTACCCTGTCAAAACCCATCAAACCACAACCAAAACCCTGGCCGGCAGGGCCAAAACGCTAGCCCACTTAGCTATAGCGTGGGCTGTGCGCCGGCGCTACAGCTAGTGGACTTAGCAGTAGGGCCGGCCAGTACGCCGCGGTAATACTACACCAAGTGAAAACCCCGGCCGGCCTGCCCCCCCGCACCCTCTCACTTCGATCGATCATCCCATTCTCCCCTCCACCCGCCGCCGCCATGGTTAGGGTTCCTCCCAGCCGTCACCGCCACCGCCGCCGCAGGTCCCCTCATCGCCGGCGCGAGTAATGCTCATCCCCTCCGCTACTCTTCCCCCCTCTCGCCGCCTCCTCTCTCGCCGCCCGCGCGCTCTCGCCGCGCGCCGCCTCTCGGTCGCCGCCCTCCATTGCTCCTCCCCCTCTCTCGCCGCCCGTCGCCTCCCCACTCCCCTGCTGCCCCAATCTGGCTGCCTCCCCACTCCCCTGCTGCCCCACTGTCCGGCAGCCGCCCCATTCTGCATATTGGTGTATTTGTGTGTTTGTAGTGTATATTAGGATTGTCCATCTGTGTTTGTTAATGATATATATGAGATGTTTCCCTAGTGTCAATGATATATATGAGATGTTTCCCTAGTGTAGTTTCACTAACATTGAAATAAACCCTATGATGTTTTTCCCTAGTAGTTTCCCTAACATTGAAATAAACCCTATGATGTTTCCCTAGTAGATTCCCTAACATTGACATAAACTCTATATTTGTCTATCCGATAATGAATCAATGCATTGTTTCTATCTATCCGATGTTTTGTCTCTATCTCTGATGAATGTTTGCGTTAGAACAAATATTGATGTTTAATTAAATCTATCCAATCAATGCTTATATATATAATAGGAAAATGGCGCCATCACCACCACCACCATGTAGACTGTGCAAGTCAAGGTGCGCCAGCAGCCTTGCAACTGGCATGGAGAAGATGATGAAGATGATGAGCACCCACTTGATGAAGCCATCTGTGCTCAAAGAATGAGGCTGAGCGAGGAGGAGGTGTGCAATGTATGGGGACATAATCCCGCCACGTGCTGACTCCGTCGGGGTGCCATTCGTGACCCGCCTGACAAGTACCATGGTTGATCGGCATGTCATGGTATATTATACTTACTGTAGTAATTTGATGATATGCTTTATTGTTATACTTACAACTGCAAATTATCTGTATGTACAATCCGATGAGATATGCATAGTGTAGAATCCAATGATATGCTTAGTGAATCCGATGATATGCTTAGCATAGAGTCCAATGATATGCTGTGTAGAAGCTAGCCGATGATAAGCTTTAGTGCAGAGTCCGATGACATGCTTAATTAGTGTAGAGTCCAATGACATGCTTACTGTCCGATCGATGATATGCTTTACTGTGTAGCTAGAGTCCAATGATATATATGCTTACTGTATAATCCGATCGATGATATGCTTTAGTGTAGCTAGAGTCCAATGATATATATGCTTAGTGCAGAATCCAAGGAACTGTTAATAGTGTACAGTCCATACTTATTAGTAGAATTCATGCTTAGTACAAATGTAGTACTGTCTTTTGATAGTGTAGAAATCTATACTTAGTAGAAATATATTTGCAAGAGTATGTGTGAGGCTACTTATTAATTGATATGTTTTTCTTATTCAGAAATTGCCAAAGATCCTATCTGTGAGTTGTGGTATCGAGCCTGATGAAGAAGGCTCTGCTGGAATACGCCTTACCGCAAGGGGCTCCGTCACCACCTGTGCGTACGGCGTGGACACGGATGGTCGCACACACTTAAGCTCGGTTTGGTGGAAGAGCTTCCTCGTTGGCAAGAATCTTCATGTTGGGCAAGCCATCCTAATTACTATTAGGAACACCCATCGCCAAGGCTTGAGGATGATGATCGTCATCGATATCATCTAGAACTATATATGTGTGTGGCTGCTGAACCATATATATGCTACTACATGACTACCTAGTAGACTGCTTATCAACTATTATTAGTTCGCCATATGAGATCTATCCATGCATGTTGACTATGTATGAGTACCTATAATGTTTGTGAGATTCTAGTCATATTAAATCTGGTATTGTGGTTAATGATATTGTTATATGAGTGCCTAGTATTTGTGAAATTACAGTTTATTGAAACGGGTACTGTTCTACAATATAGAAAGCAATTTATTGAAACGAAGGAGCGAGGTGGTGTTGGGCCGGTGGCGCCACCTAATTAATCTATCATGTTGTGTTAGTGTTATAAGTAGTAAGGCTATGATAGGGTACCTATGTACTCCCTCCGTTCAAAAAAGCGTGTTACAAGCTTGTCCCTCAAATATATGTATCTACCACTAATTTGGTGCTAGATACATTCATCTGAGGGTCAAGTTTTTTCGGACGGAGAGAGTATGAGATTATTCTATGTTATGTTAGATTAACTATAATGATGTTTGTGGTACTATGTTTTGTTCGTGGTACTATGTTATGTTTGTGCTATTTTCATAATTTTCCTCTTTGCTAATTTTTTTGGAAACAACAAATCAGTTTTCAATTTTATTTGTTCATTCCATTAGATTTCAAATGAGCTTTTCCTTGGTCTGGTCATACAAGGCATTAAGCATACATGACATTGTGTATATAGAAACTGACTGAAATAATGTAATAACAACTTCTAACGGCTGATGATCAACAACAAATCCCACAACAATTATTGAAAAATAAAATCCCGCGGCCATCAGATTTGCCTGCTTCTTCTGATCGATCAACTGCCTTAGGTTCTTGTTGATCTTCTTCAATTCCACCTTGAGTTCCGCATCCCCCAACGTCGGAGCGACATTGGCATAGCCCTTATTATCCACCGCCGATGGCAGATCTACCTCTTGGGTTGCCTCATGCCTCAAATCAATTAAGCCATCCGTTTGAAGCCTCTTAATGTATTCATCCAGCCACTCAAAATGCTTGCATGTATTCAGCTTCTGAAAAACGGAAGGGAAACCCTAAAACCCAAATATGAGGAAATAACAAGAAATCTGGGAGCAGAATTCAAAGCAAAAAGCCACGAAAGAACATAGATTTAACCTTCCCCGCTTCTGGTTTGCTCTCGCATTTCACAAATTCCGCCCATAGTTTCCATTCTTCTCCGATATAGTTGTCAAACGCTTCAGTGGCGTGATGCGTGGGCACTCGAGGCATCTGGTCATCGGCACTGCACCTTACCGCGGCCATGAGGACGGAGAGGCCGAATTGGACATGGACATCTCTCGTCTCTCGCCGTCCGCCGGCGATGGCAGGCTTCGTCGCAGGAGAAGAAGAACAATTTGGTGCGGCAAGGCAAAGGGAGGCAATGGTGGGCCGCGGGTTGGCACGGGCACGGCGATGGCTCGGGCTGCTGTGATATGTGGTGGGTCCCGCGGTCAGTGGGCATGTTTTGGAAGCCCCCAACAGATCGCGCTCATTCAAAAATAAATAAATCATGCATCGAAGCGCATCTTCGAAATAACTAATTAACCCTACAATCACGGATATATACCTTTCCATTGCAGCGCATATCTACCCTATCTTAACCACCCCATCTACTTTTTTTCTCCTCACATAGCCATCGCCGGGATCGCGCTATCGCTTCTCAGTCGTCCACGCCAACGCCGGATTAAAAAGGTCTCATCCACGGCTCCTCCCATCTTTGCTTGCAGTGTTGATTCTTTTTCCATTGATTCGACCAAGAAGTCATTTCCGATGAAATTAGAAAAGCCAGCTTGTGCCATAGTTGAGTAGTTCTGGTGTTGTGGTACTGTTTGTAAGATTCAAGGTGGATGCCAATATAATTGGAGTACAGGATGTCATGCAAGAGCTTTTTGATTGATAGTTTGTAGTAGTTCATCGTACGAACTGGTTATGGATATATTTTCTCGGTGGAGTAACTTTAGTAGACCTTTGAGATATGTGGTATTGTTAGGAAATATTTGAATGAGGTTGTGGATACAGTTTTGCTAATGCACATGTATATACGTCTAATTCCTATGTCATTGATTTTACGTGGACATTAGTGAAGAAAATTTCTTTTACTTTTTTCTTTCTTTCATAGTTTGATTTAGTCACTTAGATGTGCCTCACATAGATGAGTTTGTTGATAGCATATTACGAGTATGAATGACATGACATATGAGCTTTGCATGAAAAACAGCAGTCAGTTTGTCTCACATACCATACTATGGGTATATCTGTTGCTGTAGGGACCATGGTCTCAGAGGCGCATAACAACCATGCGGAGTACGACAAGTCTTTGCGTGAAGCACGCCGGGAGATTGACTTGAAGGTGCAAAAGGATCGCGATGAGGTAGATAAGAAACTCAAACAAGAACGTTCATACGCGGACAGGATGATAAAGGAGGAGCGTGAGGAGTTTTCCCGTAAGATGACGAAGATGCGTTATGAGATTGAAGAAAAGTTTAAGCGGGACCGTGAGGACATGGAAAAGAAGTTTTTCCTTGCCTACAAGGACATGCATCAAACATTGCAAAAGGACCGGAAGCTTGTGGACAGTATTATACGGACAGAGCGAGTCAGGATGGATGCCTATGTATTGCAGGCACGTGCGGATATGGACAATAAGATTGTACAGGAGCGGTCGGACATGGATTATAAGGCCATGCTGGAGCAGGTCCGCTTGGAAGGACAGATGTTGGAAGGCCGTGCGATCTTACAGTCACAACTTCAATGCCACAGTAATCCACCCCGACAACATGTCTTCAATTCTCCCCCTGTAAGTATCTCGCACCAATTCTATATATTCAGGACCTAGATATTTTACGATACAAACATCTTAAATTTGTGGCTAACCTTATGTCGGTGATTCATATGTAGGCTAAGCATCATGAGATGGCACAATCCCCATTCACTCGAGACCTTGCGATAGAGTCACCCATTCAATGCCACATCACTCCACCCCAACAACATATCTTCAATTCTCCCCTTGTAAGTACCTCACAATGATGCTATACATTCATAGCCAAGATATGGTATGACCTTTTAAAACATGTGTGTAAACCCACTGTCGGCGATTCGTATGCAGGATAAGAATCCTGACATGGCACAGTCCCCAGTCACTCCACATGAAGGATACATTCCACATAACAAGGTGACAATGTCTGAGATGGCACAATCTCCACTCACTCCATATAAGGGATACATTCCACAAAAGAAGGTAACAATGCCGCAATGTTGCTATGCACATAAAAATATATGTTTGCCCCTTTACTCATTGAATGTATTAACTCTGATGTGAGATACTAGGTGCTGGTCATGGAATTTTTTATGCATAGGGATGATGAGATGTCACATGTCCCGAGATCATACTTTGATGGAAGACCGGCAGAAGTCAGAAATTTTGAACCCGGCAAAGTGACCTACGATGTCATTATGCGTGAAATGAGAACTACTTTTGGTTGCAAAATGGGAGCAGATTTGTACTACTCCTTACCCGGGTCTGCGTGGAAGCTGCCAGAAGGAATGGTCTTGATTACAGGACCAGACCAGATGATGTAGGAAAAATGCTTTCTGATCTGAATGGCAGCAAGACATGTCACTTGTACATTGTGTACAATAGAACTACAGGTCCTTTTCCCGAGGATGACAGTGATCCAGAGGTTCAAATTGTACATGTTATACATGCATCTAGTCTATGGCTACATCATTTATGAGTTGTTCCTAATACCATTCCTATGCTTTTTTACAGGAAATGCGAATTCGAGAAATGGAGGGCCTTGATAGAGAGTTGGCGGAGAAATAACATGAACAACTTCAGTTGTATGGTTACATTGATGTTAAGAAGAAAAAGATTGAAGAACATGGGTCATCGCCAAGCCCGACTCAATCTCCAACGTGCAAACGCAAGAGGTCACTGGATTTTGGCAGCAGAGAAGACCATATATAGTAGGCTCAATGGTTTTTCAATAGTTTAAGCTTCAAACCAGGATCATTTTTTTTCAAACATAGATTTTTTTTGTTTCACACTATGCTCGCAATTATGGTACAATTTATTCATGACATAGGACTTTGAACAACAATGTATCGAGAATTATGCATGTGTTTTGTGACCAACCATATAGTTGTTTCTGAGTTGAGATGGCCTTGCATCTAAACAAGTTTGCCCATCACAAGGGTGTAAAAATCCTATACGTTGTCTTTGTTGAAACTGTTTTTCCATGCCTCAATCTACATGTGCATAATCCTTATACCCTACAAAATCCATACAATGTCAAAAAACAATTTCCAGTTGGCATGGATGCTTGTCATGTTGGAACAAGGGTGTAGAAAAAAATTGGGTCCATTTGAAGCATGCCAAAAAAATCTGTCCTTCCCGACGGACCATTCCCTGCGCCTACCCGAACGGTCTCCGATGAAGAAGGTCCATTTTTTTCTATCTTCACTCTGACACAATTTTTTTCCAGCAAATGGGCAAGGACACCCCAGTGGGCCAGGCAAAATTTCAGCTAATTCGGAGAAAGTTAAATTTTTTCGTGCAAGATCGTGAAAATGTTTTGAAACCGTCATTTTATGTGACCTGCAGAATGTGAAAATTCCTGCCGCAAAATCATCCTCGGGATCCACGCAGTCGGACTAGATCCGTTCCAGGATCGGTATGGCATCGGGAGCGGAGTCTAAAAGCAGGCGGACCCCCACCCCACCAAGCGCGTCCTCCCACACACGTGTGTCGTTGTATCCCCACGCGCTCCCGTCGTCACCTAGGCGAGGCGTACCGACAGTTTAACTTTACGCATGCACGATCCCAGGTCGATCCCCTCCACCGAGAGATCGCAGGCCTGCATGCCTGCAAATCTGCCTTGAGTTGTGGGCCTGCTCCCTTTTCTGGTACAACATGCAATATGGGCCTATTTTTTGTCTCATTCACTGAAAATTTCCACTAGTAAATCGAAATATTCTACTCGACAATAAGAAGAGCTCCATGCTAGCCCTTATTCCTGTTCGAAATAGGTCGTGATTCGTAAAGTTTTTTTTTGCGGGTGAAATAATGTATTACTCAATCACAAGGTCCATACAATCAATCACTGCAAACTCCAATGCCTCTGAAGGCCCCGAACCTATCCAAGTCATGGTTCTGCCTTCTAGACGAGCAAACTTAGCTAGACTATCACTAACCTTGTTTTGACTAGAATTGATATGAGTAATACAAGAATCACGAAGAGACATGAGTTATTCTTAAAGTTGGACATCAAATGATGATATAGAAAATAGAAACGAAAGATGTCGAACTAATACGGTGACATTGCAGTAGAGCCCCAATTTGCTGAGTCGTACAAAAAAAAATTCCACACTTCACTAAATAACTGTCACGATGAAATAGAATGAAAAGACCACGTCACACAAAGCTGAATGGCACATGACTTTGTCTGCCTCATCGTCGATTCATACTGTATGTAGCCACAGAGTTCGGCTTCAAGATCCTACACAGAAGAATGGAATAAATCACATGCACATCAATAATGAGTAAAACACATGCAAAAAATAAATATGAACATATTTGGTACCTCTAACAATTTGCTGCATGTACGTCGATTCTGACCATATGCCACGTGACAATAGGTACATCTACCCTGTGATCTTGTCTTCTTCATCTTTGCTTGTAGCCTTTTCTTTGGTGCACCTCGTCCTGGCACATGCACGTGATCGAGAACCTTATCATCTTTCTCCGATTGCAGCATCAACGGGCCAAACCTAATGCTGTTATGCTGAGCATTAGTTGACTCCTTGCTGTCAGCTTGTTCAATACTTGATTGGTTGCCATGATGTTGTGCTTCCAAAAGCATCTTTAGACGCTGATAGTCCTCATCAGAGTGGCATGCCTTGAAACTTGCGGCGTGACTACAATTCCGCAACTTGCGGTACCTTTGCAGGCTTGCTGAATAGTCATACATCTGGTTTTTTCTGGTCGGTGTGTATGCACATTTTGCATTCATAGTCCACCTATTGGGAACACAACAACTAGGCAGAATTGTTTGCTTTAAAATCCCCAATATGTAAAAAAATGTGGGAACATGGTGTGCCTGCGCATTCCAGCTTACGGCAAGAACAACTGACCCTGTGCAAAAGACCTCCTTGCTCCTCAATGCACACTCCAAACTTTTTATCCATTCTTGCCTGCTTGGACACAACATAGGTGGAAACTTCTGATCCATCCAGTATCTCTCTGATCTGACATTTGCTGACAGCTTCTATGCTCCATAAGACAATCTTAAAGATAGTAGGAGTGAAAATTGTTGCGGCGTGTTTCTCAAGCAGCGAAGCATTTTCCTCTGTAAATGGAAGGGACTGCAAGGCTTCGATGTCATGGAGAGCTTCGTTAATCTGTCGTGACGCAAGGCAATGTTCATAGTGCTCTAGCATTTCAAACAACGACATCTTACCCTCAAGATGCGTATGTAGAATGGAGTTCAAGCTCTCACTCCTTTGATTGCTGCTCAATCTAAAGGAAATATGTCCTAGAGGCAATAATAAAGTTGTTATTTTATATTATATTTCCTTATTCATGATAAAGGTTTATTATTCATGCTAGAATTGTATTGATCGGAAACTTAAATACATGTGTGAATACATAAATAGATACCGTGTCCCTAGTAAGCCTCTACAAGACTAGCTCATTGATCAAAGATGGTTAAGTTTTCCTAACCATAGACATGTGTTGTCATTTGATAATGGGATCACATCATTAGGAGAATGATGTGATGGACAAGACCCATCCGTTAGCTTAGCATAATGATCGTTCAGTTTATTGCTATTGCTTTCTTCATGTCAAATACATATTCCTCCGACTATGAGATTATGCAACTCTCGGATACCGGAGGAATACCTTGTGTGCTATCAAATGTCACAACATAACTGGGTGATCATAATGATGCTCTACAGGTATCTTCGAAGGTGTTTGTCGAGTTGGCATAGATCGAGATTAGGATTTGTCACTCCGAGTATCGGAGAGGTATCTCTGGGCCCTCTCGGTAATACACATCATAAGCTTGAAACAAATGACTAAGGAGTTAGTCACAAGGTGATGTATTATGGAACGAGTAAAGAGACTTGCCGGTAACGAGATTGAACTAGGTATGAAGATACCGACGATTGAATCTCGGGCAAGTAACATATCGATGGACAAAGGGAATTACGTATGTTGTCATAACGGTTCGACCGGTAAAGACCTTCATAGAATATGTAGTAGCCAATATGGGCATCTAGGTTCCGCTATTGGTTATTGACCGGAGAGGTGTCTCGGTCATGTCTACATAGTTCTCGAACCTGTAGGGTCAGCAAGCTTAACGTTCGTTGACGATATAGTGTTATATGAGTTATATGTTTTGGTGACCGAATGTTGTTCGGAGTCCCGGATGAGATCACAGACATGACGAGGAGTCTCAAAATGGTCAAGAGGTAAAGATTGATATATAGGACGATGGTATTTGGACACCGGAAGTGTTTCGGGACGTACCGGGAAGGAATCAGGTCATCGGAAGGGGTTCCGGGCACCCCCCCGGCAAGATATGGGCCTTATGGGCCAAAGGAGGGGACAGACCAGCCCACAAGGGGGCTGGTGCGCCCCCTCCCTTGTTTGACCAACCCTAGGGAAGGAAAAGGGGGAGGGCTAGCCCCTCTTGCCTTTCCCTCTCATGGGAGAAAGGAAAGAGGGGGCGCCACCCTCCCCTGCCTTTCCCCGCACTCCAAATAAGGAAAAGGGGGGCGCGGCTTGGGAGGGACCCCAAGTAGGATTCCTCCTACTTGGGCGCCTCCTTTGGCTGCTCCTCCCTCCCTCCCACCTATATATATGTGGGAAGGGGGTGCCTAGCACACATCAGACAATTGTTTAGCCGTGTGCGGCGCCCCCCTCCACCGTTTACACCCCCGGTCATATTTTCGTAGTGTTTAGGTGAAGCCCTGCGAGGATCACTTCACCATCACCATCACCATGCCGTCGTGCTGATGGAACTCATCTACTACCTCGACGTCTTGCTGGATCAAGAAGGCGAGGGACGTCACCGAGCTGAACGTGTGTAGAACGCGGAGGTGCTGTGCGTTCGGTACTTGATCGGTTGAAGCGCGAAGAAGTTCGACTACATCAACCGCGTTGAGAAACGTTTCCTCTTACGGTCTACGAGGGTACGTAGACACACTCTCCCCCTCGTTGCTATGCATCTCCATGGATAGATCATTGCGTGTGCGTAGATTTTTTTTGTTTTCCATGCAACGTTTCCCAACAGTGGCATCATGAGCCAGGTCTATGCGTAGATGATATGCACGAGTAGAACACAAAGAGTTGTGGGTGGTGATAGTCATACTGCTTACCACCAACGTCTTATTTTGATTCGGAGGTATTGTGGGATGAAGCGGCCCGGACCAACCTTATGTTGGGGAACGTAGTAATTTCAAAAAAATTCCTACGCACACACAGGATCATGGTGATGCATAGCAACGAGAGGGGAGAGTGTGTCCATGTACCCTCGTAGACCGAAAGCGGAAGCGTTAGCACAACGCGGTTGATGTAGTCGTACGTCTTCACAATCCGACCGATCCAAGTACCGAACGCACGGCACCTCCGAGTTCAGCACACGTTCAACTCGTTGATGTCCCGCGAGCTCCGATCCAGCAAAGCTTCACAGGAGAGTTTCGTCAGCACGACGGCGTGGTGACGGTGATGATGATGCTACCGACGCAGGGCTTCGCCTAAGCACCGCTACGATATGATCGAGGTGGATTATGGTGGAGGGGGGCACCGCACACGGCTAAGAGATCAATGATCAATTGTTGTGTCTATGGGGTGCCCCCTGGCCACGTATATAAAGGATGGAGGGAGGAGGAGGCCGGCCCTCACAGGGCGCGCCCAAGGTGTGGAGTCCTACTAGGACTCCCTAGTCCTAGTAGGATTCCACCTCCCACATGGAATAGGAAAAGGGGAAGGGAGAAGAAGGAAGGAAGGGGGCGCCCCCTTTCCCTAGTCCAATTCGGACCAGTCCATGGGGAAGGGCGCAGCCACCCTTGAGGCCTTTCTCTCCTTTCCCGTATGGCCCATTAAGGCCCAATACGAATTCCCGTAACTCTCCGGTACTCCGAAAAATACCCGAATCACTCGGAACCTTTCCGATGTCCGAATATATCCTTCCAATATATCGATCTTTACCTCTCGACCATTTCGAGACTCCTCGTCATGTCCCCGATCTCATCCGGGACTCAGAACAAACTTCGGTCATCAAATCACATAAACTCATAATACCGATCGTCATCGAACTTTAAGCGTGCGGACCCTACGGGTTCGAGAACTATGTAGACATGACCGAGACACGTCTCCGGTCAATAACCAATAGCGGAACCTGGATGCTCATATTGGCTCCCACATATTCTACGAAGATCTTTATCGGTCAAACCGCATAACAACATACGTTGTTCCCTTTGTCATCGGTATGTTACTTGCCCGAGATTCGATCGTCGGTATCTCAATACCTAGCTCAATCTCGTTACCGGCAAGTCTCTTTACTCGTTCCGTAATACATCATCCCACAACTAACTCATTAGTTACAATGCTTGCAAGGCTTATAGTGATGTGCATTACCGAGTGGGCCCAGAGATACCTCTCCGACAATCGGAGTGACAAATCCTAATCTCGAAATACGCCAACTCAACAAGTACCTTCGGAGACACCTGTAGAGCACCTTTATAATCACCCAGTTACGTTGTGACGTTTGGTAGCACACAAAGTGTTCCTCCGGTAAACGGGAGTTGCATAATCTCATAGTCATAGGAACATGTATAAGTCATGAAGAAAGCAATAGCAACGTACTAAACGATCAAGTGCTAAGCTAACGGAATGGGTCAAGTCAATCACATCATTCTCCTAATGATGTGATCCCGTTTATCAAATGACAACTCATGTCTATGGTTAGGAAACATAACCATCTTTGATCAACGAGCTAGTCAAGTAGAGGCATACTAGTGACACTCTGTTTGTCTATGTATTCACACATGTATTATGTTTCCGGTTAATACAATTCTAGCATGAATAATAAACATTTATCATGAAATAAGGAAATAAATAATAACTTTATTATTGCCTCTAGGGCATATTTCCTTCAGTCTCCCACTTGCACTAGAGTCAATAATCTAGTTCACATCGCCATGTGATTTAACACCAACAGTTCACATCACCATGTGAGTAATATCCATAGTTTGCATTGTCATGTGACCAACACCCAAAGGGTTTACTAGAGTCAATAATCTAGTTCACATCGCCATGTGATTAACACCCAAAGAGTACTAAGGTGTGATCATGTTTTGCTTGTGAGAGAAGTTTAGTCAATGGGTCTGCCAAATTCAGATCCGTATGTATTTTGTAAATTTCTATGTCAACAATGCTCCGCATGGAGCTACTCTAGCTAATTGCTCCCACTTTCAATATGTATCCAGATTGAGACTTAGAGTCATCTGGATCAGTGTCAAAACTTGTATCGACGTGACCCTTTACGACGAACCTTTTGGCACCTCCATAATCGAGAAACATATCCTTATTCCACTAAGGATAATTTTGACCACTGTCTAGTGATCTACTCCTAGTCACTATTGTACTCCCTTGCCAAACTCAATGTAGGGTATACAATAGATCTGTTACACAGCATAGCATACTTTATAGAACCTATGACTGAGGCATAGGGAATGACTTTTCATTCTCTTTCTATTTTCTGCCGTGGTCGGGTTTTGAGTCTTCACTCAACTTCACACCTTAAAACACAGGCAAGAACTCCTTCTTTGACTGTTCCATTTTGAACTACTTCAAAACCTTTGTCAAGGTATGTACTCATTGAAAAATCTTATCAAGCATCTTGATCTATCTCTATAGATCTTGATGCTCAATATGTAAGCAGCTTCACCGAGGTCTTTCTTTGAAAAACTCCTTTCAAATACTCCTTTATGCTTTCCAGAAAATTCTACATTATTTCCGATCAACAATATGTCATTCACATATACTTATTAGAAATGCTGTAGTGCTCCCACTCACTTTCTTGTAAATACAGGCTTCACCGCAAGTCTGTATAAAACTATATGCTTTGATCAACTCATCAAAGCGTATATTCCAACTCCGAGATGCTTGCACCAGTCCATAGATGGATCGCTGGAGCTTGCACACTTTGTTAGCATCCTTTGGATCGATAAAACCTTTAGGTTGCATCATATACAACTCTTCTTCCAGAAATCCATTCAGGAATGCAGTCTTCACATCCATTTGCCAAATTTCATAATCATAAAATGCGGCAATTGCTAACATGATTCGGACGGACTTAAGCATCGCTACGGGTGAGAAAGTTTCATCGTAGTCAACTCCTTGAACTTTGTCAACAACCTTTTTCGACAAGTCTAGCTTTGTAGATAGTAACACTACTATCAGCGTCCGTCTTCCTCTTGAAGATCCATTTATTTTCTATGGCTTGCCGATCATCGGGCAAGTCAACCAAAGTCCATACTTTGTTCTCATACATGGATCCCATCTCAGATTTCATGGCCTCAAGCCATTTCGCAGAATCTGGGCTCATCATCGCTTCCTCATAGTTTGTAGGTTCGTCATGGTCTAGTAACATGACTTCCAGAACAGGATTACCGTACCACTCTGGAGCGGAACGTACTCTGGTTGACCTATGAGGTTCTGTAGTAACTTGATCTAAAGTTTCATGATCATCATCATTAGCTTCCTCACTAATTGGTGTAGGCATCACTGGAACTGATTTCTGTGATGAACTACTTTCCAATTCAAGAGAAGGTACCACTACCTCATCAAGTTCTACTTTCCTCCCACTCACTTCTTTCGAGAGAAACTCCTTCTCTTAGAAAGGATCCATTCTTAGCAACAAATATCTTGCCTTCGGATCTGTGATAGAAGGTGTACCCAACAATTTCTTTTGGGTATCCTATGAAGACGCACTTCTCCGATTTGGGTTCGAGCTTATCAGGCTGAAGCTTTTTCACATAAGCATCGCAGCCCCAAACTTTAAGAAACGACAGCTTAGGTTTCTTGCCAAACCACAGTTCATACGGTGTCGTCTCAACGGATTTAGATGGTGACCTATTAAACGTGAATGCAGCTGTCTCTAATGCATAACCCCAAAACGATAGTGGTAAATCGGTAAGAGACATCATAGATCGCACCATATCTAATAAAGTACGGTTACGACGTTCGGACACACCATTACGCTGTGGTGTTCCAGGTGGCATGAGTTGAGAAACTATTCCACATTTTAAATGAAGACCAAACTCGTAACTCAAATATTTGCCTTCGTGATCAGATCGTAAAAACTTTATTTTCTTGTTACGATGATTTTCTACTTCACTCTAAAATTCTTTGAACTTTTCAAATGTTTCAGACTTGTGTTTCATTAAGTAGATATACCCATATCTGCTCAAATCATCTGTGAAGGTCAGAAAATAACGATACCCGCCGCGAGCCTCAATACTCATCGGACCGCATACATCGGTATGTATTATTTCCAATAAGTCCGTAGCTCGCTCCATTGTTCCAGAGAACGGAGTTTTAGTCATCTTGCCCATAGGCATGGTTCGCAAGCATCAAATGATTCATAATGAAGTGATTCCAAAAGTCCATCAGTATGGAGTTTCTTCATGCGCTTTACACCAATATGACCTAAACGGCAGTGCCACAAATAAGTTGCACTATCATTACTAACTTTGCATCTTTTGGTTTCAATATTATGAATATGTGTATCACTACGATTGAGATTTAATAACCCATTTACATTGGGTGTATGACCATAGAAGGTTTTTATTCATGTAAACAGAACAACAATTATTCTCTGACTTAAATGAATAATCGTATTGCAATAAACATGATCCAATCATATTCATGCTCAACGCAAACATCAAATAACATTTATTTTGCAATAAACATGATCCAATCATATTCATGCTCAACGCAAACACCAAATAACATTTATTTAGGTTCAACACTAATCCCGAAAATAGAGGGAGTGTGCGATGGTGATCTTATCAACCTTGGAATCACTTCCAACACACATCGTCACCTCGTCATTAACTAGTCTCTGTTCATTTTGCAACTCCTGTTTCGAGTTACTAATGTTAGCAACTGAACCAGTATCAAATACCCAGGGGCTACTATGAACACTAGTAAAATACACATCAATAACATGTATATCAAATATACTTTTGTTCACTTTGCCATCCTTCTTATCCGCCAAATACTTGGGGCAGTTCCACTTCTAGTGACCAGTCCCTTTGCAGTAGAAGCACTCAGTTTCAGGCTTAGGTCCAGACTTGGGCTTCTTCCCGGGAGTAGCAACTTGCTTGCTATTCTTCTTGAAGTTCCCCTTCTTTCCTTTGCCCTTTTCTTAAAACTAGTGGTCTTGTTAACCATCAACACTTGATGCTCTTTCTTGATTTCTACCTTCGTTGATTTCAGCATCACGAAGAGCTCGGGAATCGTTTTTGTCATCCCTTGCATATTATAGTTCATCACGAAGTTCCAGTAACTTGGTGATAGTGACTAGAGAATTCTGTCAATTACTATCTTATCCAGAAGATCAACTCCCACTTGATTCAAGCAACTGTAGTACTCAGACATTCTGAGCACATGCTCACTGATTGAGCTATTCTCCTCCATCTTGTAGGCAAAGTACTTGTCAGAGGTCTCATACCTCTCGACACGGGCATGAGTCTGAAATACCAATTTCATCTCTTTGGAACATCTCATATGCTCCGTGGCGTTCAAAACGTTTTTGAAGTCCCGATTCTAAGCCGTAAATCATGGCGCACTAAACTATCAAGTAGTCATCACATCGAGCTTGCTAAACGTTCATAACGTTTGCATCTACTCCTGCAATAGGTCTGTCACCTAGCGGTGCATCAAGGACATAATTCTTCTGTGCAGCAATGAGGATAATCCTCAGATCACGGAACCAGTCCGCATCATTGCTACTATCATCTTTCAACTTAGTTTTCTCCAGGAACATATCAAAAATAAAACAGTGGAGCTATACGCGAGCTATTGATCTACAACATAATTTGCAAATACTACCAGGACTAAGTTCATGATAAATTAAAGTTCAATTAATCATATTACTCAAGAACTCCCACTTAGATAGACATCTCTCTAATCATCTAAGTGATCATGTGATCCAAATCAACTAAACCATAACCGATCATCACGTGAAATGGAGTAGTTTTCAATGGTGAACATCACTATGTTGATCATATCTACTATATGATTCACGCTCGACCTTTCGGTCTCAGTGTTCCGAGGCCATATCTGCATATGCTAGGCTCGTCAAGTTTAACCCGAGTATTCTGCGTGTGCAAAACTGGCTTGCACCCGTTGTAGATGAACGTTGAGCTTATCACACCCGATCATCACGTGGTGTCTCGGCACGACGAACTTTGGCAACGGTGCATACTCAGGGACAACACTTTTACCTTGAAATTTAGTGAGAGATCATCTTATAATGCTACCGTCAAACAAAGCAAAATAAGATGCATAAAGGATAAACATCACATGCAATCAATATAAGTGATATGATATGGCCATCATCATCTTGTGCTTGTGATCTCCATCTCCGAAGCACCGTCATGATCACCATCGTCACTGGCGCGACACCTTGATCTCCATCGTAGCATCGTTGTCGTCTCGCCAACTATTGCTTCTATGACTATCGCTACCGCTTAGTGATAAAGTAAAGCAATTACAGGGCGATTGCATTGCATACAATAAAGCGACAACCATATGGCTCCTGCCAGTTGCCGATAACTCAGTTACAAAACATGATCATCTCATACAATAAAATATAGCATCATGTCTTGACCATATCACATCACAACATGCTCTGCAAAAACAAGTTAGACGTCCTCTACTTTGTTGTTGCAAGTTTTACGTGGCTGCTATGGGCTGAGCAAGAACCGTTCTTACCTACGCATCAAAACCACAACGATAGTTCGTCAAGTTAGTGCTGTTTTAACCTTCACAAGGACCGGGCGTAGCCACACTCGGTTCAACTAAAGTTGGAGAAACTGACACCCGCTAGTCACCTGTGTGCAAAGCACGGCGGTAAAACCAGTCTCGCGTAAGCGTACGCGTAATGTCGGTCCGGGCCGCTTCATCCAACAATACCGCCAAACCAAAGTGTGACATGCTGGTAAGCAGTATGACTTGTATCGCCCACAACTCACTTGTGTTCTACTCGTGCATATAACATCTACGCATAAAACCAGGCTCGGATGCCATTGTTGGGGAACGTAGTAATTTCAAAAAAATTCCTACGCACACACAGGATCATGGTGATGCATAGCAACGAGAGGGGAGAGTGTGTCCACGTACCCTCGTAGACCGAAAGCGGAAGCGTTAGCACAACGCGGTTGATGTAGTCATACGTCTTCACGATCCGACCGATCCAAGTACCGAACGCACGGCACCTCCGAGTTCAGCACACGTTCAACTCGATGACGTCCCGCGAGCTCCGATCCAGCAAAGCTTCACAGGAGAGTTTCGTCAGCACGACGGTGTGGTGACGGTGATGATGATGCTACCGACGCAGGGCTTCGCCTAAGCACCGATACGATATGATCGAGGTGGATTATGGTGGAGGGGGGCACCGCACACGGCTAAGAGATCAATGATCAATTGTTGTGTCTATGGGGTGCCCCCTGGCCACGTATATAAAGGATGGAGGGAGGAGGAGGCCGGCCCTCACAGGGCGCGCCCAAGGTGTGGAGTCCTACTAGGACTCCCTAGTCCTAGTAGGATTCCACCTCCCACATGGAATAGGAAAAGGGGAAGGGAGAACGAGAAGGAAGGAAGGGGGCGCCCCCTTTCCCTAGTCCAATTCGGACCAGTCCATGGGGAAGGGGCGCAGCCACCCTTGAGGCCTTTCTCTCCTTTCCCGTATGGCCCATTAAGGCCCAATACGAATTCCCGTAACTCTCTGGTACTCCGAAAAATACCCGAATCACTCGGAACCTTTCCGATGTCTGAATATAGCCTTCCAATATATCGATCTTTACCTCTCGATCATTTCGAGACTCCTCGTCATGTCCCCGATCTCATCCGGGACTCCGAACAAACTTCGGTCATCAAATCACATAAACTCATAATATCGATCGTCACCGAACTTTAAGCGTGCGGACCCTACGGGTTCGAGAACTATGTAGACATGACCGAGACACGTCTCCGGTCAATAACCAATAGCGGAACCTGGATGCTCATATTGGCTCCCACATATTCTACGAAGATCTTTATCGGTCAAACCGCATAACAACATACGTTGTTCCCTTTGTCATCGGTATGTTACTTGCCCGAGATTCGATCGTCGGTATCTCAATACCTAGCTCAATATCGTTACCGGCAAGTCTCTTTACTCGTTCCGTAATACATCATCCCGCAACTAACTCATTAGTTACAATGCTTGCAAGGCTTATAGTGATGTGCATTACCGAGTGGGCCCAGAGATACCTCTCCGACAATCGGAGTGACAAATCATAATCTCGAAATACGCCAACTCAACAAGTACCTTCGGAGACACCTGTAGAGCACCTTTATAATCACCCAGTTACGTTGTGACGTTTGGTAGCACACAAAGTGTTCCTCCGGTAAACGGGAGTTGCATAATCTCATAGTCATAGGAACATGTATAAGTCATGAAGAAAGCAATAGCAACGTACTAAACGATCAAGTGCTAAGCTAACGGAATGGGTCAAGTCAATCACATCATTCTCCTAATGATGTGATCCCGTTTATCAAATGACAACTCATGTTTATGGTTAGGAAACATCTTTGATCAACGAGCTAGTCAAGTAGAGGCATACTAGTGACACTCTGTTTGTCTATGTATTCACACATGTATTATGTTTCCGGTTAATACAATTCTAGCATGAATAATAAACATTTATCATGAAATAAGGAAATAAATAATAACTTTATTATTTCCTCTAGGGCATATTTCCTTCACCTTACATGTCCACGCACATGAGACCGGTTCCACCGACAGACATGCAACTAGTTTTGCATAAAGGTGGCTGGCGGGTGTCTAATTCTCCTACTTTAGTTGAATCAAATTTGACTGCGGCCGGTCCTTGAAGAAGGTTAAAACATCAAACTTGACGAAACACCGTTGTGGTTTTATGTGTAGGTAAGAACGGTTCTTACTAGAAGCCCGTAGCAGCCAATTAAAACTTGCAACAACAAAGTAGAGGACGTCTAACTTGTTTTTGCAGGGCATGTTGTGATGTGATATGGTCAAGACATGATATACATTATTGTATGAGATGATCATATTTTGTAAAAGTTATCGACAACCGGCAGGAGCCTTATGGTTGTCTCTTTATTGTATGAAATGCAAACGCCATGTAATTGCTTTACTTTATCACTATGCGTTAGCGATAGTTGTAGAAGCAATAGTTGGCGAGACGACCACGACGCAATGATGGAGATCAAGGTGTCGAGCCGGTGACTATGGAGATCATGACGATGCTTTGGAGATGGAGATCAAAAGCACGAGATGATGATGGCCATATCATGTCACATATTTTGATTGCATGTGATGTTTATCCTTTATGCATCTTATTTTGCTTAGAATGGCGGTAGCATTATAAGATGATCCCTTCACTTAATTTCAAGATAAAAGTTTTCTCACTGAGTATGCACCGTTGCTACAGTTCGTCATTTCGAGACACCACGTGATGATCGGGTGTGATAGACTCTACGTTCACATACAACGGGTGTAAGACAGTTTTACACATGCAGAATAGTTGGGTTAAACTTGACGAGCCTAGCATGTACATACATGGTCTCGGAACACTGGAGACTGAAAGTTCGAACATGAGTCATATAGTAGATATGATCAACATAGAGATGTTCACCATTGATGACTACCCCATTTCACGTGATGATCGGACATGGGTTAGTTGATTTGGATCATGTAACACTTAGACAACTTGAGGGATGTTGATTTAAGTGGGAGTTCATTAGTAATTTGATTAATTGAACTTAATTTATCATGAACTTAGTCCTGATAGTATTTGCAAATCTATGTTGTAGATCAATAGCTCACGATGTAGCTCCCCTATTTTTTGATATGTTCCTAGAGAAAACTAAGTTGAAAGATGATAGTAGCAATGATGCGGACTAGGTCCGTGATCTGAGGATTATCCTCATTGCTGCACAGAAGAATTATGTCCTTGATGCACCGCTAGGTGACAGACCTGTTGCAGGAGCAGATGCATACGTTATGAATGTTTGGCAAGCTCGATATGATGACTACTTGATAGTTTAGTGCGTCATGCTTTACGGCTTAGAACCAGGACTTCAAAAACGTTTTGAACGCCACGGAGCATATGAGATGTTCCAAGAGCTGAAATTGGTATTTCAGGCTCATGCCCGTGTCGAGAGGTATGAGACCTCTGACAAGTACTTTTCCTACAAGATGGAGGAGAATAACTCAGCCGATGAGCATGTGCTCAGAATGTCTAGGTACTACAATCGCTTGAATCAAGTGGGAGTTAATCTTCCAGATAAGATAGTGATTGACAGAGTTCTCTAGTCACTATCACCAAGCTACTAGAACTTTGTGATGAACTATAATATGCAAGGGATGACGAAGACGATTCTCGAGCTCTTCGCAATGCTGAAATTGGTGAAGGTAGAAATCAAGAAAGAGCATCAAGTGTTGATGGTTAACAAGACCACTAGTTTCAAGAAAAGGGCAAGGGAAAGAAAGGGAACTTCAAGAAGAATGGCAAGAAAGTTGCCACTCCCATGAAGAAGCCCAAAGCTGGACCTAAGCCTGAAACTAAGTGCTTCTACTGCAAAGGGAATGGTCACTAGAAGCGGAACTGCCCCAAATACTTGGCGGATAAGAAGGATGACAAAGTGAATAAAGGTATATTTGATATACATGTTATTGATGTGTACACTACTGGTGTTCGTAGTAGCCCCTGGGTATTTGATACCGGTTCAGTTGCTAAGATTAGTAACTCGAAACAGGAGTTGCAGAGACTAGTTAAAAGCGAGGTGACGATGTGTGTTGGAAGTGATTCCAAGGTTGATATGATCACCATCGCACACTCCCTCTACCTTCGGGATTAGTGTTGAATCTAAATAAATGTTATTTGGTGTTTGAGTTAAGCATGAATATGATTAGATCATGTTTATTGCAATACGATTATTCATTTAAGTCAGAGAATAATTGTTGTTCTGTTTACATGAATAAAACCTTCTATGGTCATACACCCAATGTGAATGGTTTATTGAATCTCGATCGCAGTAATACACATATTCATAATATTAATGCCAAAAGATGCAAGGTTGATAATGATAGTGCAACATACTTATGGCACTGCCGTTTAGGTCATATTGGTGTAAAGCGCACGAAGAAACTCCATGCGGATGGACTTTTGGAGTCACTTGATTATGAATCATTTGATACTTGCAAACCATGCCTTATGGGCAAGATGACTAAAACTCCGTTCTCCGGGACAATGGAGCGAGCTAATGACTTATTGGAAATAATACATACTGATGTATGCAGCCCGATGAGTGTTGAAGCAAGCGGTGGGTATCGTTATTTTCTGACCTTCACAGATGATTTGAGTAGGTATAGGTATATCTACTTGATGAAACACAAGTCTGAAACATTTGAAAAGTTCAAAGAATTTCAGAGTGAAGTGGAGAATCATGGTAACAAGAAAATAAAGTTTCTACGATCTGATCGCGGAGGTGAATATTTGAGTTACGAGTTTGGCCATCATTTAAAACAATGTGGAATTATTTCACAACTCACGCCACCTGGAACACCACAGCGTAATGGTGTGTCTGAACGTCGTAACCGTACTTTATTAGATATGGTGCACCACTATCGTTTTGGGGTTATGCATTAGAGATAGCCGCATTCACGTTAAATAGGGCACCGTCTAAATCCGTTGAGACGACGTCGTATGAACTGTGGTTTGGCAAGAAACCTAAGCTATCGTTTCTTAAAGTTTGGGGATGCGACGCTTATGTCAAAAGGCTTCAGCCTGATAAGCTCGAACCTAAATCGGAGAAGTGCATCTTCATAGGATAGCCTAAGGAAACAATTGGGTACACCTTCTACCACAGATCCGAAAGCAAGATCTTTGTTGCTAAGAATGGGTCCTTTCTAGAGAAGGAGTTTCTCTCGAAAGAAGTGAGTGGGAGGAAAGTAGAAATTGATGAGATAATTGTACCTTCTCTCGAATTGGAAAGTAGCACATCACAGAAAACCGTTTCCATGATGCCTACACCAACTAGAGAGGAAGCTAATGATAGTGATCATGAAACTTCAGATCAAGTTACTACTGAACCTCGTAGGTCAAACAGAGCACGATCCGCACCAGAGTGGTACGGTAATCCTGTCCTGGAAGTCATGTTACTAGACCAAGGCGAACCTACGAACTGTGAAGAAGCTATGATGAGCCCAAATTCCGACAGATGGCTTGAGGCCATGAAATCTGAGATAGGATCCATGTATGAGAACAAAGTATGGACTTTGGTGGACTTGCCCGATGATCGGCAAGCCATAGAGAATAAATGGATCTTCAAAAAGAAGACTGACGCTGATGGTAATGTTACTGTCTACAAGGCTTGACTTGTCACAAAAATGTTTTCGACAAGTTCAAGGCGTTGACTACAATGAGACTTTCTCACCCGTAGCGATGCTTAAGTCTGTCCAAATAATGTTAGCAATTGCCGCATTTTATAATTATGAAATCTGGCAAATGGATGTCAAAAACTGCATTCCTTAATGGATATTAAAGAAGAGTTGTATATGATGCAACCAGAAGTTTTTTTCGATCCTAAATGTGCTAACAAAGTGTGCAAGCTCCAGCGATCCATCTATGGACTGGTGCAAGCATCTCGGAGTTGGAATATATGCTTTGATGAGGTGATCAAAGCATATGGTTTTATACAGACTTATGGTGAAGCCTGTATTTACAAGAAAGTGAGTGGGAGCTCTGTAGCATTTCTGATATTATGTGGATGACATATTATTGATTGGAAATGATATAGAATTTCTGAATAGCATAAAAAGGATACTTGAAAAAGAATTTTTCAATGAAAGACCTCGGTGAAGCTACTTATATATTGGGCATCAAGATCTATAGGGATAGATCGAGACGCTTAATAGGACTTTCACAAAGCATATACCTTGACAAGATTTTGAAGAAGTTCAAAATGGATCAGTCAAAGAAAGGGTTCTTGCCTGTGTTGCAAGGTGTGAAGTTGAGTAAGACTCAAAACCCGACCACGGCAGAAGATAGAGAGAGAATGAAAGTCATTCCCTATGCCTCAGCCATAGGTTCTATAAAGTATGCCATGCTGTGTACCAAACCTGTTGTGTACCTTGCCATGAGTTTGGCAAGGGGGTACAATAGTGATCCAGGAGTAGATCACTGGACAGCAGTCAAAATTATCCTTAGTTACCTAAGAGGACTAAGGAGATATTTCTCTATTATGGAGGTAATAAAGAGTTCGTCGTAAAGGGTTACGTCGATGCAAGCTTTGACACCGATTCGGATGACTCTGAGTCTCAATCTGGATACATATTGAAAGTGGGAGCAATTAGCTAGAGTAGCTCCATACAGAGCTTTGTAGACATAGAAATTTGCAAAAATACATACGGATCTGAATGTGACAGACCCGTTGGCTAAACTTCTCTCACAAGCAAAACATGATCACTCCTTGATACTCTTTGGGTGTTAATCACATGGCGATGTGAACTAGATTATTGACTCTAGTAAACTCTTTGGGTGTTGGTCACATGGCGATGTGAACTATGGGTGTTAAATCACATGGTGATGTGAACTAGATTATTGACTCTAGTGCAAGTGGGAGACTGAAGGAAATATGCCCTAGAGGCAACAATAAAGTTGTTATTTTATATTATATTTCCTTATTCATGATAAAGGTTTATTATTCATGCTAGAATTGTATTGATCGGAAACTTAAATACATGTGTGAAAACATAAACAGATACCATGTCCCTAGTAAGCCTCTACAAGACTAGCTCGTTGATCAAAGATGGTTAAGTTTTCCTAACCATAGACATGTGTTGTAATTTGATAACGGGATCACATCATTAGGAGAATGATGTGATGGACAAGACCCATCTGTTAGCTTAGCATAATGATCATTCAGTTTATTGCTATTGCTTTCTTCATGTCAAATACATATTCCTCCGACTATGAGATTATGCAAATCCCGGATACCGGAGGAATACCTTGTGTGCTATCAAACGTCACAACGTAACTGGGTGATCATAAAGATGCTCTACAGGTATCTCCGAAGGTGTTTGTTGAGTTGGCATAGATCGAGATTAGGATTTGTCACTCCGAGTACGGAGAGGTATCTCTGGGCCGTCTCGGTAATACACATCATAAGCTTGCAAGCAAATGACTAAGGAGTTAGTCACAAGGTGATGTATTACGGAACGAGTAAAGAGCTTGCCGGTAACGAGATTGAACTAGGTATGAACATACCGACGATCGAATCTCGGGCAAGTAACATATCGATGGACAAAGGGAATTACGTATGTTGTCATAACGGTTCGACCGATAAAGATCTTCGTAGAATATGTAGGAGCCAATATGGGCATCCAGGTTCCGCTATTGGTTATTGACCGGAGAGGTGTCTCGGTCATGTCTACATAGTTCTCGAACCCGTAGGGTCAGCACGCTTAACGTTCGTTGACGATATAGTGTTATATGAGTTATATGTTTTGGTGACCGAATGTTGTTTGGAGTCCCGGATGAGATCACGGACATGACGAGGAGTCTTGAAATGGTCGAGAGGTAAAGATTGATATATAGGACGATGGTATTTGGACACCGGAAGTGTTTCGGGACGTACCGGGAAGGAATCGGGTCACCGGAAGGGGTTCCGGGCACCCCCCCGGCAAGATATGGGCCTTATGGGCCAAAGGAGGGGACAGACCAGCCCACAAGGGGGCTGGTGCGCCCCCTCCCTCGTTTGGCCAGCCCTAGGGAAGGAAAAGGGGGAAGGCTAGCCCCTCCTGCCTTTCCCTGTCATGGGAGAAAGGAAGGGGGGGGGGGGGGGGGCGCCACCCTCTCCTGCCTTTCCCCGCACTCCAAATAAGGAAAAGGGGGGCGCGGCTTGGGAGGGACCCCAAGTAGGATTCCTCCTACTTGGGTGCCTCCTTTGGCTGCTCCTCCCTCCCTCCCACCTATATATATGTGGGAAGGGGGCGCCTAGCACACAACAGACAATTGTTTAGCCGTGTGTGGTGCCCCCCTCCACCGTTTACACCCCCGGTCATATTTTCGTAGTGCTTAGGTGAAGCCCTGCGAGGATCACTTCACCATCATCGTCACCATGCCGTCGTGCTGACGGAACTCATCTACTACTTCGACGTCTTACTGGATCAAGAAGGCGAGGGACGTCACCGAGCTGAACGTGTGCAGAACGCGGAGGTGTCGTGCGTTCGGTACTTGATCGGTTGAAGCACGAAGAAGTTCGACTACATCAACCGCGTTGAGAAACGTTTCTGCTTACGGTCTACGAGGGTACGTAGACACACTCTCCCCCTCGTTGCTATGCATCTCCATGGATAGATCATTTCGTATGCATAGAATTTTTTTTGTTTTCCATGTAACGTTTCCCAACACAATCCTAGGAAACAACGCCCCTCAAGATATGGAAGACACCACAACTTTCTCATCTGAAACATCTGATGCAGCCAAGACTCCTCACTGCTTATTTTATTCCGTTGTAAGAATTGTATCCATTTTATCTCATGCTCTTCAATGGAAGAAGTATCACATATGAAAGATCTGAATTCCTCCTTTATGTCGTCATCATGCAGATGGCGTACAATGTTCTGCTGAATGTGCCATATACATAGTCTATGGTTTGAGTCAGGCCAGACCACCCTGCTTGCTCTCTGCATTGCAAGGTCCCGTCTGTGATCACAGATATCGGATGCTTTTGTGCCATGCAATCAAAAAAGGTCTGCAACATCCACTCGTATGCCTGGCTTGTTTCATGAGAAATTATACCATAGGCAAAAATAACAGTGCTGCGGTGGTGATTCAACCCGACAAACGGCACGAATGGCATGTTGTACTCATTGGTTCTGTATGTGCTATAAAAAACAATGACGTCTCCGAAAGCCTCGTAGTCAAGTCGGGATTGACTATCAGCCCAGAACAGTCCCTTCAGATGGCCAAGGTCGTCAGCCAAGTACCTGAAGAAAAAAATTCGGATCTCGCTCTCGCCTCGCCATCATGTGCATGATCACCATTTTAGCATCATTGGCACTGATTGTCTCCTGCTTATTAGCATGGCAGAAATTATAAACGTCCCTCTTTATGCAACCAACCTTATCAAATCCACTGTATTGAATGCACAAAATATCCATAATATGGTATTTGCGGATCCCAGATTTTTCCATGTCCGCAATGTCCGCTTTCTGCTCATCGCTAATTCGTCTGTGTGAACACAGCAGACAAGAAAGATCCCGTGGGGCTAGAGGATGGCAGTGTTGATCGATGAAATCCTTGACAAACCACCGACCTGTTTCCTCCTCTCTCGCAATGACCAATTTAGCGTTACACCCAACACGAGTTAAACTTCGTGAACTCCTCTTTCTATCTTCCATCTTTCTTTTCATGTGCTTCTCTTCGCGAAACCCTTGACGACTACACACAATTTTCCTTAAAATTACATAATTGTTGGATCCATCCCACTCAACGTAGCTTTTCCTCACACTAAAACCCTTTCAAGAGCATATTTGTTGTAGAATTCATAGCCTTCAGCCTCACTATCAAACATCTTGCTGACAACATATTGATACTCAAACATACACTCATCACTTACATCCGCCATGTCTTCCTGCATATGACATATGAAATACAAAGTTGGTGTTTATCAATGTTGCAGGTGTAAAATAGCTCATAGGCAAAGACAAGTGCATGGAAAAGACTTTGCTCGTTTGACATGTGAGGGAAACCAATCATCAACGTCCAAGAAGTACTATCCTAGCATGGATGATGACTCGAATAAACTATATTGCATGCACCATGGAAACCTAAAGTGATGATGACTATAATAAACTAAACTAAGTGAACTATGGAACCAGTATCTCATCTTCCTTTAGTATCTCATCTCAAACGTCAAGTAAGTCACTTTTTTTTCTTCGGTACTAAAGGAAGTAAGCAATGGCCTCAGCATCTTAGTTAAACAAACATGATGCGATTAGCTCAAGAGAAACTATGCCACGATGAAGCTTTCCATTCGTTGTTCTTGTCGGTACAAATCTCGCATGGCAAATACTGCTAAATTACAACGATCATGTAGGGTTGAGGTGGTACTGCATGCACGGTGGATGGGCGCAAGGGCCAAGAGAACGAGCAGAACGCCAAGCCGGATTCATATCTTAAGGATGGTACGCGGAAAGAGATGGGATCGCCCGCCGCCGTCGCCGCCGATTCAGCCGGCGCAGATCCGGCCTTCTTCTTCTTCGGTGACGGCGTGGGGTGGGGGCTGGGGTTGGTTGGGTGGAGGACGAGGACGATGAATTTATTCCTCTCACCGGGCACGTCGAGGACGGAGAAGGTCAGGAGCACGACGGCGATGAATAGATCGGATGAGGATTGCGAATTGGATCGAGTAGACGTGGATCTGGTCCTCAAGTGATCGGTTCAAAAAAATATATTTCCTCCTGGACCATTATGCCCTTATCGGAATTAACATATTAAATTTAATCAATTTTAATTCCCCACAAGATCGGACGGCTAATAAAAATCAGAAGTGTAAGTAGTGCTTAGTACTCCGAGTACTGACCCAATCACCCATATATCGAAATCTCCATTGAAAACAAAGTGATCATCACGCACGCAATCTGAAATCTTTGCTGCCGATCGAACGCCACACACACCAATCATTATCCGATCGTGTGCAATGATTTTGTAGCAACGTAATCTTCATTGTTCCAAGACCGACAATCTGAGAGACAAACTGGCTCCCACGTAGGCCATTGCCGGCCGGCCGGCCACCTACATGGCCGCACGTCTACACCATTTTATACTCTCCCTGACCCCTCACCTGCTCACCTTGCCGCGTCTATATATGAACCCGACGCCTCCCGCCATTTCCACACAGCCAAAGCCAGCTGCGATCATCTCCATCGATCTGGCACGCACGTACGGAGTACCCGTCTTCCCTTCCAGCAATGGCGGCCTACCTCCCCCTCGCCGTCCTCGTGGCCCTCCTCGCCGCCACCGGCGCCAGCGCCCACGGCTACAGCCAGACCCCCTCGCCGACGCCCGCCACGCCGGCACCGGCTGCCAGGTGCGACAAGGTGATGCTGAAGGTGGAGGGCATGGTGTACTGCCAGAGCTGCACGCACCGGAACTCGTGGTGCCTGGACGGCACGACGCCGCTGCCGGGGGCGAAGGTGATGGTCACCTGCCGCGACGCCAAGAACCGCGTCATGGCGTCCCGGACGCCCGTCGCCGACGGCAAGGGCTACTTCCTCGCCGAGTTCGACGTCACCGAGAAGGCCGACTACTACAAGGGGGACCCCGCCAAGGCCTGCTTCGTGCGCCTGCTCGCGTCGCCGGACCGCAAGTGCGACGACCTCACCAACGTCAACTACGGCATCGAGGGCGCGCCGCTCCGCCACGAGGGCAAGCGGTGGTCCGGTAAGGGGCACGAGAACGTCGTGTACGCGGCCGGCCCGCTCTCCTTCAAGCCGGACACCTGCGCACCCAGGGGCCACTATTGATGATTGTTTTTTGAGTATTATCTAATCTAATCACTTCAAGCATCATAGCTCAATTTCATCATTTCAAATATGAAGTTGATAATTAACCACACGTACCATGTGGACTGATGATTAACTCCGTTAATATGAAGTGCAAGCGCATGCGTGTACGCGCGTGCGGGCGTGCGCAAAGCTTATATGCGCCTGGCGGGTGCTTCGGATTTGAGTCTTTGTTTTCTTCTTCTAGAAAACTTGCGATCTATTCATTATCAATCATGACGGTATAAAAAACATCACAAATAATAAAAATTATATTCAGATCCATAGACAATAACGACGACTATAAACACTGAAGCGAGCCGAAGACGTCCCGCCGTTATCACCCCTCCTCGCCGGAGCTGGGCAAAACTTGCAATAGTAGACGGTCGGTAATGACACCCTATGACCCAGCCCTAGGGATCCAATTATCATGCAATATGTTTATCTTCGATCCATATCCCGATGGCCATATGATCCCATGCCTCTGTCCTTCCGTGCATAATGTTGCGCCATGTAGAAGAACAACCCTGTGGGCATGTCGCTGACATGATATTCGAGTCTCTGATGCCATAATGCATTGGTGCTTACATGAGGTGCTAAATGTATTAAAAATCTTATCAACTAGTCTCCTCAATGCATAGGTGCTTAACTTTTGTAGCTATGCTTCCCTCATTGAATTGTTTAACAATTAAACTCCTCCATGTATTGGTTGGTAGTCATTTTGCATAGGTCCACGCGTTTAGCACCGTTTTCTCCTAGGGTCACCATAATATTCTCTCTCTTCTTTAATTGCTTTGCCACATCATTTTTCTGTCTATGTGGCACCCTTAGCACCTGTACCCGGTGGAGCACTGGGAAGGGCCTAATATACCCCGCCTTGAGCACGCTCACACACAATGAATTAGGAATCACAGTAATTCTCCAGATTGGTCTGGCGAGAAGGTCTTGATTGAAACATAAAGAATTCTGAACCAGAGACCACCTTCGTGCTTTCTTCTGCACATCTTGTCCCGCGCTACCCAATGGATTTTCCTCTCACCGTTAGCCGCTCCCCACCAAAATTTAAAAGAGATAGATTTCGGGTTTCTGCACAATTCTTGTAGAGCTGAAATCATCTCATTGTATATGTAGGTGTTGCCTGCGACACTGACTTAATGAGAACTTCTTTTCGAGGCTTAGATAAGCCTTGTCCCTTCCACCTTGCCACTTTCGATCTGAGCATTTTCGGACATGTCTGAAACACAACTCCTCAAAACAGGCTTTCGTCTTGCTTTATATATAAAGCAACACTTGAGGAAGTACACGGCCCAACGATACAAGATGGTGAGGTAGCCCCCTTACAAAGAATCCTAAGATAATTGGTACACGTAGAACGCATGCAACTACGCTACCAACACCGAGCACCAGAAGAACTAAACACCCCCACGCTACGACCTAGCACATCTAAACTCCATGACAACGCCCCTAGGAGGGAGAACAACGTAGAGCGTCGCCGTTGCAGAGTCCACACCGGACAAAGTTCTTCACCCGGAGCCCCGACACGGAGAGAAGAACCACAATGACATCTTCAAGAAGAGTGTTGCACCCATGGATGTCACCGTTATTGGTACTAAGGCACGGAGCTTTCGCTCGGCAACTCACCTGTGCCACCACGAGGCCACCTAGAGGACTATGACGATGCCAGATCCCCAGATCCAGATCAGAGCGCTACCCCTCCGAGAGAGAGGGCATACCTGAGCTACCCGCTGTAACACCTCTCGTGCCTGCACTACTCAGGAGGAGAGCCATTACCACAGTAATGATGCCCGGCCAAGAGCAACCATGCAGACCGCCATCCGGGGCCGCCGGCCCGGCATCCTTATCGCGAGATAACGTTCACTGCTCACATCACAACGCACTCAACCAAAGTAGAAAGAGCGACAACTACTCTTAGCCCGGCATCAGTCCCCGAGTCTAGGTAGGCACCTCCACCGTAGGAGGCACCCACACATGCGTCCCCAGCCAATGCATGCCCGATGGACTAGGGGGACAGGACTTCGAGACTGTCGATGGCCGCCGCTGAGCCAGCCCCGAGCCCTTGGCCAAGCGAGCTCACACGACGCCACGTCTGTGGTCACTGACTCCGATCCTCGCACCGACGCGACGCTAACACGAACACCACCATCGAGCACGTATGAGCACCACCCATGAGCACATGTCAGGCCAAGCCCAACCTCTCCTACATGAAACACAAGCTCCGATCCGCCCCGGGCCCCGAACTGACCCGCCCGAGTATGAACCCTATATCTGAACCTACCCGTCGGTCCAAACTCCGGAGAAGAAGGCCACCACCACCACCACCACCCCGCATCGCACCATGCGAGATGCACAACCCATGCCACTTTAGACCACCCACCAGGGAGCCTAGATGGACCCCCTCCACCACCAGCTGGCCTCTCGACGACAGATCCAGCTGGATCTAGCCGGACCCCAGCCAGCCCGCACCATCGCAAGTTGTTGGCCCTATGCTCATGAAGCATTCTGCAGCCGCGCTGGCAGCCGGCGTGCCTGAGCAGCAGAGCCGCCGAGCCAGGCCCCAGCCGTGCCGCAGAAGAGCCCCATGCCGGACCCCGCCGGCACAGAAGAGGACACTACCACGTAGCTGTTCGCATGCCCTGCAGCCACTGCCGCCAGCACGTGCCGTCGCACCGCCACGCCCCATGTCCGTGCCGTGCCGCCACCAGAGGAAAGCGCCCCGCGCCGCCACCCTCGGGCAGGAGGAGAAGATGGCCCTGATGCCGCCTAGGCCGACTGGGCTTTGCCCGTCAACACGTGCCGGCGGCAGCGAGGAGGGAGGGGGGCTAGAGGCGGCGGATCTGGGGCTACCCCCGGTCGCCCACGGTGACGGTGCGAGGAGAGGGAGAGAGGAGAAAGTGCTATCGCAGCTTCAGGAAACATCCCTCCTTACAACCGAACCAGTGCCAATTACCCGTTTGAACACCCCATGCGTTTGCGTATAAGGTGTTATTTGCCGTAACAAATCACAAGTCACATACGACATATACATTGTGGATTATAATGATATTTTGATCAATATCTAAGTGTTAAGTTTGTTGTTCCACAACAATGCATGAACATTCGACTAGACTTTATATTGCTGGTTAAAACTGGTCCTTTATTTTATTTTTTGCGGGAAAACATCTGATATATTTATCTTTAATCGTGGCGATACAACAAACATTAGAAATAAAAAAATACATCCAGATCCATAGACCACCTAACGACGACTAGAAGAACTGAAGCGAGCCGAAGGCGCGCTGCTGTCATCGCCCCTCCCTCACTGGAGCCGGGCAAAACTTGTTGTAGTAGACAGTTGGGAAGTTGTCGTGCTAAGGCCCCATAGGACCACCGCACCAGAACAACAACCATCGCTGATGAAGAGTAGCGTAGAACAGAATGATCCAACCTAAAAACACACGGACGCAGACGAAGGATGAACATATCCGAGCAAATCAATCAAAGACAGATCTGCCGAAGACACACCTCCACATGCCCACCGATAATGCTAGACGCACCACCGGAACAGAGGCTATGCGGAAAGAACCTTATTCCATCTTCGGGAGCTGCCGCTGTCTCGCCTTACTGAGCATGACACAAATCCTAACAAATCTCGAAGACACATAAAAAAAATGGAGCCCTCCCACCGGCAAGGACCGGGATCCACCATGCCCCATGGCCCTAAGGCCACAGAGACGAGGCAGACCTGCGGCGGCGTCCGTGAGAGGCAGAGAAACCCTAATTTTTTAGGGAGAAGACGGGTGCGTTTTTTAGTTTATGTTGATCTGCGGACAGATCAATCATCTCAAGAAGACTGGTCCTTTATAGCATCAACTCAATCCTCACCTCACCCCATACCGGCAGGCACGTAAGGTGTGCAGCTTAGTTAAAGAGAGAAAATTTGATCATCACGCACGCACCACACACCAATCATTATCAGATCATGTCTAATGATTTTGTACCAACGTAACCTCTCCCCATTGTTCTGAGACCGACAATATCTGAAAAAATGTGATCGCCATTAACGCAATCTGAAATCTTTGCTGCCGATCGAACGCCACAAACACCAATCATAACCCGATCGTGTGCAATGATTTTGTACCAACGTAATCTCCATTGTTCTAAGACCGACAATCTGAGAGACAAACTGGCTCCCACGTAGGCCATTGCCGGCCGGCCGGCCACCTACATGGCCGCACGTCTACACCATTTTAATACTCTCCCTGACCCCTCACCTGGTCACCTTGCCGCGTCTATATATGAACCCGACGCCTCCCGCCATTTCCACACAGCCAAAGCCAGCTGCGATCATCTCCATCGATCTAGCACGCACGTACGGAGTACCAGTCTTCCCTTCCGGCAATGGCGGCCTGCCTCCCCCTCGCCATCGTCCTCGTGGCCCTCCTCGCCGCCACTGGCGCCAGCGCCCACGGCTACAGCCAGACGCCGACGCCCGCCACGCCGGCACCGGTTGCCAAGTGCGACAAGGTGATGCTGAAGGTGGAGGGCGTGGTGTACTGCCAGAGCTGCACGCACCGGAACTCGTGGTGCCTGGACGGCGCGACGCCGCTGCCGGGGGCGAAGGTGACGGTCACCTGCCGCGACGCCAAGAACCGGGTCATGGCGTCGCGGACGCCCGTCGCCGACGGCAAGGGCTACTTCCTCGCCGAGTTCGACGTCGCCGAGAAGGCCGACTACTACAAGGGGGACCCCGCCAAGGCCTGCTTCGTGCGCCTGCTCGCGTCGCCGGACCGCAAGTGCGACGACCTCACCAACGTCAACTACGGCATCGAGGGCGCGCCACTCCGGCACGAGGGCAAGCGGTGGTCCGGCGAGGGGTACGAGAACGTCGTGTACGCTGCCGGCCCGCTCTCCTTCAAGCCGGACACCTGCGCCCCCAGGGGCCACTACTGATGATCGTTTTCTTGATTTATTTTTTTCAGTATTATCTATCTAATCCCTTCAATCATCATAGCTCAATTTCATCATTTCAAATATGAAGTTGATAACCACACATACCCTGTGGTTACTGATGATTAACTAATTTGAAGTGCATGCGTGTATGCGCGTGCGTGGGTGCGTGCGTGCGCAAAGCATATATGCGACCGTGTATATTCTGTTTTTTTTATTCTCCTGCAAAACTTCCAAGGTATTCATCATCATCATGGCAGCATTGAACCGAGTTGTGTTCAAAAAAAAAAAGCACTGAACCGAGTTGAAAGCGTGTCGCCGTTATCACCCCTTCTTCGTGTGGAGCTAGACAATAGTAGGCAGTCCGTAATAGCACCCTATGACCCAGCCCTAGGGAACCAATTATCGTGCAATATGTCTATCTTCGATCCATCACCGTTGGCTATATGATCCCATGCCTCAACAAGTCCCTCCAATGCATAATGTTGCGCCATGTAGAAGAACAACCCTGTGGGCATGTCACTGACATGATATTCGAGTCTCTGAAGTACCCCGCCTTGAGCACGTGCGCACACAATGAATTAGGAACCATAATAATTCTTCAGACTGGTCTGGCTAGAAGGTCTTGATTGAAAACATTAAAAAAAAATCTAAGCCCGAGACCACCTTTGCACTTTCTTCTGCATATCTTGTATGCGCTGTCCAATGGACTTTCCTCTCACCGTTGGCCGCTCCCCACCAAAATTTAGAAGAGATAGATTTCAAGTTTTTACACAATTCTTGTAAAGCTGAAATCATCTCATTGTATACGTAAATGTCGCATGCGACACTGACTTGATGAGAACTTCTCTTCCAGGCTTGGATAAGCCTTGTCCCTTCCACCCTGCCACTTTCGATCTGAGCATTTCCGGACATGTCTAAAACATCCCTCCCCGAAACAGGCTTTCGCCTCGCTTTATATATAAAGCAACACCTAAGGAAGTAGACGGCTGAACGATACAACATGGTAAGGTAGCCCTCCTACAGAGCCGATTCTGAGATAACCGACACACGCAGAATGCACGTGATTACACTACCAATAACAAGCACCGGAAGAACTAAACACCACCATGCTACGACCTAGCACACCTAAGCTCCACGACAACACCCCCATGAGGGAGAACAACATAAAGCGTCGCCGTTGCCTAGTCCACACCGGACAAAGGTCTTCACCTGGAGCCCTGACACAAAGAGAAGAACCACAACGACATCTTCAAGAAGAGTGCGGCACCCATGGGTGTCGCCGTTATCGGCACCAACTTACGGAGCTTTCGCCCGACAAAACTCACCCGTGCCACCACAAGGCCGCCTGAAGGAACGCGACGATGTCAGATCCCCAGATTCAAATCAGGGCGCTGCCCCTCCGGGAGAGAGGGAATGCCCGAGCTACCCGTCGCAACACCTCCCAATGCCCACACAACCTAGGAGGAGAGCCATTACCACCATAATGATGCTTGCCGAAGAGCAACCACGCGGACCGCCATCCGTGGCTGCCGCCTCGGCATCCCTGCTGCGAGATACCTTACGCTACTCACATCACAATGCACTCAACCACAGTAGAAAGAGCGACAACACTCCATCTACTCCTAGCCCGACATTAGTCCCCGAGTCTAGTGTAACACCCCATGTCATTAGCCACAGTAATCACTTTTGATAATGACAAGTCAGCAGGATTAACAGTGCCAAATCGTCATTTGCATCATATTGCATTTCAACTCCTAACTCAAATTCAAATTTAAATGAAAGTGGAAAATAAAAGTTGTTCAACATAGAAACTAAAATGTTCAATAAATAACAAATATTACAGAGACAATTCTAAAATTGTAACCAACATTTAATAAATTAATTAGGTAACCCAAACCTCCTTTAACAGTGGCTGAAAATAATATTTAATAACCTTTTATTTAATCTAAATCAAATATGAAATGATGTTTTGCCCAAACTAGTTTTTGATGTTAAGGTATAATGTACTGCTATTTATGAACTGGGTCATACTTTTTACAAAATCCATTTAGGGCCCAAACAATTAGCAAAGCAGTAAAGAAAAGAAAACAGAAAAAGAGAAAAAGAAAAAGGCCTAAAGAAGCTACTGTGCACTTGAGCCTATCGCTACAGCGCCGGCCTAGCCCACCCCGCACCTCATCCCTCTTCCCGCACTGCTCATGCCACCCCGCTGTCGAACACCGCGCGCGCGCCCCAGGCCCCCCTCGCTCGCCGCTCGACAATGCGCCCGCGCTCGCGCGGGGGATAAGAACAGCCCCGCACCCACTCTGGCGAACCCTAGCCCCAGTTTCCCCCCCTTCTTCCCTCGCTCCCCGCCTCGCCCGACGCCGCCATGATCGGCCTCCGCTAAAGCTCGCGGCCACCGCCACCCTTTCGCCCCGCCGACGTGTCTACGAGCTCCGCCGCGTCAAGCCCGTCCTCCTCGACCACACGACCAAGCCCCGGGAGCCCTGCATCGCCCCACGCCGTCGTCTTCTTCCTCGGATCACCGCCGCACTACGTCGTCGATTCGCCTCCGTCGAGCCCTCCCCGAGCCCGCTATTGCACAGCTACATGGCCTGGTGAGCCGTCGCCGTCCCCCCCCCCCTCTCTTTCCGGCTCGATATCGTCGTCGAAGTTGTCGCCTTGGAGATGCCCGAACGTGCCGCCGCCTGACCTCGTCGCCGGCGTGGCCACGGTGACCATATGGTCCCGTGCGTGCCACCGTTGCACTCCCCGCAACGTGTAGACACCGTTGCCACCTCGCGCTGCCCTTTTTGCACGCCGTAGCCCCGATCCCGACGATGGCCGAACTCTGGCGTCCGCCTCGCTGCTCGCCGTCGACGCTACCGACCACCGCAGCCCCCGCCGTCACCCTAGATCGCTCCGCCGTCGTCTGCCCGTTCGAAAGAGCCCGGCCGCGCTCGCAGTGGTGCCCTATGCGCCATTTCCGGGCTGCGCCGCCGTCCCTGGTGCTCGCCGGAGCAACTCCGGTGGCCGGCCGGCGCCGCCGCCGACGTGGCTGGCCTGAGGCCACCCCCAGTGCCACTGCCAGTGGGCCAGGCCCGCCCCAGTTAACCAGTTGACTTGGTCAACTGGCTGACTGGGCACTGCCCAGTCACTGACTGGTGGGGCCCCTCTCCCTGTGTCTATGACATATGGGCCCCCCTGTCAGGTACCTAATTAACTAATTAGGATAATAAAAATAATTAAATTAGCCTAACCTGTCACTAACTACTGGGCCCCACCTGCTAATTAATCTAATTAGTTAATTTAACCCCTCTGATTAAAGTCACAGTGTATGACATGTGGGCCCCACTGGTCAGGTTTGACCTGGTCAGCCACACTGTTGACTGCTGATGCAATGCTGACCCCAGGCTGACGTCATCATTCACTATTCTGGATAATGCAAATTTAATTAAATAATTAAATTCAGAAAATGTTTAAAACTTTAGAAAATCATATTAAATAAACCGTAACTCCGATGAAAATAATTTATATGAACGTCCTCCGTATTCCTGTCAGGTGCCCCTAGCTATATGAACGTTGAACTTTTAGACCGATTTCGATAAATGAATAGTGCCCAACGTTGATTAAATGAATCCGGTTAAATTCCTAAATTAACTAAATCACTTAGTTAGGCAGTAGAACACCCCGGCATATCATTTAGGCATGTCATACATATTGTTTGCATTATTGCCGTGAATTTATTGTTTCTCTCCCCCTCCTTCTCTCTCGATAGACGCCGACACCGACGACGCTGCCGCTGGGTACGACTACACTACAGACGAGCAGCCCGTTGACGACCTCTCTCTCTTGCCAGAGCAACCAGGCAAGCCCCCCCCCCTTGAGCATCCAGATATCGCCCATTCCATTTCTCCTGCTTGCATTAGATTTTGCTACTGTTAATGTATGTTCCTATTCTGATGCATAGCCTGCTCTTGTAACCTATTCAATGTTACCTTATCTGCCTACGTTAAACTGTTTAGTATAGGTTGGTAGTGAACCATCAGTGACCCCCACCACCTTACCCTTGTTGCCCCTGCTTGATCGTCGACGACTCGATCAATGTGATCGTCGACCAGAGACCGACACATCACCTCACCCCCCTTAGTTGTACGACTCTGCATAGTTACTATCGAGTACCGAGGGTGATACCTCGTAACGCACTCCTGATGAATACTCTGCAGTGTAGCTGTTCGGTCATGGTCATCTAGGGTGATTCCTCCTTCTCCACTTCCGATACGACTCTGTCGTGCAACCCCTCAGTGTGAACCTCGAGGGTGATGCCTCATACGTTCACCCTGATGATTTCATCGAGTGGAATCCACCGAGGGTGATTCCTCGGGTTTCCCCCTTGATGTTATGACCACACGGTTACTTCGACCTTCATTATAGGCGGGTCCACCCTGGTGGGTACCTGCTGGGGATCTGTGATGTCGAGTGTGCCGGAAGGGCACTCGAGTGTGATATTGTGGCGGAGCTTCAGAGACTCTGATTGTCTCCGCGTGATACTAAATGAGCCTATTGGATTTGGGTGTGTAATCTGAGTGGGTCGACGTGCCCTATACGCACTACCACCACGCAGGATTATGGTTATGGGGCCCTCTGTGATGTACATTTCTCCCAAAAGCTCATCAGACGTCACGATTCACCGTGCGGGCTGATTGTCGGGATTGGGCTGGATACTTCACTGACGAGTTCAGTGTCGCGCCTGCACCCCGGCCAGTCTCGCAACGCGCAGGGTGCCCAGGGCGATGGCCCAAGACCTCTGGGTGCATAGGTTAGTCCGGCGTGCTGACCTCTCTGCTGAGCCTTGGTAGGGCGTTGCTTCGTGTTGATCTACCGAGGCCAGGCATTACCCAGTAAGTGTGTCCGGCCAGAGTTGATCGAGCGTGTTGGGTAACAGTAGTGCACCCCTGCAGGGATGAATAATCTATCGATAGCCGGTCCTACGGTAAAGGACGCTCAGTTTGTGTATCCCGATCTACTATTTAAACTGGATACTTGTTACTTAATTGAAGCTTCGGGATAGCTTTCTCGCTGGGAGTCGAGGAAGGATCTCTAGGCTTTGCTTCAACATGTTTGCTAAATAAAATTCTATTCTACTCTCTTCTACTGCTGCAAGATGATGGCTTCGTGAAGATGCTAGTCTTCGATAGGACTAGGCCTTCTCTCTATTCTAGCATTTCTGCAGCCCAGTCCACATATACAGCCTTTCTTCATTGATAATGTTGCATATGTAGTATAGATCCTTGCTTGCTGAGTACTTCGGATGAGTACTCACGGTTGCTTCACTTTCTTTTTCCCCATACCCCCACCTTGATGATACATCAGACGATGGAGTCCAGGAGCCAGATGCCACCCCAGGAGCTTACTACCAGGAGGGTCCAGAGGGCACGTACTACTGGATCGAGCCAGCCGACCAGGAGTAGGATCGGAGGCTCCCAGGCAGGAGGCCTACGCCTTTCGATCTAGAGTCGTTGTTTGTGCTAGCCTTCTTAAGGCAAAACTTGTCTAACTATGTCTGTACTCAGATAATATTTGTATGACTGACTTATGTATTCGGATCTTCGGATCCCTGGTCTGTAATATTGTGGATCTCCGTTTATTTGTGTTAGAGTTGTGTTGTGATATCTTCCCGTGAGTCCCTCTGCTTGATCATGCATGTTTGCGTGTATGATTAGTGCACGATTGAGTTGGGGGCGCCACAAGTTGGTATCAGAGCCGACTGCCTGTAGGAAGCCCCCTTCCAATTCCTTGGCCGAAGTTGAGTCTAGAAACCGAAAAACTAATTTACTAACTTGGCTGTCTGGCTTATGGGCCCACGTCGCCAATTGGGTGGTATTAGGATCTTTTATTCCTTGTCTATACTCTGGGACTCTGATCTCTCTTCTATTCGGGTTAAATAAATTTTACTAACACCGACACTTAGGATCTTGTAAATTCCGTCTACCCGGAGAGCTGGATATCTGTGCGATTTCCCTGTCATTGATCTGATTAGTCTGATAATCATTTTCCTTTCCATTGTTTTGTTTAACCTTTCTCTCTGAGTTGTGTTAAACTTCTCATTGTCATTTGACAATTCTGAATTTTCCCTCTGTTTCAGATGGATCGTTTGTTTCCACCGCGTCCTACGACACAGGTTGTGCTTCGCACTTGGGCTCGTGATACCCCTGGGTTTCCAGCTGTTCTGATCGCCCTCCTGACCAGACTTGGCTACCACTGGTACCCCGAGTACATGGTCTATGAGGATTACCGCGAGTTCAACCAGGAGCAGTACCATGCTGATGTTCGTATCTATGATCAGCAGAATGAATCAGACACCGAGCTGCACCTTTTCCACGGTATCGGCGTGACGATTGAGATGGCAGTACATGATGCCGCCTACTCTGCTGTTGCACGTCTCCGAGGACAGTTCAGCGATATCTTGGATGACTCCGAGTTCCGATACATTCCTCATGCCCCTGCTGTAGATGCTACTGGATACTACACAGCTATCTGTGCCCCGCACGAGCCTCGTCGCTATGACCCGCGCATTCTGATTCAGTGCACTCAGGCTCTGGATCGCACTGTTCGGGCTCTTGCCGTCGAGTTGGTTGCCACTCGAGCACGTCTTCACGATGCTATGACGCAGTTGCTACCCGCTGTTTGCGCAGGGATACATCCGGAGCACATCCTTTATCCGCGCAGGACTCAGATGTATGCTGGTATTGATTGGCCTGCTGTTGGAGGTCACACACCTGCACGTGGACCTCTTCTTACAGCTCGAGACCGGGTTCTGCATCAGAGTGCACATGGAGCACAGGATCCTACCGCGACGAACATTCGTCGTCCGCACTCGCAGTTACCCCGTTTCAGTGGTTTTCTCCGACGTTGATGTAGCCTTTGCTATGTCTTGTTGTGTACTTCCTTACCGCATGCCTGCGCGCCGCCTAGTATGTCTAGTTTTAAATTTGCGCCGTTATGCTGTCCGCATGTACCCGACTCTGTGTATGGATCTGTATGTCTTAATTGACTACTGTTATGTATCTGTTACACTGCTTAATTGTTGTCGAGTTACATCATGCTTGTCGCTAAACACTCGCAATTGCTTTTACTAAACTACCCTGTTGATACTTAGCAGGATGGTTAGACCAGGTGGTCGTGGTCGTGGTCGTGCCCCTGAACGTCCACCACCGCCAGACTATATGGCAGCTATGATGCAACAATTCGAGCTCAACCGCCAGTTCATGACCGGAATTATGGCTCAGTTCCGCATCAGAACAACCAGAACCAGAACCCTCCTTCAATAACTCTGCCGGAGTTTATGTGGCTCAACCCCACTCAGTTCCGCAACTCTGACAAGCCACTGGATGCTGATGACTGGCTCCGTGACATCACTCATGAGATGGAGTCTGCTAACGTCGCTCCTGCCAACTTCGTCAGCTTCGCGGCCTTTTTCCTAAAGGGACCTGCTGCTCAATGGTGGGACACCCACAAGCGTACGCTGCCTGCTGGAATAGTCATTACCTGGAATGAGTTCCAGGCTGCTTTCCGTGCACGTTACATCCCTCAGGCAATTATGGAACGCATGAAGACCCAGTTCCGCAACCTCACTCAGGGCAACAAGACTGTCGAAGCTTATCAGCGGGAATTTCTTGACCTCTCCCGCTATGCTGAAGAAGACATCGCCACAGATGCCCGTAGACAAGAGAAGTTCCGTAGTGGACTCCACCCAGACCTCGAGCTTGCCCTTGCTCCTCAAGACTTCAATGACTTTCCAACTCTTGTGAACAAGGCTATTCTTGTTGAGACTACTCAGATGAAGCATAAGGACTCGCAGAAGCGCTATCGTGATGCTGGCTCATCTTCGGGCTCAGCACAGAAGCGTAGAGTCTGGATTCCCAACAATGTGTTCCGTCCAAACACCTATGCGCCCAAGAACAACTATGCTGCACCACGTCTGCCTCCTCCACCACCGAGGCAGCCAAGAGCTCAAGCTATTCAAAATAATGCTCCTCTTCATCCTGAAGATGGCATGTGCTTCAAGTGCCGCAAACCAGGTCACAAGGCTAAAGACTGCCGCCAGACTCAGAATCAGTTAGCTTTTCCTCGTACTGGCCGTGGCAATGGTCGTGGCAACAATCAGACCCACAACTATAATACTGGGTCTGCTGCACATGGTCGTGGACACGCTTACAACATTGACATTGAAGAAGTCCAGGATCAACCTGCTACTGTGATGGGTACCCTTCTCGTTAACTCAGTACTTGCTTCTGTTTTATTTGATTCAGGAGCATCACATTCATTCATCTCTGGAAAATTTGCATTCATGCATGGCATTCGATATGAGAAGATGCTTACTCCGTTAGTCATTAAAACTCCCGGAGGTCACTGTCATGCTGACGTGATAGCACCTAATATTACCGTCGAAATTAAAGGGTTGGAATTCCTTGCCTCACCCATCGTCTTGAAGTCTTCCACCATAGACCTCATTCTCTGAATGGATTGGTTGAAAGCTCACATTGCTTCGATCAATTGTGCCACTAAAGTCGTCCAACTTCTTCACCCCTTTGATGAGATAGTGAACTACACCGCCCGAATTACTCGAGATGCTGAAGCTCAGATATATGCTCTGAATGCTTTGAATGCATCACCTCTGGAAGGAATCGAGAACGTTCCTGTCGTTCGAGATTTTCCGGACGTCTTTCCGGAAGAACTCCCAGGAATACCCCCGGTTAGGGCAGTCGAGTTTGTCATTGACTTGAAGCCTGGCACTGTCCCTATTGCCAAGCGTCCTTATAAGATGCCTCCGCACCACCTTCTCGAGCTTAAGGAAGAAATCGACAAGTCACTTAAGAGTGGTTTCATCCGCCCCAGTTCCTCTGCTTGGGGAGCCCCTTCACTCTTCGTTAAGAAGAAGGATGGAACTAACCGATTGGTTCAAGATTATCGGCCCATTAACCAAGCCACAATCCAGAATAAATACCCACTGCCCCGGATCAATGACTTATATGATCAACTTGCTGGATCATCAGTGTTCTCTAAACTCGACTTGAGGTTGGGTTATCACCAGATCCGTGTCCGTGAGGAGGATATTCCCAAAATTGCATTCGTCACTCATTATGGCTCCTATGAATACACCGTCATGTCATTTGGCCTAACGAATGCTCCAGCTACGTTCTCCCGTCTGATGAATTATATATTCATGGATTACCTCGACAAATTCGTCGTGGTTTATTTGGATGATATCCTTATATATTCCAAGAATGAAGAAGAACATGCCGAACATCTTCGCCTTGTTCTGGAGAGGCTTCGAGAACACAAGTTGTATGCCAAGTACTCCAAATGCGAATTTTGGTTATCTGAAGTGACCTATCTTGGTCATGTGATTTCCAAGGATGGAATTGCTGTTAACCCCGAACGAGTTCAGGCTATTCTTGACTGGACTCCCCCGAAGAATGTTAAGCAAGTCAGAAGTTTTCTCGGACTCGCTAGTTATTGCCGTCGATTCGTTGAGAACTTTTCCAAGATTGCAAAACCATTGACGAATCTGCTTCACAAAGGTGTTAAATTTGAGTGGACAGAAAAATGTCAAGAAAGCTTTCAGACACTAAAAGATAAGTTAACATCTGCCCCAGTGCTAGCGCCCCCGGATTCCCAAAAGGATTTCGTGATATACTGTGATGCATCTCGTCAAGGATTAGGCTGTGTCCTAATGCAAGAGCGTAAAGTGATTGCTTATGCCTCTCGATAATTACGTCCTCACGAAGAAAATTACCCAGTGCACGATCTCGAACTTTCTGCGGTTATTTATGCTCTGAAGCTATGGCGACATTACCTTCTCGGTAATCGTTGCGAGATATACACAGATCATCAAAGTTTGAAGTATTTATATACTCAACCAGATCTGAACCTTCGTCAACAAAGATGGCTCGAAACAATTGCCGATTATGATATGAATATCTCATACACCCCTGGCAAGGCTAATGTAATGGCCGATGCTTTGAGTCGCAAGGCTTATTGCAGCAACCTTATGGTTCAGGAAGCACAACCTCTCCTTTATGAAGAGCTTCGCAAGTTGAACCTCCATATTGTTCCACAGGGTTATCCCAATACCCTGGTTGTCGAACCAGATTTAGAGCACAGCATTAAGATTATAGAAAAGTATGACTCTGAAGTTGAAAGGATTAAGCGGTACCTCGAGAAAGGAAAGCCGTCGGAATTCCATCTTGATAAGGATGGGATCCTATTTTTCCAACACCGTCTCTTCATACCCAAGTTCAAGGATGAAAGGGAACACGTTATGAAAGAAGCTCACGACACACCTCTGTCAATTCATCCTGGTAGCACAAAGATGTACCGTGACATTTGTCAGAGATACTGGTGGCCTAATATGAAGCGAAACATTGCTCGTTATGTTTCTGAGTGTGACGTTTGCCGCCGCATTAAAGCAGAACATCAAAGGCCTGCTGGAACTCTGCAACCCCTTGAAATTCCTGAATGGAAATGGGACAAGGTCCAAATGGATTTCATTACTGGTTTTCCCAGATCTCAGAAGGGTCATGATGCTATTTTTGTCGTCATTGACCGATTCTCCAAGGTTGCTCACTTTCTGCCAGTTAAGGAGACAATCACTGCTAGCCAGTTAGCAGACTTGTATGTTTCCCGAATCGTGTCACTCCACGGTGTTCCGTTGGAGATCAGTTCTGATCGTGCCAGCCTCTTCACCTCCAGATTCTGGAGTAGTTTCCAAGAAGCTATGGGAACTCACCTGTCTTTCAGCACCGCTTTTCACCCCCAATCTCAGGGTCAAGTTGAACGAGTTAATCAAGTGCTCGAAGATATGCTTCGAGCTTGCGTCATCTCCTTTGGTAAGAAATGGGAGGAATCTCTCCCGTATGCCGAACTCTTACAACAATAGCTATCAAGTTAGTCTGAAGATGGCATCGTTTGAAGTTCTTTACGGACGTAAGTGTCGAACCCCTCTGAATTGGTCAGAAACTGGGGAACGCTCACTCGTCGGACCGGACATTATCCAACAAGCTGAAGAACAAGTCCGCATTGTCCGTGAACATTTGAAAACTGCTCAGTCTCGTCAGAAGAGCAACTATGACCGAAAGCACCAGGAAATGGTCTATCAACCTGGCGAGCAAGCTTACCTCCGCGTCACTCCGTTGAAAGGCACTCATCGGTTCGGAATCAAAGGCAAGTTAGCTCCTCTCTACATTGGCCCGTTCCGTATTCTTGTCCGTCGAGGAGAAGTGGCATATCAGTTGCAATTGCCGCCAAATCTTTCAAGAGTACATGATGTCTTTCATGTATCCCAACTCCGTCGATGCTTCAAGGATCCTATTCGAGCTGTGGATCATGAAATGCTTGAATTACGGGAAGATCTGTCTTATCCAGAATATCCCATCCGTATTCTTGATCAAGCTGAGCGTCGAACTCGTCAGAAGTCAATCAAATTCCTCAAGGTTCAGTGGTCAAATCATTCTGAAGATGAAGCCACTTGGGAACGCGAGGATCGTCTTCGCGAGGAATACCCCGCTTTCTTTCAGTCTTCCTCTTAATTCTCGGGACGAGAATTCTTGATAGATGAGGAGAATTGTAACACCCCATGTCATTAGCCACAGTAATCATTTTGGATAATGACAAGTCAGCAGGATTAACAGTGCCAAATCATCATTTGCATCATATTGCATTTCAACTCCTAACTCAAATTCAAATTTAAATGAAAGTGGAAAATAAAAGTTGTTCAACATAGAAACTAAAATGTGGAATAAATAACAAATGTTACAGAGACAATTCTAAAATTGTAACCAACATTTAATAAATTAATTAGGTAACCCAAACCTCCTTTAACAGTGGCTGAAAATAATATTTAATAATCTTTTATTTAATCTAAATCAAATATGAAATGATGTTTTGCCCAAACTAGTTTTTGGTGTTAAGGTATAATGCACTGCTATTTATGAACTGGGTCACACTTTTTACAAAATCCATTTAGGGCCCAAACAATTAGCAAAGCAGTAAAGAAAAGAAAACAGAAAAAGAGAAAAAGAAAAAGGCCTAAAGAAGCTACTGTGCACTTGAGCCTATCGCTACGGCGCCGGCCCAGCCCACCCCGCACCTCCTCCCTCCTCCCGCACTGCTCATGCCGCCCCGCTGTCAAACACCGCGCGCGCGCGCCCCAGGCCCCCCTCGCTCGCCGCTCAACAACGCGCCCGCGCTCGCCCGGGGGATAAGAACAGCCCCGCACCCACCCTGGCGAACCCTAGCCCCAGTTTCCCCACCTTCTTCCCTCGCTCCCCGCCTCGCCCGACGCCGCCATGATCGGCCTCCGCTGAAGCTCGCGGCCACCGCCACCCTTTCGCCCCGCCGACGTGTCTACGAGCTCCGCCACGTCGAGCCCCTCCTCCTCGACCACACGACCAAGCCCCGGGAGCCCTGCATCACCCCACGCCGTCGTCTTCTTCCTCGGATCGCCGCCGCACACCGTCGTCAATTCGCCTCCGTCAAGCCCTCCCCGAGCCCGCTATTGCACACCTACAGGGCCTGGTGAGCCGTCGCCGTCCTCCCCCTCTCTTTCCGGCTCGATATCGTCGTCGAAGTTGTCGCCTTGGAGATGCCCGAAAGCGCCGCCGCATGACCTCGTCGCCGGCGTGGCCACGGTGACCATATGGTCCCGTGCGTGCCACCGTTGCACTCCCCGCAACATGTAGACACCGTTGCTACCTCGCGCTGCCCTTTTTGCACGCCTAGCCCCGATCCCGACGATGGCCGAACTCCGGCGTCTGCCTCGCTGCTCGTCGTCGATGCTACCGACCACCGCAGCCCCCGCCGTCACCCTAGATCGCTCCGCCGTCGTCTGCCCATTCGAAAGAGCCCGGCCGCGCTCGCAGTGGTGCCCTGTGCGCCATTTCCGGGCCGCGCCGCCGTCCCTGGTGCTCGTCGGAGCAACTCCGGTGGCCGACCGGCGCCGCCGCCGACGTGGCTGGCCTGGGGCCACCCCCAGTGCCACTGCCAGTGGGCCAGGCCTGCCCCAGTTGACCAGTTGACTTGGTCAACTGGCTGACTGGGCACTACCCAGTCACTGACTGGTGGGGCCCCTATCCCTGTGTCTATGACATATGGGCCCCCCTTGTCAGGTGCCTAATTAACTAATTAGGATAATAAAAATAATTAAATTAGCCTAACCTGTCACTGACTGCTGGGCCCCACCTGCTAATTAATCTAATTAGTTAATTTAACCCCTCTGATTAAAGTCACAGTGTATGACATGTGGGCCCCACTAGTCAGGTTTGACCTGGTCAGCCCCACTGTTGACTGCTGATGCAATGGTGACCCCAGGCTGACATCATCATTCACTATTCTGGATAATTCGAATTTAATTAAATAATTAAATTCAGAAAATGTTTAAAACTTTAGAAAATCATATTAAATAAATCGTAACTCCGATGAAAATAATGTATATATGAAACTTGCTCAGAATTTCGATACGAACCCGAATACGTCCTCCGTATTCCTGTCAGGTGCCCCTAGCTATATGAACGTTGAACTTTTAGACCGATTTCGATAAATGAATAGTGCCCAACATTGATTAAATGAATCCGGTTAAATTCCTAAATTAACTAAATCATTTAGTTAGGCAGTAGAACACCCCGGCATATCATTTAGGCATGTCATACATATTGTTTGCATTATTGTCGTGAATTTATTGTTTCTCTCCCCCTCCTTCTCTCTCGATAGACGCCAACACCGACGACGCTGCCGCTGGGTATGACTACACTACAGACGAGCAGCCCGTTGACGACCTCTCTCTCTTGCCAGAGCAACCAGGCAAGCCCCCCCCCCCCCCCCTTGAGCATCCCGATATCGCCCATTCCATTTCTCCTGCTTGCATTAGATTTTGCTACTGTTAATGTATGTTCCTATTCTGATGCATAGCCTGCTCTTGTAACCTATTCAATGTTACCTTATCTGCCTACGTTAAACTGTTTAGTATAGGTTGGTAGTGAACCATCAGTGACCCCCACCACCTTACCCTTGTTGCCCCTGCTTGATCATCGACGACTCGATCAATGTGATCGTCGACCAGAGACCGACACATCACCTCACCCCCCTTAGTTGTACGACTCTGCATAGTTACTATCGAGTGCCGAGGGTGATACCTCGTAACGCACTCCTGATGAATACTCTGCAGTGTAGCTGTTCGGTCATGGTCATCTAGGGTGATTCCTCCTTCTCCACTTCCGATACGACTCTGTCGTGCAACCCCTCAGTGTGAACCTTGAGGGTGATGCCTCATACGTTCACCCTGATGATTTCATCGAGTGGAATCCACCGAGGGTGATTCCTCGGGTTTCCCCCTTGATGTTATGACCACACGGTTACTTCGACCTTCGTTACAGGTGGGTCCACCCTGGTGGGTACCTGCTGGGGATCTGTGATGTCGAGTGTGCCGGAAGGGCACTCGAGTGTGATATTGTGGCGGAGCTTCAGAGACTCTGATTGTCTCCGCGTGATACTAAATGAGCCTATTGGATTTGGGTGTGTGATCTGAGTGGGTCGACGTGCCCTATACGCACTACCACCACGCGGGATTATGGTTATGGGGCCCTCTGCGATGTACGTTTCTCTCGAAAGCTCGTCAGACGTCACGATTCACCGTGCGGGCTGATTGTCGGGATTGGGCTGGATACTTCACTGACGAGTTCAGTGTCGCGCCTGCACCCCGACCAGTCTCGCAACGCGCAGGGTGCCCAGGGCGATGGCCCAAGACCTCTGGGTGCATAGGTTAGTCCGGCGTGCTGACCTCTCTGCTGAGCCTAGGTAGGGCGTTGCTTCGTGTTGATCTACCGAGGCCGGGCATTACCCAGCAAGTGTGTCCGGCCAGAGTTGATCGAGCGTGTTGGGTAACAGTAGTGCACCCTTGCAGGGATGAATAATCTATCGATAGCCGGTCCTACGGTAAAGGACGCTCAGTTTGTGTATCCCGATCTACTATTTAAACTGGATACTTGTTACTTAATTGAAGCTTCGGGATAGCTTTCTCGCTGGGAGTCGAGGAAGGATCTCTAGGCTTTGCTTCAACATGTTTGCTAAATAAAATTCTATTCTACTCTCTTCTACTGCTGCAAGATGATGGCTTCGTGAAGATGCTAGTCTTCGATAGGACTAGGCCTTCTCTCTATTCTGGCATTTCTGCAACCCAGTCCACATATACAACCTTTCTCCATTGATAATGTTGCATATGTAGTATAGATCCTTGCTTGCTGAGTACTTCGGATGAGTACTCACGGTTGCTTTACTTTCTTTTTCCCCATACCCCCACCTTGATGATACATCAGACGATGGAGTCCAGGAGCCAGATGCCACCTCAGGAGCTTACTACCAGGAGGGTCCAGAGGGCACGTACTACTGGATCGAGCCAGCCGACCAGGAGTAGGATCGGAGGCTCCCAAGCAGGAGGCCTACGCCTTTCGATCTAGAGTCGTTGTTTGTGCTAGCCTTCTTAAGGCAAAACTCGTCTAACTATGTCTGTACTCAGATAATATTTGTATGACTGACTTATGTTTTCGGATCTTCGGATCTCTGGTCTGTAATATTGTGGATCTCCGTTTATTTGTGTTAGAGTTGTGTTGTGATATCTTCCCGTGAGTCCCTGTGCTTGATCGTGCATGTTTGCATGTATGATTAGTGCACGATTGAGTCGGGGGCGCCACATCTGGGTAGGCACCTGTAACACCCCTGTGTAATAAGCACTGTGACATAATGATAATCATGCCAAGTCATACCCATTTGCAATGCTTGATCATAATGTTTAAACACTCCATTTCAATTCTCTCTCTCCAATCAATTCAAATTTAAAGTGCAAATTCAAGTTGCCCAAAAGTTGCGGGAAAAATGTTCATCATCTTGTAAATATTCCATAACATTTGCTTGTTAAGGAATACAACATCACTCCTATGCAAATATGAACAGTAGCAAATAAAACAGAGCAACTCCTGCATATTTAAATGCCAAATCATTTATGAAAAATCCAAATGTAATCATAATTCACACAATCCAATTTCTGGTGTTAGCTAATAATACTCTACAATTATTGGGCTAAGTCACATATTTTGCAAAAGCCATCTGGTGGCTTAGGAATTTGTAAAACAGAAAACAGAACAGAAAATAAGAAAATAGAAAAGGCCTAATGCTCTACTGTGCACTTAAGCCTGCCGCAACAGGGTCCGGCCCAGCCCATACGACGCTCATCCCCTACCTCCCGCGTGCTGTCACGCGCCCGCGCCGACACGCCGACGGTCACCGCGCGTCGCCCATCTGCGCCGTCCCCGGCTAGGTTAAGACGAGCCCCGAGCCCCTCTCCCTCTCCCCTCTCCCTAGCCCCCATTCTCTCCCCCTCTCCATCGCTCCTTCTTCTCCTCCTCTCTCTGTCGAACGTCGTCGCTGCTGTTTCATCGTTGCCGCGCTCCGGCGCCACCCCGAGCTGCGCCAGGTGGCCCAGACGAACCGTCTCCCTCCCCTACATCGAGTACGCCCCTGGAGCTGGACCGGGAAGCCCCGGAAACGCCGCCCGCTGCATTTCCCCTCGCCGGAATTCGCCTCGGCCGCCGCCTCAAACCGCTGCCCCGACGCCTCTCCACGCCTCCCCGAGCACGGCAACACCCTCAGTGAGCACCTGCGCGCTTTTCCCCTTTAGCTTGGGCTCGGTTTCGAGCTCCGGCGTGTTTTCCGTCTGCGGGTTGCTCCGGCCGCCGCGCGCCGTCACTGCTGCTGCCGACTCCGGCCACCCCGCGGCCTCCCGCGGGATCCTCTAGACACGCACGAGCGAGGGCTATCGCCCGGTAGTCTTAGCGTGTCCAGCCATCCCCTGTGGCGCCGTTCCGCCGCTCCTCCACCGCGCCCTGTGGTCGTCGCCGGCGTAGCTCCGGTGGCGCTGACATGGCCGGTTAAGCTAGCCACTAATGACCCTGCTAATCACCCCCTGAGCCTATGACTAACGGGACCCGCACGCTAATTAAAACATAGTTAGGAATTTAATTAAAGTAGCAGTCAGTGACAGGTGGGCCCAGTGGGACCCGTTTGACCAGTCAACGCTGACTGGACAGTTGACCAGGGCCCCACCTGGCAGCCTCTCTAGTACCTTCTGGTGCACTGCACCGGGTGCACCCAGCAATTCTGTTTACTGTTTTAATTCAAATTAAATAAACCCAGTAAATTCCAAAAAATGATTAAAACTTTAGAAAATCATAGAAATTAAACCGTAGCTCGGATCGAAAACTTTGTACATGAAAGTTGATCAGAACGACGAGACGAAGCTAACCGTGCCGCCTGTTTCCGTGTCGGGACCCTTTACGGAGGTGAACCCGTAACTTTTAGTCTATTTCCGGTAGATGAATCGTACATAACCACCGGTTAATAAATCCAGTTTTAACCCTAAATAACCAATATGACTTAGACATGCTTTAGGCACCCCTGCACCGCACGTTAGCGTAGCCTGCTCTGCGCTGCTTTGTCTGCCTTGTATTTATACTGTTTCCTCCCCCTCTTCTCGATAGAGCCCGGTACCGACGCAGCTCCGGTGACTGGCTACACTACGGACAACTTTGCCTTTGCCGCCGAGCAACCAGGCAAGCCCCCCCCCCCCCTGAGCATTTCGATATTGCCCATTCTAATATCTCCTGCTTGCATTAGAATTTCCTACTGTTACTGTTATCCTATTTCTGCTGCATAGCCTGTTTATTGTAACCTGCTGTTGATACCTTCCTGTTCATCCTAAACTGTTTAGAATAGACTGGGTAGAGCCCCATCAGTGACCCCACTTATCCCGACAGCCCCGCTGGAGTATCAGAAGACCCGATCAACGAGATCGAAGACCAGGACCCGGCACCGCACCTCACTTCCTCCTTAGTTGCTCGACACTACTGGGTTACTATCGAGTGCCGAGGGTGATACCTCGTCAGCACTTCTGATGATAACCTTGTAGGTTAGTTACTCGGTCGTGGTCAGCGAGGGTGATTCCTCCTACACCACCCCCGATAACGACGAAGTCGTGCAACACCTCAAGTGTGGACCTCGAGGGTGATGCCTCCTACGTTCACCTTGATGTTACATCAGGTGGGGGTCCAACGAGGTTGATGCCTCGGATTCCCCCTTGATATGGTAGCCACACGGATGCCTTACATAACTGATGATACTGTTACTTGGAAAGGCGGGTCGACCCTGAGGGGTACCCGCGAATGATGGATAGTTACCCGTGATTTATTTTACGAGGCGCGGCCGGGCATTCTTAGCCCTTGCAGCAAGTCCTCGAGACGGGGCGACGGGGTCACATCGATCGTGAGTCTCTGCTCGTTACCGCAAGCCCCTAGTCCTCTAACGATTTGGATATTTGATCCGAGCAGGCCTCCGGCCTGATAGCACTAACCATCACGTTGGATAGTTATGGGCACTCTGCATCGTAGCATCAGCCGAAAGCTCTGTCAGACGTCCAGTTCAGCATTGCGGCACGGCTGGGCCGGCGCCATCCATGTATAGAGGTGGTACCGAGATTCGCCCTGCTCGCAATGACCCGGAGTGCACAGGGCGATGGCCCAAGACCCCTGAGCGCTTAGGAGGTAGACCGGCGGGGACCTCTCTGCTGAGCTGTAGGTAGGGCTGCGGTGTGTCGTTTGGCCGAGGCCGGGCATGACCCAGGAAAGTGTGTCCGGCCGGAGTTAAGCGAGCGTGGTGGGTAAGTTGGTGCACCCCTGCAGGGAAGAAAATATCTATCGATAGCCGGTCCTACGGTAAAGGACACTCGGAGTTGTATCCCGATCAATACAACTAGAACTTGTGATGATAACTGGTTTTGATGGCTCCGGGATCGCTTTCTCGCAGGGAGTCGAGAAAGGATCTCTGGGCGAGACTGTTACTTGACACAACCACTACTATGTTATACTGTGCTGTTCTACTCTCTTCTATTTCTGCAAGACCGCTGAAGATGCTAGTCTTCGATAGGACTAGGCCTTCCTCTCTATTCTGGCATTTCTGCAGCCCAGTCCACATATACAGCATCCCTTGATAATGTTGCATATGTAGTGTAGATCCTTGCTTGCTGAGTACTTCGGAGTACTCAGGGTTGCTTTGCTTTCTTTTTCTCCCCATATCAGTTGGTCGTGACCAGATGACGGAGCCCCTGAGGCAGTTGTTCCAGCCGACGACTACTACTACTACCCCGAGGATGGCTACTACTTCGAGATGGCCGACGACCAGGAGTAGATTCGGAGGGTCCCAGGCAGGAGGCCTGCGCCTTTCGATCGTAGTGTTTTGTTTTGCCCCGCCTTCTTAAGGCCTTTCTGTTTCTCTTTTATATCTGTACTCAGATATCTGATGCTTCCGCTGACGCTTGTATGCCATCGAGCTATGTATTCGAGCCCTCGAGGCCCTTGGCTTGTAATATAAAGCTTGTATGACTTTATTTATGTTTTAGAGTTGTGTTGTGATATCTTCAAGTGAGTCCTTAGGTTTGATCGTGTGCAATTGCGTGTATGATTAGTGCACGATTAAGCTGGGGGCGTCACAGCACCTCCACCGTAGGAGGTACCCACACCTGTGTCCCCAGCCAATGCCCGGTGGACTAGGGGGACACGACTCCGAGACTGCCGCCGGCCGCCGGTAAGCCAGCCCCGAGCCCTTGGCCAGGCGAGCTCACACAACACCATGTCGTGGTCACTGACGCCAATGCGCACACCGACGCAACGCTAACACGACCACCACCACCGAGCACCATACCTGCGAGGAGAGCATGTACGAGCACCACCCACGAGCACATCCCACGCCAAGCCCGACCTCTCCTACCTGAAGCACAAGCTCCAATCCGCCCCGAGCCCCGAACTGGCCCGCCCGAGCACGAACCCTAGATATGAACCTACTTGCCGGTCCAAACTCCGAAGAAGGAGGCTACCACCACCACCGCGCACCACTTGCACTGCACCATGCGAGATGCATAGACCATACCGCCACAGACCACCCACCAGGGAGCCCAGATGGACGCCCTCCACCACCCTGGTCACCAGCTAGCCTCCCGACAACGGATCTAGCCGGACCCCAGCCAGCCCGCACCACCGCATGCCGTCAGCCTGTGCTCATGCAGTAGCCCGCAACCGCGCCAGTAGCCAGCAGCTCGGCGTCTGAGCAGCAGAGCCACCCGAGCCAGGTCCTAGCAGCACCGCAGAAGATCCCCACGCCGGACCCCGCCGCCGGCACGGAAGAGGACACCGCCACGTAGCCGTCCGCTCACCCTGCAGCCACTGCCGCCAGCACGTGCCGGCGCACCACCACCCCCACGCCCGCGCCGCGCCGCCACTAGAGGAAAGCGCTCGCGCCGCCACACAGAAGAGGAGAAACAAGATATCTTTTGGATAGTACATGTGGTACAATCATGTGCATTGAAGAAGATATCCAACGATCACAGTGCTCGAATTTTCCACATCTTTAGCATTAGATCGGCATCATCCAATATTCAAAAATATTCTTATACTATGTAGAAGAACGTGACAGAATATGAAAAAAAAACCTGATTTTCTTCTAGCTACAAACATTTATGTTAATGCACCTTTTATCCATTTTAACTTATAGTATTGCTAATGAAGAAATTTCATTGTTTTAAATTGCCTGAAATAATGGGATTGGCACATGTATTCAGTAAATAGTGAATTAGTGGTAGAAAGCCACATTTTTTCTTTTTAGTGGTACTTAACTCTAGGTGTTATGATCATCTGATGTCACAAAACCACATCGTTACGAAATGTGCCCTCGCCTTTGTTGATCCTCGCCTCATAGAGTTATCATCAAGCTCCACTTTTCTTGAGACATTGCCATGCGGAATGATGACATATAAAGCGATTGCCATTACTAGCGGCCGGCAACAGTTGGTTAGAGTAAGGTTTTGTAAAATTGTATGACCATAAAACCAAGGGCTTAGTGATATAACCAAGAAGTAAGATACTTCAATTACGACAATAAAGTTTTTAATAAATTACTTACTATGGCAACCACTTATCATGTTAAACTCTCATGTTAATTTGTATGAAACATATGAAAAAGATACTCAAGGTCAGTTTATAGAGTACAATGTAACTACAAAAACATTGCTTTGCATGTACAACTAATTTCGTTTTATGCCCTTTTGTATGGAAACAACTTTTTAGAGGGAACCTTTTTTATGTATGTAAGAATACACGTAGTGCAAACCAGAGGGAACTGTAATTGTGCAAGGCCACGCAGACGTGCAACTTTAGGGTTTTTTTTTTGCGAAAAAACTTCCAATCTATCCATCTTCAATCATGGTAGTACAACGAACACCAGAAATAATAAAAATTACATCCAGATTCATAGACCATCTAGCGACGACTACAAGGACTGAAGCGAGCTGAAAGCGCGTCGCCGTCATCGCCCCTCCATCGCCGGAGTCGGGCACAACTTGTTGTAGTAGACAGTCGGAAAGTCATCGTGCTAAGACCCCATAGAACCAGCGCACCAGAACAGCAACCATCGCCGATGAAGAATAACATAGATCGGAAGGATCCAACCCAAAGACACACGAACGTAGATGAATAACGACGAGATCCGAGCAAATCCACCAAAGATAGATCCGCTGGAGACACACCCCCACATGCCCACCAACAATGCTAGACGCACCGCCGGACCGGGGGCTAGGCGGGGAGACCTTTATTCCATCTTCAGGGAGCCGCCGTCGTCTCATCTTTCTGAGCAGGACACAAACCCTAACAAAACGGAAAGGAATGACAAAAATCGGAGCCCTCCCGCCGGCCCTTGCCAGGATCCACCACGCCCCATGGCCCTAGGGTCACCGAAGACGAGGTGGACCTGCAGCGGCGCCGGCGAGAGGCAGGAACCCTAGTTTTTTTTTAAGGAGAAGGAGGCGGCTGCTCGTGGCTCGTGACGCTTTAGTTAGGCGTGCAACTTTAGTTACGTGCGCAGAATAACAAAAAATGTAAATGTGCACAAAGAGATAGAAAAACAGAAATGACAAATATGTATGAATCTCCGTCTAATCTGGCGGTCATAGCAGTTATTGAGATTTAACTAATTCTTAATTGATGGAGAATTAGCAAAGCCAAAGTAAATTTTACTCGAAGTATAAATATATTGTATTTGGGGAATATTAAACCCATTAAGCGCACTTGAAGGGCACCCAACCAGCTATGCCACATGGCGCATGCTGGTTGGCCGCGGTAAGAATTTTTTTGACTTTTTGGTAGATTATTTTTAGAAAATGGAAGTGAGACTTTTTTTTTGAGAAAAGTTTTTTTGGCTTTTTTTTTTCCTTTTTGAGATGGATGTGATGTCCATGTGATGCGAGAAACTTTTATTTTTATTCGAGATGAAGGTGAGAGATTTTTTTCTTTAAGATGGAGAAACACGCACACAACTTTCTCTCAAGCATTGCGTTGCGGGCCGCAACCACTAGTTCTCAAGATGAATCAAAATGCACTACCTCTTTTTGAGAATGCGCTACTCGTATGTATAATGCGTTTTTTTTAGGGGGATATGTATAATGCGTTTGAAGTGGAAAAAATATACTTGACTTGTCCAAGGAAGAGATCTGAATAAGACTTGCCGAAAAGATTAACAAAAATATATTCTATCAATAAATAGAACAGAAGCAAAAGAAAAAACACATGAATAAAGCCTTCAAGCTTCACAAATTTCTCAAATCCAAAGAAGCAGCGCAGGCGCATCTAGCTTGCGCACGCACGCGCGCGCGTACATGCAATTCAAATCAACGGACGAATCAGTAGTGACCCCTGGGCGCGCAGGTGTCCGGCTTGAAGGAGAGCGGGCCGGCGGCGTACACGACGTTCTCGTACCCCTTACCGGACCACCGCTTGCCCTCGTGGCGGAGCGGCGCGCCCTCGATGCCGTAGTTGACGTTGGTCAGGTCGTCGCACTTGCGGTCCGGCGACGCGAGCAGGCGCACGAAGCAGGCCTTGGCGGGGTCCCCCTTGTAGTAGTCGGCCTTCTCGGCGACGTCGAACTCGGCGAGGAAGTAGCCATTGCCGTCGGCGACGGGCGTCCGCGACTCCATGACGCGGTTCTTGGCGTCGCGGCAGGTGACCGTCACCTTCGCCCCCGGCAGCGGCGTCGCGCCGTCCAGGCACCATGAGTTCCGGTGCGTGCAGCTCTGGCAGTACACCACGCCCTCCACCTTGAGCATCACCTTGTCGCACTTGGCAGCCGGTGCCGGCGTGGCAGGCGTCGGCGAGGGGGTCTGGCTGTAGCCGTGGGCGCTGGCGCCGGTAGCGGCGAGGAGGGCCACGAGGACGGCGAGGGGGAGGTAGGCCGCCATTGCTGGAAGACGGGTACTCCGTGCGTGGAGTAGATCGATGGAGATGATCGCAGCTGGTTTGGCTGTGTGGAAATGGCGGGAGGCGTCGGGTTCATATATAGACGCGGCAAGGTGACCAGGTGAGGGGTCAGGGAGAGTATTAAAATGGTGTAGACGTGCGGCCATGTAGGTGGCCGGCCGGCCGGCAATGGCCTACGTGGGAGCCAGTTTGTCTCTCAGATTGTCGGTCTTAGAACAATGGAGATTACGTTGGTACAAAATCATTGCACACGATCGGGTTATGATTGGTGTTTGTGGTGTTCAGGAGCAAAGATTTAGGATTGCGTTAATCGCGATCACATGTTTTTGGAGATTGTCGGTCACATTATCTGATAATGATTGGTGTGTGTTGCGTGCGTGATGATCGCATTTTCTTTCTTTAACTAAGCTACACACAATACGTGTCTGCCGGTATGGGGTGAGGTGAGGATTGAGTTGATGCTATAAAGGACCAGTTTTAAGCAGCAATACAACATGCGCGTTGTTGTGGAACAACAAACTTAGACACTTAGATATTGATCAAAATATCATTATAATTCACAATGTATACATCATATGTGACTTGTGATTTGTTACGACAAATAACACCTTATGCGCAAATGCATGGGGTGTTCAAATGGGTTATTGGCAATGATCGGTTGCAAGGAGGGATGTTTCCCGAAGCTGTGATAGCACTTTCCCCTCTCTCCCTCTGCTAGTCTCCTCGCACCGTCCCCGCGGGCGGCCGGGGGAAGGCCCAGATTCGCCACCTCTAGCCCCCTCCCTCCTCCTCCGCCCCTTCTCGTCGGCGCCGGCGCGTGCTGACGGGCAAAGCCCGGTCGGCCTGGGCAGCCTCGGGGCCATCTTCTCCTTCCGCCCTCTGGTGGCGCTTGAACCCTATTTTGTAATAGGCAGCAAAGCCTTGTTGTAGACAAATAATAAATGAAATTTAGGTGGGGATAACTACCCCTCTTTGACTTAAAAAAACCATTTTGTTTTTTCTGTGATGATATCAAACAAAACTAAAATCCTGTAGGATTTAAATAGTCATGACATCACAATTCAATTTGTTTTTCCTACCCTGCATTTTTTAAATCCAATTTTGAATATTCGCAAAAAAAAATCCATTTTTGAAATCCTGCTAATCAAAGAGGTTCTGGAACTTGTAGTCTGGTATTTTTGTTTGGGCCATAGTAAAAAAAAGGTCACCCCTACAACATATACACTCGTCGGCGCCTTCGCGTCGGAGGAAAGCCCCCGGGCCCGGCGCCGCGGCCAACCCCCGGTTCGCCCTCGCGCCCGACGACGACGACGGCCCCGAGAACCCCCTCGTCGCGTTCGTCCACCCGCGCAGCGGCGACCGCCCCGGCCCCGTCCTCAAGTCCCGCCCGCAGGAGCTCACCGGCGAAGACCAGGTCAAACCATCTCTCTCCCCCTCTCATATTTCGTATTGCGTGGCGTGGCGTGGCGCTGCATGCGACTGCGAGTGAGCCATTTTAGAGGAAAACATACTACCACCAGGACGTGATTACATGGTGGCCGTCCGGCGCTACGTGGAGCTGCTGTCGCGGTGCCGCGGCGGCGCGGACGCGCGGCCGATCGCGCGGATCCAGGCGGCCCTGGTCACGTCGGGCCTGCTCCGGCGCAGCGCGGAGCTCCACGACGCGCTCATCCGGGCGCTCGCGGGCTCCGGGAGGCCGCAGGCGGCGCTCCCGCTCTACGCCCACCTCCTCCGCGCGGGCCTCCTCCCCACCCCGCACACCCTCCCCTCCCTCCTCAAGTCGCTCGCCCTCTCCCCCGCCGTCCCCGGCGCGCGCCGCCTCGCGCTCGCCGTCCACGCCCACGCCGTCAGGCTCGGCCTCACGGGGTTCCTCCTCGTGAACAACGCGCTCATCCGCGTCCACGCGGGCCTGCTCGGCCGCCTGCCCGACGCGCACCTGTTGCTGCGCGCCTCGGCCGCCGTCGACGCCTCCACGTTCAACACGCTCATCACCGCGCACGCGAGGGCTGGGCGAGTCGCCGACGCCCGCTCGCTGTTCGACAAAATGCCTGAGAGGAATGTCGTGTCCTGGAGCGCCATGGTGAATGGGTACGTGCAGGCTGGGGACGGGAGGGAGGCGCTGGGGGTGTTCTCTCAGATGCAGGCACAAGGTGTCCGCCCTGACGACACGGTGCTTGTCGGGGTGCTTGCTGCGTGCGCGCAGCTGGGGGCTCTGGAGCAGGGGAAGTGGGTCCATGGTTACCTCAGAGCAAACAATATCAGGCTGACCGTGTTTCTGGGCACTGCGTTGGTTGATATGTATGCCAAATGTGGTGAGGTGCAGCTTGGAATGGAGGTGTTTGAGGGAATGAAGGACAAGAATGTGCTGGCCTGGACTACCATGATAAAGGGCCTGGCTATGCACGGCCGAGGCTCAGACTCATTGACCCTCTTCTCCCAGATGGAGAGCTCAGGTGTGAAGCCGGATGACATTGCCTTCATTGGTGCTCTCTGTGCTTGCACACACACTGGGTTGGTTGACAAGGGTCGGCAGCTTTTCAATTCCATGGTGAACAACTATGGTATTAAACCAAAGATTGAGCATTATGGATGCATGGTAGACCTCCTGGCACGGAATGGCTTGCTTAGTGAGGCCAGAGACATGGTTGAGAAAATGCCCATGAAACCGGATGCCTTAATCTGGGGAGCTCTAATGGCTGGCTGTAGGTTCCACAAGAATGTGGAGTTGGCTGAGTATGTTATAAAGCACTGGATTGAATTGGAGCCAGACAAAAGCGGTGCCTATGTACTTTTAGGTAACATATATTCTGCTTCCGGTAGGCATGCTTCTGCGAGGGAGATTAGGCACCTGATGCGTGAGAAGGGAGTTGAGAAGACACCTGGATGTAGCAATGTGGAGATTAAAGGAGTTATCCACCAGTTCATTGTTGGGGATCTGTATCATCCTCGCATAAAAGATATTTTGACAAAGTGGTATGAGATAGATAGTAGGATAAGGCTGGAGGAAGGTTACGTGCCTGATAAGAAAGAAGTTTTGCTTGACATTGAAGAAGAAGAGATGGAAGGTGCACTCAGCCGCCACAGTGAGAAGCTGGCAATCGCATTTGCTTTGATAAGTACAAATGATAATATACCCATTCGGATTGTCAAGAACCTCAGAGTCTGCCAAGATTGCCATCATGTCACCAAACTTATATCCAAAGTATATGGGAGAGAAATTGTTGTTAGAGATCGAACACGTTTCCATTTGTTCAAAGATGGCACCTGTTCGTGCAAGGACTATTGGTAGTAACTGACTAATTTGTCTATTAACAGTGGTACTTGGTCTCAATATAGAGCATGGGCTGTTTAGCACAAAAAAAAAATCTCTTTCATGATACATCAGCGATGCATGAGTTGAGGCGATAAAGTTGGTGAACAAAAAAAATATCTTGCTAATTACAATGTACATATATGCTATTAGAGAAATTATTGTTAGAGATCGAACACGTTTCCATTTGTATTAAAATGGCACCTGTTCGTGCCAGGATTATTGGTAGTAACTAATAGAATTATGTATTAACAGCGGTACTTGTCTCATCATAGAGCATGGGCTGTTGAGTACCAAAAAAAAAAAAACTCTTTCATCATACTCCCAAAATATGGCGTGTATTAGTGATGCATGAGTTGAGGGGATAAAGTTGGTGAAGAAAAAAAAAATCTTGCTAATTATAATGTACACATGTAATCATGCTGTTATTAAGTCGCGAATAGATATTCATGTTCGTCTCTGATAAAAATATATATTACAGGGGTATAACCTTGACGATACAATATCATTAATCTGCATTTGGTTTCATGTTGCATTTAGTTCTGAACCATTTTCATATATCAACCTTTTTGGCTTGTGGAATTTCAATATGAATGCTCGTTCTACCGATAATTTTGGTTCAGATTGCTGCAGTCAGCTTGTTAGCTGTATTGCTGATGCTAAGTGTGTTTCTGTTTTAGCCCGGGTATCTCTTCAGGTAGAGAAAACCTCAGAGTCAGAGTTCAAGTCGCTAAAACAACCGGCCGTTTCATTTGTTTAGTTGATGGCACTAACTGACATATTTGAGCATCGTGTGTGAAACAAACCAGATAAATACTATCTCCAAAGAAAATTGATTCATTATATATTCCTATCTGACAAGTGTGTAGCACATAAACATTCGGCATATCTTATTTTCAGGAAAATAATTAACACACTGCATATTATGTGTAATAATTGTATACACCATAAGGTTGATCAGTGCTGGCAATCCAATCCAACGAAAGGAAGCAGGTAAGTAACTTCTGCCACAGAAAAGTGGCTTATTTAAGCTGTCTCATCTAACAAGTACAACCCATATGCATCCTCAAAAAAAGTACAACCTATATGCAAACGGCATATGTTTTTTCAGGAAGAAAATTGAATACAGTACATAGTAAAAGTGCTCTATTATTACATATGGATTCATGCTTGCTTGCAGATCCATCCTTCCACGTGGCAATACAGTCGCAACAAGAATGACAATGCAAAGCCGACTCCAAATCCCAAGCCAACAAATGCGAACAAAAGGATAATGCCGAGTTTGTCCTGCCACAAACCCTCAGATTCCGGAGGAGCCACTCCAGTTGGAGAAATTGAAGTTTGATTGTCACAGTGTTTGGAGAGTGGAACTCCACAGAGGCCTGCATTACCTTCAAATGAACTGTCTGAAAATGTTGAGAACTGGTTTCCTTGCGGGATTCTTTCATACAAGTTGTTGTACGAAAGATTTAACCATTCAAGAGAAGTAAGTGAGGTTAACTCCTGTGGTATTTCCCCAGTTATCTGGTTCCAAGAGAGATCCATTGCTTCCAGCTGAGACAAGTTTCTGTACTGAAATGGAATTTGTCCCATGAAGTTGTTGTATGACATGTTAAGTCCTCGCAGGGAAACAAGCCTCCCAATTGACTCTGGAACAGGACCATCAAATGAGTTATTTGAGAAATCTATTGCATTGAAAGTGCTTAGGATTTTGGTGAAACTAAGATCAAACCCTTTGAATGTTATGGTAACAGTATCTTGGTAAAATCGTGCACCTGAATATGTCTCATGTCCTAGAACTTCTCCCTCATCACTGACATTTTCCATCATTGCTTTCAGTTCATTAAACCATCCTTTTGGTAGGTTTCCAGAGAAGTTGTTGGAGGCCAAATCAAGTATTTGCAAATTTGCAAAGTAGTTGTTGATTGTATGATCGCCTTTAAAATCCCTTATGGTACCATTTAGTTGGTTGGATCTCAAGACAAGAACTCGAAGATGTGGAAGAACACCCAACCAAGATGGAAAAGAACCGACAATTTGATTGTTACCAACATCAAGGAGCTCTAGGCCTTGGCAATTTGATAGTGATCTGGGTATTTTTCCCTTCAATTAGGTTGTTGTTCAAATCTATTGTCTGAAGCATACATCCTTCTCCAATATTTTCAGGCAGCGTCCCATGGAAATGATTGTCTCTCAACTTCAATGTACTCAAGCTGCTGCTACCTTGCATTAGACAGGATGGCATCACACCGCTGAAATTGTTGTATGATAAGTCCAGTATCTCAAGATCTTGTTGGGTACAAATAGACCTTGGTATGTGACCACTTAGTTTATTTCTGGACAAATCAAGGTAGTTGGTCTTGTAGGGAAGGTACCTACCAAAGTCAGGTATAATAGAAGAGAAGCTATTGTTTGAGTAATCTAAAAAAGCCATGGAATTGCTAGCTGTGAGTGGTATAGGTACACTACCATGCAGTTTGTTGGAACTAAGATTGAGATGATCTAAATTGTGCATATGAACGACAGATGGAGAGTTTTCAAGGCTAGTGAACATATTGTTTGAGAGGTCCAGCGAGGACATAGTATCCTTCCAATTCACCCATATCCAACTTGGTATTGCTCCATCTATTTGGTTATATGAAAGGTCCAACAAAGGCAACTCATTTGTATATCTCAATGCGTCTGGAATTTTCGTAAGGTCGCAAGACGCTAGTCCTAGTCCTGTGATGTGTGGGGTATGAGGAAATGGATAGCCATCCTCAACATCTATGACTGATAACATATTATTGGAGAGCAGCAATATATGCAGTGCCTTCAGCTTCCAAAGAAGGCTAAGTTCCACTGTGCCTTCAAAGTGATTTGAGTGAAGCATGAGAACTTGAAGTCTCATAAGATCAAAGAAAGATTTGGGTATACGACTTTCCAAGTTGTTAGAGCTTATGTCGATGTAGTACAGGAAGGAAGATAAGGGGTCTGGAATATCTTCTAGGGTACCACATAGTTCATTTGATAATAGTACTAGTTTTCCCAATGACGGAAGAGTGAACAAAACCTTTGGGATTTTTCCTGCATACAGATAGAGAATAGTAGTCAAAGAATAGTAAATACCCCCCAAAAATAACGTTATAATGATGTGATATGAGAAGGGAAGGAGGCTGCCTTACCGCTCAGCCTATTATATTGTAAGCCCAAATTTGAAAGCTTCGTCAAGTTCCCAATCCACGTGGGTATTGCCCCAGATAAATTGCAATAAATGAGCTCTAAGCTCATCAAATTTGTACAATTTCTGATCCACAATGGGATTGGCCCAGATAAATTATGAGACTTGGGTTGTAGGACACATCTAGATATGTGAGATTTTCTGATCCACAATTACAAGACGTAGCATCAAGTCTGTCATATGCCTAGCGCTGCCAATCGAAGAGAGCATTGGCTTCTCTATTCCTGATCCTGAGAGCCACAATGTATTTAGGGATGTAAGGTTAGCAATGGAAGTATAGGTCTGCCTGGGAGATCCTATATTGCTAAGGCCCAAGAGTTTCAATGACTTGAGATGAACAAAAGAGTCTGGTATGCCACCAGAAAGGTTTGTCTCCATTAGATTTAAGAATTCCAAAATATTTTTTCCTGGTGGAAAATCTGGTAGTTGCACGGAAAGTCTGGGGTTGTAGGACACATCTAGATATGTGAGATTTTCTAGCAGGAAGATCTTTGTTGGAAACTGTCCTTGAAAATAATTTGCTGAGAAGTCAAAAGCGGTTAAGAAAGAGAATTCTGCGAAGAACAAAGGAATCTCAGAAATTGTACTTCCCCTGAGGTTGATTGTTTCTAGAAAACGGAGTCGGGAAAATGAATGGTGAATAGGACCAGACAGATGACAGAAAGATAAGTCAAGATTCTGCAGTAGAGGAACAGAGTCCGCTAAAGCATCAGACCAAGTTGATCCACTATTGAGGACGCCCACTTCACTAAGACCGAGATCCCTTAGATTGCTCAGGTTTGCTACGAGGGTTTGAAACCCTGGCTCTCGAAGATACAAATTATTATAGGAAAGATCAAGCGTAAGCAATTTCTGGAGGCGCGCAATTCCAGTAGGTATCTGACCAGCCAACCCTGTTTCCGACAACTCGAGACTGAGTAGCTCGGTTAGCTGCTCAAACCCGAAACTAGGAAGGCTGGCATGGTTAAAGTCGTTACCATAGAGGCTTAGGTATCTAAGAGAGGTGAGGTTGAATAGCGCTGAGCTGAGACCACTGGTGCTCTGCAGGCTACGATAACTTAGGTCCAAAGTGATCACCCGACCGGAGGCCCAGTCGCAGCCAACACCCTCCCAATGGCAACAGTCCGTACCATGCTGCCATGAGGAGAGGTTGGGGTTGTGGAAGGAGTGCTTCAGCTGAAGTAGAGACAAAGCCTGATCAGGGAGGCACTGGGCTGTAATTCCATTGCTGCCTTTGGCAGCGGTGTAGGTGGGGCAGTAGTATGTGAGCAGCAGCAGGATGAAGTGAAGCTGTGGGCGCCTGGAGCTCATCTTACTTCTACTTGTCTGCTTTGCAACTTCAAGCTGGTGCCCAGGACAATATATATAATACAGGGTAGCTGTAGAAATCTTCACACTACATTTCGCTCGTTCGTTCCTAGCAGTATGAGTTTATGTTCAATGCCACTACCGTTATGGGGCACTACCATTATGGGGCACTAGCAGTTCAAAGTGAAAGCTTGTGCACTACCATTATGGGGCAGCGCACTACTGGTTGCAGTACTGGCAGCTGCATGCTTCGTTGTATTAGAGAGACTTGGACTAATTCAAAGTGTAAAGAAGGACTTGATACCTTTGATGAGTCAAGGCCCATTTGTCCATAGGCCCGTTGCAAGCTACGGTAGTTAAATGCAGTGATTGTACTGTAGTGCCGTAGCGTGTCTCCTTGGAAAAAATATACAGTAGGAGCAAGAGAACTCGGAGGTATCATTGCTTACTTGTAGTCATTTTGCTATTAGCTTGTTGCTTCCTCAACGTAAATGTCTACATATAGGAATATTATGATGGGTAGATATTTCTACGCATGCCAGGCCAGTTGTGTTTGGCTCTACTTTCTAGAATTGTTTTGGAAGAACTAGTAAGAAATTGACAATGGATCGCAGGCTCTCACCACCATCTGGGCGATCCGGCTCCCTTTAAAGATTAGGATCTTCTTATGGCAATGGATTCGTGGCCGCCTTCCGACCGGCGTAGAGGTCCTGAAACGCAACGGCCCTGGTGATGGGCGGTGCCCGCTCTGCGGGCCTAAAGAGGATACGAACCATATCTTCTTCACCTGCGTGTCCGCGCAGTTCCTCTGGAGCTGTTTCCGCGATTTAGTGGGTGGAAGCTGGGACCACAACAACTTCCCCGCTCTCTTTGCCGAACTTCAGGCGTTACCACCCGCGTATCGCCACATTAGGTGGTTGACCGTCGGTGTGCTAGCCTGGACGCTGTGGACTATTAGGAATAAGCTTGTGATTCAGCGTGTCCCTCTTCGTCGTGCTACTGACGCTTTGTTCAAATGGTCTGGTTACCTGCAGCTTTGGCGGCCGCTTAGCTGCCCAGGGAGAGAGACGCCATCACCTCCATCATCACCCAGCTTCGCGCGATGGCTCTCCGGATGGCTCCACCGCTTCCCCCACCACCACCAGAGCCGGACTAGATTTTCTCCTCTTTGCCGTCATCGCCGTTTATGTGTTGTGCATGCTTCATTTCTGTGTTGGGCTTGTTGTGCTGTGCCCACAGCTGAACCTCGTGTAGTGTTTGGATGTGTGTGTGTTGGATCTTGTCTGCGGTGACGTTGTGTGTGTGTGTTGTTCGGATGGTACCATGTTGACTTTGTGCTTGGTGGTTTGCTTTATTTATAAAGCGGGGCGAAAGCCTTTTTCGGTAACAAGGTGATGGAGATTGTGTATTTACACTTGTGACGCCGTGAGTGCAACTGATCACCGTCGAGTACACGCTGACTGTTGCTGTCGTAGACCGATTCATCCTTGTCATGGGAACAACTTAGAGCATCTCTAACAGGTGACGTAAAATAGGGCACTCAAAAGCAGTTTTAGGGCACCAAAAAGTAAATTTTAGGGCATCAGAAGTTGAGAGTGAGGAGCTTGGTCAGCCGCTCAAACCTGAAATTAGGAAGACTGGTCAGGTCAAAGTCATTAGCGGCGAGGCTGAGGTTTGTGTGGGAGGTGAGGTTGAGTAGTGCTGGGCTGTACCTTGACGTGCACGCTACTGGTGGCTGTACTGGCAGCTGCATGTTTTGTTGTCTTATCACAGAGACTTGGACCAATTCAAAGTTTAGAGAATGATTTGGTACCTTTCATGATTCAATGTCCATTTGCCAGTAGGCCCGTTGCAAGCTACATGAGCTAATGTAGTGACTGTACTGTAGTGGCAGGAATCTATAACAGGGAGAGCTCCATTGTTTGTTTGGTAAAGAAGCTCTACTTTAAGAGCTGGAGTTAATTAGATTAGTAGAAATAGTCTGAGTTTTAGGGGATATATAAATTGAGCCAACATTCGAAAAGGTTACACATATTAATTTTGGCTGATCTGGAGCCTAAAGGAAGATGAACATTAAGGTTTCTGTTTAAGCTTCAGAGAAACTCTTAGGGAAATTTGGAGGTTAGCCTTGCTCTGCAAGATAATTGGTCTCTTGAGGTACTTACTTGAGAGAAATACCTTCGGAACCTACATGTCTGAAAATTTGCAGGTTACCCTTTGCTATGTAAGATGATTGGTCTCATGAGGTCTCTGTATGTGTCAATTTGCTCCAGAGAGGCAGAGCCTTGATCATACCTATGAAGCTATCAACTCTGAGCATATTATCCTAACCTGTATTCTATTGCTTGGAATAGTGGGGGTGTCTTTGTGAACCTGAGGATGAGTTGATGCCTCCTTGCTCCATAGACCAGTCCTTTTCTTTAGTTGCTCCATAGTCCTCGCCAGGTACAAAAGCCATCACCTAGGCGCTTGATTGAACAGATTTAATTTGCCTATGCAGTTGTGCGAGTCCAGACTTCAGACCAGGTGAATAATTGATGACAGGAGAAAGAATGGTTAAACAGCGAGGGCTGTCCCTTCCTCCTGCCTGACGACCGGAACGTGAACAGTATTTTCTTCAGACGAGCAAATGATGGACACGGTGACCCCAGGTTTGGAGCGGAAGATGTCGTCCACGCTGTTCCTCTGGGGGTCGGAGAACCCACAAATCTCGACCGGCCAATCGTCAAGTGCTGTCCAAAACGACCACACTCCCGGGCGGCCGATCCCTGGCTTCACCGATGGCCGGCCTCCATCCCCACATTGACGCGACGTTCACGGCGTTCTAACGGCAGCAAGGCCTGCCTCTTGATTGCCACACCTGATGATTTACACCAGGTGCTCAGAGGCAAAACTGAGCGTGTACTGTCCTGCCAAAACCACCTCCCTTAATTTTTTGTTGACAGCACTATCGTGTTTGAGCATCATAGGAAGTAGAGCAGACAAGTTTTCTTGTTCCTACCAAATAAAGCGAGTTTATCAAATTATGTTACTACTCAATAGGCACATCATATTTTCAGAAAAACAATCAACACACTGAATATATTACGTGTACTTGAATGAATGAAGATATTACGTGCACTTGTATATGTGGTCCATCAATACTTGCAATCCAGCATACCCAAATGAACTGGACAGTTACTTTCTGCCATAGAGAAGTGGATCTATTAAGCTGCCTCAGCTAACTACAACGCATGTACACATTTTTTGGAAGACATATTCTCGGAGTCGTGGAAGAACACCTAACCATGATGGAAAAGAATCGGCACTTTGATTGTTACCAACATCAATGAGGTCATAGCAATTTGATGGTGATCTACTTAGTTTACCTTCAATTTGATTTCCATTCAAATCTAGTGTTTCAAATTTACATCCTTCTCTAATATTTTCAGGCAATATCCCGTGGAAATGATTTTCTCTCAACTTCAGTACCCTTAGCTCTCCATTTTCTATTAGACATGATGAGACCAATCCGCTTAAATTGTTGTAAGATAAGTCCATGATAATTAGCTTGCTTGCACTACAAATTGAAGACGGGACATGGCCACTTAATTTATTCTTGGACAGATCAAGATATATGGCGTCCTGAATATATCTTCCAAAGTTAGGTATGATGGAAGAGAAGTTATTGTTTGAGTAATCCAACACAACCCCATGGTACAAGTAGTATGCTGACGAGACATATGACGTTATGGGTATTGGTATACTTTCTTGAAGTCTATTAAAACCGAGATAAAGGAAAGTTAAATATGGCATATGAACAAGACAAGAAGAGTTCTCGAGAGCAGTAAACATGTTGTTGGAGAGGTCCAAACTATCCTTCCAATTCTCCCATACCCACCTTGGTATAACTCCATTAATTTGATTACTTGAAAGATCGAGGTGAAATTTTGTTTAGATACCTCAATACACTTGGAAGTTTTCTGAGATTGCAGGATGCAAGGAATAAGTGTTCAATGTTAGTCAGAGAGGGTAAAACTTTAGAGAAAAGTATGTTTTTGGTTCCTCAAGTTCCCCAAAAGTATAGACTTAGTTCCTTGAGATTTTTTGGTATACATTTGGTCCTTCAAGTCTCCAAACCAGATAAGTTTGGTCCAAAACCAGATTTTGACAGGGTTTGACCGATGAACAGTAAATTCAAAAAAAAAAATAGCAAACAAATTTTAAAAAATCTGAAATTTCGTGACAACCAACATGCTTGGGTGCGCTAGATGTGTGTAAATTTTCGTGGTCAAATAACATCCGAGGAGCTCTAGCAAAACAAACAAAATTTGGCTTTTTTTTTTGAGCCAATTTTTTTTGCCACGAGCTCCTCGAATGTTGAAACACCACACAAATTTTTCACGCACCTAGCGCACCCAAGCATCTTGGTTATCACAAAATTTCAGATTTTTTTGATATTTTTTTGAATTTACTGTTCATCGGTCAAACCTGGTCACCATGGTCAAAGCTTGTCAAACATGGTCAAACCCGGTCAACGTGCTTAAAATCTGGTTTTGGACCAAGCTTATCTGCTTTTGAGACTTGAAGGACCAAATGTATACCAAAAAATCTTGAGGGACCAAGTCTATACTTTTGAGGAACTCGAGGGACCAAAAACCATACTTTTCTCAATACTTTATCACCTTTTTCATCCACGATTGCTGTTAGACAGACTCAACCAAGAGAGGTTGTTCAACCTCTAGAAAGAACTAAGTTCAACCCTGCCTGATAATCTATTTGATTCAAGGTTGAGACCTTCAAGATGTTGAAGTTCAAAGAATGATTGTGGTATTGGGCCAGTCAGTTCGTGTGAGGCTAACCAAATAACACGCAGGGGAGAAGATAATGGAGCAGGAACTTCTTCCAAGGCACCAGAAAGTTGATTTGAATATAGGTTGAGTTTTTGCAATGCTGGAAGAGTGGACAAAGATTTTGGAATTTTTCCTGCATGACAAGGGTGAGCACTAGTCAGCATAGCACCAGTAGATTTTGGAAAAAATAAAACGGGAATGCATCAAATCCAAAATAGCAAGATGCATTAAACAAGTATATTCATATCCTTACAACTTTGTTTGTGTCTATTTCTAAATGCCTGTTCTTGTAGAAAGTCAGCAGACGACCCCAAGCTCCAATACAAAACATATTTGATGCCCTAACCAGCATGGCATTTACCCTTTATTTCTGTGTGCGTGGTTTGTACTAGATATTTCCTTATATACATAACCATTTTCCTCTAGAAATTTGTATGCAACTATATATGCATATGCATACAGAAAAACATAACTTGAAGACTGAAATTGAACTACCGTCATTGAGATTGTCCGATGATATGGTCACTTGAGTCGCTGAATTCAGCAAGCTAAGGGAAAATTACGGTAACTATATTTATTATGACGTGTCATCTACGGTCACTATACTGATCAGCATATGCATTCTGCTGATGTGTTGTATTTTAACCATGTTTAACCGACCAGCTCAATAAAGGAGGGACCGTGTTGGTTACAGGGGAGGATGGACTTTGGGTGCAATCGCTTTGAGATGGTAGCACATGATTTATTCAACCGGAATGGATGGTGATCCAGTAATAGGAGATCGAATCGTATAATTTTGCTAGTACCTGGTTGTTCGAGCCTTGTGTCTTTATCCTTTTTTTAAGATTCTAAGAATAGTTGCTACTTTGCTCTCAATAAAGATGGTTGTATGCATCGTTTGATGCCGAGGCCTAGGAAAGCCCTCCTTTTAAAAAACAACAAGAAGAAGGATCATGCGGGTTTCTACAAACTAATTACTGTTTCACTAAATATATGCTGATCTTGTTACTTTAGGCAATTTAAAACAACCAATTTCCTCTTCCTTGGCAGTACTATAAATTTAAACAGATAAAAAGATGTATAAACATTATTTCAATTTCTTGGTCAGGATCTTACCAGCAAGGTTGGTATTTGGCATCTCCAAAGCTTCAAGTTGGGTAAGTTCCCGGTTTCTGAGGGGATTGGCCCAGAGAAGTTGCAACTGGAGAGCATCAACCCTGTCAATTTTGTAAGATTTCCAATTCATGAAGGAATCAGCTGTGCAGTGTAGTTGCAATTGTTGAAATCTAATCTTTTCAAATTTGCAAGATTACCAATCTGGTACGGTATAGGCCCAGGGAAATTGCATCCATAGATTACCAAACTTTCTAAAGATGACATATTGCTGATCCAAGAGGGCACTGATTGAGAGAAGTCATACCCGGATAGCTCCAAAGATGTCAGCTGCTTAAGACTGCCAATCCAAGAAAACACTGGCTTCTCAAAGTCATGTCCATAGAGTTGCAGTTTACTCAACAATGGAAGGTTATTTATCGAAGAGAGCCTCTTGGAAATTCCTGTTGTACTAAGGCCCAGATTTTTCAGAGACTTGAGATTGGCAAGTGAGGGTGCTATATCACAAGTAAGGTTGACCATTTCTAGATTTAACTCTTCCAAATTACTTCCAACTAGCAAACCTGGTACACACACAGACAAATTGGGGTTCCAAGATAAATCTAGCATCCTCAAACTTTTCATCCCAAAGATTTTTGTTGGAAACTGCCCTTTAAACGAAGTTCTTGAAATATAAAGAATGCTCAAGGAAGGAAACTCAGCAAAGAACTCAGGAACCTTGCCAGTCAGCCCCTCATTGCCTCTGAGATTGATCGCCGTTAGTGAACGAAGCATTGAAAAGGAAGGGTGGATAGGACCAGATATACCAGAACCATACAAGCTTAGAATCTGCAGTCGAGGAACAGAGTCTCCCAAAACAGCGGACCAAGTTGATCCACTGCTGGAGATATCCACTTCATCAAGATGGAGCTCCCTTATATTGCTTAGATTTGCCACGAAGGACTGGAAGTTTGGCTCTTGCAAATGCAGCTCAGGATTACGAGAAAAATCAAGAGTGACAAGGTTCTTGAGGCAGGCAATTCCAGCGGGGATCTGGCCAATAAAATTGGTAGCGGAGAAGTTGAGGTGGATGATATTTGTAAGTCGCTCAAATCCATACAGCAGGAGGAGAACATAACTGAAGTCGTTTGAAGCAAGGCTTAGGTTTCTCAGAGAGGTGAGGTTGAAGAGCGCAGGGTCAAGATGGCGGCTCTTCAAGTTAAACTCACCAAGGTCTAGGGAAACGACTCTCCCGGAGGTCATGCCACAGGTGACACCCTCCCAGTGGCAGCAGTCTATTCCAGCTTGCCAGGACGCCAGATTCGCGTCGACATCGATGAATGAGCGCTTTAGCTGGAGGAGCAAAGAAGCTTGATCTCGGAGGCAAGAAACTGTGGTGTTATGCTTGGCTGCAGTATCTACAGAGTAGGAGCATACAAGCAGTAGCAGGAGTAGGAGTTGGAGGTGTTGCTGTTTAGTTGGACTCATTTTGCTACTTACTGGCTTGCTGCTTCCTCAGTGATGTACTTTATATATAGGAATACAGGATGTGTGGAGTCGTAGAGATATTTCAATGAATGCCAGTTTGCGTTGAACATATTTTTCTTGAAGGGACTAGTCAGATTTTGTTTCACCACAGAAGAAGGCGATGGAGATTGCATTTACAATTCTGAGGCTGTCAATGCAAACAATCACTGTTGACTGCAGACTGTAATGCCGTTCATGTTGCTATCCTAGACCGATTCAGCATATCTAGTGTTGATCGCCGTGCCGTGTTTGACTGCCTATTCGGTGGAATTACTTTTGTGATTGTTGTAAATACACCCGGCAGTGGCTATGCCCAATCTTTGAACTGAAGCCATGGTTTGGTTTACATCCTTGTGCACAGCGGTCAGGACACTGCTGTTCCAAAAATTTGGGTAATTTTTCGAAGGTAAAAGCAAGCACCAGTATATAAATTGTTCGTCACGGCGAAAATATCTCAGATAATCAAGCTAAGAACATTTCAAAACTATTCACGTGCTGTGCCTATTGCCCCGATGAAATCAGCATAGCAATTAGCGTGCAAAAGTAGGGATACTCACGTTCCAAATTTGGGGATTCTGAGGGCTCGCCTTGGACAGGGGGTTCGATACCGTCGTCGGATGCTCCCTGCCGCAGTGCCACTGGTACGGACCGCTGCCGCGGCCAGGCGCTCCATCCCCCGCGTCCTCCAGGCTCCATTGACAGTGGCGCTGCCTCCTCCTGGACGTTCGCGCCCTTCAACGGCTTGGTCCCTCGGTACGACAATTCGTGGCGGGCGTCTCGGCTAAATTTGGCTTCCATCCATCATCCCTGGCTTACGCATTTCGGGCTAGGATAAGAGTTGCCTACTCTGAAAATTTGTCCTCTCTCCTGAATTTCATCAGTCTCCAGCATTTTTTGGCTTGTGGAATTTCAATCCAAATGCGCTTGCCGTTGCAATTTTAGCAATTTCAGTCTTCAGGAAGAGAAAACCTCAGAGGCAGAGTTCAAGTCGCTAAAACAATCAGCCGTTTCATTTGTTTAGTTTGATAGCAGTCTTTGAGCATCGTGTATGAAACAAACTAGATAAATACCACATACTTCCTCTGTAACTTAATATAAGACGTTTTTTGACACTGTCATGGACTATAAAAATATCTTATAAAAAGTTACAGATGGAGTATTTACCAAAGAAAATGGATTATATACTCCTATATGACAAGTGCGGCGCATAAATATTCGACATATCTTATTTCATGAAAAGAATGTAACACACTGCATATTATGTGTAATAATTGTATATACCATAAGGTTGATCAGTGCTGCCAATCCAATGCAACAAAAAGGAGCAGATAATTAACTTTTGCCACGGAAAAGTGGCTTATTTAAGCTGTCTCATCCAACAAGTACAACCCATATGCACACTACGTATCTTCTTCAGAAAGAGAATTTAGTACAGTACATAGTGTGCGAATAGTATTACATATGGATTCATGATTGCTTGCAGACCCATCCTTCCATGTGGCAATACAGTCGCAACAAGAATGCCAATGCAAAGCCGACTCCAAATCCCAAGCCAACAAAAGCGGACAAAAGGATAACACCAAGTTTGTCCCGCCACAAGCTGTCATATTCTGGAGGAGCCACTTCACTTGGAGCAACTGAGTTTTTGATTGTCACATTCTTTGGAGAGTGGAACTCCACAGAGGTCTGCATTGCCTTCAAATGAATTGTCAGAAAATGTTGAGAACTGGTTGCCTTGCGGGATACTTCCAGACAAGTTGTTGTATGAAAAATCCAGACATCCAAGAGAAGTAAGTGAGGTTAACTCCGGTGGTATTTTCCTTGTGATCTGGTTCCGAGATAGATCCAATGACTCCAGCCGAGACAAGTTGCTGAATTGAGATGGGATTCGCTCCGTGAAGTTATTGTATGACATGTTAAGTCCGTGCAGTGAAACAAGCCTCCCAATTGACTCCGGAATAGGACCATCAAACGAGTTATGTGAAAAATCAATCACTTTGAAAGCGGTCAATATCTTGGTGAAAATAAGCTTGAGATCTTTGAATGTCACAGTGACAGTATCTTGATAGAATCCATTTGGCAGGTTTGTTTCATGCCCTATAACTTGTCCCTCATCATTGACATCTTCCATCATTGCATTCAGTTCATTAAACCATCCTTTTGGTAGGTTTCCAGAGAAGCTGTTGGAGGCCAAATCAAGTATTTGCAAACTTGAGAAGTATTTGTTGATTGTACGGTCACCTTTAATATCCCATATTGTACCATTGAGTTGGTTGGATCTTAAAACAAGAACTCGAAGCTGTGGAAGAGCACCCAACCAAGATGGAAAAGAACCGACAATCTGATTGTTGCCAACATCAAGAAGCTCTAGGTCTTGACAATTTGATAGTGATCTTGGTATTTTACCTTCAATTTGGTTTCCATTCAAATCTATTGTTTGAAACGTGCATCCTTCTCTAATATCTTCAGGTAGCATTCCTTGGAATTGATTTTCTCTCAGTTTCAATATTTTCAAATTTCCACTTCCTATAAGACATGATGGGATCGAACCACTAAAGCTGTTGTAAGATAAGTCTAGGATAGTAAGTTTGATGGCACTACAAATGGATGATGGTACATGACCAGTTAATTTATTCTTGGACAACTTGAGATAGGTGACATTTTGAACATATTTTCCAAAGTTGTCTAGAATGGAAGAGAAGTTGTTGTTTGAGTAATCCAACAAAACTTCATTGTATGTGAGGAATATTGATGAGAAGTATAATGTTACTGGTATTGGTATGCTTCCTTCAAGTCTATTAAAACTAAGGTCGAGGAAGGATAAATATGGCATATGAAGAAGAGAAGGAGATCCCTCCAAACTAGTGAACATGTTATGGGAGAGGTTCAACAATTTAAGCTGGTCCTTCCACCTCTCCCATATCCAACTTGGTATAACCCCATTAATTTGATTATTCGAAAGGTCGAGGTTTATAACTCTATCTAGATATCTCAGCGCTCGTGGAATTTTGGTGAGGTTGCATGATGCAAGTTTTAAGTCGTTGATGTTAGGGAGAGAGATTAATACGTTGTCATCTTCTTCGTCCACAATTGATAGCATGTTGTAAGACAAACTTAGCGACCTAAGGCTCTTCAACCTCCAAAAAGAGCTAAGTTTAATTGTGCATGTGAATCTATTTGAGTCAAGGTAGAGATATTTGAGATGATTGAGATGAAAGAATGATTTGGGTATTGCACCCGTGAGCTCATTTTTGTCTAACCAAATAGAAGACAAGTTTGAAGACCACGGGGCAGAAATTTCTTCTAGAGCACCAGAAAGTTGATTTGAACTTAACATAAGTATTTGCAACGCTGGAAGAACGAACAAAGATTTTGGAATTTGGCCTGCATGAAAAAGGTTAGTATTAGCCAAAATATACACCAACGCACATTTTAAGCTGAAAGAGTATTTCCATAAACAGTGCAATTCCGGAAAACATGGGAGAAGTGAGAAGTCCACTGCGAATCAAAAAAAGACCAATACATATTGTTTACTACTCCTACAATAATTTACCTTTTCACTGAATAATGTGCTAAGCTGATTGTTTTAGGCAGTCCATAGTGACAAATTTTTTTTAATTAAAATTTTATATGTCCCGTGGTGTTTTTCTAGGTACCATGCTTGTCTCCATTTTGGTTTGTTTCAAATAAGTGTTACAATTGGTTTCACTAATGAAATCAAAGAGCTCCCTCTTATCAGAGATAAAATATAGATGCAACAAGTGCATCGACTATCTTGTCTTTTTTCCTAAATAAACAACTTTGCTTTTAGGTGGGAAGAGAAACAAGCGTTAGTTAGGATCTCACTAGAAAGGTTGCAGTCTTCAATAGACAAATATTCAAGTTGGACCAAGTTCCCGACTGTTGAGGGAATTGACCCAGAGAAATTGCAATATGAGAGGTCCAATTGTTTCAAATTCACAAGATTGCCAATCTGGTATGGTATTGTCCCAGGGAAATTGCAATTCGAAATTACCAAACTTGCCAGATTGCCGATCCAATAGGGCACTGATTGAGAGAAGTCATAGCCATCTAGCTCCAAGTATGTCAATTGTGTAAGATTTCCTATCCAAGATAGTACTGCCTTCTCCATCCCTCGTCCATAAAGTTGCATTGCATTCAACGATGAAAGCTTATGTACTATCAAAGAGAGGTCAATGGGAACTCCTGCAGTGCTCAGACCCAAATTCTTCAAAGACTTGAGATTTGTAAGAGACGACAGTATATCACAAGACTTGAGATTTGAAAGGGACTTGAGATTTAATGTCTCCAGGTTATTACCAACAGGGAAATCTGGTAAGCACACCAAAATATTAGGGCTCCTTGACAAATCTAGCACCCTCAAACTTTTCATCAGGACAATTTTTGTTGGAAACTGCCCTCTAAAAGAACATCCTGATATATCAAGAATTCTCAAGGAAGAAAATTCAGCAAAGAAGTCAGGAACTTTGCCAGTGAGCCCCTCATTGCCTCCGAGATCGATAGTCGTTAGTGAACGAAGCCTCATTAAAGAAGGATGGATAGGGCCAGACATACCGCACAGATTCAAGCTTAGAATTTGCAGTTGAGGAACAGAGTCCGCTAAACCAACGGACCAAGTTGATTAGCTGGTGGAGATATCCACTGCATCAAGACGGAGCTCCCTCAGATAGCTTAGATTTGCCATGAAGGTCTGGAAGTTTGGCTCTTGCAGATATAAGTCAAAATTATCAGAAAAATCAAGAGTGACAAGGTTCTTGAGGCGGGCAATTCCAACTGGAATCTGGCCGAAAAAACTGGTAGAGGAGAAGTTGAGATGAATGATATTTGTGAGCCGCTCGAAACCGTGAGATGGGAGGGTGGCAGTGCCGAAGTCATTGTACGCAAGGCTAAGGTTTCTCAGAGAGGTGAGGTTGAAGATTGCAGGGTCAAGACGACGGCTCTTCAAGTTAAACCCACCAAGGTCTAGGGAAACAACGTTCCCGGAGCCCCTGTCACAGGTGACGCCCTCCCAATGGAAGCAGTCACTTCCAGCTCGCCATGAAGCCAAGCTTGCATCGACGTCGATGAAAGATTGTTTTAGCTGGAGCAGGGAAGAAGCTTGATCTGGGTGGCAAGGGACAGCGGTATTATGCTTATCTGCAGAATCTGTGGAGTAGGAGCATATGAGGAGGAGCAGGAGGACATGGAGGTGGTGTTGCTTAGTTGGAGTCAAGATGCGGAGCATCCCACGGTCATCCCCATGGACACTACCTCAACTATCCAAGCTCCAAGTGGACCCATGACAAGAGCAAGAGATCGTGCTATTCAATCCGAGGTGACATCACTCCTACTTGAGTCTCCCTTTCCTTCGAACGAGACATGGCTACTGCCTAAGTCAGAAACACAATGTGTGATCAGGTACAACACACAAGCCATGGAGCCGAGAGCTGAGGAAGAAGGAACAAGCGTCAACTCTCTGTGCAGCCCGGAACTTCCGGCCAGAGCCCGGAACTTCCGGCCCCCGGCGACCCAGACGAGCCCGAGCACGCCAACTCTCTGGTTAGCCCGGAACCAGCCCGGAACCCTGCCCGGACCTTCCGGCTGTGACGCCCCCGGCTCAATCGTGCACTAATCATACACGCAAATGCACACGATCAAGCCTAAGGACTCACGGGAAGATATCACAACACAACTCGAAAACATAAATAAAGTCATACAAGCTTTATATTACAAGCCAGGGGCCTCGAGGGCTCGAATACATAAGCTTGCGTACAAGCGTCAGCGGAAGCATCAGATATCTGAGTACAGATATAAAAGAAAGCACAAAAAGGCCTATAGAAGGCGGGGCAAAATAAAACACTACGATCGAAAGGCGTAGGCCTCCTGCCTGGGACCCTCCGAACCTACTCCTGGTCGACGGCAAGCTCGTAGTAGTATCCATCCTTGGGGTAGTAGTAGCGATCGTCGGCGGGGGCAACTGTATCCGGGGCTCCGTCATCTGGTCGCATCAAATGAATATGGGGAAAAAAGAAAGCAAAACAACCGTGAGTACTCAGAAGTACTCAGCAAGCAATGATTTACACTACATATGTAACATTATCAAAGAATGGCTGTATAAGTGGACTGGGCTGCAGAAATGCCAGAGTAAAGGGAAGGCCTAGTCCTATCGAAGACTAGCATCTTCAGCGGTCTTGCAGCAATAGAAGAGAGCAGAACAGATCAATATAATGTAGCAGTAATGATATCAACCTCACCCAGAGATCCTTTCTCGACTCCCTGCGAGAAAGCAATCCCAGAGCCTCATATCCAGGTCTCATCTCAAGTTCTAGCTGTATCGATCGGGATACAACTCCGAGTGTCCGTTACCGTAGGACAGGCTATCGATAGATGTTTTCTTCCCTGCAGGGGTGCACCAACTTACCCAACACGCTCGATTAACTCCGGCCGGACACACTTTCCTGGGTCATGCCCGGCCTCGGCCAAACGATACATCGCAGCCCTACCTACAGCTCAGCAGAGAGGTCCCCGCCGGTCTACATCCTAAGCACTCAGGGGTCTTGGGCCATCGCCCTGTGCACTCCGGGTCGTTGTGTGCAGGGTGGATACCAGCACCGCCTCGGATGGTCGGTACGATCCGACCGTGCCACAATGCTGATTTGGACGTCTGACGGAACTTTCGGCTGATGCCACGATGCAGAACGCCCATACTATGCCCACGTGATGGTTAGTGCTATCAGGCCAGAGGCCTGCTCGGATCAAATATCCAAATCGTTAGTGGACTAGGGCTTGCGGTAACGAGCAGAGACTCACGAAAGATGTGACCCCGTTGCCCCGTCTCGAGGACTTGCTGCAAGGGTTAAGAATGCCCGGTCGCGCCTCGTATTCATCACTCGGGCACCATACAGGCAACCCGTCTTCACATCACACGCGGGTACCCCTCAGGGTCGACCCACCTTTCCAAGTAACAGTGTAAAATCCAAGTATCCGTGTGTCCATAACATCAGGGGAATCCGAGGTATCACCCTCGTTGGATTCCTACTTGATGTATCCGTCAAGGTGAACTCGGAGGAATCACCCTCGATGGGTTCACACTTGATGTGTTGCACGACAGCGTCGTTACCGGAAGTGGTGAAGGAGGAATCACCCTCGATGACCACGACCGAATAGCTACTCTACAGAATTAACATCAGAAGTGCTACACGAGGTATCACCCTCGGCACTCGATATTAACGCTGCAGTGTCGTTACAACTAAGGGGGGGTGATGTGCGATGCCGGGGTCTGGTCTTCAATCCCGTTGATCGGGTCTTCGGATAATCCAGCGGGGCAGTCGGGATAAGTGGTGTCACTGATAGGTCTCTACCCAGCCTATACTAAGCAGTTTAGGATAAGCAGGTAAGGTATCAATAGCAGGTTACAATAAACAAGCTATGCATCAGAATAGGTAAAGCAGTAGCAGCAGCAATTCTAATGCAAGCATGAGAGAGGAAGAATAGGCGATATCGGTATGCTCAGGGGGGGGGGGGCTTGCCTGGTTGCTTTGCGGCAAAGGCAAGGTCGTCAACGGTGGCGCCGGGCTCCGGAGCTGCGTTGGTACCGGGAACTGCGTCGGGGTCTAACGAGAGAGAAGAGGGGGAGGAAACAATAAATATAAAGCAAACAAGAGCATGACAAGATAATACGTAGTGTCGGGTGTGCCTTAACGTATGGTTGCACGACAACGAGGAAGGGAGAATCCATCCGGGAATGTTTTCCCGGTTCCGGACAGTTGTCAGACAGATGACCGGAGGGAAACGGTTCCATGTTCGGGTAGCTAGGAACGCGTGACGGACGAACGGACCGCGTATCCGGATTCGCCTCGTCGTTCTGAGCAACTTTCATGTTTAAAGTTTTTCGATCGGAGTTACGGATTATTTTATATGATTTTCTAAAGATTTTTAGCATTTTCTGGAATTACTTAAATCTATTTAATTCGAAAATAAACTGAAAATACATTTGTCACCTAGTGTAGTGCCAGCCACAGTCAATGACATGTGGGGCCCGGTCAAAGTCAACAGCACAGTCAGGTTTTGACTGGGTCAACCAGTGAATAGTGCATGTGGGTCCCGCGTGTCATAGACAGTACTTTTTAACAGGGTTTTAAATTTAGGTTTAATTAATGGGGGAACCCACTGTCATAGAGTAAAAGGGGGGGGGGGGGTTAGTGCTTAATGGGATTAGCCCCTAATTAAAAGGGCCAGGCCCAGCGGCAGTGTCACAGCCGGCCATTGGTGCGGCTGTGCACGCGCACACGCGACGGCACCGGGCGCCAGCGGCCACGGCGCGACGGCGAGCAGCAGGCAGCAGGCCGCGGCTGGGAGAGGGGGTTGTGGCCGGGCGTGGCGGCGCGGGGTGCAGGCGGGCGCAGGAGCAGGGGGGCCCGGGCGGCGGCAACCCTAGCAGGCGCGGCCGAAACAGCAGGGCGGGATGCGCGCGGGGTGTGGGGCGCGCGGACCCGAGCGAACAGGGGGATGGCGCGCGGGCGCAGGCGATCGAGGTGACCGAGAGCTCGGCCGAAGCTCGAGCGGCGTGGGACGGCGAGGCTACGACGGGAGCTAACCTCGGGGCACGGGAAGAAACAAGGGGAGGTCAAGGAGGAACCGAGGCTCACAAAGATGCCGGCAGGGAGCTCAGGGGAGCCGGAGAGGGTCTCAGTGGAGTGGCTCGAGCGGTGGCGCGCCGGCAACCGAGGTTGAAGAACAGGATCGTGGCGTCGATGCAGTGGCGATCCCGACCGACCCGTTGGCGTACTCGATGCAGACAGAGGAGGCACGGCTCCTGGAGTGGACGGCAAGCTCGGGGATGCCCTGGTTACGGCGAATCGAAGGCGGCGGTGGTCGGGGACGGGCGCCGGCGTCAGGGGTCGCGGGGCCGTTGCCCTCCACCTCGATCCAGATGGGGAAGGGGGAGGGAGGAGAGATCGAGGGAGAGTGGGGGAGGGTTGTGGGGGATCTGCTAGGGTTTCGGTTGGGTCGGCTGTGGCCATATAGGCCTGGGGGCGAGCGGGGGAGTGGGCCGGCCGACTGGCGGTCCAGCTGGGCCACGGCCCAGTGGAGGGGGGGGGGGCGTTTCTGTTTTCTTTGATTTTTGGCTTTATTTCTTTTTCTTATTTTCTTTTCTCTCATTTTCTGTTTTGTATTTTCTTTTTAAACCAAATGACTTTTGCAAAATATGATACTTGCCAAAATAAATGCTGTGCAATATTTACCACTATTAGAAAATGGTGTGGAGCATAAATGATTTCATTTGTATTTTATTTAATTGCAAAAGAATTAAATACTGCTGTTTCGTTGCTGTTTGAGTCAGCTAATCAATTTAGTGAATGTTGGTTATAATTTTAGAATTGTCTCTAGAATATTTGCCATTTAATGAACATTTCAGATTCTGGGTTTGGACAACTTTTATTTCCACTCTCAATTTGAATTTCCATCTGAATTTGAATTGAAAAGAGATATGAACCAAATGATATTTAAGCACTGTTGATCACGATGACATGGCATAATCAAAAGGGTGATTACTGTAGATTAATACATGGGGTGTTACAAATCTCCTCCACTAACAAGAATTCTCGTCCCGAGAATTAAGAGGTAGAAGGGAAAATCGGGGTATTCTTGGAAGTTCTCCCGAAGGAACGTTCGGAAAATCCCGAACGACTGGAACGTTTTCGATCCCCTCAAGCGGAGAAGCGTTCAACGCATTCAAGGTATTCATTTACTCATAATGAAGGTTATGCATGAATGCAAATTCTTATAGATGAATGAATGTGATGCTGCTGAATTAAATAAAACAGAAGCAGGTATTGAGTTAACGGGAAGGGTACCCATTTCGGTGGCAGGTGGATCCTGGACTTGTATAATATCAATGTTGTAAGCGTGTCCACGACCATAGGTTTTTCGCTTCTGTGCTGAGCCCGAAGATGAGCCAACATCACGACAGCGCTTCTGCGAGTCCTTATGCTTCAATTGAGCGGTCTCAACCAGAATAGCCTTGTTCACAAGAGTAGAAAAGTCGTTGAAGTCTTGAGCAGCAAGTGCAAGCTCGATGTCTGGGTGGAGTCCATTGCGGAACTTCTCTTGTCTACGGGCATCTGTGGCGATGTCTTCTTCAGCATAGCGGGACAGGTCAAGGAATTCCCGCTGATAAGTTTCGACTGTCTTATTGCCCTGAGTGAGGTTGCGGAACTGGGTTTTCATCCGGTCCATAATTCCTTGAGGAATATATCGGGCACGGAAAGCAGCCTGGAACTCAGGCCAAGTAACGGCTGTTCCCCCAGGCAGTGTACGTTTGTGGGTGTCCCACCATTGAGCAGCGGGACCCTTTAAGAAAAAGGACGCGAAGGCGACAAAGTTGGCAGGGGAGACGTTTGCAGACTCCATCTCGTGAGTGATATCGCGAATCCAGTCATCAGCATCCCGTGGCTTCTCAGAGCTGCGGAACTGAGTGGGGTTAAGACGCATAAATTCCGGCAGAGTTATTGAAGGAGGGTTCTGGTTCTGGTTGTTCAGATGCGGGAACTGAGCCATAATCCCAGTCATGAACTGACGGTTGAGCTCGAATTGTTGCATCATCGCTGCCATATAGTCTGGCGGTGGTGGGCGTTCAGGGGCACGACCACGACCACCTGGTCTAACCATCCTGCTAAGTTTCAACAGGGGTAGTTCAGTAAAAGCGGTTGTGGGTGTTTAGCGACAAGCATGATGTAACATGACAATATTTAAGCAGTGTACTAGATACTAAACAGTAGTCAATTAAGACATACAGATCCATACACAGAGTCGGGTACATGCGAATAGCATAACGACGCAAATTCAAAAACTAGACATGATAGGCGGCGCGCAGGCACGCGGTAAGGAAGTACACCACGAGATATAGCAAAGGCTACATCAACGTCGGGAAGATCCACTGAAACGGGGTAGCTGCACATGCGGACGACGAGTGTTCGTCGCGGAAGGATCCTGTGCTCCATGTGCACTCTGATGCAGAACCCGGTCTCGAGCTGTAAGAAGAGGTCCACGTGGAGGTGCGTGACCTCCCACAGCAGGCCAATCAATACCAGCATACATCTGAGTCCTGCTCGGATAAAGGATGTGCTCCGGTTGTATCCCTGCACGAACAGCGGGTAGCAACTGCGTCATAGCATCGTAGAGACGTGCTCGAGTGGCAACCAACTCGACGGCAAGAGCCCGAACAGTGCGATCCAGAGCCTGAGTGCACTGAATCAGAACGCGCGGGTCGTAGCGACGTCGCTCGTACGGGGCACAGATAGCTGTGTAGTATCCAGTAGTATCTCCAGCAGGGGCATACGGAATGTATCGGAACTCAGAGGCATCCAAGCTATCACTGAACTCTCCTCGGAGACGTGCGGCAGCAGAGTAGGCGGCATCATGTACTGCCATCTCAATCATCACGCCGATACCGTGGAAAAGGTGCAGCTCAGTGCTTGAGTCATCACGCTGATCATAGATACGAACATCAGCATGGTACTGCTCCTGGTTGAACTCACGGTAATCTTCGTAGACCATGTACTCGGGGTACCAGCGGTAGCCTAGCCTGGTCAGGAGGGCGATCAGGACAGCTGGAAAACCAGGGGCACCACGAGCCCAAGTGCGAAGCACAAGCTGCGTCGTAGGGCGTGGTGGAAACAAACGATCCATCTGAAACAGAGGAAATTCAGGATTGTCAAATGACAATGAGAAGTATAATACAACTCGGAGAGAAAGGTTAAACAAAACAATGGAAAGGAAAATGATTATCAGACTAATCAGATCAATGTTCAGGAATTAAGCACAGATATCCAGCTCTCCGGATGGACGAGATTTACGAGATCCTAAGTGTCGGCATTAGTAAAATTCTTTAACCCGAATAGAAGAGAGGTCAGAGTCCCAGAGTATAGATGAGGAATAAAAGATCCTAATACCACCCAATTGGCGACGTGGGCCCGTAAGCCACACAGCCAAGTTAGTAAAACAGTTTTGGAACACTAGACTCAACTTCGACCAAGGAATTGGAAGGGGGGGATCCTACAGGCAGTCGGCTCTGATACCAACTTGTGATGCCCCCGGCTCAATCGTGCACTAATCATACACGCAAATGCACATGATCAAGCCTAAGGACTCACGGGAAGATATCACAACACAACTCTAAAACATAAATAAAGTCATACAAGCTTTATATTACAAGCCAGGGGCCTCGAGGGCTCAAATACATAAGCTTGCGTACAAGCGTCAGTGGAAGCATCAGATATCTGAGTACAGATATAAAAGAAAGCACAGAAAGGCCTATTATAGAAGGCGGGGCAAAATAAAACACTACGATCGAAAGGCGTAGGCCTCCTGCCTGGGACCCTCCAAACCTACTCCTGGTCGACGGCAAGCTCGTAGTAGTATCCATCCTCGGGGTAGTAGTAGCGATCGTCGGTGGGGGCAACTGTATCCGGGGCTCCGTCATCTGGTCGCATCAAATGAATATGGGGGAAAAAGAAAGCAAAGCAACCGTGAGTACTCAGAAGTACTCAGCAAGCAAGGATCTACACTACATATGCAACATTATCAAAGAATGGCTGTATAAGTGGACTGGGCTGCAGAAATGCCAGAGTAAAGGGAAGGCCTAGTCCTATCGAAGACTAGCATCTTCAGCGGTCTTGCAGCAATAGAAGAGAGCAGAACAGATCAATATAATGTAGCAGTAATGATATCAACCTCACCCAGAGATCCTTTCTCGACTCCCTGCGAGAAAGCAATCCCAGAGCCTCATATCCAGGTCTCATCTCAAGTTCTAGCTGTATCGATCGGGATACAACTCCGAGTGTCCGTTACCGTAGGACAGGCTATCGATAGATGTTTTCTTCCCTGCAGGGGTGCACCAACTTACCCAACACGCTCGATTAACTCCGGTCGGACACACTTTCCTGGATCATGCCCGGCCTCGGCCAAACGATACATCGCAGCCCTACCTACAGCTCAGCAGAGAGGTCCCCGCCGGTCTACATCCTAAGCACTCAGGGGTCTTGGGCCATCGCCCTGTGCACTCCGGGTCGTTGTGTGCAGGGTGGATACCAGCACCGCCTCGGATGGTCGGTACGATCCGACCGTGCCACAATGCTGAACTGGACGTCTGATGGAACTTTCGGCTGATACCACGATGCAGAACGCCCATACTATGCCCACGTGATGGTTAGTGCTATCAGGCCAGAGGCCTGCTCGGATCAAATATCCAAATCGTTAGTGGACTAGGGCTTGCGGTAACGAGCAGAGACTCATGAAAGATGTGACCCCGTCGCCCCGTCTCGAGGACTTGCTGCAAGGGTTAAGAATGCCCGGCCGCGCCTCGTATTCATCACTCGGGCACCATACAGGCAACCCGTCTTCACATCACACGCGGGTACCCCTCAGGGTCGACCCACCTTTCCAAGTAACAGTGTAAAATCCAAGTATCCGTGTGTCCATAACATCAGGGGAATCCGAGGTATCACCCTTGTTGGATTCCTACTTGATGTATCCGTCAAGGTGAACTCGGAGGAATCACCCTCGATGGGTTCACACTTGATGTGTTGCACGACAGCGTCGTTACCGGAAGTGGTGAAGGAGGAATCACCCTCGATGACCACGACCGAATAGCTACTCTACAGAGTTAACATCAGAAGTGCTACACGAGGTATCACCCTCGGTACTCGATATTAATGCTGCAGTGTCGTTACAACTAAGGGGGGGTGATGTGCGGTGGAGGGGTCTGGTCTTCAATCCCGTTGATCGGGTCTTCGGATAATCCAGCGGGGCAGTCGGGATAAGTGGGGTCACTGGTAGGTCTCTACCCAGCCTATACTAAGCAGTTTAGGATAAGCAGGTAAGGTATCAATAGCAGGTTACAATAAACAGGCTATGCATCAGAATTGGTAAAGCAGTAGCAGCAGCAATTCTAATGCAAGCATAAGAGAGGAAGAATAGGCGATATCGGTATGCTCAAGGGGGGGGGCTTGCCTGGTTGCTTTGCGGCAAAGGCAAGGTCGTCAACGGTAGCGTCGGGCTCCGGAGCTGCGTCGGTACCGGGAACTGCGTCGGGGTCTAACGAGAGAGAAGAGGGGGAGGAAACAGTAAATATAAAGCAAACAATAGCATGACAAGACAATACGCAGTGCCGGGTGTGCCTTAATGTATGGTTGCACGACAACGAGGAAGGGGGAATCCATCCGGGAATGTTTTCCCGTTTCCGGATAGTTGTCAGACAGATGACCGGAGGGGAACAGTTCCATGTTCGGGTAGCTAGGGACGCGTGACGGATGAACGGACCGCATATCCGGATTCGCCTCGTCGTTCTGAGCAACTTTCATGTTTAAAGTTTTTCGATCGGAGTTACGGATTATTTTATATGATTTTCTAAAGATTTTTAGCATTTTCTGGAATTACTTAAATCTATTTAATTCGAAAATAAACTGAAAATACATTTGTCACCTAGTGTAGTGCCAGCCACAGTCAATGACATGTGGGGCCCGGTCAAAGTCAACAGCATAGTCAGGTTTTGACTGGGTCAACCAGTGAATAGTGCATGTGGGTCCCGCGTGTCATAGACAGTACTTTTTAACAGGGTTTTAAATTTAGGTTTAATTAATGGGGGAACCCACTGTCATAGAGTAAAAGGGGGGGGGGGGTTAGTGCTTAATGGGATTAGCCCCTAATTAAAAGGGCCAGGCCCAGCGGCAGTGTCACAGCCGGCCATTGGTGCGGCTGTGCACGCGCACACGCGACGGCACCGGGCGCCAGCGGCCACGGCGCGACGGCGAGCAGCAGGCCGCGGCTGGGAGAGGGGGTTGTGGCCGGGCGTGGCGGCGCGGGGTGCACGCGGGCGCAGGAGCAGGGGGGCCCGGGCGGCGGCGACCCTAGCGGGCGCGGCCGAAGCAGCTGGGCGGGATGCGCGCGGGGTGTGGGACGCGCGGACCCGAGCGAACAGGGGGATGGCACGCGGGCGCAGGCGATCGAGGTGACCGAGAGCTCGGCCGAAGCTCGAGCGGCGTGGGACGGCGAGGCTACGACGGGAGCTAACCTCGGGGCACGGGAAGAAACAAGGGGAGGTCAAGGAGGAACCGAGGCTCACAGAGATGCCGGCAGGGAGCTCAGGGGAGCCGGAGAGGGTCTCAGTGGAGTGGCTCGAGCGGTGGCGCGCCAGCGACCGAGGTTGAAGAACAGGATCGTGGCGGCGATGCAGTGGCGATCCCGACCGACCCGTTGGCGTACTCGATGCAGACAAAGGAGGCACGGCTCCTGGAGTGGACGGCAAGCTCGGGGATGCCCTGGTTGCGGCGAATCGAAGGCGGCGGTGGTCGGGGACGGGCGCCGGCGTCAGGGGTCGCGGGGCCGTTGCCCTCCTCCTCGAACCAGATGGGGAAGGGGGAGGAAGGAGAGATCGAGGGAGAGTGGGGGGGTTGTGGGGGATCGGCTAGGGTTTCGGTTGGGTCGGCTGTGGCCATATAGGCCTGGGGGCGAGCGGGGGAGTGGGCCGGCCGACTGGCGGTCCAGCTGGGCCACGGCCCAGTGGAGGGGGGGGGGGTTCTGTTTTCTTTTTATTTTTGGCTTTATTTATTTTTCTTATTTTCTTTTCTCTCATTTTCTGTTTTGTATTTTCTTTTTAAACCAAATGACTTTTGCAAAATATGATACTTGCCAAAATAAATGTTGTGCAATATTTACCACTGTTAGAATAATGGTGTGGAGCATAAATGATTTCATTTGTATTTTATTTAATTGCAAAAGGATTAAATACTGGTGTTTTGTTGCTGTTTGAGTCAGCTAATCAATTTAGTGAATGTTGGTTATAATTTTAGAATTGTCTCTGAAATATTTGCCATTTAATGAACATTTCAAATTCTGGGTTTGGACAACTTTTATTTCCACTCTCAGTTTGAATTTCCATCTGAATTTGAATTGAAAATAGATATGAACCAAATGATATTTAAGCACTGTTGATAACGATGACATGGCATAATCAAAAGGGTGATTACTGTAGATTAATACATTGGGTGTTACACCGGCCTCCGGAACTTCCGGCCTGCCCGGAACTTCCGGCCCCCGGACGCCAGCCCAGCTCCCACCGTGCCAACTCTCTGGTTAGGCCGGACCCCGCCCGGAACCTGGCCCGGAACTTCCGGCGCCCGGAACTTCCGGCCCTGCCTGTGCGCAGTGACTTGGGCCGAGGCCCGTGTACCCTTTCGCCCCGAGACTATATATACTCTTCTTCTACCTCCGTTTTAGGGTTAGCGAAGTAGTAGCTCATTCGAGAAGCTTTGCTCTCCACTTGATCCCTTCTCCTTAGGAGTTCATGACCTCTACGGAGAAGATCCCCCAAGTGGATTCAAGACCCCTAACGGGAAGAACTCAAGACCTCCTCACGGAGAAGAACCGGTTACCCTTTATATCGTCCCTTGTTGATCATGGATCTTGTATCTCTTTTGTGTTTCGAGGATCTAGCATATGTGTGACCGGATCTTGTTGGTTTGAGTGATTTCTCCCGTGTTTCTCTCTTGTTCCCCTCGTGTTTTCCCTTTGTGTTCTTCGTGTTCCTCGCAGGATCCGCTCCTTTCGTGAAAGATCGGGCGATTAGGGTTCTACCCTACATCATCTTGGTATCAAGAGCCACGTTGATCACGATTTCGGAGCCCCCTCTTTGTTTTCTAGCCTAATTTTGTTGTGATTCGTCCCAATTTTGAAAATCCCCACAAAAATAGCCCTCCCAAAAATTTTGTGTTTTGTTGGTGTGATGAAGTTTTGTTGGATTTGATCCGTGAAGTTTGTGTGTGGCACGTAGATCTAGCTTCCCCATCCTTCCATCCACCTAAACTTTTTCTTTTTCCCCTCGGATTTGGATTTTTCCCCGACGTTTTTCCGCCCAAATCCGCGATCCCCAACTTCCTGTTCTTGCAGAAACACGACCCCCGGAACTTCCGGCCCCGCCCGGAACTTCCGGCCACCGGACCTTCCGGCCTCCCCCGGAACTTCCGGCCCCCGGACCTTCCGTCTCGCCCGGAACTTCCAGCCTAGACAGAAAGTCTGCGCATCTTCGACAACTTCCGCTACTTCCACATCTCCGTCTACGGTGCAGCGGCATCTTCGCCAACGTACTGAAGACCGTGCACTACGACATCGACAACAATCACAACGTTTTGACAACCTCAACCGTAAGCAAGAACGGTAACATCGACGACACTTCGTGTATTTCTTGCCATTCCATTGATTACCCCATAGCTTTCCTTTTGCGTCGCTTACCCATCGAGACTAGCCTTTGAGTATTGCCGGCAACGTCACTTGTGCACATTAGTGATCATCCTTCCCATTGCATACATACCATATCTTCTAGCAACATATCTTGGTATCATCTCTTGTGTCACAAGGTTGTCATAGCATACGCAATTGCTATCTTGGTTCGTGAAGTCTTGCATGAGAAAGAGCTCCAAAGAGAAAGAGCCAAACAAGCTTTTAAGCAAAAGGAAAAGATAAGCAACGAGCTTATAAGCTAGAACCATAGCATCATGCAACATTAAGATTGTCATACTCGATCATCTTGGATCATATCATCGAAATACCATACATATAGCAAACTTGGGATAGAAGTCGTTGCATTTTTGCCTAGTAGGTTGTGCACAAGTTTCGTATCCGCCTATTGTGCAATCGTGCTAGCGTCTCTCTAGTGTTGTGCAACAAGAGCATTTTCTGTGGATTCCACATTTTCCGCTCATTTTTGGTTGCACGACCCCATTTATCTATTTGCGTGTGTGTTTCCGTGTATCACTACTTGCTTGGTCTACTTGTTGCATTTGCAAATTTGTGAATCTTTTCCAACATTATTGAGGCTCGCTAACAATTGCATCAAATTTTGTGCCACCACCCTAACCGAGCTCCACCATAAGCTTTTATTTGTGTAGGTGTGAGAAACCGACAAGAACCGGTACCAATTGTGCTATTTCCTTGTTCCACATTTGAGTGATCATTGATCCATCTTCAACATCGGTCAAGGTACATTTGGTATAAGTTCTTCTGTTTCTCCCACTCACATATTTGCTTGGAAGGATGGATAGTCCAAGTTCTTCTACCAACCCACTCTCCATCGAGCAAGACGACGACCCGAACACCTACGTTACCAAGAGCCACCTCTTCGGTGCACAACGAGCTTTGCATCAAGAACAACAAGCAATGAGCGACCACATCGACAATCTCGCCACAGACTTACGCCTCTCCGAGCAACGTACAAGAGACTACTTCGACCACAAGCTCGACCAACACAAACAAGAGAACGATGCAAGAATGGATGAGATTCGTGCCTTGTTGGTCCACCGCTCTTCTCCCACTTCGTCCTCCTCAAGACGGAGCCACTCAAGTCGACACTCCTCCGACAATTAAAGTACACCGACGTCGAACACTCTTCGCCAAGCCGCGCGCCAGGACCGTCAAGCAAACCGCAATCCTCTACACGGAACCGATTCTCAAGAGCAACTTCGAGCGCAAGAGCATCGACATCGCCTAAACCAATCTACCTTTGCGCAAGCACAAGAATGGCAACGTCAACGCCAACAAGAGGAAGAACACGCACGCTTACACCAAGACGAGCAAGATGTCGAGGCACAACGACAAGAACAACTACGGCGAGAAGCTCAAGCATTTGAGGCGCAACATACCCTCCGAGATTCAAGTCGAGCCGTCGTCACACGAAACCGGCAAGCTCATGAACAAGAAGAAGCACTTCGCGAAGAAGTTCAAGAGAGGGTTTATCAAGCACGGTTGCACCGACAAGTTCCTCAAGTTCCTCCTCAAGCTCGACAAGCTCCTCCACAAGCTCGACAAGAACCTCAAGTTCAACAAGAGCAACAAGACAATGGAAATCCACCACGACAAGAGAAAGTTGAGGGAAACAATCCTCCTCATCAAGGACGTCATCATCCCCGACCCCAACGCAATGAAGAGCAACGCTACGGCAAGCTCAAGTTCACCATGCCCAAGTTCAACGGAAGCAATGATCCCGAAGAGTACCTTTCATGGGCATTGAAGGTCGACAAGATTTTTCGTTTGCACAACTATGAGGAAGAGAAGAAGATCGCTATGGCATCCCTTGAGTTCCAAGATTACATCCTCATATGGTGGGAACAAGTCATTGAGCGTCGTGAGGCAAGAGGTGAACCACCAATCACCACTTGGGCGCAAATGAAGGATGTCATGAGAGCACGTTTTGTGCCAACCTACTACAACCGCGACCTCTTCAAGAAACTCCAACTCCTCAAGCAAGGAACCAAGAGCGTTGAAGAGTACTACAAGGAAATGGAGATTGCCATGGTACGAGCCAATGTCACGGAAGACGATGAGCAAACTATGGCACGTTTCTTGAATGGACTCAATCATCCTATCAAGAAGATCGCCGACTTCCAGCCATACTCGAACCTCATCGAGCTAGTACATCAAGCTACCAAAGCGGAACGTCAAGTGCAAGATGACTTCAAGTATGCCAAGTTCTCATCCAAGTCCTATGGCTCCTCCAACACCCAAACTTCAACGACGCCAACACCGTCTACCTCAACCAAGCCTTCTACAAGCAACGGCGACAAGTCCAATTACAAGAAAACTTCGACAACTTCAAGCCGTCCTCCTACTACAAGCAACTTTAAGCCGCGAGCTTCATCATCTACTCCAACCGATGAGACCATCAAGACAAGTTCACTCAAGTGCTTCACATGCGGCGGCCGCGGTCACAAGTCCATCGAATGTACCAACAAGCGCACCATGATCTTCAACGACGATGGTACATACGACTCCATGAGTGAAGGCGAAATGGAAGCCCTTGAGAATGTGGCTATGCACCGACAAGTGAACGAAGATGAAGATGATCAAGTCTTTTGTGACGAAGATTCAAGCCCCGCTCTTGTTGTCTCTAAGGTCTTGACTCTTCAACATCAACAAGAAGAAGACCAAAGATGGCATATCTTCCACACCAAGGCCGGCATTAATGGAAGGTCCGTGAAGGTCATCATCGATGGAGGAAGTTGTCATAACTTGGCAAGTGAAGAACTATGCTCCAAGCTCCAATTAGTCAAGATGAAGCACCCGCATCCCTACAAGGTTCAATGGCTAAGCGACTCCGGCACTATCCAAGTCGAGCATAGGGTACAAGTTTCCTTCAAGATCGGAGCTTACGAAGACACTTTGGAGTGTGATGTCGTTCCAATGTCCGTTTGCCACCTCCTTCTTGGACGGCCATGGCAATTTGACCGAGGTGTCATCCACAACGGGCGGACGAATCACTATAGCTTCAAGATGAAAGGGAAGGAGTACGTGCTACGACCTATGTCTCCAAGTCAAGTGATCGCCGACAAACAAACCACCCATCGTGGAGAACATAGTGAGAGAGCGAACCACCATAAAGAGAGTGAGCGCCACAAGCCCAAATCGAGTGCCTCCACGATGAGCGACAAGAAAAACCTACTCCTATTTGCCACCAAAAGTGAGATGAGAGAAGTGTATGAGAACCCATCAAGTGTTATGTACTATGTCCTTTTGTGCAAGGATGAGGCACCCAAAACTAACAACTCTCACAATCTACCTTTAGTGTTATCTTCTCTATTGCAGGAAGATGTTTTCCCCGACGAGCTACCTCCGAGTCTACCTCCTCTACGAGGCATCGAACACCGCATCGACCTCATCCCCGGAGCACCCCTTCCTAACAAGGCTTCCTACCGCGTCAACCCCGAGGAAACCAAGGAGATTCAACGGCAAGTACAACAACTCATCGACAACGGCCATGTACGTGAAAGCTTGAGCCCATGTGCCGTCCCGGTAATCCTTGTTCCCAAGAGAGATGGTACATTTCGCATGTGTTCCGATTGTTATCCTATCAATGCTATTACCGTGCGTTATCGTTACCCTATACAACGCCTAGATGATATGCTAGATGAGCTTAGCGGAGCCACCATTTTCTCTAAAATTGATCTTAAGAGTGGCTACTATCAAATACGCATCCAAGAAGGTGATGAATGTAAAACCGCATTTAAGACCAAATTTGGCTTATATGAATGGCTTGTTATGCCAATGGGTTTATCCGAAGCACCCGGTACTTTCATGAGAGTCATGCATTTTGTTCTTCGACCTTATATTGGCGTATTTGTTGTGGTTTATTTTGACGATATTCTTATCTTTAGCAAATCTCTCAAAGATCATGTCACCCATCTTAGAACCGTGTTGCAAACTCTTAGAAAAGAGCGCCTTTATGCTAATATGGAAAAATGCCTTTTCGGTGTTGATAAGTTTGTTTTCTTGGGTTTCGTTGTGTCTTCTAAGGGTGTTCATGTAGATGAATCTAAGATCAATGCTATTAAAACTTGGCCCCAACCAACCAACTTGCAACAAGTGCGTAGTTTTCTTGGTTTAGCTGGTTTCTATCGTAGATTTGTGAAGGATTTTAGCACCATTGCTTCACCTTTACATGCTTTGAGTAAGAAGAATGCACCCTTTGTTTGGGGACCATCTCAAGATGCCGCATTTCATGAACTTAAGAATTTGCTTACTCATGCTCCCGTGCTTGCATTACCCAACTTCGACAAACCCTTTGAAATTCATTGCGATGCTAGCGGTAATGGCATAGGAGGTGTGTTAACGCAAGAGAAGTGCCCAATTGCTTACTTTAGTGAGAAACTTTCTGGAGCGCAACTCAATTACCCCATATACGACAAAGAGCTATATGCTTTAGTGCGAGTTTTCCGTGAGTGGGAACATTATCTTCGCCCTCATGAATTTATCATTCATACCGACCATGAAACACTTAAGTATCTTAAGGGTCAAACTAAGTTGAACAAGCGTCATGCTAAGTGGAGTGAATTCATCGAATCATTTCCTTATGTCATCAAGAATATTAAAGGTAAGGAAAATGTTGTCGCGGATGCGCTTTCCCGCATATGCATGCTTGTTACTAAACTTGAATTGAATGTAATTTGTTTTGAGCACATAAAGGACTTGTATGCGCATGATCCTACTTTTGCAATTCCTTATGCCAAGTGTTTGACGCATACTTCTTGGGAACGCTATTACATTAAGGATGATTACCTTATGAGAGCTAACAAACTTTGCATTCCCGAGTCTTCTCTTCGTTTGCTCCTTTTGCAAGAGGCTCATGGAGGTGGACTAATGGGACATTTTGGACGCGACAAGACATTTGCTATGCTCTCCAAGAACTATTTTTGGCCCAAGATGTTCCGCGACGTCTCACGTTTCACCAACCAGTGCTCTACATGCCGCAAAGCTAAGTCCAAAGCTCAATCTCATGGCCTTTATATGCCACTTCCTATCCCGTATCAACCATGGGAAGATATTAGCATGGATTTTGTGCTTGGTTTGCCTAGAACTAGAAATGGAAAGGATTCCGTGTTTGTTGTTGTGGACCGATTCTCCAAGATGGCTCATTTAATTCCTTGCAACAAGATAGACGATGCTTCACATGTTGCAAATCTTTTTTGTAGGGAAATCGTGCGACTCCATGGAGTCCCAAAGACTATTGTCTTCGACCGCGACGTCAAGTTCTTGAGCTACTTTTGGAAGACTCTATGCGCCAAGCTAGGAATCAAGCTTTTGTTCTCCTCGGCATACCATCCACAGACCGACGGCCAAACGGAGGTGACGAACCGAACACTCACCACTCTACTTCGCGTGTTGATCAAGAAGAACATCAAGGAGTGGGAGGAGTGTCTACCCATCACCGAGTACGCCTACAACCGCGCAAGACATTCGACTACCGGCAAGTCTCCCTTCGAGATCGTCTACGGTTTCAACCCGTTGTCCCCATTGGACATTCTTCCTCTACCACTACAAGAGCGCATCAACATGGACGCGAGTATCCGAGTGAGCTACCTCAAGAAGATGCATGAAGATACAAGGCACACCATCGAGCACCAAGTACAACGACTCGCGACCAAGCTCAACGTCAACAAGCAACCCATGATATTCAACATTGGAGATCTTGTGTGGATACATCTTCGCAAAGACCGCTTCCCCAACGAACGTAAGTCCAAGCTTCTACCACGAGCCGATGGACCATTCAAGGTGCTCGCACGCTACAACAACAACGCCTACAAGATCGATATCCCACGTGACAAGTACTCCGTGAGCTACATCTTCAACATCAAAGATCTCTCGCCGTACCATGGTGATGAGGATTTCGATCCGAGGTCGGATCTTTCCCAGGGGGGGGGGGGGAAGATGATGCGGAGCATCCCACGGTCATCCCCATGGACACTACCTCAACTATCCAAGCTCCAAGTGGACCCATGACAAGAGCAAGAGCTCGTGCTATTCAATCCGAGGTGACATCACTCCTACTTGAGTCTCCCTTTCCTTCGAACGAGACATGGCTACTGCCTAAGTCAGAAACACTATGTGTGATCAGGTACAACACACAAGCCACGGAGCCGAGAGCTGAGGAAGAAGGAACAGGCGTCAACTCTCTGTGCAGCCCGGAACTTCCGGCCAGAGCCCGGAACTTCCGGCCCCCGGAACCTCCGGCCGACCCAGAACTTCCGGCCCCCGACGACCCAGACGAGCCCGAGCACGCCAACTCTCTGGTTAGCCCGGAACCAGCCCGGAACCCTGCCCGGAACTTCCGGCCCCCGGACGCCAGCCCAGCTCCCACCGTGCCAACTCTCTGGTTAGGCCGGACCCCGCCCGGAACCTGGCCCGGAACTTCCGGCCCTGCCTGTGCGCAGTGACTTGGGCCGAGGCCCGTGTACCCTTTCGCCCCGAGACTATATATACTCTTCTTCTACCTCCGTTTTAGGGTTAGCGAAGTAGTAGCTCATTCGAGAAGCTTTGCTCTCCACTTGATCCCTTCTCCTTAGGAGTTCACGACCTCTACGGAGAAGATCCCCCAAGTGGATTCAAGACCCCTAAAGGGAAGAACTCAAGACCTCCTCACGGAGAAGAACCGGTTACCCTTTGTATCGTCCCTTGTTGATCATGGATCTTGTATCTCTTTTGTGTTTCGAGGATCTAGCATATGTGTGACCGGATCTTGTTGGTTTGAGTGATTTCTCCCGTGTTTCTCTCGTGTTCCCCTCGTGTTTTCCCTTTGTGTTCTTCGTGTTCCTCGCGGGATCCGCTTCTTTCGTGAAAGATCGGGCGATTAGGGTTCTACCCTACATCAAGTCATTTTGCAAGTGGCTTGCAATATGTTGATGCTTGCTCAACGGCGTACAACATCTATTTATAGCGGCGTTTGTAGATATTTTTATGCATGCAAATTTGTGCACAACTTTTATCCCACTACATGTTGGCTAAGGTGAGATGCATGGTCGAATCCATGGAGGTCGGTGTGTAGACTGGAGTACAGTTTCTGTTGTTGTAAGTGAACCACCTTGCTCTGTAAGAGGATTTTCTTCGTCACCTTGTATTGCTTCGGTCGTTTTTGTTTTATTATAAAGCGAGGTGAAATGCCTGTTTCGAAAGTTCTACGATACAAAAAAGAGTCACCAACCAGACGCACGTAAGAATCTATTTACGTGCATATTATTCGGACCTGTATTCTTTTTTTGTTTTGCAGAAAAACTTCCAATCTATTCATCTTCAATCATGGTAGTACAACGAATACTAGAAATATAAAAAAATACATCCAGATCCATAAACCATCTAGTGACAACTACAAGCACTGAAGCGAGCCGAAGGCGCGCCGCTGCCATCGCCCCTCCCTCGCCGGAGCTGGACAAAACATGTTATAGTAGACAGTCAGGAAGTCGTCGTGCTAAGGCCCCATAGGATCAACGCATCAGAACAGCAACCGCCGCCGATGAAGAGGATCAACGCATCAAAACAGCAACCGCCGCCGATGAAGAGTAGCGTGGATGAGAAGGATCCAACCTGAAGACACACGAACATAGACGAACGAGGACCAGACCCGAACAAATCCACCAAAGACAGATCCACCGGAGACACACCTCCACACACCCACCGACAATGCTAGACGCACCACCAGAACGCGGACTAGGCAGGGGGACCTTTATTCCATCTTCAGGGAGCCGCCACCATCTCGCCTTCCTGAGCAGAACACAAATCCTAACAAAACTTGAAGAAAGATCTAAAAATGGAGCCCTCCCACCGGCCAGGACTGGGATCCAGTCCGCCCCCATAACCCTAAGGCCACCGGAGACGAGGCAGACCGGCGCCGGCGGGAGGCAGAGAAATCCTAACTTTTTTGAAGACGGTGGCTATAGCGTGCGTGCCTTTTAAATTGAAACCATTCTGACCTGTATTCTAATGCTCGGAATAATGGGGTGTCTTTAAGAATTCGGGGATGAAATGAATGATGCTTCCTTGCTTCATAGTCCTCTAATCAGGGTGAAAAAGCCATCACCTAGCCGCCTGATTGGGAGTATTTAATTTGCCTGTGGTGCATGGTTGATATCTAACAACGTGGTGCATGGTTGATATCTAACAACGTGAAACATGTCAACTAAATTTGCCATCTTCGTATCACTAAAATTGCCATAAAAAATATTCGATTTGCCATGATCAAATCTCGAATGTTCATCATTTATCAGTTTTGAAAAAGAATGCATATTTAAACTGCAACGCGGAGAAGAGCTGTTCCCTTCCTGCCTGCCAACTGGAACGGGAACTGTACTACCTTCCCTCAGCTCGCCTCGCGCCAAAGCAACGACCACCCCCCCCCGCCCCCCCCCCCCCCCCCCCCCCCCGTCCGCAGGCGAAGACGCCAGGCACGCGGTTCTGCCGTGTAATTGGACCGACTCGGCGCCTCGTGTGTACTCGCCGAAAATGCTAAACCTACGTAAACACCTACAAAAGGGTTACGTAACTTGCCAAATCCTAATCTTAATCGCCCTCCCTAATTTTCACTGGGGTGGGGCCCTTCACCCCACTTCCAATCATAATCTTACAAGTCAGCATGTATGTAAAACACCCTAAAAAAAAGCATGTATGTAAAACAATTACGTAACCCTTCGTGGGTCCCTTCGTCGGTCTAGCATTACTGGTTACTCGCAGTGCCGTCGATGTCCTTATAGACGAGGGCCGTGGAGCATTGGCCAAACCCTCCTGCAGCGGTACACTGTGAAGTCGGGAAGTATGCATGTAAAAGTGACCGTCCAACTGCCTGCCGTGTGTCGGTGAGGAGCTTGGAAGTCGAAATCACAATGATGAAAGCAGACGCGCGCGTAAATTTCACGGCCGACCAATCGTCAAGTGCATGCTGTCCAAAATTCTCAAGCGCACGGCTGACAAGTGACAATGGTGGACGAGGCCACGCGGCTCCGTAGCGGCCTTGTCAGGGGCTCGTGACCGGCTTGATCGATGCACGCGAAGACGGCGGGGACGAATCAGCAGCGGCAGAGATTGTTTAACTACAGTAGTGTTTTGCATTGTTTTTTGCTTCTTTTTGAGTTTGAAATCTGGAGCATTCGTCGTGTAAATGTGGAGTCTGCATCGTATGTCTTTGCATCGTGTTGAACACGGAGTCAGATTCGTGCTTAATTTGTTCTATCGTGGCATGGCATCTACACAACCCCATTGCAAATACATACGTCAATACTAGTAAAGAGGACACAAAGCGTGTGTCGTGGATATCGTTCTGAGAATACGTAAAGAGGTATGAACGTAGAGGAGTAGAGTCTACCAAAGATGCATAGGGTGTACACACAAGGAATTATACATGTCCGGTCCCTCAACGGTGGGAGGTGACACCCTATTTCCTGTTGATGCTTTTCCCTTGCATATAGGATGATTACAAAATGATGCGAATCCTCGGCCCCAGCCATGGCTTACATATATAGTCTGCCAAGAACATGAAGCGGGCAATCTATGTTAGTGGAGTTAAAAAAATTGCTGGCTTGTATACATGCGTACTTCAAAACTACCTGGCGCGAGCAGAGTCAGCGGGCCGACCGTGTACACCTTGGGCTTGCTGTTGCCGTCACCGTAGGCCCGTTGCCATGGCCTCCACCGCCTCGCCCTCCAGGTCGTCGAAGCTGTCGTGGATCACGGCCAATGCGCCGTCCGTCTCCAAACTTGATCATGTATTAGAAAGATGATGAAAAAAAATGATCATGTATATAAAAATGTTAATCAAGCATTTAGAAAATTTTGAACAAGTATTTAAAAAAATGTAAAACGTATATAGAAAAAATGTTGACCATCTATTAAAAAATGATAAAAAAATATGATTGTGTATATAAAAATGTTAATCAAGCATTTGAGAAAATGTTGAACAAGTATTTTAAAAATGTTAAATGTGTTTGGATTTTTTTTACCATGTGTTCAAAAAATATTAATATTGTATTTAAAGAATGTTAATCAAGCATTTGAAAAAAGGTTGACCACGCGTTAGAAAATTTTAATCTTGTATTTAGAAAATATTAATCAAGTATTTGAAAAAGTTTAGAAGTGTTTATAGGAAAAATGTTGGCCATGTATTAAAAAATGTTAATCTTGTATTTGAATAATTTTAATTAAGAATTTGAAAAAAAAATTAAAAAAATTATAGAAAAATGGTGACTATGTGTTAAAAAGATTAAATTTTATTGCAAAAATGTTTAACATTTATTAGAAAAAATTTGTTGACATATACGTAGAATATAAAATTAAAACCAAAAAATAAACCAAAGAAAAAAATAAAAAAGAACGAAAAAATGCAGAAAGAATGAAGAATAAAGAAGAAAAAAATCCCAGAGAAAACCAGATCGATTCGCTTCACGTAGGTCGCGCTCTTTTACTTATCACAAACAGTAGGCTGGCACGGTGGCTAGCAGCGCTATCTATAGCACTCGCGGTGGGGGCGTGGTACTGAAAGTTCAGGCCGCCAAAAAGTTGTTGGAGATACGGGATCCAATCATCATCCTGGACCTGTTCATACCTTGGGTCGGGTTGGTTTGTAGGTTGGGCTTTCAAAAGCCTTATATGAAAGTGCTTAGCCTGGGCCTAGCCTGGCCGATGGCCTAGAAAATGGCATTTCATCTTCTTAAAAGAATGCACTTCAAAAAATAAATAAATGATTTTCGGGCTAAAATAAAAGAAGATTATACCTATATTATACATTAAAATGAAATAAAATCCAAAGGTCACACTTTTGGGCTTTCTACAAGGTCTGCACAGGTAGCAGCTCCTTGAAAATTCCAAAAAAGAAGATCGTCACATCTTTATATGGGAAAAGAAAATCTCTTTATAAACATCTACCAAAGATAAACTAAAAGGGACGCTACCGCGGGCAAGTTAAACCAGAGCGAACCTAAAACTCAAAAGTTTGGGCATCCACAGATCGGACCAACAAACTCAAGAGCACAACGCCATGCACAGCCGGCAAAACATTCAGTCTAAGAGAACACCTAACATGGCAAGCAGTCCAAGCAGGATATTATGTGGCCAACGTCATTTCCCGTGCAATTGCTGCAGCTTCATTATGGATGCCGTACTGGCAGCTGCTTTTTTCGTTGCCTTACAGAGACTTGACTCATGACTTCATGAGACTTAATTAAAAGTTCAGAGAACGACTTCTCATGAGTCAAGGTCCAGTTGCCCGTAGGCCCGTTGCAAGCTGCCATAGCGTGTCTCCTTCGGCAAGAATCTACAACAGGAGAGCTACATTGTTAGTTTGATTAGGAAGCTCTCTTTACGAGCTGAAGTTGATTAAGTTACTAGAAAGTGTATCTGAGTTTTAGGGTATACAAGTTGAACCAGCCAACATTAGACACTAGTAGAACGCCCGTGCGTTGCCACGGGCTTTAAAAATTATGATGCTACTCACAAAGCTAAAATAACCAAGAACAATACACGTCTCAGCTAACACACATCTTACATCCTCGGTTATGATCTAACACGGTTCTTCAACCAAACTTGGAAGCCAAGTACTCAATGAATGAAAAATAAACAGCACTGGATTGATAGATCATCATATAGGCACATGACGGTGTGTGACAAAGTATAGAGAGCCACAAATTCTGAAGTACTATTAATGTTTGGTCATCCAAACTTCATACAAAAGTTGCTAACCTGCAGATTCTTTAGTAGCTTTGTCACCACATCAAGCAGCTTCTCGGTCTTTCTAGTCTGAATGTTGTAATAACACAGAGGTCAACTCACATGAAGAAAATCATGTCGTAGGACATGTAAACATGTTCAAAGAAGCCATTGAAACAAGGTTGTGCAGAGCTCGTTACATGCCTTGCAAAGCTAGCTCAATACCAACATTTCTTTGGACTCAGACCTCTTTGCTGAGCTTAAATGAATCCTGTTAAAATTCACAAAATAAATGTCCTTGCATGATCCACAATTTCATATCCTTTGAGTATTCTCGCCAGGAAGAAGCAACTAAACTGTGGCTTTAATCCGAGTGTCATAAGTAATACACATTATCTTCCATTTATTGTAATATTGCACAGGAGTACAAAAAAATTAAACAACAGAGCTTAACACACATAGACCTTTTTCTTGAGAACCTTGGTGTCAATCAGATTCTAAAGAAACAATTTTGTTCTGCATATTCCAGAACTTTGCAATATCTAACTGAAATCTGCACTACAGTCAAAGAAATTCACATGCGTGAGTTAGTTACATACTATTGCCGATAGTACCACAAATTAGACATTATGTCAGCTATAGTTTGTGTTCAATAATGAACTGGAAACTTAGAAAGATCTAGTAAAACACAAGAATTACAAAGTCATTGCATAGGTCACAAAGGTCATGTTCAAAATGTACCACATCACACGGAAAGCTAATATGATTACCACTATCTTTTGATAAATTAAGGAAGTTAGACTTAGATAGGTTGCCACGGGGCGACAAATTTTGACATAGAGACACTAATAAAACATAATTGTAATTCACAACACGTATGTCATGTGCAGAATATGATTGTGTTGCCACAAATATCATCTATACATTTAGTAATAAAACAAAATTGATGTAACTCACATTTTAACTTCCAAGTGAATATATCATGATTTAGTCTAAAAAAATGTAGAAGAGGACCCGAAAACCAACATACATATAAATTTATGATAAGTGAGTTACATACCGCAATTTTGAGTTTCAATCGAAATTTCTTGGGCAATCGTAGGATGTGACCACGCCATATTTCTAAAAAATATGTATTGTGTTCCTCGACTCAATAATTACTTGGTTGACCTGCCTATATTAAACAAGACATCAAGAGATCTCATCAATCCCAATAAACATATGCTTGACAACGACTGGCAAAGCAACAACTATAAAAAAAATTATGGTCTGAGGTATGGAAAAACCTAGCCTGCTAGCATTGGTACCTCACAAATTGGCTATATGGGCCGCACCTGCTTACGCGGCCTCATCCATTAACACAGTCACCCTTAACTGGTAAACTGGCCTGGACTTTTGTAACACCCCTATGTATTAGTCACTGTGATCTACTGCTAATAATGTCAAGTCATATCATTTGCAGTGCTTAAACATAGTGGTTAACCAAAGCAATTCAAATTCAAAAGTGCAAAATAAATTTGCTCAAACACCTTTGGTAAAATGTTCATTAATTAGCAAATATTACAGAAGCACTCATAAAAATATAACTAATGCTACTTGGATTAGTTAAATGACTCCAACAAGATGAAATAGCACCAAAACAGCAATATTTAATACATTTAAAATCATTCCAAATTCAAACAAACTCCAAATCTACCCAAATCAATTTTTGGTGAAAGATAATATTGCATTGCAATATATGGGCCAAGTCTCATATTCTATAAAAGTGCACAATTGGCCTAACTAATTCAAAACAGAAAATAAATAAAGAAAATAGAAAACAGAAAAGGAGAAATAGGAAAAGGCCACTGTGCACAGGCCTAAGTGCACAGTGCCAGGAGGCCCAGCCCACCAGGCCCATTCCCTTCTCCCTCCTCCCCGTGTCAGCTGCGCCATGGCCGCGCGCTCGCGCGCCGCTCGCGCGGCGACACGCCGGCGCCCACCGACGAAACAGGGAGGCGGAGGGGATAAGGCCGCGCTGGTGCGTTCCCCCTGGCCTCTCCGTCATTCTCCCCCTCCCCCCCCCTCTCCTCGCTCGCTCCGTCCGTTTCCCCCCTCAGATCCGCGCGAGACCGAGCGCCACCGTCGCCGTGTTCCGTCGTTTGCCGCGGCCACAGTCCCCGCCTCGTCGCCTCTCCGTGCCTGTCAGCTCCGCCGACGAACGCCGCGTCGATCAGTGCCACCGGGCGGAGCCGGGACCCTCTACACCGAGCGCGTCGACCTCGTCTTCAACCTCGGTCGCCGGCGATCCACTTCTTCCCCGGCGGCGTCCTGCTGCTACTAAACTTCCAAGGGCCATCAGCGTGCCGCTCGGTGAGCCTCTCCATCTACTGCTCCTCTCTGTTGGCCTCGCCGTGCGCCGTAGTTAGCCGCCGACACGTCCGTGCTCTGCTTGCCGCCGTCGAGCTTGTGGCCGCCGCTAAGGGCGCTGTCACGCTCGTCTGAGCCCACCAGCGAGCCCCTGATGCTCCTAGGAGCACGTAGCACCCGCGCACGCGCTCCCTAGTGCTCTGCAGCCTCGACTTCGTCAAAGCCCGAACTCCGGCGCCCGCCCCGCTGCTCGCCGCCGTCGTTTTAGTTCATCTCCGGCCGCGCTAGTGCCCCCACGAGATGCGCCGTCTCGTGCGCGATCGAACGCGGCCAGCCGCGTCCAAAATGATGGCCTGTGGACATTTTTCGATGAAGCCCGAGACGCGCCGCCGCATTTTCTGGTCGCCGGCGTCGCTCCGGCGCCGGCCGCCGACGTGGCTCAGTGGGTCCCGCCCCTGGGTCACTGACAAGTGGGTCCGGGGGGGCCAGTTGACTGGGTTGACCCAGTCAACTGCTGACTGGGCAACCCAGTGTCGCTGACACGCGGGCCCCGCCGCCCTGTTAATTAACTAAAACGTTTAATTAAATAAAAATAATTAGTTTAGACTAATGTCTCACTGACGGTTGGGGCCCACCCCCTAATTAATCCTGTTAGCTGAGTTAACTCACTGTTAACCTTAACAGAGGCTGACATGTGGGTCCCACTGGACCCACATGTCAGGTTTGACCCTGGTCAGCCGCAGTTGACCTGCTGACGTCACCTCTGTGTCATGCTGACGTCATATATCATTTTCTGTAAATAAAAATAATTTCAGAAATCAATTTAAACTTTAAAAATTAATAACTTTTAAACCGTAGCTCGGATCGAAAAACTTAAAACATGAAACTTGCTCAGAACGACAAGACGAGTCTGATCATGCCGTCTGTTTCCTTGTCAGAACCTCCTACGTAGGAGAACTCGTAACTCCGAGCCCGATTCCGGTAGATGAATAGTGCACACACACCGGGTAATAAATCCCACGATAATCCTAAAAGTAACTAAAATGACTTAGATGCATATTTAGGCAACCCTGCACTGCATACTAGGCATAGCATGCCTGATGTTGCATATGATTGCATTATGTTTACCTGTTTCCTCCCCCTTTTCTCTCTCGATTAGACCCCGACGTTGACGTAGCTCCTGAGGCAGACGCCGCTCCGGAGAACGACTACGTCCCCGACGACCAGCCACTTGCCCCAGAGCTTGCAGGCAAGCACCCCCTTTTTGAGCATTCCAATATCGCTCATTCCCTTCTCTCTTATGCTTGCATTAGAATCTGCTGCTATTACTGTATCCTATATCTGCTGCATAGCCTGTTTACTTGTAACCTGCTATTGATACTTTCCTGTTATCCTAAACTGTTTAGAATAGGTTGGGTAGAGACCGACTGAGACCCCGACTTTATCCCGACTGCCCCGCTAGATGATCAGAAAACCCATGTAAAGGGATTGTAGACCAGGCCCCGACACCGCACGTCACTTCCCCTTAGTTGCCGACACTACTGGGTTACCATCGAGTGCCGAGGGTGATACCTCGTCAGCACTTCTGATGATAACCTTGTAGGTTAGTTAATCGGTCGTGGTAAGCGAGGGTGATCCCTCCTACACCACCCCCGATAACGACGTCGTCGCGCAATACCTCAAAGTGTGGACCTCGAGTGTGATTCCTCCTCCGTTCACCTTGACGGTAACATCAGAGGGAATTCCATCGAGGGTGATTCCTCAGAGTTCCCCTTGGTGTCAGACACACAGATACTTTGGTTACTATGACTGTACACTGTAACATGATACTAAAGACGGGTCGGCCCTAAGGGTACCCGCGCGAGCTTATTAGCGGAGTGATGTGGAATCGGGTGGACCTGGATGGTGCCCGAGGGTTGAACACGAGGCGTGGCCGGGCATTCCTCGCCCTTGCCGCAAGTCCTCGAGACGGGGCGACGGGGTCACATCTTTCGTGAGTCTCTGCTCGTTTCCGCACTATCAACACACTAACGGTTTGGATATTTGATCCGAGGGGCCTCTGGCCTGATAGCACTAACCATCACGTGGGCATAGTATGGGCGTTCTGCGTCGTATACTTCAGCCGAAACTTAATAGACGTCAGCGACTGAGCGGCGCGCGCTGGATTGGACTGGTTACGCAACCGCGCTTGTATTAAGGGGTTGCTAGGTCTGCTTCCGGCCGCCCACGCAACGCGCAGGAGTTCCCGGGGCGAAGGCCCAAGACCCCTGGGGGCATAGGTTTAGTCCGGCGTGCTGACCTCTCTGTTAAGTTTTTGGTCGGGTTGCGGCGTATCGTTTGGTCGAGGCCGGGCATGACCCAGAAAAGTGTGTCCGGCCGGAGTTAATCGAGCGTGGTGGGTAAGTTGATGCACCCCTGCAGGGAAGAAAACATCTATCGATAGCCTGTCCTACGGTAACGGACACTCGGAGTTGTATCCCGATCGGTACAACTAGAACTTGAGAGGAATTGGATAGTATGGCTCTGGGATTGCTTTCTCGGAGGGAGTCGAGGAAGAATCTCTGGGCAAGGTTGATAACATTACTACCACTTTACATTGTGTAATCTGCACTCTTCTAATGCTGCAAGACCGATGAAGATGCTAGTCTTCGATAGGACTAAGCTTTCCGCCTCTATTCTGGCATTTCTGCAGCCCAGTCCACATATACAGCCCCCTTTGAAAATGTTGCATATGTAGTGTAGATCCTTGCTTGCTGAGTACTTCGGATGAGTACTCACGTTTGCTTTATTTTCTTTTTCTCCCCATATCCAATTGACGTCACCAGATGACGGAGCCCCTGAGATAGCTACCCCCGTCGACGACTACGGCTACTACTACTACCCTCCCGGCGAGTACTACTACGAGGAGCCGACTGACGACCAGGAGTAGGATTTGGAGGGTCCTAGGCAGGAGGCCTACGCCTTTCGATCGTAGTATTTTATTTTGCCCCGCCTTTATAAAGGCTTGTCTCTATTTTCTGTAATATATCTGTACCCAGATATCTGATGCTTCCGCTGACACTTGTAAGCCATCGAGCTATGTATTCGAGCCCTCGAGGCCCTGGCTTGTAATATAAAGCTTGTATTTATTTATTTATGTTTTAGAGTTGTGTTGTGATATCTTCAAGTGAGTCCTTAGGCTTGATCGTGTGCATTTGCGTGTATGGTTAGTACACGATTAAGCTGGGGTCGTCACAGGTTGGTATCAGAGCCGACTGCCTCTAGGAACCCCCCCCCCCCCTATCCAATTCCTTGGCCGAAGTTGAGTCTAGTGGTCGAAAACTGTTTTACTAACTTGGCTGTGTGGCTTACGGGCCCACGTCGCCAACTGGGTGGTATTAGGATCTTTTTATTCCTCGGCTATACTTTGGGACTCTGATCTCTCTTCTATTCGGGTTTAATAAATTTACTAACACCGACACTTAGGATCTCGTAAATTCCGTCCACCCGGAGAGCTGGATTCTGTGTGATTTCCCTGTCATTGATCTGATTAGTCTGATAATCATTATCCTTTCCATTGTTTTGTCTAACCTTTCCATTCGAGATCTGTTATACTTCTCATCGTCAAATGAGTTGGTGAATTACCGTGCTCATATCACTCAGAACGACGAGGCTCAGATTTATGTCTTAAATGCATTGAACGCTTCTCCACTTGAGGGGATCGAAAACGTTCCAGTTGTCTGCGAATTCCAGGATGTTTTTCCAGAAGAACTTCCAGGAATACCCCCTGCTAGAGCTGTCGAGTTTGTCATTGACTTGAAGCCTGGCACCACTCCTATTACGAAGCGTCCTTACAAGATGCCACCGCACCACCTACTTGAACTTAAGGAAGAAATCGACAAATCACTTAAGATGTGCTTCATCCGTCCTAGTTCCTCTGCCTGGGGAGCACCGTCTCTCTTTGTCAAGAAGAAAGATGATACGAATAGGTTGGTTCAAGATTACCGTCCTATCAACCAGGCAACCATTCAGAATAAATATCCGCTTCCCCGGATCAATGACTTATATGATCAAGTTGCTGGATCTTCGGTGTTCTCTAAACTCGACTTGAGGTTGGGTTATCACCAGATCCGTGTCCGTGAAGAAGATATTGCCAAGACTGCATTCGTCACTCGTTATGGTTCCTACGAGTACACCGTTATGTCATTTGGCCTAACGAATGCTCCAGCTACGTTCTCCCGCCTGATGAATTATATATTCATGGATTACCTCGACAAGTTCATCGTGGTTTATCTGGATGATATTCTGGTATATTCGAAGAATAAAGAAGAACATGCCGAACATCTTCGCCTTGTTCTAGAGAGACTTCGAGAGCACAAGTTATATGCCAAATACTCCAAATGTTGATTCTGGCTTTCTGAAGTGACCTACCTTGGACATGTGATTTCCAAGGACGGTATTGCCGTTAACCCGGAGCGAGTTCAGGCTATCCTTGACTGGACCCCTCCGAAGAATGCCAAGCAAGTCCGAAGTTTTCTCGGTCTAGCAAGTTATTGCCGACGATTCGTCGAGAACTTTTCCAAAATTGCCAAGCCCCTGACTAATCTGCTCCACAAAGGCGTTAAGTTTGAGTGGACAAACAAATGTCAGGAAAGTTTCCAGACCCTCAAGGACAAGCTTACTTCTGCTCCAGTGCTTGCTCCTCCTGATTCCCGCAAGGACTTTGTCATATATTGCGACGCCTCTCGTCAGGGATTAGGCGGTGTCCTAATGCAAGAACAAAAAGTAATTGCATATGCTTCGCGACAGTTGCGTCCGCATGAAGAGAACTATCCAGTGCATGATCTCGAACTCGCTGCTGTGATCTGTGCGTTGAAACAGTGGCGACATTACCTTCTGGGTAATCGGTGTGATATTTATACCGATCATCAGAGTCTGAAGTATTTGTTCACCCAACCGGATCTTAATCTTCGTCAACAACGATGGTTGGAAACAATTACGGACTATGACTGTGGAATTTATTATACTCATGGCAAGGCTAATGTGATAGCTGATGCCTTGAGCTGCAAGTCCTATTGCAATAACCTCATGGTTAAGCAAGCTCAACCCCAACTATATGAAGAATTGCGCAAGTTGAACGTCTGTATCGTTCCGCAGCGTTCCCTTAATAACCTTGTGGTACAGCCAGGCCTTCAGAAGGCTGTTAAAGAAGCGCAAGCCAAAGATGCTGAAATCGATCTGATGAAGAAAGAACTTCACCTCGAGAAGTACAGGGATTTCTCGATTGCTGAAGACGGAACCTTGTATTTCAGAGACCGCATCATGGTACCTCGATTCGAGCTTATGACAGACAAAGTCATGAAGGAGGCTCATGATACCCCGCTGTCTATCCATCCGGGTAGTACCAAGATGTATCGGGATCTTCGTCAAAGGTACTGGTGGTCTAAAATGAAGCAGGACATTGCTCGATATGTCGCTGAATGTTATGTTTGTCGTCGCGTGAAAGCAGAACATCAGAAGCCTGCTGAAATTCTTCAACCACTCCTTATTCCTTTGTGGAAGTGGGATAAAGTGCAAATGGATTTCATTACTGGTCTACCCAAGTCTCAGAAAGGTCACGATGCTATTCTTGTCATCATCGATCAACTTTTCAAGGTTGCTCATTTTCTGCCTGTCAAGGAGACTATCACTGCTAGCCAGCTAGCAGAGCTGTATATCTCCAGAATTGTTTCACTCCACGGTATTCCGAAGGAGATCAGTTCGGACCGTGGCGGTCTTTTCACGTCCAAGTTCTGGGAAAGTTTCCAACAAGCTATGGGAACTCACATTACATGGAGTTCAGCTTATCATCCTCAGTCCCAAGGCCAAGTCGAACGAGTAAATCAAGTGCTTGAAGATATGCTTCGCGCTTGTGTTATATCGTTCGGTAAGAAGTGGGAGAAATCTCTCCTGTATGCCGAATTCTCTTATAATAACAGCTATCAAGCCAGCTTGAAGATGGCTCCATTCGAAGTGTTATACGGACGTAAGTGTCGAACCCCTCTGAATTGGTCAGAAACTGGGGAACGACCACTCGTTGGACCGGACATTATTCAACACGCTGAAGAACAAGTCAGAATTGTTCGAGAAAATCTCAAAGCAGCTCAGGACCGCCAGAAGAGCAATTATGATCACAAACGATGGGGTTTGACTTATCAACCCGGTGATCAAGCTTATCTTCGTGTCACTCCTATGAAGGGCACTCGTCGTTTCGGAATCAAGGGCAAGCTAGCTCCTCGCTATATTGGTCCTTTCCGCATCGTGGCTAGACGTGGACAGGTGGCATATAAATTGGAGTTGCCACCACAATTCTCTCATATCCATGATGTCTTCCACGTATCGCAACTTCGTAAATGCTTCAAGGGATCTCCACACCGCGCAGAGGATCACGAGATGCTCCAGTTGCAAGATGATCTTTCTTATAAGGAGCATCCCATCCGCATTCTCGATGAAGCTGAACGTCGAACTCGTCAGAAGACGACCAAGTTCCTGAAAGTGCAATGGTCGAATCACACCGAAGATGAAGCCACTTGGGAACGCGAGGATAATCTCCGAGAAGAATATCCCGACCTCTTTCCTTCTACCTCCTAAATTCTCGGGGCGAGAATTTCTTTTAGAGGAGGAGAACTTGTAACACCCCTGTGTATTAGTCACTGTGATCTACTGCTAATAATGCCAAGTCATATCATTTGCAGTGCTTAAACATAGTGGTTAACCAAAGCAATTCAAAATTCCATTCTGAAAATCAATTCAAATTCAAAAGTGCAAAACAAATTTGCTCAAACACCTTTGGTAAAATGTTCATTAATTAGCAAATATTCCAGACGCACTCATAAAAATATAACTAATGCTACTTGGATTAGTTAAATGACTCCAACAAGATGAAACAGCACCAAAACAGCAATATTTAATACTTTTAAAATCATTCCAAATTCAAACAAACTCCAAATCTGCCCAAACCAATTTTTGGTGAAAGATAATATTGCATTGCAATATATGGGCCAAGTCTCATATTCTATAAAAGTGCACAATTGGCCTAACTAATTCAAAACAGAAAATAAATAAAGAAAATAGAAAACAGAAAAGGGGAAATAGGAAAAGGCCACTGTGCACAGGCCTAAGTGCACAGTGCCAGGAGGCCCAGCCCACCAGGCCCATTCCCTTCTCCCTCCTCCCCGTGTCAGCTGCGCCATGGGCGCGCGCGCGCTGCTTGCGCGGCGACACGCCGGCGCCCACCGACGAAACAGGGAGGCGGAGGGGATAAGGCCGCGCTGGTGCGTTCCCCCTGGCCTCTCCGTCATTCTCCCCCCCTCTCCTCGCTCGCTCCGTCCGTTTGCCCCCTTCGATCCGCGCGAGGCCGAGCGCCACCGTGGCCACGTTCCGTCGTTTGCCGCGGCCACAGTCCCCGCCTCGTCGCCTCTCCATGCCTGTCAGCTCCGCCGACGAACGCCGCGTTGATCAGTGCCACCGGGCGGAGCCGGGACCCTCTACACCGAGCGCGTCGACCTCGTCTTCAACCTCGGTGGCCGGCGATCCACTTCTTCCCCGGCGGCGTCCTGCTGCTACTAAACTTCCAAGGGCCATTAGTGTGCCGCTCGGTGAGCCTCTCCATCTACTGCTCCTCTCTGTTGGCCTCGCCGTGCGCCGTAGTTAGCCGCCGACACGTCCGTGCTCTGCTTGCCGCCGTCGAGCTTGTGGCCGCCGCTATGGGCACTGTCACGCTCGTCTGAGCCCACCAGCGAGCCCCTGATGCTCCCAGGAGCACGTAGCACCCGCGCACGCGCTCCCTAGTGCTCTGCAGCCTCGACTTTGTCAAAGCTCGAACTCCGGCGCCCGCCCCGCTGCTCGCCGCCGTCGTTTTAGTTCATCTCCGGCCGCGCTAGTGCCCCCGCGAGATGCGCCGTCTCGTGCGCGATCGAACGCGGCCAGCCGCGTCCAAAATGATGGCCTGTGGCCATTTTCCGGTGAAGCCCGAGACGCGTCGCCGCATTTTCTGGTCGCCGACGTCGCTCCGGCGCCGGCCGCCGACGTGGCTCAGTGGGTCCCGCCCCTGGGTCACTGACCAGTGGGTCCGGGGGGGCCCAGTTGACTGGGTTGACCCAGTCACTGATTCTTATCCTGACTACAGGTGCATAGATCTTCAATGTGTAGCTTCCATCATGTACATAGCACATGGTTAATTTTGTCTTACTACAGGAAGATTTGTGCATACCCATAGGCAGGATAAGAATCAGTGACTACCATTCGTAGATGCACTGAAATCCATCAGTGGATACCTTGTTCCAGTAGCTTGGGCCTTCCTTGCACGCCTGGAAGAAGTTTGCAATCTTCGTGAATGCCTCCCAGCCGACTGTTGTTCGTTGGGTTTAATTATGTGGGAACCTGAGATCTCTGCTGGCTCTCCTTGATTTGTCATGGATGTTGGCTAGCAGCCGGAAGTTTATCACCTCAATGACTGCTAGCCGAATATAATGCTTCATAGAGAGCAGAGTGAAAACCAGAGATATGCAATGTTAGGCTAGAGTTTAGTTTTTATTTCAAGGAACAAAGAAAATGCTAGGTTTAGTTTGTATGCGCTGGCGAGGTTATCCCAAAACATACACTACAGAGGACAGATGCCTATATTGTTCATGACTAAACAATTGTGTAGGTTGTATACCTGAACAAATTCACCCTTTGTATCTGTTATATAACAGTAGATCTCATCATTGCAAACACCATCGATCGGTGCCTTGATCCAGCCAATCTTTCCTTTCAGTTGGTACTTGCCTATCAAATTGTTTATCTCCTCTATCTCTTCTCCGTCCTTGGACTGTGCGGCATTAGGAGGCTTGCCAGTTGCCACACCGAGGAGGTTCGCAAGGTACCTGACCTTCTTGTCCTGGACATACCATAGTCGTTGATGCTTCCATGGTTTCCGGGCGAAGGAGGCCCAGGCCATGGCGGCGTTTGGAGGCTGGGCACGCGCGGGGAGGGGCGCCATGGAGTGGGGCGGCGGGAGCCTGGATTTTTGGCAGAGGAGGGACAGGCCCTGGCGGCGCTGGGAGGTCTGGGCGCGCGCGGTGGCAGCGAGGTCGGTGCCCTCGTCCAGACGGTGTTCTGGAACCACGCCATGGGTGGAGATTGGATTTCGGTCAATCTGGGAGGAGCCCGTGGATTTCAGGCGTGATTTTCTCAGGTCGTTCACTGAATTTCTGGAGTGGCATCGGGGGGTAATTATCGAGCCGATCCCGTGTGATCAACGTCTACGTTAGATTGGACGGTCATGATTTCTCCAATGATGTATGTTGAGTGTTTGTTTGCCGACCACGGACTCCTTTTTAATATAGTAGAGACAATGCAATGACCTTTGCTCTATTGACAAAGCAACAGCTGGAGCCGCTGAAGAAGCGTGGCCGTCGGAGCAAACAGGACCAAGCCAGCCAAGCTCTCGTGGTTTCACCTAACGGAGCTGCGCGCGAGAAAAAGCAGGTATTTGGTTACATTCATTGTTAATTCAGTGTACCATTTTTTGTTTATAAATTCAGTTTGTTGAATAATCGTTTTGACATCTGCAGAGCAAGGAGAAAAGTGTATCTCAGTGCTCGTCCAAGGAGTTTCGAAGACTTGTTCTGGAGGATGAGAAGATGAAGGATGTTCTCGCTCGTATCAAGGAAGTTGCCGAGAAAATTGACTGGAAATGTGTACTTGATATCCAGCCAGTGAAACAAAACAAGCAGTTGGAGGTATCTCTGATTGGTTGTTCTGATGAAGCACTTAATAGGTTCAGGATCAATGGGGTACCCATTGATATCAAGCCTTTGGTACGACCGATTGTAGGCCTGCCCAATGAAGGGAATGCAGTTAATCGTGGCGGTGACTATGATACGGTCCTGTTTGATCTGTTCACAGTAAATGGAAAGTCAATTCCGGCTAAAGATGGTATAAAGTTTCTGAACAAGGATGTAGATGAGCTAACCTTCTGCATTTGCTTGGTCCTGGCAGCCATGGGTTTTATTTTCGGTCCAAAGGCCAATAGATGCCTGGATAGAGAGTACTTGTCGTTTTTCTTCGCCTTGAAGTTAATGATCTGAAAAATCTGAAATGGTGTGACTTAATTGCCGACCTGCTGATAGAAGCCATAAAAAAGTTCAATGCTAGCCAACGTCAATTTAAGAAGTGTGGGGGGTGTTTGCTAGTAGGACTTCAAGGCGAAGAAAAACGACAAGTACTCTCTATCCAGGCATCTATTGGCCTTTGGACCGAAAATAAAACCCATGGCTGCACGCCACTTACCATCGGAACTAGCAAACACCCCCCACACTTCTTAAATTGACGTTGGCTAGCATTGAACTTTTTTATGGCTTCTATCAGCAGGTCGGCAATTAAGTCACACCATTTCAGATTTTTCAGATCATTAACTTCAAGGCGAAGAAAAACGACAAGTACTCTCTATCCAGGCATCTATTGGCCTTTGGACCGAAAATAAAACCCATGGCTGCCAGGACCAAGCAAATGCAGAAGGTTAGCTTATCTACATCCTTGTTCAGAAACTTTATACCATCTTTAGCCGGAATTGACTTTCCATTTACTGTGAACAGATCAAACAGGACCGTATCATAGTCACCGCCAAGATTAACTGCATTCCCTTCATTAGGCAGGCCTACAATCGGTCGTACCAAAGGCTTGATATCAATGGGTACCCCATTGATCATGAACCTATTAAGTGCTTCATCAGAACAACCAATCAGAGATACCTCCAACTGCTTGTTTTGTTTCACTGGCTGGATATCAAGTACACATTTCCAGTCAATTTTCTCGGCAACTTCCTTGATACGAGCGAGAACATCCTTCATCTTCTCATCCTCCAGAACAAGTCTTCGAAACTCCTTGGACGAGCACTGAGATACACTTTTCTCCTTGCTCTGCAGATGTCAAAACGATTATTCAACAAACTGAATTTATAAACAAAAAATGGTACACTGAATTAACAATGAATGTAACCAAATACCTACTTTTTCTCTCGCGCAGCTCCGTTAGGTGAAACCACGAGAGCTTGGCTGGCTTGGTCCTGTTTGCTCCGACGGCCACGCTTCTTCGGCGGCTCCAGCTGTTGCTCTGTCAACAGAGCAAAGGTCATTGCATTGTCTCTACTATATTAAAAAGGAGTCCGTGGTCGGCAAACAAACACTCAACATACATCATTGGAGAAATCATGACCGTCCAATCTAACGTAGACGTTGATCACACGGGATCGGCTTGATAATTACCCCCCGATGCCACTCCAGAAATTCAGTGAACGACCTGAGAAAATCACGCCTGAAATCCCCGGGCTCCTCCCAGATTGACCGAAATCCAATCTCCACCCATGGCGTGGCTCCAGAACACCGTCTGGACGAGGGCACCGACCTCGCTGCCACCGCGCGCGCCCAGACCTCCCAGCGCCGCCAGGGCCTGTCCCTCCTCCGCCAGAAATCCAGGCTCCCGCCGCCCCACTCCATGGCGCCCCTCCCCGCGCGTGCCCAGCCTCCGAACGCCGCCACAGCCTGGGCCTCCTTCGCCCGGAAACCATGGAAGCATCAACAATTATGGTATGTCCAGGACAAGAAGGTCAGGGACCTTGCGAACCTCCTCGGTGTGGCAACTGGCAAGCCTCCTAATGCCGCACAGTCCAAGGACGGAGAAGAGATAGAGGAGATAAACAATTTGATAGGCAAGTACCAACTGAAAGGAAAGATTGGCTGGATCAAGGCACCGACCGATGGTGTTTGCAATGATGAGATCTACTGTTATATAACAGATACAAAGGGTGAATTTGTTCAGGTATACAACCTACACAATTGTTTAGTCATGAACAATATAGGCATCTGTCCTCTGTAGTGTATGTTTTGGGATAACCTCGCCAGCGCATACAAACTAAACCTAGCATTTTCTTTGTTCCTTGAAATAAAAACTAAACTCTAGCCTAACATTGCATATCTCTGGTTTTCACTCTGCTCTCTATGAAGCATTATATTCGGCTAGCAGTCATTGAGGCGATAAACTTCCGGCTGCCAGCCAACGTCCATGACAAATCAAGGAGAGCCAGCAGAGATCTCAGGTTCCCACATAATTAAACCCAACGAACAACAAGTCGGCTGGGAGGCATTCACGAAGATTGCAAACTTCTTCCAGGCGTGCAAGGAAGGCCCAAGCTACTGGAACAAGGTATCCACTGATGGATTTCAGTGCATCTACAAATGGTAGTCACTGATTCTTATCCTGCCTATGGGTATGCACAAATCTTCCTGTAGTAAGACAAAATTAACCATGTGCTATATACTGACTGGGCAACCCAGTGTCGCTGACACGCGGGCCCCATCGCCCTGTTAATTAACTAAAATGTTTAATTAAATAAAAATAATTAGTTTAGACTAATGTCTCACTGACAGTTGAGGCCCACCCCCTAATTAATCCTGTTAGCTGAGTTAACTCACTGTTAACCTTAACAGAGGCTGACATGTGGGTCCCACTGGACCCACATGTCAGGTTTGACCCTGGTCAGCTGCAGTTGACCTGCTGACGTCACCTCTGTGTCATGCAGACGTCATATATCATTTTCTGTAAATTAAAATAATTCCAGAAATCAATTTAAACTTCAAAAATTAATAACTTTTAAACCGTAGCTCGGATCGAAAAACTTAAAACATGAAACTTGCTCAGAACGACAAGACAAGTCTGATCGTGCCGTCTGTTTCCTTGTCGGAACCTCCTACGTAGGAGAACTCGTAACTCCGAGCCCGATTCCGGTAGATGAATAGTGCACACACACCGGGTAATAAATCCCACGATAATCCTAAAAGTAACTAAAATGACTTAGATGCATATTTAGGCAACCCTGCACTGCATACTAGGCATAGCATGCCTGATGTTGCATATGATTGCATTATGTTTACCTGTTTCCTCCCCCTTTTCTCTCTCGATTAGACCCCGACGTTGACGTAGCTCCTGAGGCAGACGCCGCTCCGGAGAACGACTACGTCCCCGACGACCAGCCACTTGCCCCAGAGCTTGCAGGCAAGCACCCCTTTTTGAGCATTCCGATATCGCTCATTCCCTTCTCTCTTATGCTTGCATTAGAATCTGCTGTTGTTACTGTATCCTATATCTGCTGCATAGCCTGTTTACTTGTAACCTGCTATTGATACTTTCATATTATCCTAAACTGTTTAGAATAGGTTGGGTAGAGACCGACTGAGACCCCCACTTTATCCCGACTGCCCCGCTGGATGATCAGAAGACCCGTGTAACGGGATTGTAGACCAGGCCCCGACACCGCACGTCACTTCCCCTTAGTTGCCGACACTACTGGGTTACCATCGAGTGCCGAGGGTGATACCTCGTCAGCACTTCTAATGATAACCTTGTAGGTTAGTTAATCGGTCGTGGTAAGCGAGGGTGATCCCTCCTACACCACCCCCGATAACGAAATCGTCGCGCAACTCCTCAAAGTGTGGACCTCGAGGGTGATTCCTCCTCCGTTCACCTTGACGGTAACATCAGAGGGAATTCCATCGAGGGTGATTCCTCAGAGTTCCCCTTGGTGTCAGACACACAGATACTTTGGTTACTATGACTGTACACTGTAACATGATACTAAAGACGGGTCGGCCCTGAGGGTACCCGCGCGAGCTTATTAGCGGAGTGATGTGGAATCGGGTGGACCTGGATGATGCCCGAGGGTTGAACACGAGGCGTGGCCGGGCATTCCTCGCCCTTGCCGCAAGTCCTCGAGACGGGGCGACAAGGTCACATCTTTCGTGAGTCTCTGCTCGTTTCCGCACTATCAACACACTAACGGTTTGGATATTTGATCCGAGGGGCCTCTGGCCTGATAGCACTAACCATCACGTGGGCATAGTATGGGCGTTCTGCGTCATATACTTCAGCCGAAGCTTAATAGACGTCAGCGACTGAGCGGCGCGCGCTGGATTGGACTGGTTACGCAACCGCGCTTGTATTAAGGGGTTGCTAGGTCTGCTTCCGGCCGCCCACGCAACGCGCAGGAGTTCCCGGGGCGAAGGCCCAGGACCCCTGAGGGCATAGGTTTAGTCCGGCGTGCTGACCTCTCTGTTAAGTTTTTGGTCGGGTTGCGGCGTATCGTTTGGCCGAGGCCGGGCATGACCCAGAAAAGTGTGTCCGGCCGAAGTTAATCGAACGTGGTGGGTAAGTTGATGCACCCCTGCAGGGAAGAAAACATCTATCGATAGCCTGTCCTACGGTAACGGACACTCGGAGTTGTATCCCGATCGGTACAACTAGAACTTGAGAGGAATTGGATAGTATAGCTCTGGGATTGCTTTCTCGCAGGGAGTCGAGGAAGAATCTCTGGGCGAGGTTGATAACATTACTACCACTTTACATTGTGTAATCTGCACTCTTCTAATGCTGCAAGACCGATGAAGATGCTTGAAGATGCTAGTCTTCGATAGGACTAAGCTTTCCCCCTCTATTATGGCATTTCTGCAGCCCAGTCCACATATACAGCCCCCTTTGAAAATGTTGCATATGTAGTGTAGATCATTGCTTGCTGAGTACTTCAGATGAGTACTCACGTTTGCTTTATTTTCTTTTTCTTCCCATATGCAATTGACGCCACCAGATGACGGAGCCCCTGAGATAGCTACCCCCGTCGACGACTACGGCTACTACTACTACCCTCCCGGCGAGTACTACTACGAGGAGCCGACTGACGACCAGGAGTAGGATTCGGAGGGTCCTAGGCAGGAGGCCTACGCCTTTCGATCGTAGTATTTTATTTTGCCCCGCCTTTATAAAGGCTTATCTCTATTTTCTGTAATATATCTGTACCTAGATATCTGATGCTTCCGCTGACACTTGTAAGCCATCGAGCTATGTATTCGAGCCCTCGAGGCCCTGGCTTGTAATATAAAGCTTGTATGAATTTATTTATGTTTTAGAGTTGTGTTGTGATATCTTCAAGTGAGTCCTTAGGCTTGATCGTGTGCATTTGCGTGTATGGTTAGTGCACGATTAAGCTAGGGTCGTCACAATTTTACCTGGATTTGTACTGGGCAGTAGCCCATTTTCTCACCGACCTCTCCTAAAAAACAATTCTCTCACCGAGCAAGCTACTCACTCCGTCACTCCATTCCCATCAGTCAGCTCGCCACATTCTCGCTGCACAGCACAACAGCCATCATCCGCTCCCACAGCCTCGCCCAGCCGCCTCCTTCTGCTTCTCGCAGAAGCAACAGGGAAGCCCCACAAAGGCTTGCTTCTATCTCTCGTGATGCCTCCCTCCACATGCCCTTCATTCCCTCGCTGCTCGCCTTCATCGGTGTCGGTGGATCTCGCCGCGCGCGTTCTCGATTGCGCCGGAGTGGATGCTTCAGCACTCGGTCAGCGGCTATGTTGAGGAGATCAAATTGATGGATCAACGGGCAGGAGGTGCAGGACGATATGCGGCGATGGGGACGCTGTTGTGGGTCCGACGCCAACATGTCGCGTCACGGCTCGACATTCCCGACATCTGCCCGCGGCATACATGTCGCCCGCGACCGCGTCGTGCTCCTGGACCGCCACAACAGCGGAACGACCCCGCCTCCATGTATGCCCCATCCTCCTCCCACTCTGCTTGTTTGCTTCATTTCGATTCTCATCTCTGTGCGCGTGTGTGGGTTGGGGTAGCGACTGGTGTAAGTTGGACAAGAGCAAGGGCGCCAATCAATTCCGATGCGATTAGCTGGACATGGAGGCCTACACCCGCAAGGCAAGCAGGCGGCTGTGCTCAGGAGGGACCGAAGGTCTATGCCACGATGCCGGTAGGTACGCCCGCAAGGACTGAATTAGATGATCCACGGTTGCTCTCAGTTTTACACCCATAGAAAACTTCGGTTTTGAGCAGCACCTGTTACTTGATTATCGTTGAATCAGTTACAAGCTTGACTATCTGGAAAAGATCAACGTGATCCCAGTGTTTAGTACTCCCTCCATCTCAAAATAAGTGTCTTAACTTTAGTACTAAAGTTAGTACAAAGTTGAGACACTTATTTTGGGACGGATGGAGTAGTAAACCAGATCACTTAATATCCATTGTTCACTCTGAGTGAATCTCACATCGAAACATCAAGTTTGCATCTGAACTGTAGTACTCTACTAAAAAACTATTTGACATCATATCTACTAAATAGGGAATAATTAAGGTGTCAGAGAAATAGCACAGGACTACCACAACTCTAGTAAATAGGGAATGATTAATATTTGACAGCATCTCTACTACAATAGGGAATAATTATCTCTATCAATAAGCAGAAGCAAACAACTTTTGATCGTAGAAGGAAAAAAACTGAAAAAGGATGATTATCTCATTTCAGTCCTTACAGCAACATGCCAATTTGATCATTTATATGCATTGTAGTAAATTATGAGCATGCATCAGAGGCGACAATAAGAGCACCTTATATGAGCGTGAATTGGAGAGGGCATTATATGATGAGATTTCTTCACCCTACTCATTTCCTTCTCTTTAAATATGATGAAACCAGCATCCTGTACATTAAAAAAAATTGTATGTTAGCTGACGATTTTTTTTCCTATGAAACCGAGATTTTGAGCATAGGGATTCAATTCATACAAATTTGAGAATATATATATATATAACAGTTTGACATTCCAAACTGGTCAGAGTATGTATCGACAATTCATCATCAAGACGATGTCCATAATGTAAATAATTAATTTTAACAAATCTAAGCTCCATTAATGGGGTGAAATGAAACTGTCATAGTACACAAAGTCTCAGTTACCTTATGTAGTGATATGGATTACAAATTAACTAAACTCGAAACTATTATGTAGTGATACGTACCCTGTACGTATGCATTCATATATACAGAACACAGTTCCTTAATTTGAATTAGCCCAAGTAGGACTGTACTGACTGCGAAAAGATCTTTTGCATGAAAAGATGACCATAGTTAACTTACAGTATAAGCCTTAATATTTTGATGCTAATTGTCTGCGATGTACGCCACATGTCCTCAAGATATTCCAAATTGTGTGGACCCTATTATCAAGCTCTTGACATTCAATGTTGGCTAGATTTTTTACATGGTTTCCTTCCAAGTGCTTTTTGCAATTATGATGTCTACTATAAGATATAAACATCTTAGTAAGATAGAGCTGTATTATCTATATCCAGAACATGTGGCTTCTTTAGAATCAAACGTGTGGTAGAGAAGGAGGAAGAAACTTCCTTGCTGCATGCTATCTCTAGCAGTAGCCAGCCGTGTGACGTTCACCTTCTTTGCATCACCCTGCCATGTAATCTCGTGGCAGAGTAGTAGAGGAGACCAATGCATGATAAGATGGTTGATGGAGTCGAAGAAAAACAGGCCGAGCTGGGCACCACCCCGGAGGAAGCCGTTGCACCAGCTGCCTGCCAAACACAAAACATGATGATTAAAGGAGACATGTTTCTCTAACGAATTATTGAACTTGTTACCTCCAAGCCTCGCACAGCAAAGCCAAATCATACATATTAATTAGATAACCTCACAACTATAAAGGTATGACAACTTTCTAACACAGTACCACTTGCAACTCTAAGAGCATATCAGATCAGTAGTTAGTTTCATCTTATCGCAAAATTCTAAACTAACAGGTGCCTACACATCTCTCCAGCTCCATAAACAAATCAAATCGTAGGCACACACCATCTAGCGTGAAACTTCAGACAGGGAAATAGATTGAAATTAAATTCCAATCTGAGTGGCTGCCACCTCTGAGATATCCACCCTTACAAATGACCAATCCACTGATTTTTTTTTGTTGCAAACTGTTAAAGAGCTTTTTGAATCACGCGGCAGATCAAAAGGCCCTAGAAAAATCCGAAACAGTATCTACAGATCAATGTGCAGACATGAACATAGTTGAAGGTGCGGGGGGAAATGAACCAGCGCTAGTCTTCTCTTTGTGATCATCTGCGTAGCAGCCTTCTTGACCTCATCTTGCATGAGCATCCCATCAACTTTCATGTTCCACCTGTCAATGTGACACACCCTAAGGAAAATTTTCATCAGTATGTTAGATTGATTTAAACTGAACATAGCTTAGTCCAACAATATGCATAGCTACGACCTACGAGTCAAAGATGTGGTCAGTAATCTCCGTCTAGACCTCCCTGAGCCAATCCTTGTTAATGCCTTCCTCCGGCTTAATGTTGCTCTGCCTCGACATGTCCGGAACAGCTTTTCGGCAAACTCCTTGTGGTTCTCCATGCCTTGGATCGAGAAGGATGCCCATTAGTCCACCCTCCAACATATTATAACTTTATAAGATTCCAATACTTGTGGCCATTTTGTCAGGCTTCACGGTGTAGTTCTAATTAGTAGAAATCAACTGCTTGTGTCTAATAATTTACTGCCATTCTCAATCACACTGGGGACACGATTTGCACGCAGTCGATCAACCGTTTAGTACGCACTGCTGCACTTGCCGCCGCTCTCGTGGTCAGTTCTATAGGACCTTGGTCAGATCTCTGTTTGGCTCGCTGTTGTGTTACGCTGAAAGAAATAACAAAAAAATCATATTGGGTATTCTTGAAATTTTGATCTAGAAAGTTTAACAATTAAATGGCACTGCAAAACTAAATAGAAAGTCGACTCATTTGCACAATTACTGTATCATGAAACCTGCAAAAACTGAGTTAATGGACGAGCATACAAACTGAAAATCCCACTGTTTCATATAAGCTTCACATTCCGTTCATCGACCGGATAGTAGCAATCATTCTAATAAATGCAATCAAAACTTGGAGACTCCCAATTACGGAAAGCACAAGCATTGAACAAAATGAGATGGAACATACATGGCATAATTCGTTTTGCCCAATTCACCCGAAGTAACCAGCCGGTGATACAATCAGTTGTAGCAGTCAAGCAGCTTACGGATCTGTTTAATTAACTGCAAAGAGGAGAGAGCATTCTTACCTGAAATCGGTGAAATCACTACCAGATCAGCCCAATAGATGGCCAGTGTCTGTACTGTACTGTGACTGACCCACAGATACTTGAGATGGCGCAGCCTTTTGGCCGATGCATCAATTCACAAAATAGTCAGAACACATAAACAGAGAATACTCACCGTGTGGCCCAGACGAACATCAGCGTGCCCTCGCTGGCTACCGCCCGCACGCACCTGGCCGCTGCCTGTGGCATGCTCGCGCACACCATTGTCGTGAGCATCGACCACGCGCACCGCTGCCTTGCGTTGCCGCCTGCTGCGCCCTCTGGTAGGCCCACAACCTGTCGACCGCCGTCACCGTCGGAGATACGTGTGGAGCACGCGTAGGTAGGAGGACGGGGCTGCGAGAGGACGAGGAGGCGCCACCGTTGGAGATAGAGGTTGCTAGGGTTAGCCGCCGGGCCGCACGTGGGGCTAGAACAACGAGGCGGCTGCGTATGTTGGAAAGGGGAGATCTCGTCGGAGTCGGTAGCGCCATGGGGGCAGCGGCAGAGGCGGTCGGTAGTGGGCGGCGCGCGCGCGAGAGAGAGAGAGAGAGATGGGGAAAAGTGAGAGAGGCCAGCGAAAGAGAAATAGATAGGGATGGCGATCTCGGACCTCGGCGGCGGCCATCTTGGACCTCGGCGGCGGCGAAGCGTTCCACGTTGGCGGCGGCGAAGCGTTCCACGATGGCGGCGGCGGCGAGCTTCACGATCGACCTAGCAAATAGATCGAGGAGAGTTTTCTTTGTGGTGTTTTTCTCCCTGGCGTGGTCAATGGTTTTTTTAGGTTTTTTTTTCCATGGTTATTTTCCCACCGGTTTTGCAGCGGAGATGAAAAAAATCGGTGGGATGGTATGGTTCGGTGGGGAAGGCATCTTTGGATGGAGAGGCTAACCAGAGGAAACGAAAACGGACTCCTACTTTAGGAGTAGAGAAAATCCATTATTTGTTTCCTAATTAATGTGATTGAGCGATTTAAGATAAGGTTAATTAATTTAGATTTGATCTTTAGAGATTGATCGTGATTGATTCTTTCACATAAAGATATTACTAAATAATTTACGTCAGCATGGAAAGTTCTGATCCGTTCAGATTTTTTTTTGTGTGAGAGGGTGACGCGAAAATAAACCAGTGGGGTGGGGAGAAGGGGACGAAAAAAACCGTAAAGGCTATTCTACCGTAAGTGATGAGACGAAAAAAAACCGTAAAGGTTATTCTACTAACTGAGACATTAGGAATAGAGATTGCTGATTTGGAGACTGAAAATTTGGAGGTCGCCCTTGCTCTCCAAGATAATTGGTTTCTTTGTGTGCCAATTTGCTCCAGAGAGGCAGATCCTTAATTGTACTTGCCTTTCAAGCTATATTAACTCTAAGCATATTATTTTGACCTTTATGTAGTTTAGTGGGGGTATCTTTAAGAATCCAGGGATGGATGATGATTCCTTGCTCCATACTGTTTAATCAGGGTACAAAAGCCATAACCTAGCCGTCTGATTGAGCGGATTTAATTTGACCGAACTGTTCGTCCCGAAAAAATTACTCTATCATTTACTTGAGCAGTTGTGCTTGAGCTGATGTTATTATGCTCTGTAGAAACAAGAATGTGGCTAAACTGCAAGGCGGAGAACTGTTCCCTTCCTGCCTCCCAACTGGAACGTGAACCGTACTACTCCCTACGTTCCGAAATATAAGTCTTTCTAGAGATTCCAACAAGTGACTACATACGAAGCAAAACGAGTGAATCTACACTCTAAAATATGTCTACATACATTCGTATGTTGTAGTCTGTTTGAAATGTCTAAAAAGACTTATATTTAGGAACGGAGGGAGTACTTTTTATTTGACTGAACTGTTCGTCCCAAAAAAAAAAGGACACATTTCTTAAAATATGGTAATTTTGCAGCGCAGACGTTCCGTTTCCCATGCATTAATCCCGCGCGACACCGTGTGCATAGTAACCGTTCTTGGGCAGGAGTACATTCTGGACCAACTCGTCGAAATTGCGGTGGGATGAACCGCCGGGCTTGGCTGCCATGATGGCCTTCTCCCGCCACTCCTCCGCCCTCTTCCTCATCTGCTTGCCCTTCTCCCCGTCCATGAGCTCCACGATGAGGCCCGTAACGACCTCGCGCTGGACGTTGCTGTCGATCTCCATGCCGACGCCCCACTCGTTGCATTGGTACCTGCAATTGGTCTGTTGGTCAGCGAAGAAGGGCCAGCTGATGACGGGCACGCCGCCGCACATGCTCTCCAGTGTCGAGTTCCAGCCGCTGTGCGTTAGGAACGCGCCCACCGCCGGGTGGTTCAACACCTCCTGCTGCGGGCACCAGGAGGCCATGAGGCCGCGCCCCGCCGTCTCCGTCAGGAACTCCGAGGGGAGCACCGCGGCGTCGCCCCTGACGAGGTCGCGGCGAATGACCCACACGAAGTGCCGGCCGCTGTTGGCCAGCCCCCACGCGAACTCGACCAGCTGCTCGTTGGTCATGACGACGATGCTCCCGAAGTTGACGTACACGACGGAAGCGGGCTCCTTGTCGTGGAGCCACTGGAGGCACTCCTCCTGCTCCTTCCACAGGCTGAGGCTATTGATGGTACTGCTCGTGGAGCGCGGCGCGAGCAGAGTCAGCGGGCCGACCGTGTACACCTTGGGCTTGCTGTCGCCGTTGCCGAGGAGCGCTTCCATGGCCTCCACCGCCTCGCCCTCCAGGTCGCCGAAAGTGTTGAGGATCACGGCCGACGCGCCGGCCGCGCGCTCCGTCTCCTTGATGGCGTAACCCATCATGAACTCATCCGGGTCCGTGGTGCGTATGAAGGTCGGGAAGTCCCTGAGCCTCATGCTCCTCAGCCCCGGGACGTCCTCCACCGGCATGTCAAGGTATCCATCCGTCAACTGTTTCATATCTACGGCCCATGCATGCACGTAATTAAAAAGATGGTATTATTGTCAGACCAGAGAGGTTCACAGCCCACACTGTGTGTTAGATCGATACATGATGCATCATACATGTAGTACGTACCTTCAAGTGGGGCGATGCCGCGGTCGATGAGGAGGCGGTAATGTCGGTACCCGAGGTAGCTGACGGCGCTGGCGGTCCAGAGCTGGACGTAGGGGAGGCCAAGCTCCTTGGCCGCGTCCATGGAGAAGCCCATGATGAGGTCTGAGACGACGCAGGTGACAGGCGGGCGGTCCCCCGCTGCGTTGAGCTCGGCGAGGAGGCGGCGGAAGGGCCCGAGGCAGGTCTCCGTGGTGGACTTGCAGAGGGACGGGATGTCCTGCGTGACGTCGTCGTCGACGACGCCGTCGGAGGGCGCCGGCATGCCGTCCGGGATGGTGGCGAAGCGGAAGCCCGCGCGGCCGGACATGGCGGCGGCGCCGCGCGTTCGGACTAGGCGGGCGTGGTTGTAGTCGGAGTTGACGAAGGTGACGTGGAAGCCGCGGGCGTGGAGCAGCTTGGCGACGCTGAGCATGGGGGCGATGTGGCCCTGCGCCGGGTACGGCAGGCAGACGGCGTGGGGTTGGGGTGGCATCTCCGCCTCGGCGGCCATTGACGATCCTTTTGGTTTTGGTTCCTTCTCCGAAATGGCAAAAGGGCTGTGGGATTCTTATTCTTTTTGTGTAGAGTACTCCTTAATTTGCTTGGTGCAAATCAAATTGTGCAGGATATGGATATGGATACGGATACGGTTTGCGTTTGGCTTGGCATGAGCACCGGATACGCAGTATTTATAAGCTAGCTCCTAGCGAGCACGGCCTCGTCGACCAGCAGCCTGTCGTATCAACGACGCAAGCGATTACGACGTTCCTCTTTTTTCTTGTTTTGGTCCAACTTGAAGGAATGATAGCAGCCGGGCCGGATTTTTAATTTCCAGGCAACAAGTTTACGATGCAAAGTGGATGATGATGAGCTGATGGATGCTGCTATGAAAAGTGGAAGGACAAGATGACACAATATTGAACTGAGGGAATGCCCACACCAAAAGACCAAATTACTCCCTCCATCCCAAAATAAATGTCCCTGATTTCATATAAAATCAGTATCTAAATAAATCTAAAACAAGTAATTTAAGACGGGGCTTATACCATACAACCTTGTAACACTTATTTTATGACGGGGGAAGTAGAAAAGAATGTCTTGCATTACAAGGATAGGAAACAAGAAATACGAATATATAAGAAATAAGAAATATATTAAAGGATGGTGCGTTTCTCTGTTTTTTTCGTCCGTCCACCTACCAGCTGCCCATAAAATTGAACTAAATTACCCATCATGCCACCCATAAGTGCAAAAAAACTCTTTGTTAATTATTATTTCTCTGATTTTCTTCGGCAGTCATTGAAACTGCCACCAAAGTTGAAGTAAATTACCCACCCAGCCACCCGTAAGTGAAAAAACTCTTCGTTAATTGTTTCTCTAATTTTTTTCATTTGCCATCAAAACTCGTCTAAAGTTGAAGTAAACTACCCACCTCGCCGTCCGTAAAAGTGAAAAAAAGCGCGTTCCTCCAAATTATTCGTACGTCATAGGGCCCTCCAGTTTTTCATCCATCGTGAGGCTGACCTTTTCTTTTTCTTCTCATACACGCATGGAGGATGTACTCAAAAAAAGAAACACGTATCAAGGATCAAGGCCAAATGCACGTGTCTTACGTTCGCATGCGTGTCAATTGATGCATAAATATTCTATATACACATAGTGTGAATATTTAGAAATTAATTTGAAGATCATGATTTTATTTTATCATCACGTTGAACGTACAGGCTTTTTTGCTAGTAAGAAATAAACCAAAGAGAGTACGGTGCCCAGTAGAGACGATGACGTCGATGTTGCCGTGCGGTGGTACAAATTTTAGCTTACACTCATGTTCATAGAGAAGTACCTTCACTCGTTGTCCGAATATATTTTTTATTTCGTGGCTAGTCTAGGTGAGCAATTTTCCAAAATCATATTCAAAATGCACGAAATGAGGCAGAGATATGAATGATTATTCATCCAACGATAACAACATGATTTGGGAAAGCCTTGCTCCTCTCGATCTCCGTCGGAGCTCGTGAATTCACCTCCCCTCTGCCTACTGCTCCAGCGGCCGGTGGGTGGGAGGATAATTCTGGTGTCTCGACTCCCGTTGGTAGATAGGTAGGGTTTTAGTCCTTATAGGGGCGGCGTTTGGACGGATGGCGGCGCTCCTTCTTCGAGTCATCCTTCCAGGCTTCGATCCTCCTCAAGTTCGTTCGTTGGGACGGATTGGATGAAGCTCCGGCGTAGATTCCTGCCAGCTCCTTGGGGCGGTTAGGTAAGGGCTTCTCGTCGAGCATACGCAACGGTGATATTTGATGTCAGGTTCTTCAGATCTAGGATTCAACGGTGATGACTGCGGCTCCAGGTGTGACGCCCACGGCTCAATCGTGCACTAATCATACACGCAAACATGCACGATCAAGCACATGGACTCACGGGAAGATATCACAACACAACTCTAACACAAATAAACGAAGATCCACTATTATTACAGATCAGGGATCACGAGGATCCGAAAACATAAGTCTGTCATACAAATAATATCTGGATACAGACATAGTTAGTCAAGGTTTGCCTTAAGAAGGCTAACACAAACATCGACTCTAGATCGAAAGGCGAAGGCCTCCTGCCTAGGGCCTCCGATCCTACTCCTGGTCGGCTGGTTCGTTCCAGTAGTACGTGCCGTCTGGGCCCTCCTGTGGTGCCATCTGGCTCCTGGGCTCCATCGTCTGATGTAACATCAAAAGGGGTATGGGGGAAAAAGAGGTAGCAAAGCAACCGTGAGTACTCATCCAAAGTACTTAGCAAGCAAGGATCTACACTACATATGCAACATTATCAAAGAAAGACTATATATATGGACTGGGCTGCAGAAATGCCAGAATAGAGAGAAGACCTAGTCCTATCGAAGACTAGCATCTTCACGAAGACACCATCTTGCAGCAATTAGAAGAGTACAGAAAAGCATTTTATTAAGCAAGCATGTTGAGGCAAAGCCTAGAGATCCTTCCTCGACTCCCTGCGAGGAAGCGATGCCGAAGCTTCAATTAGTTAAACATGTATCCAGTTCAAGTAATGGATCGGGATACCAAACTGAGCGTCCTGTTACCGTGGACACGGCTATTCGAATATATCACTTCCCTGCAGGGGTGCACTACTGTTACCCAACACGCTCGATTACCTCTGGCCGGACACACTTGCTGGGTAATGCCCAGCCTCGGAAGATCGACACGAAGCAGCGCCCTACCTAGGCTCAGCAGAGAGGTCAACATGCCAGACTAACCTATGCACCCAGGGGTCTTGGGCCATCGCCCCGGGCGCTCCTGCGCGTTGCGAGACTGGCCGGGGAGCAGGCGTGACACTGAACTCGTCAGTGAAGTATCCAGCCCAACCCCAACAATCAGTCCGCACGGTGAACTGTGACGTCTGATGAGCTTTCGGGAGAAACGTACGACGTAGAGGGCCCCATAACCATTATCCCGCGTGGTGGTAGTGCGTATAGGGCACGACGACCCACTCAGATCAAATACCCAAATCCGTTAGGCGTATTTAATAATTCGCGGAGACGATCAAAGTTTCTGATGGTCCGCCACAATATCCCTCTCGGGTGCCCTCCTGGCAAGCCCGACTGCATAATTTCCCCACGGGTACCCCTCAGGGTCGACCCGCCTGCGACCAAGGTCAAAGTAACCGTGTGGTTATAAGATCAGGGGGGAAACCCCGAGGAATCACCCTCGATGGATTCCACTCGATGAAATCATCAAGGTGAACGTAGGAGGAATCACCCTCGAGGTTCACACTTGAGGGGTTGCACGACAGAGTCGTATCGGGAGTGGTGAAGGAGGAATCACCCTCAATGACCATGATCGAACAGCTACACTACAGAGTTATCATCAGGAGTGCGTTATGAGGTATCACCCTCGGCACTCGATAGTAACTATGCAAAATCGTACAACTAAGGGGGTGAAGTAATGTGTCGGTCTCTGGTCGTCGATCACGTTGATCGAGTCGTCGATGATGAAGCAGGGGCAACAAGGACAAGGTGGGGGGGTCTCTGATGGATCACTAAACAATCTATACTAAGCAGTTTGAAATAGGCAGGTAAGATAGCAATAAGCAGGTTATAAAAGCAGGCTATGCATCAGAATCAATGTTGGGGATATCGCTTATCGGGAACTTATCGGTCGACCCATGATAAGGGGTAAATCAGCCAATTTATTGGCATATCGGCCGATTTATCGTCATATCGGCCGATTTATCTTATCGGTCAGACAATGGTAAGCGATAAATCGGCCGATTTATCGGAATATCGGAAGATATCTTGAACAGTGATCAGAATAGGAGCAATCATTTACAGTAGCAAAATCTAATGCAAGCATGAGATAATAGAATGAGCGATATCGGAATGTTCAAGGGGGGGCTTGCCTGTAAGCTCTGCTGAGAGGGGCTGGTCTTCAGAAGGCTGCTCGTCCGAAGCGTAGTCGTACTCTACTGCGTCGGCGTCGGTCTCGGCGTCTATCGAGAGAGAAGGAGGGGGAAAGAAACAATAAATTCACGGCAAAAATGCAAACAATATGCATGACATGCCTAAATGATATGCAGAGGTGTTCTACTGCCTAACTAGAAGATTTAGTTAATTTAGGAATTTATTTGGATTTATTTTATTGAAGTTGAGCACTATTCATTTATCGAAATCAGTCAAAAAATTCCATGTTCAGGTAGTTAGGGGCATCTGACAGCAATACGAAGGGCGTATTCAGATTCGTCTCATCGTTCTGAGCAACTTTCATGTACAAAGTTTTTCGATCGGAGCTACGATTTATTTTCTAAGATTTTCTAAAGTTTTAATTATTTTCTGGATTTTATTTAATTATTTTAAATCAACAATATCCAAAACAGTATGTGATGATGTCAGCATGACGTAGAGGTGACGTCAGCGGTCAACAGGTCGGTTGACCAAGTCAAACCTGACCAGTGGGTCCCACCTGTCATAGGCTCTGTACTAAACAGAGTTTATTTAAACTAACCAGAGGTTAATTAGCTAGTAGGGCCCCACATGTCAGTGACTGTTTAGGAATCTAATTAAGTTTAATTATAAAAACATTTTAATTAGTTTATTTAAGCGGTGGGGCCCATTTTTTGTCAGTGGCTGGGGCCGCCCAGTCAGCACAGTTGACTTGGTCAACTAGTCAACAGGGGGCCCCGGGCCCACTGGTCAGTGACCCAGTGGGGTGGCCCCAGGGTGCCACGTAGGCTGGCCTCGCCGGAGTTGCTCCGGCGAGCTCCAACGCGGCGGCGAGGCGCGGGTGAGCTTCGGGTTTCGCCCACAGGGCACATCCGGGGCTGTGGTTGGTCTCGTTCGAACGGGGACTCGACGGCGGTTCGAATGGTGGTGGTGGCAGCGCCGGAGGTGGCCGGAAACACCGCCGGCGACGAGGTTTGGCGGCGGTGCATTTCGGGTGAGCGGCGAACGGTGGCAGCAAGGTGCAAATGCGCGAACTAAAGGGCGTGGGAGGTTCTACGCGTTTCGGGGAACACGGTGCGCACGGGCTCGTGAGCACTCGGTCGCCGGAGCCACGCTGGTGACGAGCTCGGGCGGAGCCGCGTTCGGGCACGACGTGGAGGAGGAGCTACGGCAGCGAAAATGCTCGGGAAAGAGAGGGGAAAGAAGCGCATGCTCACGGTGCTCATGCAGGTGTGCTCAAGTGGGCTCGGGGAGGGCTCGGTGCGGCGGATTCGGCGGCGAAGCTCGTCGGAGCAGAGGAGGAAGACGGCGGCGTCGTGGGCGTTGTGGTGGCTCCGAGCTCCAACAAGGTGCATGATACGTCCATTTTGCATCATGTTTACCTACTGTTATTTATAATGTTTTTATGCATAATAATGCTTTTTGGAGTAATTCTAATGCCTTTTCTCTCATAATATGCAAGGTATACACAAAGAGGGAGAATTCCGGCAGCTGGAAATCTGGACCTGAAAAAGCTACGTCAGGCTACCTATTCTGCACAACTCCAAATGAGCTGAAACTTCACGAGGATTTTTTATGGAATAAATAAGAAATATTGGAGCAAATAACTACCGGAGGGGGGCCACCTGGTGAGCACAAGACACCAGGGCGCGCCAGGACCCCCAGGCACGCCCTGGTGGGTTGTGCTCAGCCCAGCCTGTGACGCCCCCGGCTCAATCGTGCACTAATCATACATGCAAATGCACACGATCAAGCCTAAGGACTCACGGGAAGATATCACAACACAACTCTAAAACATAAATAAAGTCATACACGCTTTATATTACAAGCCAGAGGCCTCGAGGGCTCGAATACATAAGCTTGCGTACAAGCGTCAGCGGAAGCATCAGATATCTGAGTACAGATATGAAACAGAAACAGAAAAGCCTTTCGAAAGGCGGGGCAAAAGAAAACACTACGATCGAAAGGCGCAGGCCTCCTGCCTGGGACCCTCCGAACCTACTCCTGGTCGTCGGCAAGCTCGTAGTAGTATCCATCCTTGGGGTAGAAGTGGTAGCTGAAGTCATCAACCGGGGCAGCGGTCTCAGGGGCTTCGTCCTCTGGACACGACAAACTGATATGGGGAGAAAAGGAAAACAAAGCAACCGTGAGTACTCAGAAGTACTCAGCAAGCAAGGATCTACACTACATATGCAACATTTTCAAAGAGAGGCTGTATATGTGGACTGGGCTGCAGAAATGCCAGAATAGAGAGGAAAGCCTAGTCCTATCGAAGACTAGCATCTTCAGCGGTCTTGCAGCAATAGAAGAGAGTAGAACAGTACAATATAATGTAGCAGTATCATTAAGTCTCAACCTCACCCAGAGATCCTTTCTCGACTCCCTGCGAGAAAGCAATCCCAGAGCCATACAGTCATCAACCTCGTCCTGAGATCCCTTCTCGACTGCCTGCGAGAAGCAATCTCAGAGCCATATATCCAGGTATCATCTCACGTTCTAGTTGTGTCGATCGTGATACAACTCCGAGTGTCCTTTACCATAGGACAGGCTATCGATAGATGTGTTCTTCCCTGCAGGGGTGCACCAACTTACCCAACATGCTCGATTAACTCCGGCCGGACACACTTTCCTGGGTCATGCCCGGCCTCGGCCAAACGATACATTGCAACCCTACCTACAGCTCAGCAGAGAGGTCCCCGTCGGTCTATATCCTAAGCACTCAGGGGTCTTGGGCCATCGCCCTGTGCACTCTGGGTCGGTGTGTGCAGGGTCGGGACGAGCACCACCTCAGTCCTGGATGGTACTGGCCCGACCCGGCCACGAGGCTGAACTGGACGTCTGATAGAGCTTTCGGCTGATGCTACGATGCAGAACGCCCATACTATGCCCACGTTATGGTTAGTGCTATCAGGCCAGAGGCCTGCTCGGATCAAATATCCAAATCGTTAGTGGACTAGGGCTTGCGGTAACGAGCAGAGACTCACGAAAGATGTGACCCCGTCGCCCCGTCTCGAGGACTTGCTGCAAGGGCTAAGAATGCCCGGCCGCGCCCCGTATTCATCACTCGGGCACCATACAGGCAACCCGTCTTCACATCACACGCGGGTACCCCTCAGGGTCGACCTGCCTTTCCAAGTAACAATAGTATAGTCCAAGTATCCGTGTGTCCATAACATCAGGGGAATCCGAGGTATCACCCTCATTGGATTCCTACTCGATGTATCCGTCAAGGTGAACTCGGAGGAATCACCCTCGAGGTTCGCACTGGAAGTGTTGCGTGACAGGGTCGTATCGGCAGTGGAGAAGGAGGAATCACCCTCGATGACCACGACCAATTATCTACCCTACAAGGTTAACATCAGAAGTGCTGACGAGGTATCACCCTCGGCACTCGATAGTAACCCAGTAGTGTCGTACAACTAAGGGGGGGTGATGTGCGGTGCCAGGGCCTGTCTTCAATCCCGTTGATCGGGTCTTCGGATAATCCAGCGGGGCAGTCAGGATAAGTGGGGTCACTGATAGGTCTCTACCCAGCCTATACTAAGCAGTTTAGGATAAGCAGGTAAGGTATCAATAGCAGGTTACAATAAACAGGCTATGCATCAGAATAGGTAAATCAGTAGCAGCAGCAATTCTAATGCAAGCATGAGAGAGGAAGAATAGGCGATATCGGTATGCTCAAGGGGGGTTGCTCGGCGGCAAGGGCAAGGTCGTCAACGGTGGCGTCGGGCTCCGGAGCTGCGTCAGTCTCGGGGACTAAGTCGATACCGGAATCTACCGGAAAGAAGTAACGGAGGGGAAGCACAATAAATAACAGAGCAATCAAAGCATCACAAAACGCAGCATGGCAAATACGCGGTGCTAGGGGTGACCTAACGTATGGTTGCACGTCACCGGGGAAGGGGGAATCCATGAGGGAATGTTTTCCCGGTTCCGGACATTTGTCAGACAGATGACCGGAGGGGAACGTTTCCATGTTCGGGTAGCTAGGGACGTGTGAGGGACGAACGGACTGCGTATTCGGATTTGTCTCGTCGTTCTGAGCAACTTTCATGTACAAAAATTTTCGATCTGAGCTACGGATTATTTTATATGATTTTCTAAAGTTTTATTAATCATTTGGAATTGTTTTAATTCAGAAAAATCATTATTACATCAGCCTGATGTCATGCTGACATCAGCAGTCAACTTTGACCGTTGACTGGTCAAACTGACCAGTGGGTCCCACTTGTCATTGACTAGTCAGCCCTAATTAACATCTTAACTCTTAATTACCTAGTTAGTTAACTAATCTTTAGTTAGTTTATCTAAACAGAATTAATTAACTTAATTAATTACTTAATTAACTAATTAATTAGTACTTTTAATTATTTTTATTTTTATTTCTATTTTCATTTATAGTTTCTTTTTTTTCGGGCTGGCCCCACCTGTTGGTGGCACACAGCTGCACAGGGGGAAAATGGGCGCACCCGCACGCACCACCGAGGTGCGGCCGTGGCCCGAGGCGGCGGCGGGCAAGGCCGGCAGGGGAGCGGGCGGGCCAGGCGTGGCCAGGCTCGGCCTGGCGCTGTGGGCAGCAGGAAGGAGCGCGGCGTGGCGCGTACGCGCACGGCGAGGCGGAGGCGAGGCCAAGAGGGCGCGGGCCGGCGCGGGGGCGTGCGCTGGGGAGATGGGGCGCGGCAGGAGCGCGACAGCGGGCTCGACGAGCGCTGAGCAGCCACGGCACTGGCGGGCTGGAGCAGGAGGCGGGCACGAGCGGGGCCGGTCGGGGGCGCGCAGTCGACGCGGTGAACGCACCGAGCGCGCGCGTGGGCGCAGGCCGGCGAGGAGCGGGCGGGCGCTGGCGCTGCGCGGTGAGTGCGTCCACAGACACGGCGAGGGTGGCACAGAAGGGAGCGACGGGGAAGGAGGACGAGGTCCTCACTCACATTGAAGGCGTACAGGGCGGCGAGGCTCGACGGCGACCGTCGATGGAGAGGCGGTGCGGGGTAGTCCGGCGACAGGATCGGGGAGGCGACGACGTGAGGGGTAGGCGCAGGGTCGGGGCGCGCCGTGCGGGAGGAGACGGAGAGGTGGGTGCCGGTGAGGTGGCGAGGGGCGACGGCGAGGTGGTCGGGGCTCGCTGCCCCGATCTCGATCCGGACGGGAGGAGAGAAGAGATCGAGGGGGGGGAGTGGGGAGGACGAGGGGATAGGGCTAGGGTTTGGTGTGGATCGGGGGGGGGGGGTTAGTTGGGCCGGCCTGGCTAGTTGCGGCCAGCTGGGCCGAGGCCCAGTGGGGGGGTTCTGTTTTTATTTTGTTTTATTTATTTCTTTTCTGTTTGCAAAACTGTTAGGCCACTTAATGGCTTTTGTAAAAATATGTGACTTAGCTCAATAATTCCAGTGCAATAATTACCACTGCCAGAAAATGGTTTGGAGCCAAAATGATTTCATTTGAATTTTAATTAAATGAAATTGGATTAAATATCTCTGTTTTGTTGCTGTTTGAGGCACATAATTAATTTAGTAAAAGTTGATTATAATTTTACAATTGTCTCTGGATTATTTACAATATTATGAACATTTTAGTTCCTGGATTTGAACAAGTTTTATTCGCACTTTCAGTTTGAATTTCCATTTGGATTTGAATTTTGAAATGAGATATGTTACTAATGATGAGTAAGCACTGTTGATCATGATGACATGGCATAATCAAAAGGGTGGTCACTATAGCTTAATACATGGGGTGTTACACAGCCCACCTCCGGTGCCCATCTTCTGGTATATCAGTCATTTTGACCTAGAAAAAATCAGGAGAGGACTTTCGGGACGAAGCGCCGCCGTCTCGAGGCGGAACTTGGGCAGGAGCACTTTTGCCCTCCGACGGAGCGATTCCGCCGGGGGAACTTCCCTCCCGGAGGGGGAAATCATCGTCATCATCATCACCAACAACTCTCCCGTCTTGGGGAGGGCAATCTCCAACAACATTTTCAACAACACCATCTCCTCTCAAACCCTAGTTCATCTCCCGTGTTCAATCTTTGTACCGGAACTATAGATTGGTACTTGTGGGTGACTAGTAGTGTTGATTACATCTTGTAGTTGATTACTATATGGTTTATTTGGTGGAAGATTATATGTTCAGATCCATTATGCTATTTAATACCCCTCTGATCTTGAGCATGATTATCATTTGTGAGTAGTTACTTTTGTTCTTGAGGTCACGGGAGAAATCATGTTGCAAGTAATAATGTGAACTTGATATGTGTTCGATATTTTGATGATATGTATGTTGTGATTCCCTTAGTGGTGTCATGTGAACGTCGACTACATGACACTTCATCATATTTGGGCCTAAGGGAATGCATTGTGGAGTAGTTATTAGATGATGGGTTGCAAGAGTGACAGAAGCTTAAACCCTAGTTTATGCGCTATTCCGTAAGGGACCGATTGGATCCAAAAGTTTAATGCTATGGTTAGAATTTATTCTTAATACTTTTCTCGTAGTTGCGGATGCTTGCGAGGGGGTTAATCATAAGTAGGAGGTTTGTTCAAGTAAGAACAGCACCTAAGCACCGGTCCACCCACATATCAAATTATCAAAGTAGCGAACACGAATCGAACCAACATGATGAAAGTGACTAGATGAAATTCCCGTGTACCCTCAAGAACACTTTTCTTATCATAAGAGACCGTTTTGGCCTGTCCTTTACCTCAAAAGGATTGGGCTACCTTGCTGCACTTTTGTTACTACTATTGTTACTTCCTCGTTAGAAATTATCTTGCTATTAAACTACTCGCTACTTACAAGTGCTTGCAGATATTACCTTACTGAAAACCGCTTGTCATTTCCTTCTGCTCCTCGTTGGGTTCGACACTCTTACTTATCGAAAGGATTACGATTGATCCCCTATACTTGTGGGTCATCAAGGCTCTTTTCTGACGCCGTTGCCGGGGAGTGAAGCGCTCTTGGTAAGTGGAAATTGGTAAGGAAAAATTATTACTACGTGCTGAAATTTATTGTCACTTGTTACTATGAAGAGCAATCCTTTGAGGGGTTTGTTCGGGGTATCTTCACCTCGACCGGAACCACAATTAGATGACCCTCAACCTACTGCACCTACTAAAAATATTGAATATGAAATTCGTTCGGGTATGATAGAACAACTGCTAGCTAATCCTTATGCAGGAGATGGAACCGAACATCCTGATATGCACTTGATATATGTGGATGAAATTTGTGGATTGTTTAAGCTTGCAGGTTTACCTGGAGATGAAGCTAAGAAGAAGGTTTTCCCTTTATCTTTGAAGGGAAAAGCATTGACATGGTATAGGCTATGCGATGATATTGGATCTTGGAATTGGAATCGGTTGAAATTGGAATTCCATCAAAAAAATTGTCCTATGCATCTAGTTCATCGTGATCGGAATTATATATATAATTTTTGGCCTCGTGAAGGAGAAAGTATCGCTCTAGCTTGGGGGAGGCTTAAGTCAATGTTATATTCATGCCCCAACCATGAGTTCTCAAGAGAAATTATTATTCAGAATTTTTATGCTCAGCTTTCTCGTAATGATCAATCCATGCTCAATACTTCTTGTACTGGTTCCTTTATGAAGAAGACTATTGAATTCCGGTGGGATCTTTTAGAAAGAATTAAACGCAACTCTGAAGATTGGGAACTCGACGAAGGTAAAGAGTCAGGTATTGAGCTTAAGTTTGATTGTGTTAAATCTTTTATGAATACTGATGTTTTTCAAAAGTTTAGCACTAAATATGGACTTGACTCTGAGATAGTAGCCTCCTTTTGTGAATCTTTTGCTACTCATGTTGATCTCCCTAAGGAGAAGTGGTTTAAATATCACCCACCTATTAAATAAGAAATTAAAGAACCGGTAATAGCTAAAGATGAAATGATTATCTACAATGTTGACCCAATTGTTCCTACCGCTTATATTGAAAAACCACATTTCCCTGTTAGGATGAAGGAACATGCTAAAGTCTCAACTGTGGTCAATAAAAGTTATATTAGAACACCTAAACCAGCTGAACAAATCAAGGTAGAACCTAGTGTTGCTATGGTTAAGGATCTCTTGGTCGATAATATTGATGGGCATGTTATTTACTTCGTTGGTGAAGCTGCTAGAATTGCCAAACCCGATGGGAAAGATAAACATAGACGCGTTGTTGGCATGCCTGTTGTCTCAGTTAAAATAGGAGATCACTGTTATCATGGTTTATGTGACATAGGTGCTAGCGTAAGTGCTATTCCTTTTACCTTATATCAAGAAATTATGAATGACATAGCACCCACTGAGATAGAAGACATAGATGTTACTATTAAACTTGCTAATAGAGACACCATCACACCACTTGGGATTGTTAGAGATGTTGAAGTCTTGTGTGGGAAAGTAAAATACCCTACTGATTTTCTTGTTCTTGGTTCCCCACAAGATGACTTTTGTCCCATTATCTTTGGTAGACCTTTCTTGAACACCGTTAATGCTAAAATAGATTGTGAGAAACAAACTGTCGGTGTTAGCTTTGGTGATGAGTCTCATGAGTTTAATTTTTCTAAGTTTAGTAGAAAACCTCATAAGAAAGATTTGCCTAGTAAAGATGAAATTATTGGTCTTGCTTCTATTGCTGTACCCCCTACTGATCCTTTAGAATAATATCTGCTAGACCATGAAAATGATTTACATATGCATGAAAGAAATGAAATAGATAAGATTTTCTTTGAACAACGTCCTCTGCTTAAACACAATTTGCCTATTGAAACTCTAGGAGGTCCTCCTCCACCTAAAGGTGATCCTGTGTTTGAATTAAAACAATTGCCAGACACTTTGAAATATGCTTATCTTGATGAGAAAAAGATATATCATGTTATTATTAGTGCTAACCTTTCAGAACATGAAGAAGAAAGATTATTGAAAGTTCTAAGGAAGCACCGAGCTGCTATTGGATATACTCTTGATGATCTTAAGGGCATTAGTCCCACTCTATGTCAGCACAAAATTAATATGGAACCTAATGCTAAACCCGTTGTTGATCACCAACGTCGGTTAAATCCGAAGATGAAAGAAGTGGTAAGAACAGAAATATTGAAACTCCTGGAAGCAGGTATAATCTATCCTATAGCTGATAGTAGATGGGTAAGTCCTGTTCATTGTGTCCCTAAGAAGGGAGGTATCACTGTTGTTCCTAATGATAAGAATGAACTTATTCCACAAAGAATTGTCACAGGCTATAGAATGGTAATTGATTTTAGAAAATTAAACAAAGCAACTAGAAAAGATCATTATCCTCTGCCTTTTATTGATCAAATGCTAGAAAGATTATCTAAGCACACACATTTTTGCTTCCTTGATGGATATTCTGGCTTTTCACAAATACCTGTTTCTCAACCTGATCAAGAAAAGACCACTTTTACTTGTCCTTTTGGAACCTATGCTTATAGACGTATGCCTTTTGGTTTATGCAATGCACCTGCTACCTTTCAAAGATGTATGACTGCTATATTCTCTGATTTTTGTGAAAAGATTGTTGAGGTTTTCATGGATGACTTTTCTGTTTATGGGAAGTCTTTTGATGATTGTTTGAGCAATCTTGATCGAGTTTTGCAGAGATGTGAGCAAAAAAATCTTGTCTTGAAATGGGAGAAGTGCCACTTTATGGTTAATGAAGGTATTGTTTTGGGCCATAAAATTTCTGAAAGAGGTATTGAGGTGGACAAAGCCAAGGTTGATGCAATTGAGAAAATGCCATGTCCTAACGATATCAAAGGTATTCGTAGTTTCCTTGGTCATGCTGGTTTCTATAGGAGATTTATCAAAGACTTTTCTAAAATTTCTAGGCCTCTTAAAAACCTTTTGCAAAAGGACATTCCTTTTGTTTTTTATGATGATTGTTTAGAAGCCTTCGAAACACTCAAGAAAGCCTTAATTACTGCACCTATTGTTCAACCACCTGATTGAAACTTGCCTTTTGAAATTATGTGTGATGCTAGTGATTATGCTGTTGGTGCTGTTCTAGGACAAAGAGTTGATAAGAAACTAAATGTTATCCATTATGATAGTAAAACTCTAGACAGTGCCCAACGAAATTATGCTACTACTGAAAAAGAATTTTTAGCAGTTGTGTTTGCTTGTGATAAATTTAGATCCTACATTGTTGATTCTAAAGTGACTGTTCACACCGATCATGCTGCTATAAAATATCTTATGGAAAAGAAAGATGCTAAACCTAGACTTATTAGGTGGGTTCTCTTGCTACAAGAATTTGACTTACATATCACTGATAGAAAGGGAGCTGTGAACACCGTAGCTGATAACCTGTCTAGGCTTGAAAATATTCTTGATGACCCACAACCTATTTGAAAGAACATGTGGTGCCCCCATGTTTGGTTTTGATAATTGATGACAATCTCTATGGACTAATGGTTGCCTTGAGTTATATTTGAAGGGTTTGTCCATAGGCTTTTCTTGGAGTCCATTTGTTGGTTTCAAGGAGAGTTTGTGATGACCAAGGTGCTATTCAAGGAATTACCTAGAGATTGGTCATGTGAGAGGTTGATCAAGACTAAGTCAAAGAGTGAATCAAGTTAATCAACACACAAAGCGTAGAAGATGTACCGAGAGGGATCAAGCGATCCCATGGTATGGTAAGCATTGTCAATCACGCTTTGTGTAGTAACCCATGGTCTTCATGAGAGTTCTTTGTGGGGTTAGGTTGCGGTGTGCACGTTCAAGTGATGCATCATGAAGAGATCAAGTGCTTGAAGATTGTCGTCCATTGTGGTGACAATGGACTTGTGAAGATGTGCCGAAGAGTGGCTCACCCATAGTGGAGTATGGGGGAGCAATCTACTAGTCTTCACCGAGCCAACGCAATCAAGAAAGGTGGTCCTACTTGAGGAAGTCAAGATCGTCTACATCTAGCTCAAGTGGACTTTGTGCAAGGCAAAGGTTTGGCCTTGATAGGTTCTCTATTTTACCGGTCTCATGGTGGTAGTTTGGAGACCGGGTTACAGGATCGATTGCCGTACTATCAAGGGGGGCTCTCAAGTGAGTAGCTTGATCGTATCGTTCGTAGAGAGCTCAAACCATTGCATGCTTGCATCATCTTTCTTGGTTCTTGTTTGGTTTTCTCCTTGTGAGATTTTGAGCTTATGGTCATCTTCTTGACAAGCTCGAGCTCATCGAAAACGGAGTTCACATGCTTCTTCTATTGCGTTTTCGGTGTTGGAGGTTTTACAGGTCTTATTCGAGGAAGGGTTCTCACCATTTTCTTATGGGCCTTTTCTAATTTCCTTCTTATTGTTATTTCTATCAAGATTGTGTTAGCCCTTGTCGCTAGCTTTCCAACAAACTTGGTTTCGTTGAATTTGGAGTCTGTTTGCAGAAGTTGTGTCAGTTTTGGTGTCCTTAAAAAGGCTGCAGCGGTACTACCGCTCATGGGAGCGGTACTACCGCTTGGAGGGGATGTAATTTTTTTACTACCGCTCTTGGGAGCGGTACTACCGCTTGGAGCGGATGTAATTTTTTACGACCGCTCCAGAGCGGTACTACCGCGGCTACTTCTGTGGCTACTTCCGCTCCAGACCAAAAACTCGTCTTAAGTCCAGCGGTGGTAGGCACGGATGTATTTTTTTAGTACCGCTCGCAAGCAGTAGTATCGCTACCCTTAGCGGTAGTACCATGAGGACGAGCGGTAGTACCGCTTCGGCAGTTCTACCGGCCTTTTGCCTCCTCGCTGTTGTTTTTCAAAGGGCTTCCACCGCCCTAGCGGTAGTACCGCTCCTTGGAGCGGTAGTATCGCTCGGTGCGGGCTGTGAGGATAACGGTTGGATTTCTCCCCTCCTATAAAAGGGGGTCTTCTTCCCCACTGAACCTAATCCTTTTGAGCTCATGTTCTTCCCCCATTTTTGACCTTCTTCGAGCTTGCTATCTCTCAATCCCTCCATGGATTCTTGCTAGTTTTATGGGGAAAAGAGAGAGGAGATCTAGATCTACGTTTCCACCAATCACTTTCTCCTCTAGGTGAGGGGAACCCTTTGGATCTAGATCTTGGAGTTCTTCGTGTTCTCTTCTTCGTTCTTCCTCTCATTTTCCTCCCTAGCATTAGTTGCTTTGGTGGGATTTGAGAGAGAAGGAATTGGGCACTCCGTGTGCCCTTGCCATTGCATTTGGTGCATCGGTTTGAGTTCTCCACGGTGATACGTGGAAGTGAAGTTGAGTAACTTATTACTCTTGGGTGCTTGGTACCCTTGAGCTTGTTCCTCTTGGGTGGTTGGGCGCCCTAGACGATTGGTGGTGTTCGGAGCTCAATCACTGTGGTGTAAAGCTCCGGGCAAGCATCGGGGTCTCCAATTAGGTTGTGGAGATCGCCCCGAGCAATTTGACGGGTTTCGGTGACCGCCCCCAAGGGTTGCCAAAGTGTACGGGTTCGGTGACCGCCCCCAAGGGTTGCCATTTGTACGGGTTCGGTGACCGCCCTCAAGGGTCCCTTAGTGGAATCACGACATCTTGCATTGTGCGAGGGCGTGAGGAGATTACGGTGGCCCTAGTGGCTTCTTGGGGAGCATTGTGCCTCCACACCACTCCAAACGGAGATTAGCATCCGCAAGGGTGTGAACTTCGGGATACATCGTCGTCTCCGCGTGCCTCGGTTATCTCTTACCCAAGCCCTTTACTTATGCACTTTACTTTGCGATAGCCATATTGTTTCTTGTCATATATCTTGCTATCACTTAGTTGTTTATCTTGCTTAGCATAAGTTGTTGGTGCACATAGGTGAGCCTAGTTGTTGTAGGTTTTGTGCTTGACAAATTAACCGCTAGGTTTATTCCGCATTTGTTCAAGCCTAAATCGTAATTATTTTAAAGCGCCTATTCACCCCCCCCCCTCTAGGCGACATCCTCGATCTTTCACTATTAATGATTGCTTTCCTGATGAACAGTTAGCTTCAATAAATGCTTCTCACAACACTCATTGGTATGCTGACTATGCTAATTATATTGTTGCTAAATACATATCACCTAGCTTCACATACCAACAAAAGAAAAAATTCTTCTATGGTTTAATACATTACTTTTGGGATGACCAACATCTTTATAAAGAAGGGGTAGATGGTATTATTAGATGTTGTGTACCTGAGCATGAACAGGGACAAATCCTACGGAAATGTCACTCCGAAGCTTATGGAGGACATCATGCGGGAGACAGAACTGCTCATAAGGTATTGCAATCTGGGTTTTATTGGCCTACTCTCTTCAAGGATGCCCGTAAGTTCGTCTTATCTTGTGATGAATGTCAAAGAATAGGTAATATCGGTAAGCGTCAAGAAATGCCTATGAATTATTCTCTTGCTGTTGAACCATTTGATGTTTGGGGATTTGATTACATGGGACCTTTTCCTTCCTCTAATGGGTATACTCATATTTTGGTTGCTGTTCATTATGTTACTAAGTGGGTAGAAGTTATTCCAACTAGTAGTGCTGATCACAACACCTCTATTAAAATGCTTAAGGAAGTTATTTTTCCAAGGTTTGGAGTCCCTAGATATTTAATGACTGATTGTGGTTCACACTTTATTCATGGTGCTTTCCGTAAAATGCTTGCCTAGTATGATGTTAACCATAGAATTGCATCACCCTATCATCCTCAGTCTAGTGGTCAAGTTGAACTTAGCAATAGAGAAATAAAATTAATCTTACAAAAGACTGTCAATAGGTCCTGGAAGAATTGGTCTAAGAAATTAGATGATGCACTTTGGGCTTATAGAACAGCATATAAAAATCCTATGGGTATGTCTCCTTATAAAATGGTTTATGAAAAAGCTTGTCATTTGCCTCTTGAGTTAGAACATAAAACATATTGGGCAATTAAAGAACTCAACTATGATTTCAAACTTGCTGGTGAAAAGAGGTTATTTGATATTAGCTCATTAGATGAATGGAGAACCCAAGCTTATGAAAATGCCAAGTTATTTAAAGAAAAAGTTAAAAGATGGCATGATAAAAGAATCCAAAAGCGTGAGTTCAAAGTTGGAGAATATGTTCTTTTGTATAACTCTCGTTTCAGATTCTTTGCAGGAAAACTCCTCTCCAAATGGGAAGGACCTTATGTTATCGAGGAGGTTTATCGATCTGGAGCTATCAAAATAAATAATGCCGAAGGTACCAACCTGAAGGTTGTTAATGGGCAACGAATAAAACATTATATCTCAGGTACGCCCATTAATGTTGAAAGTAATGTTATCCAAACCATGACACCGGAAGAACACATAAAAGAAACCTTCCAGAACACTCCAGAATCGTGAAAAAAGGGAGGTACGTGATATGGTAAGTAAACGGACTCCAAAAAATCCGCAAAAATATTTTTTGTCAGTTTTGGAATATTTAGAAAATTAGGAAAATAAGAAACTACCAGGAAGGTGACCCTGGTGGGCACAAGACACCAGGGCGCGCCTGGCAAGCCAGGCGCGCCCAGGTGGGTTGTGCCCACCTCGGGTACCCCCCGAACTCCGTTTTTCTTCCGTTTGCTTGTTTCCCAAGATAAAAAATCTTTATATACCCCCCGAACCTATTGACCTCCGTATCGTGGAGAAATCTTTTGTTTTCTTTTCCTTGTTGTTTCCTGTCAGATCTGTTAAGCCAAGCATCATGTCTTCTTCTTCCTCCAACAATGTGGAAGAGGATGCTTGGTTGATGAAGATCGAGCTGATGAGGGAAGAGCCAGTTGGAGACGCACTACTAGAAAAAAGCATGTTAGTGGCGCACCTGTTTTTGCTATTAATGGCGCACTATAGGTGCGCCACTATTAACACGCCACTAGTAACAAATAGTAATGGCGCACCTCTGGTGCGCCATTAGTATCCCAGATAATAGTGGCGCACCACATAGTGCGCCATTACTATGTCCAACAGTGCGCCATTACTATGCCTCCTAGGGGGCCATATTTACCTTCACGTATGCCCCCAAGTGCGCCATTACTATGCCCCATAATGCGCCACTGGTATTTAGCCTTGGTGCGCCACTAATGCTCAATATGGTGCGCCACTACTATGAATATTAGGAATTATTATTTTTTGCTTTTCTGGTATTTGCACAGGTTACAAAATACGTTACAGCACAGAATGTAAACATCACACAATAGAATTCATCATATTAGTCTCCAAATTCGAAATAGCGAACAAAGTTCAAACATTAGCCAAGTTTAGGTCTCGAGACATTAGCAAACTTCATCATATTAGCCGAGTTTTTCGTCACATTACAAAGTCGATATCGATCATCTAAACTACCATCACATAGAAGAGAGCTGCGGTCACGATGAGCATCATCGCGATGAAACTGGTCTTCATCCGGTTCCTCCTCCGCTCCCTCCTCTCTCCCGCTAGATAGCGCGCGTATCTAGCTTCCGCCTCCGCCCTAGTGGTGTACCCTTTGTAACTGTTACCGCTGAAACGGTGAACCTGTCTCTGACACTCCTCCCAGTCGTCGTAGACTCCGGGAACCTTACCCTTGTACACGACATACGACGGCATCTCTATGCACTAGACAAACAAAACGTTAGTAGCAATTCACAGATAATATATAAGCAATATATAAGTATGCAACAAAAGGATCGGAAGAGAAAAGCAACACATTAATAGCACGATTCATGGTCCTACTAATAAATAGCATCGATTACATATAAGTTGAACGACTGTCCAAACTAAAGAGACATACAAGTTCATTAAAGTTTAATTACAACATGAGCTAATCGATATTTCAGAACTACATAGCATCATTACTTTCGACTCGACTCAGGGACCGGAGCGTGGATGAAGCCGCCGTCTTTCGTGATGGTCATGAAATCGCGATCGTTGTCAGCCTGCATTTGTAGCGTTGTTTCTATTTCACTGTTGGACGGTTGATATTTGAGGTAGAACTGCCCCGAGGTATGAAGGACATCTTGATAGATGATTTCCGCAAACTCCGACTGGATGCGAAAGAATTCTTGTCTGATGTCCGCGTCCTGGATTGCCGACAAGCGTGCGGCCCAATCTTTGAGATTAGTTGGTAGCAGAAGGTGATTATGGTCCCGTACGATCGCCCGCATGTGATGGAGGGCGTACTAGGCATCCTTCTGACCGCCAGGCGGCTGCTTGACGCAGGGAAACGTCGTTACGTGGGTGAACACGTGCTTGCCGTACCTACAAATTGGCCTCCTGAAGGTGCCTCCAGATTTGGCGTAGCCGGGGAGAGCATCATCAAGAACTTTCTTGATATTTGTGTAGTCTTTCTTCGACTGACGGTCCGAGTCGAAATACGTGGCCATGGAATATTTCGGGCTTAAGAGGATGAGTGTGCAATGTGTGTCACTGCACAAAACACGGAATGTTAGAAAAAAAAGAACGATCGAAATCTAAGAAATCATATGTTACGGGGCGGTGAGGGGATGACTTACTCGGGAAAGTAAGGCACGAGGAAGTTATCCTTATCTGGGTTCGCCAGAATGACGCCTTCGAGGTATGAACTCGCGACTTGCCGGTCCCCAGTGCTGCCCAAGATCTTGGCACGCATGTAGAAGGGGTCGACTATCATGATGTCCGGGGTCTTGTCTCTAATGATCCGCATCTCCATAATGAGCGAAAATAGGCGAATGAACGTGTAGTGCAGCGGATGAAGGTTAAACATAGCGAAGATGTCATCAAACCGCAGGACGATCATACCCCTGATGGTGCTATCGACAAAGCCCTTGCCCTCTGGCACCTTGGCCACGAAAACCAGGTATGCCACATCATTCTCGGAGAGACGCCGCTTCTCCATAGAAAGAACACTGTCATGTAGACTCCGCATAGCACCGGTTGCAGCATTGAGCAGATTAGTCGGTAGCATCGGCCTACCCGCCACATGCACCCTCCTCGAGATATCCTTAGGTGAAGGTGGCCCGTCCTAAGCACGGATCGTACTCGGTGCCGGCTGGCTCGCACCCTTGTTATTTTTTCTTTTCCATCCCTTCTGCTTCTTCTGCTGTAATGGGATCGAGTTCTGCTCAGAGACCACCTTCTTGAGTGTGTTGGGGCTGATAATATTTCGCACCTCGGCTATCTGAGGCTCGGTGAAGGCGGCAGCTGGAGGCGTCTCCTGAGAACTGAACGCCAGACGACGCCTGTTGCAATTGGGTTTCTCCGCGGTACCAGCTAGATCACGATCGTCTTTTGCAGGGTTGGGTTCTTGAGAAGGAGGCCCCAAGAATTCGTCACCGTACCCATGTTCATTGAAGTACTTATCGACGTTGGTAAATGTACCATCGTCGTCGTCTGGATCCTGTGCCATATGCATGTCCGGATCAGCTGACAGCGGTAGCATTGCGGCGGTCTTGCCATGGCTTGGCGCCGGCACGACTGGCGGTGTTGTCTATGGGGTGGTGTCCCCCGCCCCCAAACAAATCTGGCTCTTCGGCCAAAGCATGGACCAGCTTATGCAGGCGCTGAGGGTCATCACATCATCTTCGTCAGCCTCAGGGTGTCGATACGGAGGTAACAAGTCGTCGCAGCCCCGCAGCACCCGAACCAGTTGGACCCTATACACGGTGGGTGGCATCGGATTACCGTGGAACACGCGGTTGCCCGGTTGAACGATTCTGGCCTTGGCGACATCGATCAACTCACCGTCCACGAAGTGTAGGAGAGTGCATGGAACGTCGGCGGCGCCCTGCGAAAACATGTAGGGAGTCAGGGATGCCCAGTCAAAGGCAAGGAGATGAAGTCATCGGCCGAGAGGCTTAGTTACCGTGATGGCATCGAGCTCGGCTAATGTCGAGGCACCGCCAACGGTGGGCGTGCAAGTGACGGAGGGGCCGCTTGCTGCCGAGGTGTCGGCCGGCGTATTCTTCCCACACCCGGGTGCATTAAGCTCCAATGCCGGCGCCGACGCCGGAGACACCAATGTCGCCTCCGCCGGAGACACCAATGGCGCCGGTGCATTGTGCGAGTTGCTGCCCGTGAAGCTGGGAATCGGGGGCGGCCCCTGTTGGCCGCCCACAATCCACGCCTGCAGCCCCTCAACCAAGGTAGGCATAATGGCGGTGATCATTGCTCCCAGTTGGTCTCGCACTTGCTCTTCGACTATCTCCGGAATCCGCGCCACTTGTGCCTTGAGTTCTTGAACCTCGCGCTCCTGGCTTTCCGAGCTGGTCTTTCTCTCCTTTCGCCCAGCGTTATAGTATTCCGACCATTTCGTGGACAAGCCTTTGCCGGCCACACGACCAGCTGACGACGGCTTACTGAACTTATCCTTGTGTTTCATTACGTTCAACGCCCTATTTAAAGTGGTGTCCCAAGGGGAGCTCTGAGACGACCCCGCGCTACTGCTTTCAGTGTCCTGCGAAAGGAACGTGAACCATTTAGAAATTTGGCTTCATTAATTAGAATGCAACCATATGGAGCTAATTACGCGGGGGTGTATTCCTTACCAGAACAAGCTCAAGCGCCTTGGTCTTCGGATCCGTGGTAAGCTCATTTGTTACCGGGTCCACCTTGTACCGGGCCCTGACATAGTTCCTGGTCTGCTTGTCACGGTATTTATCGAAGAGGGGCGGTAGGCCTTGCTCGGCACGCTCCGCGTCCTCCTTGTCCCATATAGGTTCCGCCGCTCTGTAACCGCCGGGACCGAGTTTGTGGACCCCTAACTTCAAGTCCCGCATATCTTTCCCCCACTGACTTGATTCCGCAGATGCGTTGCTCTCGCACTTGATCTTGAACTCCCGGTAGTCAGCTTCGCTGATCGAAGGATTTGTCTCCTTGATCTTCTCATAACTATCACCTCTTAGAATCCTTCTCTTCACCGCGGCTCTCCAAGTAGCCAGGGCCGTGCTCATCTTCATGAGGGCGGCACTGTTCACTTTATTCCCTGAGAGGCATGTGTTTGCGAAGTCACCGGGGAACTTGTATCGTTCGTGCAGCTTCGTGAAGAGGAGGTTGCGCAAATTCCCTCGATCACGATGCCTTAGGTTCTTGGTGTTGATCGAGACGGTGCTCCGGAGAATGCACCCGAGTTGTCCCGCGTACCCACTAACTAATTCTTTGGGCGTTGTTGGATGCCCACTGGAGGACACTTCAGTAAATTCCTCCTTGACGGTGCCGAGCACGTTCGGGCGCCGGTCCTTCCGTTGCCTCTTCGGTTGGCTGCCATCTGTGCGTGCGCTGCCATCATCAGTGGTGGCATCCTCGGCGGCACCATCAGTGGTGTCATCCCCGACGCCACTAGGGGTTGTGTAGTCGGGATCGGTGTCTTCCGCGGCGTCCTCATAGCGGTGAGGTTCTTCCTCCATCTCCTGGGACAGCTCCCAGAATGCCTTTCCCGAACCACCGGCCTCATCGTTGTTGGCCATGTTCGCTCTAAATAGGAAAAAAGGCTACTAGAGTTATTTCTTAAATGCAGTCTAGGAAAAAAGCCTACTGAACTTGACTGTGGAGACCTTCAGTTGTCCACTTGCAAAATCAAGAAGGTACACTTGTGATTGTTATTTTCTTGCATTTATATAGATGCTTGCATCAGAATCTATCTATCTGAACTTGGTATTCTTAAAAAAAACAATCTGAAATTTCTCCTTAATTTACTACTCCTATATTAAAGCGCATACTGCAAACAGCTATGTCTTTGGCATTGCGCAACTTCTCCCTGTACTTCTCCCTGTAACCTAACTCAGTCTTATATTTTTGGTGTACTAGGTTGGTATTGGAGGTCCCCTTATTAATTCTAATGATGGGAGTTTTGTTAGGATTAACTTTTATGATAATACCGATAAAACCCCTTTCCTGCCAAGGAGTAAAATTGTTGATGTCTTAAAAGGGATTGATCTTCCATCGCAAATCTATTCTCTTTTAGACAAACATTTAACAGGAGCTTACATCGTGAATCTGAACAACAGGAGTAACTAGACTGCATTTAACAGGAGTACACTACTAGAGTTAACAAATTGGGCATCTTCTAGGTCAAACTATAAATGTTGATTAATTTTTGTTTCGGTTGAGAATCGGGCACGTTCTAGGTCAAGAAAATTGGGCATGACCTTTGCTAATTTTCTTGAGCTAGGAGTGCCCCATTCTCAACCGAAACGGAAATTAATCAACATTTCAAGAGAAAGGGGTCATTTCAGAAGATCACAAGTTCAGAAGATCTACAGTAGCAGTAGCATCACAAGTTGACAAAATTCAGTGAATATAATGATCAACTCTACAGTAGCAGCAGCATCACAAGTAGTACAGCAGCAGCTTCATCACAAGTAGTACAGCAGCAGTGAATACAGTTTTTATAGCATGTACTTTGGGTTCGGTTCTCTCGAGAAAAAACAGTGCATGTTTCTGCATTATTTACCATGGTTGGTATTAATTTTTGAACCATGATTTGGTATTTTATTTGACATGCTGGCTTGGGAAAGGCACCAATAAGGTCCAAAGTATAGCCCTGATAACTGCATTCAGCCACTGAAATAACATGAGTACCAGGTAACTAAGTAAGACTGCATGCGACGATCTCCAAGATATAAAAGACCAGCCAGGTGAATTCTTCAGTGAAAATGTTAGGCAAGAATAGCAGTCCAGTGTATTATTTTGCGGTGGTGCATATGTTCATATCCTACTATGTAGCACTATTATAAGTTTGAATTTGATTCTGTTTGAACACTTTTAATATTGTTTCCATTGTTTAAAGTAGTACAACAGCAGCTTGAAATGAACTAAGACCCTAATAGCTAGTTTGATCGCGCGCTGTTACTTTCTAAACTCTTTTTATCAAATCTAGCACATGATAGCATCTTGAACTGAACCAACATCAAAAGAAAAAGACTACAACTTTGAAGACCACATCGATCAGCTTATCCTATCAACACAAATTACACACATATTCTCCCTAAACCACCCCAATCAAACACTTTTCAGAAGCTAAGTTGCATTGCACACCCATGAGCCATGACTTATAAACACAATTACTAGAGCAGCAGAGAAATTCATCCATAATTTGTGCTAGGTATGAGGCAGCGGAGCCCGGGAGCGAGGTCGCCGAGAAGGAAGAGGGGAGAGGAGGCGGAGCTCACCGGGGAGGCGCAAGGAGGCCCTGCGAGAGCTTAGTAGCAGCAGAGGTGGCCGGAGTTGAAGAAGACGGCGGCGACCCGAGGAAGAAGACGAGGTGGATCCGGTGCTGTGCGGCTCCTCGGGTCCGCGCTCCTGCAGGGACGAGGGAGGGGCGTGAGCAGCGGGCGAGAGGGAGGGAGAGCGCGGCCGGGGAGAGGAGGAGAGGGGAGGACGATCGGCTCGCGCGCGCACCTCGCAATGCTGGCGGCGGTGGAGCGGGCGCGGGCAGACGGCGGCGTGCTCCCGCGGGGGTCGTCGGGTTAGGTGGGGCACGCGTACCTCGCTATGCCGGTGGCGGTGGAGCGGGCGCGGGCGGACGGCGGCGTCGACGTAGGGCGTGTGGATCTGGCGAGGGAGGGAGAGAGGCCAGAGGGAGAGGGGAGCAAGTGGGAGTGGGGGAAGGGTTAGCAATGGCGCACCTTTTAGGGGTGCGCCATGAAAATACGTATACCAATGGCGCACCTTCTAGGGGTGCGCCATAAACACCGTGATAGCAATGGCGCACCTTCTCCTGGTGCGCCATTACTATCTTTTTTTTTGGATTTTTAGTTGCATGTAATAATTTTTTAGAAAATGACCATAAATTTTAAAATGTTACGATATAAGTAGTTATTACTAATTTTCAAATACTTGTGTTGCAAAACATTTGTGAATTGGTAAAACATTTATGAATATGAAAAAATATCATCAAATTTGAAAAAATAGTCATGAATTCAAAAAGTGCCCGTGAAATTTAAAAATATTCATGAGTTCAAAAAATATTAACAAATTCAACACTTTTTGTGAGTTAGAAAAATGTTCGCATTTTCAAAAAATGTTTGCAAATTTAAGCAGGAAAAGGAACACTGAAAAATAAAATACCAGAATAAACATAAATAAAAATTGGTATATCAATGGCACACCTCCTAGGGGTGCGCCATAAATACCTTGATAGCAATGGCGCACCTTCTCCTGGTGCGCCATTAATAACTTTTTTTTACCAGAATAAACATAAATAAAAACAATTAAAATACCAGAAGAAAACACAAAGAAGCCCAAGGTGCCTGTAAATGATGATTTGCAACAAAACAAGAGGGAGAAGAACAAAAATTCCAAATCCAAGAAGAAAGTGGTCGATACTTCAACTTGGTGATGGAGAAGTTACAAAATATTAAAGGAAGGTAAGTACAGACAACATTAATCCCCACTATTTTGAACAAAACAGGTTACTGGATAGAGGACTAGAACAGAAGAAATGCTATTTCCATATGTCGAAATACAATCGAGAAATGAAGACTACAATTTAAATACAATCGATCTTAGCTATCTTTTCACAATCTTCTTGCCCTTCTTTTTCGCAAATGGAGTTCTTCTCTTGAACGGACGTCCTTTAGGTAGGGTGGTCCTGCTTCTTCTTGTGGTGTATGGTACTTCATCGTCGTCGTCATGTTCCATCTTCGGGTCGCTGTACTTGTCGAAGTCTTGCTCATTGGCGACTCCATCCATTCCGATGATCTTCCTTTTGCCTCTCCTCACGACAACACGACTGGGCTTTGACGGGTCGGTAATGAAGAAGCATTGGTCCACTTGGGAAGCCAGTACCCATGGCTCATTTTTCGCGGTGACGTTTGCGCCCGCGGTCTTGGATTTGGCTTCGGGTATAACCATGGTGGTGAAATACCGGTCTTCTTTTAGGACGCTCTTGGCCCATCTGACACGGAACATCGGGACCTTCTCTCCAGCGTAGCTCAGCTCCCAGATCTCCTCGATCCTTCCGTAGTATCTGTCCTTGTCGTTACCGGTGTAGGATTCCATCGTTACCCCGGAGTTCTGATAATCATCGCTCTTCATGTCCTTTTCCTCGGTGTAGAATGTGTAGCCATTGATATCGTACGCCTCATAGGTCATCAGGTTGTGCTCGGCGCCCTGTGACAAGGCGAATATGAGTTTTTCTTCCGCGGAAGAATCCTCATGTAAAGGGTACGACAGAAGCTTGTCCTTGAACCAACGCGTGAAACATGAGTTGTGCTCTTTGATTATATCTCCGTCCGTCCTCTATTGGCCTCGGTCATTGTACGTCTTCTCAATAAAGGTTTTGTGCTCTACCACCCAAGGATCGACCACGTCTATGTGTTGTAGCGCGACTAGGTTTGCTCTTTCAAAGTCGGCGGGTCGACCCTTGAAGTCGACATGCATTTCGCGGCGACCCTCGCGGTGACCCCATCCAGCGAGCCTGCCGAGGTGCCTGTTGACGGGCAGACCAACGGGGTTCTCGATGCCTAGATAATTCGTGCAGTAGGAGATGCACTCTTCGGTCAGAAAGCCCTTGGCTATGCTTCCATCTGGACGTGCCCTGTTGCGAACGTATCCTTTGATGACACCATTCATCCTTTCGAACGGCATCATGTTGTGCAGGAACGTCGGCCCGAGTTGGATGATATCCTCCACGATATGGACCAGCAGATGCACCATAACGTCGAAGAATGCGGGTGGGAAGTACATCTCAAGCTCGCATAGTATCACCACGATCTCTTCCTGTAGCCTTCTGAGTTGCCTCACGCCAACCGACTTCCGAGAGATGACATCGAAAAAGTTGCATAGGCCAAATAGCGTTTCATGGACGTGCGCGTCCATGATCCCATAGATTGCAACTGGAAGTATCTGCGTCATCAGCACGTGACAGTCGTGAGACTTCATCCCGCTGAACTTCTGCTTCGCTGAGTCTAGGTATCTGCTTATCTTCCCCGCGTAACCGTAAGGAAGTTTTACTCCTACGAGGCAGGTGAAAAACTGCTCGATCTCCTCCTGACTTAGAGTGAAGCATGCGGGAGGGCAGTCGTATTCGATCTTCTTGGCCTTTTTGCCTTTGCGACGACTTTCCGTGTCCTTCGCCTCATCATCATCATCATCATCATTAGGGCGTTTTGCGTGAAGCTCCTCCCTGATGCCCATTGATTGCAAGTCTGCCCTTGCTTTCGGCCCATCTTTGGTCCTCTCTGGCATGTTGACCAGGGTACCAAGCAGACTCTCGCACACGTTCTTCGTGATATGCATGACATCAAGGCTGTGAGGCACACGGAGGATCTTCCAGTACGGCAAGTCCCAGAAAACCAACCTCATTTTCCATACCTTCAGCAGCGGCTCTGGCGCCTTTCGCTTCTTTCCCGGCGGTGGGCACTCTTTCCAATTTTTCAACAGCTCGTCTATTTCCTCGCCGCTCCTCATACGCGGGCGTCTTCGGGGTTCGGTTTCACCATCGAACAGATCCTTGCATTTTCTCCATGCGTCATCGTCGCGAAGCCACCTTCGATGTCCCATGAACACGGTTTTCGAAGACCCGGGATCTCTATCTAGCTGGTGATACGTTGTGTCATCCATGCACCTGACGCATGCACAAAATCCATGGACCACCTGCCCCGCGGCATATCCGTAACCGAGATAGTCGTGCACCGTCGTGAGCAGTGCGGCTCTCATAGGGAAATATTCTTTCGCTGCGGCGTCCCACATATTGGCTGGCGTTTTCCACAGCGTGTCTATCTCCTCTTTCAGCAGCCCCAGATACAGATTGATGTCGTTCCCTGGTTGTTTCGGCCCTTCAATTAGCATACTCATGTGAATGTACTTCCTCTTCATGCACACCCAGGGGGGAAGGTTGTACATCCACACAAACACAGGCCAGGTGCTATGTGTGCTTCTCTGGCTGCCAAACGGATTGACTCCATCGGTGCTCGCGCCCAGCACGATGTTCCTTGGATCATCCCCAAATTCTGGGTGTTCGAAGTTCAATGCTTGCCACTGGCTCGCATCCTTAGGGTGACTTAGCATCTTGTCTTTTTTATTTATCTTCGAATCATTTCCGTCATCTTCTCGCTTTTTCTCCTCCCTATCCGCGTGCCAACGCAGAAGCTTTGCTAGCTTAGGGTCCGCGAAATACCGCTGCAGACGAGGAGTGATCGGAAAGTACCACACCACTTTTCGAGGAGCTTTCTTCCTCTTCTTGTATCGAGTGACGCCGCACACCGGACATATGGTAGACTCCGCGTGCTCGTCCCGATAAATGATGCAATCGTTCATGCACACATGGTATTTCACGTGCGGTAAATCCAGAGGACACACGATTTTCTTCGCCTCCTTGAAACTGGTCGGGCACTTGTTCCCCTTGGGAAGACGTTCGTGCCAGAATGACATGTTCTCGTCGAAGCATGCGTCGGTCATTTTGTGTTTTACCTTCATCTCTAGAGCCATGAGCGTTACTTTCAGGCGGGTATCCTCGGGCCTGCATCCTTCATACAATGGAGTAACCGCGTCTATCTCCAGTTGATCCAGCTTGGCTTTCTCTCGGGCGGCAGCTCTTGCGTTACCCGTCTGCTTGAGAAGCAGCTCTTGAATATGAGGGTCCTGCACCCAGCCCATCGATGGTCCATCGTCGTCTGCTCCGGCATCTTCATCTTTATGATCATGCCCATCATCTTGATCTTCCTCATCATCATGTCCGGCATCTTCTACATGATGACTGTGTCCTGCATCTACTTCGTGATCATGTCCTGGAGATTCTTCGTCTTCTCGCCCGCCCTCGCCGCTATTGTCTTGTTGCCCTTCCTTATTTCTTGCCCGGCCCCCATGGACGACTTCATAATCATCTTCATCACCTTGCCACCGATAGCCATCCATGAAACCATGCACGAGCAGGTGGTCCCGCACCTGTCTGGAATCCGGGTCCATAAGGCTCCTCAGCTTGCATCTTCGACACGGACATCTTATCTCCGTCTCGTTCTTTTGAAGCATCTCGGCCTTCGTGGAGCTCAAAAACCTATTCACGATGCCTTCGGTCATCGTGCGGACCATGGTCGCCTGCGGGGTAGAGCAAAACGATATTTTAGAACCAAAAAAAAATTTGGCATGACTTTGCCTAAAAATAGGACCAAAAAGAATGCATAGTGCCAAATTCTCGCCGAAACGGAAATGAATCAACATTCCGGCAAAATATTGGCAACTATCGCATTTCAAATACCGGTACCTCCAAACACAAACATATGCAACACTACAAACATACGTAGATCTAGGCCATAAAAAGTGTGCACGTTGTTGGAGGGAGAAAAAAGTAGATCTAGAACATAAAGAAAGCTTTCCCCTTACTTACCTATCAAAAAAAGGAAATCTAACCACTTAATTTGGGTGAATCTATGGTGCAAATGAGGTGAGGAGGAGGAGGCAGCCGAGACCAAGCTTGGTAGAGGTGGAGAGAATGAAGTGGGGAAAGTGAGTGTGGTAGGTGGCTGTCCAAAATATCTAGCTGCTCTCAGGTTACCAATGGCGCACCTCCTAAGAATGCGCCATTGGTAACCAGGGTTACTAATGGCGCACCTGGTGTATGGTGCGCCATTACTAGTTTTGAAAAAAAAATTTGTTAGTAGTGGCGCACCGTGGGTGTGGTGCGCCATTACTAGTTAAAACTAGTAATGGCGCACTATTCCTAGGTGCGCCATTACTAGTTTTGAAAAAAAAAAATATATTGTTAGTAGTGGCGCACAGAGGGTGTGGTGCGCCATTAGTAATATGGCCATTAATGGCGTACCTATATCTGGTGCGCCACTGCTATATAGCAGTGGCGCACCACATACATGGTGCGCCATTAATGTCCATATTAGCTATAGCCGTTTTTCTAGTAGTGACGCCAAGGAGGACAAGGGCAGGGAGGCTACCGGAGATCAAACGCCGTTGATCGAGCAAGCACTGCCTGCAAAGGAGGAAGAAGAAGATATCCTTAAACCTTACTATGCTCATCTTACCCCTACTGAGATTGAAGCCTTTCGGATCATTGAAACGGTTCGTGTGCAAAATAAATATCTCACTCGTGAAAATATTCTGCATCAAGAGCACATCATCTTCCTCCGGAGCGTCATCCGTAGATTGGAGAATCTCTTGATCATGAAGGACAAGATCGCTACCACTTCATCACCACCACCTCCTTCTTCATCACCAAAAGAAAATTGAGTATCGGGTATGGGCACTCCCCTTGGCTTCCGCCAAGCTTGGGGGAGGTGCCCCAGTATCGTATCACCTCCACTATCCTTTACCTTTACTTTTCTTAGTTCGATCCATGGTTATCTTTTGCTTTAGATGAATAAAAGTTTATTCGATCCTTTCTTTTCGAGAGTTTGCTTAGTGATCTATCCTTGTAATCATGTGCGAAATATATAATAAAGTTTAGTTTAAGTTTTACTTTCTTTACTTTCATGTTTCAATAAAAAGAAAGGAAATAAGTGAAAAAGATCATATGCTAATCTTATGGTAAGTAATGACATCACACAAGGAAGAGTATAAGTAGAAAATTTTATTGTAGCTTAACAAACATAGTATTGGTCAATGAAGCAATTCATGAAAGAATTAATAAGGGAAGAGAAGATTCACATGCAAATACACTATCTTGGAAATCTTTTGTGATTGTGAGCACCCATCAAAATATTATATGCCAAAATTGTTGACGTTGGACAAGGAAGACAGCGTAATGATTTATGTTTGTTCATATTCACATAGAAGTTATATTGTCATAGATCCTTTAACATGTGGTGCTTGCCCCTATCTTTGCTAGCCAAAAATTCCGCACTAAGTAGAGATACTACTTGTGCATCCAAAAACCTTAAACCCAAATCTTATTTTAAGAGTCCACCATACCTACCTATGGATTGAGTAAGATCCTTCAAGTAAGTTGTCATCGGTGCAATAAGGCAATAAAAATTGCTTCTAAAAGTGTTGGATCATTTAGTGTAAGAGAAAATTGAGCGTTGTACGAACTTGTGATGGCGAAGAATAAAAGCGACAGATTGCATAACAAAGGTTGCTATCACAAGGGGCAATATAACGTGATGTTCTCTTGCACTAAGGGATTGAGCATACAAACAAAAAGCGCATGGCAACCTCTGCTTCCCTCTGCGAAGGGCCTATCTTTTACTTTTATGTATTTACTTTCATGCAAGAGTCAAAGTTTTTCTCTCTATTCCTTTTTACTTTCTCTTTTGGCAAGCATCATGTGGTGAGGAAAGATCTAGGCACATATATCCAGTTGAATATGAGTAGCATGAGTTATTATTGTTGACATCACCCTTGAGGTGAATACATTGGGAGGCGAAACTATAAGCCCCTATCTTTCTATGTGTCCGGTTGAAATGTTTTGCTCATGTGTACAAGGTGAGTGTTAGCAATCATAGAAGACTATATGATGGCTGAGTATGTGGACTTTCCTAAAGGCTCCGATACGTGACCCTTCCTGAAAAGATGATGAATTGTAGTTGCAAAGTTGACTGAGAACATAGTTTGTTGGTTTCCAATAAAATTTATGCTTTATACTTCGATGTTGTGATGAATTGTTACTTATTCATGAGAAGTCTATGATAAAAATTTTATGTTAAAGTTTGTTGTTGTTATAATAAATTACATGATGCTTCTATGTCCGTATTTTGTTTTTACCGACACCTCTCTCTCTAAGCATGTGGACATGTTTTTCGATTTCGGTTTTCGCTTGAGGACAAGCGAGGTCTAAACTTGGGGGAGTTGATACGTCCATTTTGCATCATGTTTACCTACTATCATTTATAATGTTTTTATGCATAATAATGTTTTTTGGAGTAATTCTAATGCCTTTTCTCTCATAATATGCAAGGTATACACAAAGAGGGAGAATTCCGGCAGCTGGAAATCTGGACCTGAAAAAGCTACGTCAGGCTACCTATTCTGCACAACTCCAAATGAGCTGAAACTTCACGAGGATTTTTTATGGAATAAATAAGAAATATTGGAGCAAATAACTACCGGAGGGGGGCCACCTGGTGAGCACAAGACACCAGGGCGCGCCAGGCGCGCCCTGGTGGGTTGTGCTCAGCCCAGCCCACCTCCGGTGCCCATCTTCTGGTATACAAGTCATTTTGACTTAGAAAAAATCAGGAGAGGACTTTCGGGACAAAGCGCCGCCGTCTCGAGGCGGAACTTGGGCAGGAGCACTTTTGCCCTCCGGTGGAGCGATTTCGCCAGGAGAACTTCCCTCCCGGACGGGGAAATCATCGTCATCATCATCACCAACAACTCTCCCATCTTGGGGAGGGCAATCTCCAACAACATCTTCAACAGCACCATCTCCTCTCAAACCCTAGTTCATCTTCCGTGTTCAATCTTTGTACCGAAACTATAGATTGGTACTTGTGGGTGACTAGTAGTGTTGATTACATCTTGTAGTTGATTACTATATGGTTTATTTGGTGGAAGATTATATGTTCAGATCCATTATGCTATTTAATACCCCTCTGATCTTGAGCATGATTATCATTTGTGAGTAGTTACTTTTGTTCTTGAGGTCACGGGAGAAATCATGTTGCAAGTAATCATGTGAACTTGATATGTGTTCGATATTTTGATGATATGTATGTTGTGATTCCCTTAGTGGTGTCATGTGAACGTCGACTACATGACACTTCACCATATTTGGGCCTAAGGGAATGCATTGTGGAGTAGTTATTAGATGATGGGTTGCGAGAGTGACAGAAGCTTAAACCCTAGTTTATGCGCTATTCCATAAGGGACCGATTGGATCCAAAAGTTTAATGCTATGGTTAGAATTTATTTTTAATACTTTTCTCGTAGTTGCGGATGTTTGCGAGGGGGTTAATCATAAGTAGGAGGTTTGTTCAAGTAAGAACAGCACCTAAGCACCGGTCCACCCACATATCAAATTATCAAAGTAGCGAACACGAATCGAACCAGCATGATGAAAGTGGCTAGATGAAATTCCCGTGTACCCTCAAGAACACTTTGCTTATCATAAGAGACCGTTTTGGCCTGTCCTTTACCTCAAAAGGATTGGGTTACCTTGCTGCACTTTTTTTACTACTATTGTTACTTGCTCGTTACAAATTATCTTGCTATTAAACTACTCGCTACTTACAATTTCAGTGCTTGCAGATATTACCTTACTGAAAACCGCTTGTCATTTCCTTCTGCTCCTCGTTGGGTTCGATACTCTTACTTATCGAAAGGACTACGATTGATCCCCTATACTTGTGGGTCATCAGTGCACCAGTCGAAGCAGCGGACGGCAGCGGCCCTTGGAGACACAGTGGGGCGGCGAGGTGGGCACGGTGGCCGTGGCTAGGCCGGAGCCATGGCGGCGGTGGCGTTCGGCTGCGATGGGGAAAGGGGGGAGAGAGTGGCGAGGGGGACGCCAGGGGGTCGCGGGGCTCGCCCTTATCCTCCACGCGGGCGCGGGCGCACTGTCGAGCGGCGAGCAGGGGGGGCCGGGGTGCGTGCGCGCGCTGTGTGTTCGACAGCGGCCGCGGGGTGAGCAGTGCGAGGTGGGAGACGGCGCTGGGTGGGCTGGGCCGTCGCTGTAGCACTTAAGCCCAGGTACAGTGGGCCTTTGCCCCTTTTCTTCTTTTTTCTGTTTTGTTTTCTGTTTTGCAAATTGTTTAGCCACTAAACTACTTTTACAAAATAAGTGACCTAACCCATAAATTGCAGTGCATTAGCACCTATCACCAAAAACTAGTTTGGATAAAATATAATTTCATATTTAAATTAGATTAAATAAAAGGTTATTAAATATTGTTGTTAGCCACTGTTTGAGGTTGTTAGGGTCGTTAGCCACTGTTTGAGGTTGTTAGGGTCACTTAACCAATCCCATTGAGGTTGGTTACAATTTTATAATTGCCTCTGAATTATTTGCTATTTAATGAATATTTTAGTTTCCAATTTGGAACAACTTTTATTTTCACTTTAAGTTTGAATTTCCATTTGATACTAATGATGATTAATCACTGTTAATCATGATGACATGGCATTATCAAAAGGGTGATTACTGTAGCTAACTACTGGGGGTGTTACACCAGGGCGCTGGTCCTTAGGGGCACGTGCACAAATACTTCCCGGCTGTTATCGACAAGGTCAGGCCGGCTCCGGTATGTGAACGGCGACAGTGGCGCGTCGCCGGCTCGTTCTGGCGGGCAGCACTAGTCGTTCGGTGGTCCATGGAACTCGATGTGATTTTTATTATGTATGAGACGCTTTGTACTTCTGATGAATTTTTACAAGATCTGATCCTTTTTGGAAAAAAAAAACATGACTGAATGTATATTTTTCTCAATTGTTCCCTTTTTATTTCTGCATGTTTTCCTCGTGTGTTTTGACCATGCATGGTCGTTGTTGCCAAATTAGCCGGCAGTCAACCCAGACGGGCAGGGGAGCCGATTGGTTTTTGCTGCTGCATGCTTCATAGGTTCGATCAATGACGACCAACATACGAACATACACGTCATGTCTGTTGGACGACCGGGTCAAACTAGTACTATGTCGTACTCGTTCATCTTTTCTTTTCTTTATTGCGGAGGTATTCTTCTTGTTGTGATTATGAGATTTTTTATGTTGTCGCAAGTTTTTTTTTTTCGGATGATATGTTGTCGCAAGTTTCGATATACCAAATACAGTATAAACGTACACAATCATGCTCAGTGCCGCACTACACACACTTTCATGTTGCCTTACTAAGGGCCAGTTCTTTTGGTGGCTTCTAGAATAAGCTGCAAAAAGCTGCCCCCTACCCAGCTTATTCTAAAAGCCCAATCAAAATTTTCTTTTTATAAGCCTACTAGTTAAGCTAGGCTTCTAAAAAGAAAACTAGTAGGCTTATAAAAAGAAAATTTTGGTTGGGCTTCTAGAATAAGCTGGGTAGGGGGTAGCTTATTCTGGAAGTCCAAAAAAGCTAGCAAAAGAACTGGCCCTAAAGACCATAATCTTGAGAGTTTCCAAATTGATGAAAATCGCCTATCAATGTGAACATTGTCTCTCGCTGAAACAATAGTCCATGTTAGAGAGATGCACCGAATGCAAATTTTTGGGTTTTCATCCGTAATTTGCTGGGATGCAGTATCACCATTACCCAATTAGCTACCCAGTTAATGGTAGAATAGCAATGTTCTTGCATATGTTTGTGTGTTTTGTTGCCAAAGTTGTTCACTTTCTTCTCTATGTCAATGTATTTAAAGGTGATTATTTCATACATCAAACCATTTTATTGCATTTCCTTTCTAAAATTTGTTGCAAAAGTTCACTTATATAGAAATAATAACAATTCCATAGTTTCACAACTATATGTCGCTTTGCCATCCAAAAGAACATGAGGGCCTCGAGATATAGGATATATGGATATTAAAATCATCAATGTCCTCTGTAAATGGGTATTTAAGCTTCTTACCGATAATGGGGTACGACAAGACCTGTCTAACAAGTACATTGACTTGAAAGAGATTTCTCACGTTCAATGAAAACCAGAGGATTTTTCACACTTTTGGGCTGGTTTGATGGAAGTGAAGAACTTTTTTTTCACTTCAGATCTTTCAAAATCAAGGATGGTTTGAAATTAGGTTCTACGAGGAAAGGTGGCTAGGCGATGCACCCCTCTGGGACCTCGGTGAAAAAAGGCAGGTACTATCTACATCTGGAACCGGATCAAAGGTAATCATTGCACCTCCTGGATCTCATCGAGCTTCTTTATCCTCTCGAGGGTCTCGACAATATGCGACTCCATGGACAAGGCTTGCTTATGTTACCATGTGGTGGACGTGGGCTTGACGAGGTAGTCGGGCACCGACGCTGGTGTAGGGATTTAAGCTCTAATTACCAGTGTCAAGGTTCTCTAGTATTAGTTCCCCTCAATCATAAAAAATTCATGGGTACATGCCACAGTTATTCCAGAGTCGGGGTAGGAAGAAGGGAAGAGGAAGGGGGTGGTCGTTGCAAGACAAGTAAAGTGATCATTGATGCCTCGGTCGATATACGACACACACAAAAAAGCCCCCAGTTGGGTTGGGCCTCACACCCACTCCGGGACGGAGACACCAGTGTTGGGCTTGTTCCTTTGGTTCCTTCTCCTAGCAACCTGGACCCGCTCGTCCATTGTGTCGTCTTGGACTGTAGGCTGTCGCACCGTGTTGTCCTGGTGCACTGGGTGTCTAACACAGGCTTGCACTGAGTGCTCGAGCTTGCAGCTGCATTGGTCGGCCATGCAACACCGTCTCGTCTTGTACCATCAACACCCGGCCTGCAACACCGTGTCACGCCCTCCACTCCAGTCACGCCCCAGACTGAAGCAGAGGCGGACAGAGAGGCACAAGTGCAGCAACAGGAACTTGGAGGAGAAGAAGAACTGGACCCACAGGAGGAGCCAGTGGAATAGTCAGTCACTAGGATGTGTGATTTATGACGTGTGGGCCTGAGCCAGGCTGTGGCGTTAAAGGTGTAGCCGTGATGGCAGTGTAGGCATGTTGTCATTGAGATAATTCAGATTCCTTCTCATCCTGAACTCTCTTCTCACCTACCCCTTCTCCTACCTCTGGATCTCATCCCCTTCTCCTTGATCTCCTCCCCCTTCTTGTTCGATCTCTCACGGGGTCGTAACAACTTGGTATTCAGAGCTTTGCCGGTCCACTGCTGCACCACAATCCCGCGATCGAGCCGTAAAATCCACCGCAAAGGGTGTCCAGTTGCTCCGGTGACCAGGCGCGAAATCCCTAGTGGGGTAGGCTCGATTTAGGGCGGTTGCAACGGCGCCGTCGGCGACTCCGTCGGCTCAGACGAAATTTGTGTTGCAAGCCATGGAGGGTGTGCAGAAAACTTTGGAGGAACTACTGCAAAAATTTTCTTCTCTATCCACGGAGGTCAAGCAGCTCGGCACCCAGGTGGCCGATTTCGGCGAGGGTCTGGACGCCGTCAAGCGTCAACAGGCCAACCACGACGCAGCCGCGCGTGCAGCGCCGTCTTCATCAACCGCGCCCGCGGCAGCCATACTTGTCAACCGGGGGCCCCCGCTTCTCCATCGCCCGATCCAGCAGCCACCTGTAGTGGATCGCCAGGCCGGTCACCAGGACCGCCAAGTTTCCCCACCGCCCTCACCACGCGAGCGCTACCACCATAAGCCGCCCAAACATGATTTTCCTCGATTTGGTGGTGAGGCACCGCGGCTTTGGTTTGACCTCTGCCACACTTATTTCGAGCTCTACCAGACACCTCCAGAGCAGTGGGTTGCCACGGCGGTGCTATACATGGAAGGGCACGCTGCGCTGTGGTGTCAAGCACACAAGCGCCTCCACGGCCTCGGCGATTGGTACACATTCACTGCAGCAGTGCAAGCGGAGTTTGGTCAGGATGAATTTGACACTCTTCTGCATCGTCTTCATCATCTCAAACAGACAAGCACAGTTGCGGAGTACCGTCTCTCCTTCGAGGCAATCATGTACCATCTGATCGCAATGGATCCCTCCCTCAACCAGAAGTTCTTCGTGTCACAATTCATCATTGGACTGCGAGATGAGGTGCGTACTGGAGTGCGCCAACATGCGCCCACAAGTGTGTCCAGAGCGGCAGCGCTGTCAAGGATTCAGGAGGAGGAAACAGACAACAACAGACCAAGGGGTCGTCCGCTGGTATATGCGCGTGCAATCCCACCAGCACCTGTGCCTGCGCTCGCTCCACCACCAGCCCAACCACGCATTGATGGCGCCAAGCGCGGCCCCGATGACTTTGGCCGGGAACGGCAGCTCCGGGAATTCAGGCGAGCCAATGGCCTGTGCTTCAAATGTGGTGACAAGTACACGCGAGAACACAAGTGTAACAAAGTTGGGCAGTTGCTCACGATCGAGGTGGGTACTCATGGTGAGCTCCTGTCGGACGAAGCAATCCGTGCTCTCGAGCTGCTTGACGATCGTCCTGAGGATGTTGCCACATGCTATCATATCTCGGTTCACGCGGTGGCCGGCACGGAGTCAGCAGAAACCATACGACTACGAGCTTTAGTGGGCAATCAGGTGATGCTTTTGTTGGTGGACTCGGGCAGCACTCACACTTTTGTGAACTCAGAATTTGCACGCAGGGCTGGCTGTTAGGTGCAAGATGCAGAACCAGTGACAGTTCGAGTAGCTAATGGCGATACACTGCAGTCCAATCAACAAGTAGCTCAACTGCAATGGTGGTGCCAGGGAAACACATTTGCTACAGACATGCGTTTGCTGGATCTTGGTGCTTATGATGCCGTGCTAGGGGTCGACTGGTTGGCGCAATTTAGTCCTATGAATTGTCATTGGGGCTTGAAAACATTGGAGTTTCGTCATGGCAGTACTAACATCAAGCTACAAGGAGTGCGTGCGCCGACAGAGCCGGTACTGACAGAAATCAGAGCAGAGCAACTGTCCAAATGGATACAGGGCAATGAGGTTTGGGCTCTAGCAGTGATTCACACAACTGAACCGGCGTCAGAAACCAAGGAGCCCGTGCCACCACAAGTGCAAGCGCTGCTCGATGAGTTTGTTGATGTGTTTCAGGAGCCAACAACACTGCCTCCTCACCGCACTTTTGATCATGCAATTCATTTGGAACCCGGAGCTACTCCACCTAATGTTCGACCGTACCGCTATTCGCCACTGCAGAAGGATGAGATAGAGCGCCAGGTTGCAGAAATGCTTCAGGCCGGTTTGATCACCACCAGTATAAGCCCCTTCGCAGCTCCAGTTTTGTTGGTCAAAAAGAAAGACGACACATGGCGTTTCTGTGTTGATTACCGTCGTCTAAATGACATCACCATCAAGAATAAGTTTCCCTTGCCCATTATCGATGAATTGCTTGACGAGTTGGCCGGTGCTCGCTTCTTTTCCAAACTCGATCTGCGCTCCGGTTACCACCAAATAAGGATGCGCCCTGAGGATGAGGATAAAACAGCCTTCAAGACCCACCACGGCCATTTTCAGTTTCGTGTGATGCCATTTGGAGTGACGAATGGTCCTCCCACCTTCCAGTGCCTGATAAATTCAGTTTTTGCACCAGCGACGCGCAAGTATGTCATTGCATTCCTGGACGACATTTTGACTTACAGTCCTTCCTTCGATGAACATTTACAGCATCTTCGTCAGGTTTTCACCACTCTGCGTCAGAATCAGTTATACGCCAAACTATCAAAGTGTTCGTTTGCGCAGCCGTCGCTCAATTATCTTGGGCATGTCATTTCTGCGGAAGGGGTGGCAACAGAAACAGAGAAGACTGATGCAATTCAGAAGTGGCCACAACCATCCTCACCAACAAAACTAAGGGCTTTCTTAGGACTGATGGGATACTACCGCAAATTCGTCAGAAATTACAGCATCATAGCAAAACCATTGACTCTGTTGCTCACAAAAAAGGGATTTCTCTGGTCAGCGGCAGCCACAGAAGCATTTGAGCAACTCAAGCAGGCCATGATGACCACGCCTGTGTTGGCATTGCCGGATTTTACACTGCCTTTCACTGTGGAAACTGACGCATGTGACACCGGCATCGGCGCTGTCTTGATGCAACAGGGACATCCAATCGCGTTTCTCAGTCGCGCGTTGGGACTCAATAACAGCAAGTTATCCGTGTACGAGAAGGAGTTCTTGGCAGTAATGATGGCGATCGATCGTTGGCGTCCATATTTGCAGCGAGGAGAATTCACGATACTGACAGACCACAAAAGTTTATGCACACTGGGGGCAACGCAAGGCAATGGCCAAGCTCGGTGGCCTTCAGTTTAAATTCAAGTACAGGCGTGGCGCCGAGAACACAGCTGCGGACTCGCTCTCTCGAGTAGGCCATTTGTTGCCCATTACGGCGACCTCCACTTGCCAGCCATCATGGATTCAGGAAGTGCGCAACTCGTACGCCACGGACGCCAAGACCACAGAGTTGCTCCAGGCTCTAGCAGTACACAGTCCGGATGATCAAGGACATGAACTGGACAGAGGAATGATTAAGTATAAAGGTCGCTTGTGGATTGGGAACAATGCAGCCTTACAGACCAAGTTAATCACAGAACTACATGCAGCAGCAGTCGGGGGTCACTCCGGCATACGCCCTACATATCTAAGACTGAAAATTTTATTCTACTGGCCCGGTATGAAGCTGCAAGTAGAAGAATTTGTCAAGCAATGCCAGACATGCCAACAGGCCAAGCATGAGCACGCGCACCCGGCCGGTACCTTGCAACCATTGCCAATTCCAGAGCGCGCCTGGAGCGAGGTGACCATGGATTTTATCGAGGGGTTGCCGCGTTCCGACGGCGCCGATGTCATTCTGGTGGTAGTTGACCATCTCTCCAAGTACGCGCATTTCATTCCTCTCCATCACCCCTTCACTACAACTCAGGTGGCCCGCGCTTTCCTCGACAATATTGTCAAGCTTCATGGGGTCCCTCTATCGATCGTCTCTGATCGCGACAAGATCTTCACAAGCGCATTCTGGCGCGAGCTCTTTGCACTGGTGGGCACGAAACTGCTCTACACCACGGCGTACCATCCTCAGACGGACGGGCAAAGTGAAAGGGTGAATCAGTGCCTTGAGCACTATTTGCGCTGCGCCGTCCACGACACTCCTCACCGCTGGAAGCACTGGCTGCCAATGGCAGAGTTCTGGTATAATTCAAGCCATCACAGTGCCATCGACTGTTCGCCATTCAAGGCTCTGTATGGAGTGGAACCAAATTTTGGTGCTCTTCCCAACCTATTCAACACCAAGACACCAGAATCGCTGCATCAGCTGGCGGCAGAGCACCAACAGTTCACCGAGATGCTGAAAACTCATCTGTTGCGTGCACAACATCGAATGAAACATCAAGCGGACCGCAAGCGCACCGACAGGGAATTTCAAGTAGGAGATCAGGTCTTGCTCAAGCTGCAGCCCTATGTTCAGTCTTCCGTGGTGAGCAGACCATGTCCAAAGCTCGCGTACAAATTCTTTGGGTCGTACAAGGTCATCAGCCGCGTCGGATCCCTCGCATACAAGCTCGACTTGCCTCAGGAAAGTAAGATTCATCCGGTATTTCACGTTTCTCAATTGAAGCCATTCACCGCCGACTACACTCCGGTGTTCAACCAGTTGCCAGCCCCACCAGACCTCACCATTGGCGATCTGGTACCCGAGGCGATTCTGGAGCGTTGCTTGGTCAAGCAGGATAACACAGCAGTGCCTCAGGTACTTGTGCATTGGCGTACGTTGTCTCCGGCGAGTGCCACTTGGGAAAATTTTAATGTTCTCCAGCAACGTTTTCCGACGATGGACCTCGGCGCAGGGGCTCTGTTTCAAGGAGGGGCGAATGTCACGCCCTCCACTCCAGTCACGCCCCAGACTGAAGCAGAGGCGGACAGAGAGGCACAAGTGCAGCAACAGGAACTTGGAGGAGAAGAAGAACTGGACCCACAGGAGGAGCCAGTGGAATAGTCAGTCACTAGGATGTGTGAGTATGACGTGTGGGCCTGAGCCAGGCTGTGGCGTTAAAGGTGTAGCCGTGATGGCAGTGTAGGCATGTTGTCATTGAGATAATTCAGATTCCTTCTCATCCTGAACTCTCTTCTCACCTACCCCTTCTCCTACCTCTGGATCTCATCCCCTTCTCCTTGATCTCCTCCCCCTTCCTGTTCGATCTCTCACGGGGTCGTAACACACCGGCACCAGACCTTGTAGCAATAGTGTCTGGCGTTGCGTAGCTTGTTTTTGGCTTGAAGTAACATTTGTCCGCTTGCTCAAGTTCAAGAGTGAATAGTTAGAATGACATGTCCGCCGCATTGCTAAGGTGCTCCGGCACATGGCTTTCGACGTTTCGTTGGCGACAATTTAGACTTGAATGTTTCTAGATAATGTTATAACAATATCAACAAGTTTGGGGGAAACAATAATCTACCATGCATATGGGTCCACTATCCACTATTGCTTTGAGATTCAGGCTATATTTTCTAGGTTTGGCAAATGTTGCCTTGTTTCAGAGTGTTGCGTTGGTTAGTTTTTTCTCATTTCAACGTGTGTCAAAATGTTTCATTGTGTATATAATCTAAAGCAAATGCACTTCTTTTTGTTGGTACACGACGAAACCCACTTTGGAATAAGGAAAAAACCGCAATGAAATATTACGTGACACTCTGAAACAAGATATATCGTGTCTAAAAAACATCTAGTCGGGCCAAGCGAAAACTAATGTGCGCAACAAACTGACGTCCAAAAGCTCACTCGGTCGATTGGTAGAAATCACTGAGCTAACTCGGCAAAACCTACCCGCAAAAAAAAAAAAACTCGGCAAAACCTCCCCAATAACCAAGCTCGTCTCACACACACAAGTTCTTGGATATCCCTGTGAATCTGTCATTTTGGTGTGCTGCAAACGGTGTTTTTCAGTTTTCAGTCTTACTGTTTCCCTTTTTAGTTTTTGGTTCTCTGCCAAGGCAGTGCTGCTGCTAGCCTTCGCGTGCTTGCAATGGATGGTTTTGTAATACTATGGTTTTGTTGGTAATGCAACGGGGCTGGGGTCTTTGGCCCTTTTTCTCAACAAAAAAATCTCACACAGACAACGATGAATTTCACGACACCCTCACGACATCGTAGGCCGGAGCAACATCAACAAGAAACATGACAAGAGCTTAACTGTTTGTTCCCTCAAAATGAAAAACAAGAGCTTAACTGAAGTAGCACTGCCTTACAGTAACACCCATGAGAACTGGACTTCAGTTCTGAGCCAAGACAGTGGTGTATCATCCATGCATAGTGCTACATCATAAAAAACCAGTACTACTAACGTCTCAGCTAAAACAGTGATCACCGAAACATATCAGCCATTGCCAACCGCCAGTGGTCACTCAGCATCACAACAGCCTGATACTTCGATGTAGTTTTACTTCCCCTACCTGAAACAAAGGAAAAGAAACTTTTAGCATTCAGGTGTGTGTATGATATCAGTGTGGAAGAGACAACTAATGTGGTATATGAACAAATATATTACCTCCGTACCAAAATATAAGACGCTTTGGTAGTCTAAAATGACCTACCAAAACATCTTAATTTTGAGACAGAGGTAATATGGAGTACAACTTAATTGGCGTCACCTGTTAAGAAGTTAACCCTGCTTCTCATTCCCCATCTTCATCTAACAGATGAGCTTGTACTTTTTCAGATAGTCGGACAGATTCAGTTGCTGCAGCTCTTCAGCCGCGCCATCGATGGTTTCCTCTGCAGGACCTTCAAAGGACAGAGCATATTATATCAGCCAACTTGTTTCATGGGTCTTTTATGGATCACAGACATAGAGCAGATTGCAAGTACTTAGAATTAATAGTTGAGTCATTCTGCCTATTCATGACACCTTTGTCACACCAATGCAAACTGAAGGGAAAAGAAAATAGAAAAGGAGCTGGCACAAGCATTCTGATAATTGTTACATACAAAACATTAACATTGTAAGACAAACCCCGCTAACAACAATCAATTAGAAATTTGCATATATATACATAGTGAGGCGTACCAGAGTTTAGGAACATAATATGTGTTCATGGAGCTGAATGAAACAACAAAAGGAATGCCTTATGGCAATTCATTTCAATATGCTTGCTCTATGCAATATTTATGTCTAACACCTGACTCACTATGCATATTATCCGGCCATTGCAAGTCTTGAAAACAAAAACAGAAAAACACGTGGCCAGTATATACTACCGCGAGTGCTATGAACAAGAGAAGGGTGTTATGTTTAAACAAGCAAACACTGGCGTATGGATTCCTGCAGACAGCTTCAATCAGAAACATGCAATATACTGAAGTAACCGTGACAGAGTATCTTTAGAAACATCCAAAATATATTCAATCTTGTAGCTGCATCTTACAACTCAAGGAGCCACATGAAATCAATGGAAGGACCTTACTGTGGCAATCCACTTGTATAGTCCTGCCTCATGTGCATAATGCCGTTGCAAACAAAATTGTTGGCAAAGTTACATAAATACAAGTGTAAGTTAGAAATCACTGGAAGTGTCAGACCCATGCATCTAACAACAGGCCCATCAATTTGCAATAGGCATGTACTCCTAAAACCCTTTATAAACTGAGAACACCTAGGCAGTAAGCACTAAGCAACCATAGCCTAGCAGTACTATCCACATGCTCATGGCAATACTTACCTTGTATAGGGGACTAGTGTAGAATACAATGTCTTGCATTTACTGAGAAAACATATACAATGCCATTTACTGAAGCTGTGTGAACATCACTAAGCTTATTGACAGATACAGGGTAGAAAAAAACTGAATAGCATATCAGTTCACGACCTTACAGCTTTGAATGGAAACCCATAGCAAGCATATATAAACATCAATTTAAGCATAAAAATGTACTCCCTCTGTAAATTAATATAAGAGCTACCGAGGTACTCCCTCCATTCCACAATGTAGTGCGCCCGCGCTTCCCGAGATTCAACTTTGACCGTAAATTTAACTACTGAGACTGACTGCGGCGGGAGCAAAAATTATACCACTGAATTGGCGCACTACATTGTGGAACGGAGGGAGTAGTATATAGGGCATATGCTTAGTCAATTTTTGGTGGAATACATAATGTGGATTAGAGCTTGTTTAGTAATTAAACACTAAATAGTACTCCTAAGTTATATATAAATCTCACACAGATATGACCATGAACACATTCAAACAGTACTAATTTACTCTAAAAGCTCGTTTTTTAGCCCCTTACACTTATCAAACATAACCACTACCTGCAGCATCAATAAACACAAGCTAGCCTCTGAAAATTTCAACATTTGCAGCAACAACTGAAATGTTAGCCCTTTCACAATGCCACAGAACCTCACCATTTCCAATCACTAACAAGCCAGTGACCAAGAATCAGAGACTCATGCAGTAGAAATGTACAGTGAGTTACCTGAGCAGAGAGCCGGTGGCAGCTGCCAAGCGTGAACGAAGCGGGAAGCGACGTCTTCGCGCGGCGGCTCAACCAGCTCGTAGACCTCGCACCCCACGACCTTGCGGGCACGCACGTCGACGCCGATCAGGTGCTCGTCCAGGAAGAAGTAGACCACGTCGGGGTTGGTGGGATGGATGAGCGCGAGCACGGGGATCTTCCTCGGCAGACCAGTGGCCTTGTAGCTGGCGTCGTTGCAGATCTCCGCGAAGGTGGTCTCGCACTCTAGCGTCCAGTCCGTGGAGTCCGGGTAGTCGGCGAGCGTCCAGACGCTGATCTGTGCGGCCCCGTTGCTGTTGCGGTTGCGGTACATGTCGACGAACCGCAGCTTGCCGGCGCTGACGCCCACGCAGCGGTACTTGTCGAGCAGGCCCCAGGCCTCCTTGGACTTGAGGGCCTTGCCGTCCGGGAGCGGGACGACGTCGAGCGCCGGCACGTCGGCGAAGGGGTCGCAGGTGAGCAGGCACCAGGAGAGGTCGACCCACCAGAGCCTCCCGGAGCAGGCGACGACGCCGTTGGGGCTGAGCTGGCGGGCCGGGAGCGGGTAGCCGGCGCTCTTGCTGACCCACTCCCCGACCTGCGACGAGAAGCGCAGGAGGTAGGCCGTGTCGCCGCCGAGGAAGGGCTGCAGCTCGGCGACCATGTAGCCCTCGCCGTCGGGGGAGGCGACGAGGCCGAGGTGGCCCGGGTGCGCGATGAGCTCGGGCTTGGGGAGCGGCAGGGCGGAGCCGGCTGCGGCGTCGAGCACGAAGTAGCCCGCGACGAGCGGGCGCCAGGAGAACTCCTGGTGGCCGGGGGTGTCGATGATGGTGGGGCCCGTGGCGCGGCCCTGGTCGGCGTGGAGGAGGAGGAGGCCCGCGGAGGGGTCGGCGGCGAGGACGGAGGGGAAGTTCTTGGGGGTGGTGCGGGATGGGAAGATGCGCGGGGGGATGGTGAGGAGCGCGACGCGCGGGGGCGGCGGCAGCGCGAGGGAGAAGTCGGCGGCGCCTGGGCCCGGAGGGAGGTCAGCTTTGGCGTCGGCAGCCGAGAGCACCCGTGGCACGCTGCCCAGGATGACCCACGACGGCGAGGGCGAGGCGGCGGACGCCATCTCGGCCAGGCTAGCTTGGTGCGGCGGCTCGTGCGTGCGCGTGCGCGGCGTTGGTGGTGACTGGTGAGGGGATGTGGTGGTGGGTGGCGTTGCCCCGGCAGGCGACCGGGGGTGGGGTTTTATGCTGGCCGCCGGGGCCAAGCGGAGCGGCGTGAACCGGATGGTGCTCGCTCAACTGCTCAGGTCGGGTCACGCCGTCACGGAACTACGACGACGGTCAGACGGCGGACGGCGGAGGACAGACATGACAGCCTTTGGAACGTGCTCTGGGCATAGCCGAGGGTGGCAGCCTTGGACTGCATTCAAACCGCGGCAAAAGAGGCTTTCGGGTTCGTCGGCTAGCAGCTGCAGAACAGAGCAGTTGGACGCCATCTTTTGGGGTTGCAGTTCCGGTGGTACGGAGTAGAGGGGAGCGGTCATGGTCATGCAGACGCCCTCTGCCATTGCCAGGTTGCCACCTAACGTCCAGTGGATGGACCGGCACACGGCAGGCAAGCGTGTCGCAGTGGCCGAAATCACTGATTTGATTTTGCAGTGGCCAAAATCACTGCATTCAAACTCACTCCCATTTAAATGTTTGAGTTAATTACACATACGGTACAAGAACTTGCATGAATTTAACAAATTCATACACAATCTCGAAAACCCCCACAAAAGTGATGCACCAGCTCAGTCGCGGTAACATTTGACTTAAAAAAAGGCTGAATCGCCGGACGCCGCATGCCATGTCGGAAATGGGTACCGTATGTGTAACTTTGGGTAACCTATTTAACCAAATCTTTCGAGAGCTCAAGGTAGGCCTTTTTCGTCTCCCACCTTGAGCTCTCCAAGGTGATCGATGTTGTGCCGGTTTGAACTCGTCGGAGGCGAGCAAGGCGGCATGTGGACGATCATAGGGGCTGCGAACGAGTTTCCGCATGAATTCCCACCAGATGTATATGTCGGCCCCTAACTAATCGCTAGATAACCGCAGCCTACTAATTAATCTCCTATTAATCCATCTCGATTTTTTGCCTTCCTCATCCAAAGTCTAAGTGGAGAGAGAATATCTTGTGATAGCATATAGGCTGTCGGTCTGAGAAAGGATACACACGCCAATTTATTTGACGTGATTGACTCTTGACACGTCAGATTGAGTCCAGCGAGGATTAGGTGGCGCCCAATGATCAGGCGTTATTACATGTATTAAAAACGGCAAAATAATTGGCATAAATCGGGGGTCAGACGAAGAAATTAATTTTTTTGGGTGGGAGGGAGGGGTTAGTGGATGAAATAAGACTCTCGAGGGGTCATTTAGTAAAAATAACATTGTTTTCCTATCCAGTCTGGCTTTGCAGCTGGGTAAAGATGCTGGGATGGCACCCGCCGGGTTTGGGTACGGGTGGAGCCTCCCCACACCCTTACCCATCCTTTGAGTATATCCATCACCCGTACTCATACCCATCAACGGATATAATTTTTTTCCTATACCCAACACTCGACAGGGGTAAATGGGTACCCGCGAGTAAAAATACCTACGTTTGCAACACATCAACTCTAGCAACACATAGTAAAAAAAGAACATATAATCATAGATTATAAACAACAACCACATACTTACAAACAACAACATACCAAATAGTAGCATGTTCTCATAAATAACAAAATTTACTCCAAATAACAACACTTGAAAACAACATCACATAGTCATACATTTAAGTTTACAAACTCACGATAAAGTTAGAGATACTTTGGAAGTACAAAAAGTCACGAAATAAGAATTAACACTGTAACGACTTCGACCAAAATACCAAGACCCACTTGTCATATTTTATAAGGGTACATGGTCGGGTATGCGGGTATGGGTTATACGACCCCATACCCGTACCCTCTCTACACGACGGGTTTGATATTTTCCTATTTTATGAACCCATGGATACTTTTTTGTCTCATACCCTTACCCTATGGCGCGTTTGGCAATATTTGGGAAGGGGAATGGGAGTTTAGAGTATGGAGTTGTATTGAGGTTAGACATGGGATGAGACGTTTTATTCCCAATCCTCTGTTTGGCACATATTCCCTTGTTTGTTTCATGGGAATTGGCGAGGGACTAGATAGGGGAAGTTAACGTAAGTTATGATGAAGGGCTAAGATTGACTCACTAAAACAATTCCCTTCCAATTCCCACCCCCTCGCCTGTTAATAAAATGGTGAGAATTGGAGTCTAAAGTCCCATGCCTATTCCCTTCTGAATTCCTAATCCCTCGGACCAAACAATAGATTTGAAGTCTCATACCCCTTCAATTCCTATTCCCTAAATCTAATTACCTCCAACCAAACACGCTGTAATAGGTTTTTAACCCACCGTCGAGGTGCTGCGGCGGCAACCCACAGATCACGGCGATTCCCGGCGTTTCTCCAGACGCTCGGTGCAGGGCAAAGGCGAGGTGAGTGGAGGCCAAGGCTGCGCGGTGGCTAAGGTCGTGGTAGTGTGGCTGATCTGTGAGTCGAGCGGCGTGCGGTGGTGGTGGTTGTTGTTGGCGGCGATTTTTCTGGACACACACGATCATCTCCATTCGCGTGGATGGCCGGGTTTGATGTAATGTCCTTGTGTATGGTAAACTCCAGGTGAATGACTTGCACCGACTTCAGTTGATGCTGGCAATGGCGGCGTCCCTATAACATCCTTTCCCTCGTTGGAGGCGTTGTTGTGGAGCCATTCATCTCCCTGGGCACTGGACCTCTTAGATCTAGAGAGCTCTCTGAGGTCTCCTTTGGTTTGTAAGAACTTTGTAGGAATTCTATAAGACGGCATTTTCAAAGAAAAAATTTCTTTAGACCTTTGGTTTGTAGGAATGGATTCATATTCCTATGTAGGATAGAAAACAATCATTCGTATTTCAAAAGAAAAAACATTAGCCTAGACTCAATAGAAAAATTCTTGTCCTATGCATCAAATGACATCTCTTTACTCGGCAACGGATCTAGAATGTAAATGGAGAGCAGACTCGAACAAGTGAGGAGGCGCTTAGATGGGCCAAGAAGCAGCCGATTTGTTGGGCTGGGCTGTGATCATTAGTAGTAAAGACAAAATCGATCTGGTTAGAGGGTAGGCTCAAGCCTGTACAGTAGATTCGCCCGTGTCTTTACCTATCTATAATTTTTCTTATTTCTATAATATTCCTATCCTATGAACAAGAGGCCTGAGTGAAAACCGCAGCTTCGGGCTATCGTTCGCGTTGCATCGCCATGTCACCTAGGCGTTAAACAGTTTCAACCTGAACACGTTATCTACTTCTACCGAGACTGAGTTGCAGACGAGGTAAATGTAACATCCTGTACCATAGCTGTTTCCCAAAAAACTACATGGTTGAATGCATGTGTTAATCTATATTCAGTGTTCCTCTATGATGCTAAGGTCTGTGATATGATACCTCGGCATGTTGATAGCGCTAATTGCAGGAGCCTCCTACAAGTGGTCGGGCTAAACTAAAACTTAAAGGAAATTAAGTTGATTTCCAAAAACTCACTCGATCGGCAGAAATCATCGAGCTAACTCGGCAAAACCTCCACAACAACTAACCAGTAATGGGTAATGGACTGTGTCATATCTCACAGACTCGGATGAATTTTCGGAGACACGCACGGCATCAAAGGCCAGAGCGGGACCTTACCCGACGGATCGACAAAGTTAACAGGAGATAGAAACAGAACATGGGCTTAACTAGAGTACTGCCTTAGTTCCACCCATAAACCCTGAGAACTGGAATACTTACTGCCTTCAGTTCTGAAGCCAAGACGGTGGATCAAGCATGCACAATGCTAAACTACAAAAGCCAGTACTAAACGTCTCAACAAAACAGTGATCACCGAAACATTCCAGCCATCGCCAACCGACCAGTGGTCACTCAGTGTCAGAACCACCTGATAGTTCGATGTAGTATTACTACTTCCCCTACCTGAAACCAAGGAGAAGAAAACTTTAGCATGCCATTCTGTAGTGAGCAGTGCAAGAGATATTTAATGTGGTATACGGACGCGTAAAACTTAATTGGCGTCACCTGTTAAGAAGTTAACCCTGCCTCTCATTCCTCATTTTCATCTAACAAATCAAGTTGCTTCATTTTAGATAATTGTACAGATTCCACCGTCGTCGACTGTCTCCTTTGAAGAACCTTCAGAGGACAGATCATAGTATATCAGCAAATGCATATAAGCTTCAGGCCATTTGGTCATCCAACTCTTGTTTTATGGGTCACAGACATCAGACAGATGTAAGAACTTGAAAGTAGCTAGGAGACTAGCTGATTCATTCTGCGTACTCAATGCATACTAAAGGGAAACAAAGCAAAGGAGCTGGCACTAGCATTCTGAGAATTATGACAAAACATTACCGTTATAACATGAACTTCGCCAACAACAGTCAGTTAGAAATTTGCATATATATACATAGTGAAGCGCATCAGACAATCTTTTGAATGAAACCACAATAGGAATACTTAATGGCAATCCAACTGAATACGCTTGTTTAAAAGAGCAAACACTTGTTTTATGGATTCCTGCTGACAGGTTCTATCTATCAGAAACATGCTGCATTACACAATTCAAGGAGCCACATGAAATCCATGGAAGGACCTTACTGTGACAAATCACTTATATAGTCTCGCCTTATGTGCATAAATTCAGAACTCACTGACAAATCACTTATACTAGTAGAATGCCCGTGCGTTGCTACGGGCCACATTGCTACTAAATGAATCAATCAAATAATTAAGGTCGTCTTCAAAGTTGAAACTCATTTCTTTCTCATACGTCCTTTTGTGTTCGGACATCAAACGCGTCCAATGGGACTCCTTAAAATTCATTCGTGTGGCAGTCAAGACTCTTCTAATCCAGTCCATATATGATGGAGAAATGTAGTTATCCGGACTATCCATCTTGTTATCTCGAACACGAGGTCCAACACAAAAATCTACCACCATGTTACCTTCACCACGCTGTCCAACACAAAAAGCATCCCATGACGCACCCTTTCTTTTTTTCTGCAGGACATTTCTCGCTAAAACCCTCTCCTTTAAAACCAGATGAGGCCACGTCACATTCGTCATAGTGCCATCTCTCCTTCACACTATACTTCCCTACGGACCGCTAAGGATGGGTCCCCCACCAACCACCCCGCTCTCTGCTCTGATCCCCGTGTTCGTACCGATCCGCCACCGCCATCAAGGGGGAGAAGGCATGCACTGCTCATGACGCCCCTGAGCCAAGAAGGCACACCCGATGTCTCCTGACAATTGCCACGTTGTAACATACAGTTGAATGTCATACATTACCACGATACGCCAGCGTGTCCATTATTAACTCTTGAAAAAACAACCAATGCATTTACCCTTCTATCCTAACCAAAAAATTGTATTACTCGATGAAAAACAATGAACAGCTCACTCATGCAATTTTCTGTGAAGCCATTTCTAATGAAATGCAATTGGCCACATTTTCTAAAGTAGAAAAATTATTCCGGTCATATAGCATTAGACCAACCCCAACCCCCATCCCGCTCACTCTCAACCCTCAACGTAATTACAATATCCATTAACTTGTGTTCAAGTGGGCCAGTGCACGCCAGCAGCAAGGGAAAAGGGCGACAACCGCCTTCGGATGTTATTCGCTATGGCCTATAGCAAATTTTCTAGACAACAAAGATAATGCTAGCTCAACATGCATTTAATAAAAAAATTATAACACCCCTGTGTAACTACCACTGTGATCAACTGCTAATATTGCCAAGTCATATCATTTGCAGTGCCTAGTCATAGTGGTTAACCAAAACAATTCAACTCCATTTTTAAAATTAACCCAAATTCAAAAGTGCAAAATAAATTTGCTCAAACACCTTTGAAAAAATGTTCACTAATTAGCAAATATTCCAGATGCACTGATAAAAATATAACCATTGATACTTGGTTTGGATAAGTGATTCAAACCACATGAAACAGTACCCAAAACAACCATATTAAATTCATTTCAAATTCAAATATAATCCAAATTTGCCTAAACCAATTTTTGGTGGAAGGGAATATTGCATTGTAATATTGGGGACAACTCTCATACTTTACAAAAATGCAAAAGTGCCCTAACTAATACAAAACAGAAAAGAATTAAAGAAAATAGAAAGCAGAGAAAGGAAAATAAGAAAAGGCCACTGTGCACTGCCACTAGTGCACAGTGCCTGGAGCCGGCCCATCTGGCCCATTCCCCCTTCTCTCTCCTGTGCGTGTCGCCGCCGCTGTGGCCGAGCTCGCGCTCGCCGGCCGCAGGCCGACACGCCGACGCCACCGACGAAACAGTGACGAGGAGGGGATAAGGTCGAGGTCGTTCGCTTCCCCCTGGATCCCCTCGACCACTCCTCCCCTCTTCCCTCGCTCTCCTCCTCTGGATCTCGTCGCCACCGAGCGCCATCGCCGCCATTCGCCCCGCGCCACCGCGGCCACCGTCTACCATTCTACTCACCGAGACATCCTGCGGCTTCACCTCGCTCATCTACCTCGGCTGCACATCGACCTCGAGCTCGGGGAGGACCGCACGAACGAGATCGACCTCGGCCTCTTCTTCTCTGTCGCCGGCGATCCCCGTCGACCCCGAGCCCCCTGCTGCTACTAAGCCATCGAAGGCTTTTCATAGCCGCTAGGTGAGCTCCGCCTCTTCCCCTGCTTCCTTCCCCGCGTACTTGGGCGCCTCCGACGAGCTGCCAGCGATGCCGTGCTCTGACCACCGCCGCCGCTGCCATTAGCGCGCTCCCGAGCCCCTATGGCTCGAGCGAGTGGCTCTGGTGAGCTCCTGGGGTGCTACTGCTGCTGCCTAGATAATCAGCTCGAGCTCTTGCGCTGCTTTTTCGCCGAATCCGCGAGGTCCCGAACTCCGGCGTCCACCTTCGCTCGTCGCCAGCCATTTTTCCGGCGACCATTTGGTCCAATACCGCCACCAAACGACGCGGCTTCGAACGCCCGATCGAACGCAAGTGGCCGCGCTCGAAACGGGCCACTGTAGCGAATTTCCGGCAAACTCCGGCGACGCGCCGCCGTGCGTTTGGGTCGCCGGCGTCACTCCGGTCGCCGGAGCTGACCTGGCCGCCACCTGGCGCGCCTCTGTGCCGCTGCCAGCGGGCCCCACGGCCTATTGACTGAGTCAGCGTCGCTGACTGGACCTGGTCCAGTCACTGACTGGTGGGCCCACCCTATTTAGTTAATTAAAGTGCTAATTAAGCTAAGTTGATAATTAAGTTAGACACTAACAGGTGGGTCCTGCTAGTTAATTAGGTTAATTTAATTAGAGTAACCCCTATTAATTAGTCCAGTCACTGACATGTGGGTCCCACTGGACCCCACATGTCAGGTTTGACTCCGGTCAGACGCTGTTGACTTGCTGATGTCAGCATTACCTCATGCTGATGTCATAATTCAATTCTGCTAATAAAATTAATTCCAGAAAATCAAATAATCTTTAAAAATTAATAACTTTTAAATCGTAGCTCAGATCGAAAAAGTTAAAACATGAAAGTTGCTCAGAACGACGAGACGAATCTGATCGTGCCGTCTGTTTCCTTGTCGGAACCCCCTACGTAGGAGAACTCGTAACTCCGAGCACGATTCCGGTAGATGAATAGTGCCTATTCACCGGTTAATAAATCCCAGATTAATTCTAAAAATAACTAAAATGACTTAGAGGCATATTTAGGCAACCCTGCACTGCATCATAGCATCGCACGCACTGTGTTGCATCTGTTTGCATTATATTTACTTGTTTCTTCCCCCTCTTCTCTTTTGGTAGACCCCGACGTTGCCGTAGTTCCTGAGGCAGACGCCACTCCGGAGTACGACTACGTCCCCGACGATCAGGCCCTTGCCGTCGAGCAGACAGGCAAGCACCCCCATTTTGAGCATTCCGATATCGCCACTCTCTTCTCTCTTATGCTTGCATTAGAAGTACTGCTGCTACTGTTGTCCTATACCTGCTGCATAGCCTGCTTTATTGTAGCCTACTTTTGATACCTGCCTGTTCTCCTAAACTGTTTAGTACAGGATGGGTAGAGCCTTATCAGAGACCCACTTGACCCGACTGCCTCGCTGGACTCTCAGAAGACCCGAGCAACGGGATCGAAGATCAGACCCTGGCACCGCACGTCACTTCCCCTAAGATGCTCGACTCTACTGGGTTACTATCGAGTGTCGAGGGTGATACCTCGTCAGCACTTCTGATGATAACCTTGTAGGTTAGTTATTCAGTCGTGGTAAGCGAGGGTGATTCCTCCTACACCACCCCCGATAACGACGTCGTCGTGCAACTTCTCAAGTGTGGACCTCGAGGGTGATGCCTCATTCGTTCACCTTGACGATAGCATCGAGCCGGAATACCATCGAGGGTGATACCTCAGGGTTCCCCCTTGGTGTCAGACACACGGAGACTTGGTTACTATGACTGAACACTGAACCATGATAACATGATACTAAAGACGGGTCGGCCCTGAGGGGTACCCGCGCGAGCATGAATGCGAAGTGATGTGGAGTCGGGTTGACCTGAGAGGTGCCCGCGAGATAACTACGAGGCGTGGCCGGGCATTCTTAGCCCTTGCCACAAGTCCTCGAGACGGGGCGACGGGGTCACATCGATCGTGAGTCTCTGCTCGTTTCCGCGCGCTCCTAATCCACTAACGGTTTGGATATTTGATCCGAGGGGCCTCTGGCCTGATAGCACTAACCATCACGTGGGCATAGTATGGGCGTTCTGCGTCGTATACTTCAGCCGAAGCTTAATGGACGTCAGCGATTGAGCGGCGCGCACCGAGTTGGACTGGTTACGCAACTGCGCTTGTATTAAGGGGTTGCTAGGTCTGCTCTCGGCCGTGAACGTAACGTGCATGAGTTCCCGGGGCGAAGGCCCAAGACCCCTGGGGGCATAGGTTTAGTCCGGCGTGCTGACCTCTCTGTTAAGTATTTGGTCGGGTTGCGGCGTGTTGCTTAGCCGAGGCCGGGCATGACCCAGAAAAGTGTGTCCGGCCGGAGTTAAGCGAGCGTGGTGGGTAAGTTGGTGCACCCCTGCAGGGAAGAAACTTCTATCAATAACCTGTCCTACGGTAACGGACACTCGGAGTTGTATCCCGATCGGTACAACTAGAACTGATGACTTGAGAAGAACTGGATAGTATGGCTCTGGGATTGCTTTCTCGCAGGGAGTCGAGGAAGAATCTCTGGCCGAGGTTGATGACACTGCTATACTTTACATTATGTTATTCTGCTCTCCTCTAATGCTGCAAGACTGTTGAAGATGCTGAAGATGCTAGTCTTCGATAGGACTAGGCTTCCCCCCTCTATTCTGGCTTTTCTGCAGCCCAGTCCACATATACAGCCCCCTTTGAAAATGTTGCATATGTAGTGTAGATCCTTGCTTGCTGAGTACTTCGGATGAGTACTCACGTTTGCTTTATTTTCCTTTTCCCCCTTTATCCCCCTGTCGCGTCCATACGACGGAGCCCCGGAGCCAGTTGTCCCCATCGACGACCACTACTACTACCAGCCCGGAGAGTACTACTACTACGAGGAGCCGACTGACGACCAGGAGTAGGATTCGGAGGGTCCAGGGCAGGAGGCCCACGCCTTTCGATCGTAGAGTTTTATTTTGCCCCGCCTCTGTGAAGTCTTATCTCTCTGTTCTGTAATATATCTGTACCCAGATATCTGATGCTTCCGCTGACACTTGTATGCCATCGAGCTATGTATTCGAGCCCTCGAGGCCCTGGCTTGTAATATAAAGCTTGTATGAATTTATTTATGTTTTAGAGTTGTGTTGTGATATCTTCAAGTGAGTCCTTAGGCTTGATCGTGTGCATTTGCGTGTATGATTAGTGCACGATTAAGCCGGGGTCGTCACAGGTTGGTATCAGAGCCGACTGCCTCTAGGAATCCCCCTATCCAATTCCTTGACCGAAGTTGAGTCTAGTGGTCGAAAACTGTTTTACTAACTTGGCTGTGTGGCGTACGGGCCCACGTCGCCAATTGGGTGGTATTAAGATCTTTTATTCCTTGTCTTTACTCTAGAACCCTGATCTCTCTTCTATTCGGGTTTAATAAAATTTACTAACACCGACACTTAGGATGTCGTTAATTCTATCCACCCGGAGAGCTGGATTCAATGCGATTTCCCTGTCTTTGATCTGATTAGTCTGATAATCATTTTCCTTTCCATTGTTTTGTTTAACCTTTCTTTCCGAAGTCTGGTTTATTTCTCATCGTCGAATGACAATCCTGAATCTACTCTATTTCAGATGGACCGTCTGTTTCCACCTCGCCCTACGACGCAGCTTGTGCTTCGCACCTGTGCTCGAGACGTCCCTGGGTTTCCAGCTGTTCTGATCGCCCTCTTGATCAGGCTGGGATACCGCTGGTGCCCCGAGTACATGGTCTACGAGGTTTATCGTGAGTTCAACCTGGAACAGTACTATGCTGATGTTCGCATCTACAATCAGCAGGATGGCTCAGACACTGAGCTACACCTTTTCCACGGTATCGGCGTGACGATTGAGATGGCAGTCCATGATGCCGCCTACTCTGCTGTCGCACGTCTTCGAGGACAGTTCAGTGCTGACTTGGATGCCTCTGAGTATCGGTACATTCCGTACGCCCCTGCTGGAGATGCTACTGGATACTACACAGCTATCTGTGCCCCTTATGAGCCTCGTCGCTACGATCAGCGAGTCCTGATTCACTGTACTCAGGCTCTGGATCGCACTATTCGAGCTCTTGCTGTCGAGTTGTTCGCCACTCGAGCACGACTCTATGAGGCTATGACGCAGTTGCTACCAGCTGTTCGTGCAGGGATACATCCGGAGCACATTCTTTACCCGAGCAGGACAGAGATGCCATCAGGGATCGATTGGCCTGCTGTGGGAGGTCACACGCCTGCACGTGGTCCTCTTCTTACAGCTCGAGACCGGCTTCTGCATCAGAGTACACATGGAGCGCAGGATCCTTCTGCGACGAACGTCCGTCATCTGCACTTGCAGCTACCCCGTTTCAGTGGTTTTGTCCGACGTTGATGTAGCCTTTGCTATGTCTCGTTGTGTACTTCCTTACCGCGTGCCTGCGCGCCGCCTAGCATGTCTAGCTTTTAAATTACGCCGTTATGCTGCCCGAATGTAACCGACTCTGTATGGATCTGTATGACTTAATGACTACTATTAAGCATCTACTGTACTATTTAAATTCCGTCGTGTTACATCATGCATGTCGCTAAACACTCGCATTGGTTTCTTCTAAACTACCCCTGTCGATTTAGCAGGATGGCAGATAACAATCCACCTCCGCCGCCACCGCCTGACTATATGGCTGCGATGATGCAACAGTTCGAACTCAACCGCCAATTCATGACGGGGATTATGCAGCAATTCCCCCGTCCCAATGCCGACCAGCTGCTACCTTCCATCACCTTGCCAGAGTTTATGCGACTTAATCCGTCGTTCTTCCGCAACACAGTCAACCCGCTGGATGCCGATGACTGGCTGCGTGACATCTCCTATGAGATGGAGTCTGCTGATGTCGCCCCGGCCAATTATGTCACCTTTGCGACATACCTTCTGAAGGGTCCCGCATCACAATGGTGGGCCACTCACCGACAGACTCTACCACCTGGTACCGTCGTCACCTGGGCAGAATTCAAGATTGCTTTCCGTGCCCGCTACATTCCTCAAGCTGTCATAGCACGGAAGAAGGCCGAGTTCCGTAGTCTCGTTCAGGGCAATAAATCTGTGGAAGTTTATCAGCGCGAGTTTCTTGACTTGTCTCGCTACGCTGAAGAGGACGTTCCCACTGATGACCGAAGGCAGGAGAAATTCCGTGAAGGGCTGCATCATGACATTCAGTTAGCTCTGCTTGTCCAAGACTATCCTGATTTCGCCACCTTGGTGAATAAGGCTATTATGGTCGAGACTGGTCTGAAGAAACATAAAGAAGCGACCAGACGCACTCGTGAGGCGGGCTCATCTTCGGGCTCGTCCTCCCAGAAGCGCCGCATTTGGATACCACAGAGCATGTACCGTCCAGCAGCACCAGTGCACATGCCTTCCTATGCTGCACCACGTCTGCCTCCTCCACCGCCGAGGCAGCCTCTGCAAGCTCCAGCACCTCGAGCTCCTGCACCTCGTCCCGACAATGGACTATGCTTCAAGTGTGGCCAGCCAGGTCACCGTGCCAGAGATTGCTCTCAGAATCAGAATCAGTTGGCTCTTCCTTCTGCCGGCCGTGGTAATGGCCGTGGGAATTCTCAGCCTCGCTACAGCAATGCCAGACCTTCTTATGGTCGTGGGCAGAACTACCACGTCAATATGGCTGAAGCTCAAGACCAACCTGAAACCGTGATGGGTACACTTCTTGTTAATTCCGTACCTGCATCTGTTTTATTTGATTCAGGAGCATCGCATTCATTCATGTCAGAACATTTTGTACTCTTGCATGACGTCAAATGTGAAACACTACACCAATCCTTAATGGTAAACACTCCCGCGGGTCAGTGTCAAACCTCCATGTTCAGCCCCGAAGTCACTGTTGAAATTGAGGGGTTGAAGTTCCAGGCATATCCCATTATCCTGACTTCTTCCAAGATTGATCTTATCTTGGGAATGGATTGGTTGAAGGCTCACTATGCCTCAATCAATTGTGCCACTAAAGTTGTTCACCTCTTACACCCATCGAATGAGATAGTGAATTATCAAGCTCACCTCACCCAGAACGCCGAGGCTCAGATTTATGCCTTGAACGCGTTGAACGCTTCTCCACTTGAGGGAATCAAGAACATCCCAGTTGTCTGTGACTTCCCGGATGTATTTCCAGAAGAACTTCCAGGAATACCCCCTGCTAGAGCTGTCGAGTTCGTCATCGACTTGAAGCCTGGCACCACTCCTATTGCGAAGCGTCCCTACAAGATGCCCCCACACCATCTTATCGAGCTTAAGGAAGAAATTGATAAATCCTTAAGGAAGGGCTTCATCCGTCCTAGTTCCTCTGCCTGGGGAGCACCGTCTCTTTTTGTCAAGAAGAAAGATGGTACGAATAGGTTGGTCCAAGATTACCGTCCTATCAACCAGGCAACCATTCAGAATAAATATCCGCTTCCCCGGATCAATGACTTATATGATCAACTTGCTGGATCTTCGGTGTTTTCTAAACTCGACTTGAGGTTGGGTTATCACCAGATCCGTGTCCGTGAAGAGGATATTCCAAAGACTGCATTCGTTACTCGATATGGCTCCTATGAATACACTGTCATGTCATTTGGCCTGACGAATGCTCCAGCTACGTTCTCCCGTCTGATGAATTACATATTCATGGACTACCTCGACAAGTTCGTCGTGGTATATCTGGACGATATCCTAGTATATTCGAAGAATAAGGAAGAACATGCCGAGCATCTTCGCCTTGTTCTGGAGAGGCTTCGAGAGCACAAGTTATATGCCAAGTACTCCAAATGTGAATTCTGGCTTTCCGAAGTGACCTACCTTGGACATGTGATTTCCAAGGACGGTATTGCCATTAACCCGGAGCGTGTTCAGGCTATCCTTGACTGGACTCCTCCGAAGAATGCCAAGCAAGTCCGAAGCTTCCTCGGTCTAGCCAGTTATTGCCGCCGATTCGTCGAGAACTTCTCCAAGATCGCCAAGCCCCTGACTAATCTGCTCCACAAAGGCGTTAAGTTTGAGTGGACAGACAAATGTCAGGAAAGTTTCCAGACCCTCAAGGACAAGCTTACTTCTGCTCCAGTGCTTGCTCCTCCTGATTCTCGCAAGGACTTTGTCATATACTACGACGCCTCTCGTCAGGGATTAGGCTGTGTCCTAATGCAAGAACGAAGAGTGATTGCATATGCTTCGCGTCAATTGCGACCGCATGAAGAAAATTATCCAGTGCATGATCTTGAACTTGCTGCAGTGATCTATGCATTAAAGTTATGGCGACATTACCTTCTTAGTAATCGGTGTGAGATTTATACCGATCATCAGAGTCTGAAATACTTGTTCACTCAACCGGATCTTAATCTCCGTCAGCAACGATGGTTAGAAACAATTACGGACTATGACTGCGGTATTTCATATACCCCGGGCAAGGCTAACGTGATGGCCGATGCTCTAAGCCGCAAGTCATATTGTAACAACCTCATGGTTAGGCGAGCTCAACCTCGTCTTCATGCGGAATTAACTCAGCTGAATCTGCGAATTGTTCCCCAAGGTTCTCTTAATAACCTTGTGGTACAACCAGACCTTCAAAAGGCTGTTAAGGAAGCGCAAGCCAAAGATGCTGAAATTGACTTGATGAAGAAAGAGCTTCACCTTGACAAGTACCGGGATTTCTCAGTTGCTGAAGATGGAACATTATATTTCAGAGACCGCATCGTAGTACCTCGCTTCGAGCTGATGACTGACAAAGTCATGAAGGAGGCTCATGATACACCGCTGTCTATCCATCCAGGTAGCACTAAGATGTATCGCGATCTTCGACAGAGGTACTGGTGGTCCAGAATGAAGCAGGACATTGCTCGATACGTTGCTGAATGTGACGTATGTCGTCGCGTGAAAGCAGAACATCAGAAGCCTGCTGGAATCCTGCAACCGCTCCCTATTCCTTTGTGGAAATGGGATAAAGTGCAAATGGATTTCATTACTAGTCTTCCCAAGTCTTAGAAAGGTCACGACGCTATTCTTGTCGTCGTCGACCAACTTTCCAAGGTTGCTCATTTCCTACCTGTCAAGGAGACTGTCACTGCTAGCCAGTTAGCAGAACTTTACATCTCCAGAATCGTTTCACTTCACGGTATTCCGAAGGAGATCAGTTCGGACCGTGGCGGTCTTTTCACGTCCAAGTTCTGGGAAAGTTTCCAAGAAGCTATGGGCACTCACATTACATGGAGTTCATCTTATCATCCTCAGTCCCAAGGCCAAGTTAAGCGCGTTAATCAAGTGCTTGAAGACATGCTTCGAGCTTGTGTTATATCCTTCGGTAAGAAGTGGGAAGAATCTCTCTCATTTGTCGAGTTCTCTTATAACAACAGTTATCAAGCCAGCTTGAAAATGGCCCCCTTCGAAGTGCTTTATGGACGTAAGTGTCGAACCCCACTGAACTGGTCAGAAACTGGGGAACGACCTCTCGTTGGACCGGACATTATTCAACACGCTGAAGAACAAGTCAGAATTGTCCGGGAGAATCTCAAGGCGGCTCAGGGCCGCCACAAGAGCAAGTATGATCGCAAACGATGGGGTCTGACTTATCAACCAGGTGATCATGCTTATCTTCGTGTCACTCCTATGAAGGGCACCCGTCGTTTCGGAATCAAGGGCAAACTAGCTCCTCGCTATATCGGTCCTTTCCGCATCGTGGCCAGACGTGGACAGGTGGCTTATAAATTGGAGTTGCCGCCACAATTCTCTCATATTCATGATGTCTTCCACGTGTCGCAACTTCGTAAATGCTTCAAGGAATCTCCGCACCGTGCAGTGGATCACGAGATGCTTCAATTGCAAGATGACTTATCTTATAAGGAGCATCCGATCCGCATCCTTGATGAAGCTGAACGTCGAACTCGTCAGAAGACGACCAAGTTCCTGAAAGTGCAGTGGTCGAACCACACTGAAGATGAAGCCACTTGGGAACGCGAGGATCATCTTCGGGAAGAATATCCCGACCTCTTTCCTTCAACCTCCTAAATTCTCAGGACGAGAATTTCTTTTAGAGGAGGAGAACTTGTAACACCCCTGTGTAACTTACCACTGTGATCAACTGCTAATATTTCCAAGTCATATCATTTGCAGTGCCTAGTCATAGTGGTTAACCAAAACAATTCAACTCCATTTTTAAAATTAACCCAAATTCAAAAGTGCAAAATAAATTTGCTCAAACACCTTTGGAAAAATGTTCACTAATTAGCAAATATTCCAGATGCACTGATAAAAATATAACCGTTGATACTTGGTTTGGATAAGTGATTCAAACCACATGAAACAGTACCCAAAACAACCATATTAAATTCATTTCAAATTCAAATATAATCCAAATTTGCCTAAACCAATTTTTGGTGGAAAGGAATATTGCATTGTAATATTGGGGACAACTCTCATACTTTACAAAAATGCAAAAGTGCCATAACTAATACAAAACAGAAAAGAATTAAAGAAAATAGAAAGCAGAGAAAGGAAAATAAGAAAAGGCCACTGTGCACTGCCACTAGTGCACAGTGCCTGGAGCCGGCCCATCTGGCCCATTCCCCCTTCTCTCTCCTGTGCGTGTCGCCGCCGCTGTGGCCGAGCTCGCGCTCGCCGGCCGCAGGCCGACACGCCGACGCCACCGATGAAACAGTGACGAGGAGGGGATAAGGTCGAGGTCGTTTGCTTCCCCCTGGATCCCCTCGACCACTCCTCCCCTCTTCCCTCGCTCTCCCCCTCTGGATCTCGTCGCCACCGAGCGCCATCGCCGCCATTCGCCCCGCGCCACCGCGGCCACCGTCTACCATTCTCCTCACCGAGACATCCTGCGGCTTCACCTCACTCATCAGCCTCGGCTGCACATCGACCTCGAGCTCGGGGAGGACCGCACGAACGAGATTGACCTCGGCCTCTTCTTCTCTGTCGCCGGCGATCCCCGTCGACCCCGAGCCCCCTGCTGCTACTAAGCCATCGAAGGCTTTTCATAGCCGCTAGGTGAGCTCCGCCTCTTCCCCTGCTTCCTTCCTCGCGTACTTGGGCGCCTCCGATGAGCTGCCAGCGATGCCGTGCTCTGACCGCCGCCGCCGCTGCCATTAGCTCGCTCCCGAGCCCCTATGGCTCGAGCGAGTGGCTCTGGTGAGCTCCTGGGGTGCTACTGCTGCTGCCTAGATAATCAGCTCGAGCTCTTGCGCTGCTTTTTCGCCGAATCCGCGAGGTCCCGAACTCCGGCGTCCGCCTTCGCTCGTCGCCGGCCATTTTTCCGGCGACCATTTGGTCCAACACCGCCACCAAACGACGCGGCTTCGAACGCCCGATCGAACGCAAGTGGCCGCGCTCGAAACGGGCCACTGTAGCGAATTTCCGGCCAACTCCGGCGACGCGCCGCCGTGTGTTTGGGTCGCCGGCGTCACTCCGGTCGCCGGAGCTGACCTGGCCGCCACCTGGCGCGCCTCTGTGCCGCTGCCAGCGGGCCCCATGGCCTGTTGACTGAGTCAGCGTCGCTGACTGGACCTGGTCCAGTCACTGACTGGTGGGCCCACCCTATTTAGTTAATTAAAGTGCTAATTAAGCTAAGCTGATAATTAAGTTAGACACTGACAGGTGGGTCCTGCTAGTTAATTAGGTTAATTTAATTAGAGTAACCCCTGTTAATTAGTCCATTCACTGACATGTGGGTCCCACTGGACCCCACATGTCCCCACATGTCAGGTTCGACTCCGGTCAGACGCTGTTGACTTGCTGATGTCAGCATTACCTCATGCTGACGTCATAATTCAATTCTGCTAATAAAATTAATTCCAGAAAATAAAATAATCTTTAAAAATTAATAACTTTTAAACCGTAGCTCAGATCGAAAAAGTTAAAACATAAAAGTTGCTCAGAACGACGAGACGAATCTGATCATGCTGTCTGTTTCCTTGTCGGAACCCCCTACGTAGGAGAACTCGTAACTCCGAGCTTGATTCCGGTAGATGAATAGTGCCTATTCACCGGTTAATAAATCCGAGATTAATTCTAAAAATAACTAAAATGACTTAGAGGCATATTTAGGCAACCCTGCACTGCATCATAGCATCGCACGCACTGTGTTGCATCTGTTTGCATTATATTTACTTGTTTCTTCCCCCTCTTCTCTTTCGGTAGACCCCGACGTTGCCGTAGCTCCTGAGGCAGACGCCACTCCGGAGTACGACTACGTCCCCGACGATCAGGCCCTTGCCGTCGAGCAGACAGGCAAGCACCCCCATTTTGAGCATTCCGATATCGCCACTCTCTTCTCTCTTATGCTTGCATTAGAAGTACTGCTGCTACTGTTGTCCTATACCTGCTGCATAGCCTGCTTTATTGTAGCCTACTTTTGATACCTGCCTGTTCTCCTAAACTGTTTAGTATAGGATGGGTAGAGCCTTATCAGAGACCCACTTGACCCGACTGCCCCGCTGGACTCTCAGAAGACCCGAGCAACGGGATCGAAGATCAGACCCTGGCACCGCACGTCACTTCTCCTAAGATGCTCGACTCTACTGGGTTACTATCGAGTGCCGAGGGTGATACCTCGTCAGCACTTCTGATGATAACCTTGTAGGTTAGTTATTCGGTCATGGTAAGCGAGGGTGATTCCTCCTACACCACCCCCGATAACGACGTCGTCGTGCAACTTCTCAAGTGTGGACCTCGAGGGTGATGCCTCATTCGTTCACCTTGACGATAGCATCGAGCGGGAATTCCATCGAGGGTGATACCTCAGGGTTCCCCCTTGGTGTCAGACACACGGAGACTTGGTTACTATGACTGAACACTGAACCATGATAACATGATACTAAAGACGGGTCGGCCCTGAGGGGTACCCGCGCGAGCATGAATGCGAAGTGATGTGGAGTCGGGTTGATCTGAGAGGTGCCCGCGAGATAACTACGAGGCGTGGCCGGGCATTCTTAGCCCTCGCCGCAAGTCCTCGAGACGGGGCGACGGGGTCACATCGATCGTGAGTCTCTGCTCGTTTCCGCGCGCTCCTAATCCACTAACGGTTTGGATATTTGATCCGAGGGGCCTCTGGCCTGATAGCACTAACCATCACGTGGGCATAGTATGGGCGTTCTGCGTCGTATACTTCAGCCGAAGCTTAATGGACGTCAGCGATTGAGCGACGCGCGCCGAGTTGGAGTGGTTACGCAATTGCGCTTGTATTAAGGGGTTGCTAGGTATGCTCTCGGCCGTGAACGTAACGTGCAGGAGTTCCCGGGGCGAAGGCCCAAGACCCCTGGGGGCATAGGTTTAGTCCGGCGTGCTGACCTCTCTGTTAAGTATTTGGTCGGGTTGCGGCGTGTTGCTTAGCCGAGGCCGGGCATGACCCAGAAAAGTGTGTCCGGCCGGAGTTAAGCGAGCGTGGTGGGTAAGTTGGTGCACCCCTGCAGGGAAGAAACTTCTATCAATAGCATGTCCTACGGTAACGGACACTCGGAGTTGTATCCCGATCGGTACAACTAGAACTGATGACTTGAGATGAACTGGATAGTATGGCTCTGAGATTGCTTTCTCGCAGGGAGTCGAGGAAGAATCTCTGGCCGAGGTTGATGACACTGCTATACTTTACATTATGTTATTCTGCTCTCCTCTAATGCTGCAAGACTGTTGAAGATGCTGAAGATGCTAGTCTTCGATAGGACTCGGCTTCCCCCCTCTATTCTGGCTTTTCTGCAGCCCAGTCCACATATACAGCCCCCTTTGAAAATGTTGCATATGTAGTGTAGATCCTTGCTTACTGAGTACTTCGGATGAGTACTCACGTTTACTTTATTTTCCTTTTCCCCCTTTATCCCCCTGTCGCGTCCAGACGACGGAGCCCCGGAGCCAGTTGTCCCCGTCGACGACCACTACTACTACCAGCCCGGAGAGTACTACTACTACGAGGAGCCGACTGACGACCAGGAGTAGGATTCGAAGGGTCCAGGGCAGGAGGCCCACGCCTTTCGATCGTAGAGTTTTATTTTGCCCCGCCTCTGTGAAGGCTTATCTCTCTGTTCTGTAATATATCTGTACCCAGATATCTGATGCTTCCGCTGACACTTGTATGCCATCGAGCTATGTATTCGAGCCCTCGAGGCCCTGGCTTGTAATATAAAGCTTGTATGAATTTATTTATGTTTTAGAGTTGTGTTGTGATATCTTCAAGTGAGTCCTTAGGCTTGATCGTGTGCATTTGCGTGTATGATTAGTGCACGATTAAGCCGGGGTCGTCACAAAAATGAATTACAAATCACAATGAAAAAATATTTGACGACTTAAAGCAAACAAATACTAATCTTTCTTGTTTTCTTTTCCATTTCAGTAAAAAACAAAATGACTACATGAGTCATCCCCATGAAATGCATCAACAAAGCAGACAGGAGCAACAAAATTAAAGCAAACTTCTTACTGGGTTGGCAACTCATCCAAGTATTTTTACATGGACCATCATAATGCAAGACAAATAAAGTTCACATAAAAAACAACAATGATCGGACGCATTACATACATCATCATATGTATGTGTAATACATGACCATGTTTAGTGTTGCTGGAAGACCACTTTCCTTCTCATCCTGAGCAACAACTTCAGCTTTGTTTCCACACGATCTCTTTATAGCATAGGTCAGGGCACTTCATGGATAATATGGATAGCACTCACATGTTCATTCATTTTGTCATACAACGGTCAAAGAAAAAAAAGTACACTCAATTTATCATTTAATTAGAGCACCGGTTTAATCCATAAAGGCAGCGTGTAGGGCACTCTCTCACACACACAGAGGAATGCTTGTATTCCTTAGTTTTTCCACCTACCTATGGCACATCATTTCAAGAATATAGTTGTTGAAGCAACTTATATGCAAAGCACGACTACTATCACGACATCCTTTTTGAGGAGAAAAATAACTAATAACACGACATTCTATGTCTCATTGCTATCTTATTTATTTGATCATTTTGGGAGCTTCAATTCCTTGAATAATTCAGTGAATGCCATCTGCAATGACCCGTTGTCTGCCAATGCCAACACTCATCTAGCCTTCTCCTTCGCCAATGTCAGCCTCCCACTTAGCTTCTCCCCTTCTTCTCCATGCCCTCAGCCTTCACAAGTTCCTCGTCATACTTCTCCATCACCTCCCCGACATTCATATCATCCACCACGAACATAATTCATAACATTCAGGCGGTAAAGGTCAATGTACACCAAGCCGGTCAAATAAACAGTACTTTAGCATCTCTCAAGGGAAGTTTCAAATTTCACCTAAAAATTTCAATTAAAGTCATGTTGGAAATTTAATCTACTACCAATATTAAATACTATATGATAAATGTGATAGCTTAAATTCAAAGTAATAGATTGGATCCTCCCTTAACAATATGACTGGTAGATAGTTTTGAGGGGAAATCTGCATATATTTTAGCATAGACTTACCCAAAGAAAAAGTCATTATAACCGTTCAACAAATGACCTATAACCTCTAATGTACCGAAGGGGAACAGATCAGATGGCATGTTTTTGTAAGTCCTAGGATAACCAAAAAGCACATCATCATGACATGTAATCAGTTGGAAGTGTGACACTTATGACCATGGTATGTAATTGATATATTCCAGTTGGAAGTGTGTCATCAGATGCAATGTGGAAGTGTGTCATTAGATGCAATGTGGAGGCAAGATATCAAGGATACTCATCGGAGTATGCGGTGGCACTGGAGCAGCTGCGTACCGGTAGGAGAACGGTAGCCCCACTCGTGTACTGGTCGGCGGTCACAACCACGCACTTGTACCCGTCGTTACTGCGTGTCTTTGCAGATTAGAGATATAGATTCAGGATCCAGAGATGGAAGAAGATACCTGGGTCGCCAACGTTACTGTCATTGATCCAAAAATCCCTAGGACTGCCTCCAGCAGCGGGCCCTCCAGTAGCATGGCACCGAGTGTGCCGCCCTCTCATCCTCTTCAACACCGCCAACCGCCTCACACTACTCCTTTCCTCGCATATCTCCACCGCTGCTCACCTTCCCGCCGGCGCCATCCGTCGTGCCCTTCATCTGACAACAAAAATATTTTTTTATCAATAGATAAAAGTAAATTCACTGATCAAAAAAATACTAAATTAATAATCCATATACGTGTCCATGATCTTATTCCATAGGCATGTTCAGAAATGGCCCTAGAACAAATAAATTTGATCTCGCTATACATATGGAATGTAAAACTTAGATGGTCAGCCTGAAATAGTTCATTTCTGAACGCAAGCAGTACCGGAAACTACATAGCATTCACAACTTCCATAGTAGCCTATGGCATCGGACACTTGCATATTTGAAAGGCTCGCAAGCTGAAAGCTACACGTATCACAAAAAAAAACTCCAAGTACAGTTGATTATACTCTAACCCAGCCGGCAGTGCCACTCCCTTGATCAATCATGAGTTTGTGCTCTAGATTCACAAGTTTGCTCATTCTACACACTGTACACTGCACATTAAAATACATGGATGAAAGGAAGAGAACCAGGTAGACTTGGTTCTCAAAGCATCTGAATAAAAAGAAGCAACATTTGCTTTTTACGTAACCCATATAACTCATATGTGAGTCAAGGATGCATATTAGTTTGGTTTTCTTAGAAATACATGGATGAAAGGGAGTAGCACAAGGTAGACCAGTACATGAAAGAACTTGAATTAAAAAAAAAACTAGCACCTGTTGTGTGCTTCAAGAATGAACAAAAAAAATTCTATGAATGTTGCAGCTCTTATGTACCCCTAATGAGACATAGTATAATTATCCCTATGATTCTCCAAACAGATTACAAAATCTTTGGAATTCTTGAACAAGCCCCAACAAACAAATCATCAAAAAATAGACCTACAGCGATATAAAAGGGAGCAAACATTACCAGGAAATTTGCAGGTGAGGTTGAGATTTGCTTTGTTGTTTGTCCGGCAGCGATCAGTGATGGAATAGGCTTGGTGGACTTGGTGACGCACACATGAGCCTCTTGGTCCTCGACGGCGGCGATGGCGGACGAATGAAGCTATGAATGGATCACTTGTATAATACATGAAGCATGAATCCTCAACATGCCAATTTAGTGTACCTCGGAAGAAGCACATACAGTATGGGCTGATTTAGCTTTGAAGAAGTTATGGATCTGAAACGACCACCAATACTGAGCTCACCAATAATCCATTATACATATTTGCAATATAGACCAAAAATCCATTCGGTCCTGGAATTTTACAATATATATTTCCGATTAGTCATGAACAATCATTACAAACCCAAAATTCAATTACTTTAAAATAAGGAGCTCGATATCAGATTACCTGATCTTTCGTAGAGAAAAACAAAATACTAAAACAATCTTTGCTAGAACAGCAAGAGGTCAGCCCAAAATAGTTGCTATCATCATCTGCACAAATATAAGATAATTAACGATTCTGCACATGCATCAAGCTTCATTCTATGGGGTTGCGGCGCCCGGACAGGTGAGCACATCGAAATTTCCAGAAACACATCTCAGAAGTAACCGGCCATTTGGCAGTATCAACTACCCCCTTTCCAGAAATACAAAGTGTATTTTGATTTTCTAGGCTCAAGCACTGATCAACGATTAATCTAATAACACATACTTTATGGCGGCACAAATTTGATATCATTAGCTTTGTGCCTCATGTTGTGATTTTCTGACTATTGCACTGTCAATGTCTGAACTCGGACGATTATGATATGTAATGTTTTTGAACGGAGGGTATGAAGCAACTGCGGATGCATTAGTTCCCTCACGCATTTTATGCGCCTCATCAGGAGTACTGCAGTTTGCGGCAGATTTGTCGAACATTTCAAGTATCCTGAAGACTCGATTCCTGGAGTCATTCAGATCCGAAGCGGACAACATCTCCTTGACAATTAGCTCCGCCCATTCAGTGCTGTTGGCTGGGGTATTCATCACCGGCACATCAGATGCCACTGCGATTAACAATCGTTCAAGAGTTAGACAAGATGCAAATTGTACGAATGGTGCTGTTTATAAAAAATATACATCTCTAGACATTACTATCACTATCAGGCAACAAGAGAAAGAAGCAGTCAGGGTTATTTTTCAGTCATGTCAGCCATACCTCCAGATGAGGAGGCACCAGCATTGGTCGTTGCTGAATCCGATGCCAAATAATCCCTGAAGCTTCTGATGACAGCATCCAGGACATTTCCCGACGCTTCGAGATAGCCCCGCAGAACCTAGAAATTCCCCAAAATTACCCATTAGACATGTACAGAGCAAGACGGTACAAATCGGGGTTCTCAAGTCCACTGTTGTGACATAAACCAAAGCTATACCAGGATTTCAGAAAACCATGGCAGAACTTCTGTGCACAAGGAGAGAACAGATGTGCAAGCTATTTGTTTTCAGTTATTTAGTTCAGACAGTTTACTTCTGAATCCTAAATTTAGCCATCATATGTGAGAAGAATTCAAAGTGGCGGGAGGGCAGGTGATCCTGTCGGGTCGAAAGCATGTACGATAATTGATCAGCAGAGGAATAATCCTCATGGGTGATTCCTACCCTGCTTCTCTGTAACGGTATATACACGAAGCGCTTGGCACGCGCAAGAGGGAAATCGTGGTGGATGATTCTTCTGAACTTTTGATTTCCAATTCCATCAATCTCTGAACTTAGTCTATTCTGATTCAAGAAAGGGGATATGAATCGAAAACAGAAAATTCGTATCAAGATTCAAGGCATTATCTTTCTTGCGGTGTAACCAAGTTCGATTGGTTCTTGTGATGAACTGAATCGGCGGGCTCTACTACACGTCTGCGCACGACCTACCAATCAACCGAAAGAACAAGAAGCGAAAGAAAGAGGCACGGAGCGGCCGGCGGGGGTACCTGCGGATCGGCGCCGGGGAAGACGGACTGGAGCGCCTCGACGGGGTCGAACTCCATGTTGATGCCGAGGTCGGCGACCGCGGCCGCGGCGGCGGACGGCGAGCACCGGCCCCGCTTCGCCTGCAGCACCTCGAAGGGGTCATCCAGGAAGGCCGCCGCCCCGCGTTTCCGGGTGCCCTCGGCCTCCGCCGCCATGGCCCGGCGAGAAAGGGGCCGGGGCTTGGATGGCGACGAGCTTGGCGCGCGCTCCTCTGCTAGGTGCCCCTGCCCTCGATGGTTTGCGGTGCGGCGAGGCGAGCTGTGTGGCCGGTGGATGCTGCTGCTCCTCTGCTAGGTGCAGCGAGCTGCTGGACGATCTCGGGCTTGGACCACCCCAGACAATCTCTGTCATCGCCATAGCAAACAGACAATCTCTGTCATCACCATCCTGCACACAACAAAGAATGCTAGAATTTAAATTTTTCTATTGAGTGACCTGAGGAAAATACATATCCGTCAGCAATTCGCTTGGTAAATAGGTGATCACAATCGAAAACCTGTACATGTTCAATTATCATGTTATAAGCACGAGTGTCACCGCTGCTTCATCTTGAAAGATAAAATGCCAGTAAAGCAGGACCGATGTGTATTACGACATGTTCAGCTATAAAAAGTTAACACATATTTATAAGCTTATTAGAGCCATCAAATAAATTATTACATAATTAAATGTCATGATTCGATCAGATCAATTTATGCATACTCTAGTGTTACCTGACTTTTTTCAAGGCTGGCATGTACTCTCGTATGTCATCTCATCTTAAATCTGCAACAACGTTTGGGAAGCTTTCTGCACTGTTACGTTGATGTTTTTTCATAAAAAAGAAAGCCATGAAATAATAAAATATGCAACAACTTCTTCAAAGCTTTCTCCACGACTGACCTATTTGATACGCTTCAAATCCATTTCCATGCACAGGAGACTGGTACTGGAGGTATAATTAGATTAAACTTCCTTGGAGATCGTATATTTAAACAGAATATATATGCATGCAGATATATGTAGTACCAAAGGAGACTTTTCTTGAGCACATAAACTTCAGGTACTCAAGTATATATCGTTCTTCGGTCGGCACCAATAGTAGATGGAAAAAGTATATCATCTGGACCAAGGAGGCATAAATATATCACCTGCACCGAGGATGCATGAGTTTTACAAAAACGTAGCGCCTTCAAACACGTCAAAGCCCGAGTCGAGGATGATGATTGACGTTGCAGAAAGGCGGAAGTGGCGCTGCGCTGCACAGGTGCCTGCAGGCCAACTTCGACGAGTTCCAGGTGTGCAGCGCAAGGGCGGATCGCGTTGCTCCATCGGTTCCCCCTCACCTGACACACCGGCCGCACCTCTACCGGCCAGCACCCCCACCGCTCTCCTCTTGTCTCCCTCATTCGATCTCTCTCTTCCACGGCTGGCTCAAGAGACGGGAGGGAATTTAGATCTAGATCGGGCGCCAGGCCGGTTTGGAAATCAAAACAAGGATTCGGAAACGAGATCGGAAGAGAACCTATCACGTGAGGAAACGCAGGGGCAAGGGCTGTCAAACAGAGGAGGCGAGCGACGAGGGATTGAGGGCGGAGCGGCAGGAGGCGGGGCTAGTCGACGAGCTCCCATGCGGCGGCGGCGGCGCAAGGAACCCTAAGGCGTGGCAGGATGTCGGGGATAGGAGCGGCTCGCGCTAGGAGAGAAAGGGGAGGGGGTAAAATCGGTGGGAAAACAGCATGGTCGTTCGGTTTTTAGTGGGACGGAGAAAACCCTCGATTGTGGTATTAGTTTACAGAGGGAGTAGTAAACACTTATCTGTTCTCGGGAACGACTGAACTGTTAGCCCTTTCACAATGCCGCAGAAACGCACCATTTCGAATCACTAACGAGGATCAAAGAGGGCGGGCAGTAGAATTAGCACACACACCTGAGCAGAGAGAGAGAGACTGAGAGCCGGTGGCAGCTGCCAGGCGTGAACGAAGCGGGAAGAGACGTCTTCGCGCGGCGGCTCATCAACCAGCTCGTAGACCTCGCACCCCACGACCTTGCGAGCACGCACGTCGACGCCGATCAGGTGCTCGTCCAGGAAGAAGTAGACCACGTCGGGGTTGGTGGGATGGATGAGCGCGAGCACGGGGATCTTCCTCGGCAGACCAGTGGCCTTGTAGCTGGCGTCGTTGCAGATCTCCGCGAAGGTGGCCTCGTACTCCAGCTTCCACTCGGTGGAGTACGGCGGATAGTCGGCGAGCGTCCACACGCTGATCTGTGCGGCCCCGTTGCTGTTGCGGTTGCGGTACATGTCGATGAACCGCAGCTTGCCGGCGCTGACGCCGACGCAGCGGTACTTTTCGAGCAGCCCCCAGGCTACCCTGTACTTGAGCGCCGTGCCCTCGGGGAGCTTGACACGGGTGAGGACGGGCTCGTCGGCGAAGGGGTCGCAGGTGACGAGGCTCCAGGAGAGGTCGACCCACCTCCCACCAGAGCCTCCCGTAGCAGGAGACGACGCCGTCGGGGTTGTGCAGCCGGGCCGGAAGCGGGTAGGCGACATTCTTTCTGACCCACTCCCCGACCTGCGACGAGAAGCGGAGGAGGACGGCCGTGTCGCTGCCGAAGACGGGCTGGAGCTCGGCGACGACGTAGCCCGCGCCGTCGGGGTAGGCGATGAGGCCGAGGTCGCCCTTGAAGGAGATGAGCTCGGGCGTGGGGAGCGGCAGGGCGGAGGCGGTGGCGGCGTGGAGCACGAAGTAGCCCGCGACGAACGGGAGCCAGCCGAACTGCTGGTGGCCGGGCTTGTCGATGATGGTGGGGCCCGTGGCGCGGCCCTGGTCGGCGTGGAGGAGGAGGAGGCCCGCGGAGGAGTCGGCGGCGAGGACGCAGGGGAAGCTGGCCCGGGTGGGGCGGGACGGGAAGATGCGCGGCGGGATGGTGAGGAGCGCGACGCGCGGGGGCGGCGGCAGCGCGAGGGAGAAGTCGGCGGCGCCCGGGGCCGGCGGGAGGGCCGCAGCGGCCGAGAGCACCCGCGGCACGCTGCCCAGGATGACCCACGGCGGCGGGGGCGAGGCGACCGACGCCATCTCGGCTAGGCTGGCTGGGTGCGGTTGGTCGCGCGCGGCGTTGGTGGTGACTGGTCTGGTGAGGTGTGAAGTGGTGGGGTGGCGTGCCCCGGTTGGCGACGGGGGTAGGGTTTTACGGTGGCGTCGGGGCCAGGCCACGGAAGGCACGGCCGGGTGGAGTGAACCGGAACGTGCAGTGCCGATCGCCTGTTGGACTGCGTAAAAAGTAGTGAGGCCTTTGGGTTGGTCGGCCAGCGCGCGCCGCAGCAAAGAAAGCAGTTGGACTGCAGAGACCAGACGCTGTTTGATTCGATCGCCAGCTTTTTCGGTTACAGTTCCTTCCGGTGAATGGTGATACGGGGCAGAGGGGAGGTGTGCCATACTGTCATGGAGACGAGACGCCCTATTTTGTGGCATTGCCAGCCATCCATGGATGGACCGGCACACGTAGCATACTTGCGCAGCTGCCTTGGTCGAGGCGATCCACATTTTCATGTCTGCCCAGTGCACCGAATGACTCAAGGTCATTAACTCTTTTTTTTTTTTAGGGTGAAGGGCAAAACTAGTGCAATTGGGAAGGTCGACTTTGTGCATTCTCGAACTTAAAGCTTGGTGCGGCCAAATTGTCAATTTGTATCTCAACCATAGCACGGAGAATAGGGGTTCTCAGACGACCGAAATTTGTTTTTTTTTCTTTTTTGCACAAGATCCTCATGTGTCCAAGCATCACGAAATTTTGGCACACACATGAGCTACTTGGATGCCTAAGCTTTTTGTTCTTTTTACTATCTCTTTTAATTTACCGCTCACGACCCAGGCTCATCAACACTCGGTGAATAATAATTAAAAATAAAAAATTTAAAAAAATCTGAAATTCTTAGGAATCCAAGATGTCATGTACGCTAGGAGCGTGTAAAATTTTGTGACTTCGTCAATCTCAAGATGATATGTCGGGTCAGTCCCTCGGAGGTGGTTAAAGAGGTAGAGTGTGCTTGTGTGTTCATAGGGATCTCTACCGCCGCCAACATCACGGCCAGGCGCCGTCGCCGTCGTGTCACACACCGCCGACCGGCAGCCAAGATCGATCGCCGCATCAGCACACCGGTAGCGAACGGGAAGAACGGCGCGCGATAAGGGAGGGGGGAGTGGTTGAACCGTTTTTTCTGAGGGGCTTTGCTACATCTATGTAAATAGTCTAGGTAAACATACGTGAGAGCTGGCTTGGCATGATATGATTGAAATTAAAAATAGCATGGGCCCCACCCCATGAAATTCAGGGGGTAGAGAGGTAGATTAAGAAGTTTTTGTAAGAGTAATTAGGTCTGTACGTAAATGTAGGATTATTGTTTTTGTGAGTTGCCGGTGTTAACCGTCGATGGCAGGTACACCGAGCGTGACAAGTACTCTAGCATTTCTCACAAACAAGAATTGAAACACAGATTCATACGTACGTCCACGAAGCCCTTGGTGAGCAGGAACTCCCTCGGCGGCTGAATCGGGGAGATCTCCGTCCACAAAGGAAATGAATTAAAGGTTTCATATAGTTTGTTTGGAATTACGATATCCGTGCCGATCACCTGCATATTCCCGTTACCGTGGTATACTCAGTTCCGTAGCCGCCGCGTTTCCGTTTCGTCGATCGCTATATATGTACGTCCGCGGATCAGCGCTGCGCACGTCACACCGCCGCCGCCTTCACGGCCCACCCACGACGGCGATGCAGATCTTCGTGAAGACGGTCACCGGGGAGACTCTCACGCTTGAGGTCGAGAGCAGCGACACGGTCGACGGCGTCAAGGCCCAGATCCAGCAGAAGGCAGGGATCACCGTCACCTCTGACGACGACGGCGGCGATCGGCATCAGCTACCGTCCGTCGTCTTCGCCGGGAAGCAGCTAGACGAGGAGGAGGAGGATGGCCGAACCCTGGCCGACTACGGCATCGGCAAGGAGTCGACCCTGCACCTCGCGCTCGGGCTCCGCGGCGGCTACCAGCGGACCGGCTACGCGTGCATCGACCCCGGCCTCCGGACGCTTGCGCTCAGCTACAATGAAAACAAGATGGTCTGCCGCAAGTACGTGCATGTATAAAATTATAATACAGTACATGCCTATATATATGCTTGATTTTGTTTTCCAACAATCTCGGTTCAGTGACATATATACTCCGCCATTGATTTCTTCGTTCTCGATGAAATTAGGTGCTATGCACGCCTTCCTCCGAGGTCCACCAACTGCCGCAAGAAGAAGTGTGGCCGCAGCAGCGATGTAATTTCTCTCTTCAAATTAGTTTCATTGGCAGTAATTTACATGTTTGTTCTGTGGTCTGATGCGTTTTCTTTTTCTTCAGCTGAGGCAGAAGAAACCGCTTGGACGACATTACTGGTGAAACAACTTTACCGGGGCAGCAGTGACATGCGTGCTACCTGCGGAATCCACCGTCCTCCCATGAGGACCGGTGGGATAGATATGATCATTCGTATACTTCCTCTCCACCAATGATCTGAGTTTCTTGTTTGGCATGGGTATGAGACCGAATTGATGTTTGTATGTATGTGTAGTACCACCACCATCGTTAAGTGACGTTGGCAAAAAAAAAGTGACGTTGGCAATTTCTATTTAGACTCGATTGCATAGTTCGAAGGATTGTCTTACATAAACAGTACATGGTGATGAGAGAGCATTGGCTCAGTGGTTGGGCATGCGGTTGTGCAGCCTAACGACCCGAGTTCAATTCCTAGAATTGATAGGTGATGCACACGGGTTTTCCTCGAATCAAGTTTGGTGTGTGGTGGAACAACTCATCAAAAAATATCTTGATACTCATTTAAAAAAATCTGAGTACCATGTTTATCTTGGTACTCTTACTAAAAAATGGCCGTATGCATCCCTAGTTGGTGCAGAGACCGGGGAAGTGAAATTCTCCCCCAATTTTTAAGGGAGAGGTCCACAGCATCAGTTTTAGGAGGATGGGTGAGGCGACTCGCGAGGCGACGCGGATCCCCGGCGACGCCGTTCACCGGAGGGTGGGCGGACGGTTCTGGGCGTTAGCATGCGACTCCGCAGAGGATGAAGATGAGGATGGAGAGCCGCCAGGCGCCTTATCGCCGGCGGTGGCGTCCCCAACGCCATCGGATACGATCTGTGAAGCGTTCAAGGTAGGTTACTCGGAGGACGACGTTGCACTGATGGTCGACTTGGCGATCCCGCAGGACGATCCGTGTGCGGGTTGTCTTGGCCAGGACGGAGAAGGTGGAGATAGCCCGGCGAGTAACTCATCGGAGGACGTCGGCGACGGCGACCCGGCCATGGCGCGGACCGCTGCCGAATGTACGTCTCCCTGCCCTAACTCTTGGTGATTTCATCGGATCCGAATGGAATGTGGTTAACCGTCGCCGGAAGAAAGGACGGCCGCCGGCGGAGAAGCCGCTGGCGTCCGGCGAGATCTCGATCGGAGAGGCAAGGAGACTTCGTTTGAATTTGCTCCTGGGCCAGAGTGAGCCAGTTCCGGTCACCGCGGTAGTGGGCCTTCAAAGCTCTGGGTATGAGGCCCAGAGGAAGGTGCAGACAGACGGCCCGACTGGTGGTTCTGTCATGCGTTGCATGAGATGTTTTACGATCGGGAGCCCGTACACACACGTACATACCCGGCTAGGGTTCGACCTGTGATCGATGTTCCTGGGTTTCCCTCGTTGGGCAAAGGTCGCGCTTCGAGGATCGTCGGGAGTCCTCCGCAGCCGGCGATTACAATGGCAGGAAGGGGCTCCGGCCAGCCGCCGCCTCCTCGAGGATCGTCGGGAGTCCTCCCCAGCCGGCGATTACAATGGCAGGAAGGGGCTCCGGCCAGCCGCCGCCTCCTCGGGCGCAGCCGCCGCCGAGAGGTGCCCAGGTGCCGCAGGGGGCATCGCCCCAGGGCAGTGGTGCGCAGTCGCAGCAGCCGCGCGCCGGCGGGGCGCCGGCCCAGGGTGCTGGTCGGGGCCACGACTATGGCCAAGGCCGTTTCAATGGCCCGACTGACGGCGGCCGGAACACCCCGACGGGGCAGTGGGGAGACGATGGTATGGCGCATATGGCGAAGGGCAACATCGAGGTTCATCATCATCCGGTAGTGGACGCGGATATGCTTGGCACAACGGCGGTGGTGCGGGTCGGGGATACCAAGGACCGACAGGCACTTTCATTGAGGGTGTGGCTGGGACGAACCGCTTCCGGGGCGGCTACCATGGTTTTCGAGGCGGTCGTGGAGTGGGCAGGCGGCCTCCTCCACCACAGCCTCCCCCGCCGCCCGCGGAGACAACTGTGGCCGCGACTACAGTCGTACCTCCGACCACGGAGGTGCCGGCTACGACAGCTGCGGCGCCGGTGCTGTCGGAGGTCGCATTGGACACGATCCGAGCTTTGGCGAATGTGACTGCTCTCGGGGCTAAACAGGTGGTGGCGAAACCTTGGGATGCTAATGAAGACAAGGGGTCTGAGAAGTCCGAGGGTGAACGAGCGTCCAAATGGGCGCGTAAGAAAGAAAAGTTTCCATGTTACCGGTGTGGTGAACCGGGACATTTTATTGCAGAGTGTACCTCGGACCTGTGTGATAATTGTCTCAAGCCAAAGCATACGTCTGGAGAGTGTCCACTTCTTCTGGGACCAAAGCCGGTGGTCAATATCTATGGGGTATGTTGTCAAGAGTTGATGTTTTTTGAATCACCAGATGTAGGCCAGACCACGCAGCCCTTGGACAGTTCTTTTCCGGGCATTGTGAGGGTGACAAATGAAGTCATGACTGAGGCACAGATTGTGCAACATCTGATAGGGCTTGCACCAAGAAGATTTCAGTGGAACCTTGTGAGGCTCGAGGAGCAGACTTACAAGGTGGAGTTTCCCACTAGAGAGGATCGGCACCATATTCTAAAGTTTGGTATGTGTAGAGTGCTGAGTACTAACATCATCATGGAGTTCGATGAGTGGAAACAAAAGGAGCCACAGGGCACACCTTTATCTCAGATATGGGTCCGTTTCTCAGGTGCACCTCCTAAGCCTCTGAATAATTTTCTGGTCACATGGAGTTTGGGACCTCTTATTGGCAAGACTGAACAGGTTGATATGCCTTTCACCCGTGCACATGGTGTAGCGAGGTTACGTGTCAGTGTGCTTAATATTGAGTTCGTGCCAGATGTGGTCAAGTGGACTCATGCGGGGATCACATATGACCTAGATATTGAGTTCAAGGATACACCTATGTTCCAAGAGGTTGATGGGGAATAGGACATGGACACGACTGAGGGGGATGGGGCACTGGGGAATCAGGATAAGGGTACAGACCATACACCTCGGGAGGCAGCCAAGGGGCCCGCTTCGCAGTCCGATAAGGCGGAGAAGTCGGCTAGGGGGGCCGATTCATCTATGACACCAGTGAACACTTTACGCTTTGGTTCCTTTGGGGCATCTTCGGCTCCTAGTCGGCTATGGAGTAACAGAGTTGAGATGGCTGATCCGACGGAACATGAGCTACTGCCGATGATGTCTGATGATTGTTTACTACCGACTGCACACACACCGACTCGGGAGACCTCCAATCTGGTGGTGGAGCCGCCATGTTCTGCAGATGTCGTGATCAAGGGGAGGAAGGGGCAGGAGGCCCTCACTTCCGCTTCCTCAACTTCTGCTGCCCGATGCGCCGAGAGTGTCGTCGAGGGGGGGGGGCAGGAGGCCCTCGTTCCAGTCTCTCCCATGGCGCCTCCTCTCACTTCGCCTGGTGTAGCGAGGAGCGGGGCTGCCGAGCAGGTGGCTCGCAGATCCCTCTCTCCAACCGCACCTTCTAGAGGCCTTTCTTCGGCCGTCGCGCCCCCCGTCTCTTCACCAGCTGTGACGGGGGGGCGTAAGCCCGGGGATCAGGCACCACGGGAGAGGACGACTGAGGATATTGTCGCTTTCGGTGGGATCATGGATCCGAAGACGGCTGGCAGGCGTGTCAGCAACCGGATCTAGGAGCAACCTGACGCGGACGACTTGCAGTTAGGGCGTGCCATGAGGGCCCCCAAGCTTCGAGATGTCGAGGCAACTACAGGTATTTCTTTTAATAAGAGTTGTTCCCTTTTGCATTTCTCCGAAAATGAAATCATTGATAAAACACACGACTTAGGAGTTTCACTTGGATCAAATGAGAAAGAAATTGCTAAATCTGTCAATGACCTATTAGACTTAGAGGCGGAACGAGCTTCTGAGATTATCCGTAACATCGCGGCCGTTAAACCCATGAGTGAGGCCGACATGAAAAACTTAGGGATATCATCCCTTGAGAGTTTTTGTAATGACCTCTTGCCTACTTCGGAAGCCGAGGTTGAGGTAGAAGGGACGGAGGATGAGGCCATTGTAGAACCACTAGAGATAGATGGTAAGGTCTCAAAGCTTCCTGATAATAACGAAACGAAGGTTGAGGTGGATAGGCCAAAGCGTTCCTGGAAAAGGAAGGTATATCCTACTTCGGCTGTTCGTAGAAGTGCTAGAGTTAAACTTAAGAAAAAAAAATTCATGATGATCTATGAAAGGAATTTTTTGGAAATAGCAGAGGTCTAGCTGACTTGGCTAAAAGAAGGTTCCTTGCAGAGACATCGATAGAACAACAACTAGACTTTATTGCTCTTCTCGAGACAGGAAGAGATAATTTCACCTCACAGTTCCTTGGAACTTTGTCTGGTGGAATTGATTTTGATTAGCACTGCTTACCACCCAGAGGAAGATCCGGTGGGATTTTGCTGGGGGTTAAGTGTGAAACTCTAGAAGTGCTTAATGTGGTTCGGGGGGATTTTGCGATTAAGTTTCAGGTGAGATCGAAGTTGGATGGGTTCCGTTGGTCTTTAGTGGCTGTGTATGGAGCAGCCCAACCCGAATTAAAACCTGACTTCCTAGCTGATCTGGTTCGGATCTGTGGGGATGAAAGACTTCCCGTCCTAGTTGGAGGGGATTTTAATATAATCAGAAGAAGAGATGAGAAGAACAATGATAATTTTGATGGGCGTTGGTCCCTAATGTTCAATATGATTATTGAGAGTCTCAGTCTACGGGAGATTGAACTCACGGGTAGACAGTACACATGGGCCAACACATTACCTACCCCAACTTATGGAAAGTTGGATAGGGTGCTGGCAAGTGTGGAATAGGAGCAAAAATACCCACGGGTGTTCGTGCATGCGATGCAGAGGGCAATCTCGGATCACACACCATTGCTAGTAGACTCCGGAGACGCAACACATATTGTTAACAAAAACACTTTCTCATTCGAATTAAGTTGGTTCGAAAAAGAAAACTTCATGGACATCGTAGCACGAGAATGGGCGAAGCCTGTTAGTGGGCGATCTAGTGTACAGCGATGGCAAAACAAGATAAGGCATCTACGCCAATTTTTACGGGGTTGGGCCAGAAACGAGAGTGGGATTTACAAACAAGAAAAAGAAAGACTCACCCAACTGATCGAGGCTTTGGACCTAAAAGCAGAATTGAACTAGCTAGATGTGGTGGAACAGGCCACAAAGTCTGAAGATGAGCAAAGCCTACGTGCTCTTCTTAGAGAAGAAGAACTAAAATGGGCCTTGCGTGCTAAGGTTCCCAAGGTTGTCCAAGGGGATGACAATACACAATTTTTTCACATGATCGCGAACGGTAAACATCGGAAGAAGAGAATCATCCAGCTTGAACAGGATGAGGGGACCGTGGTGGGTCATGAGAACCTCAAGTCCTATATCTCCAACTATTATAAACAACTTTTCGGGCCGCCAGCGGAGAATAAGGTCTCCCTGGATGAATCTGTTTTGGGAGACATCCCTCAGCTACGGGCAGAGGAAAATGAGGTTTTATCTGCACCATTCACTGAGAAAGAGGTGATTACCCACAAGTATAGGGGATCTATCATAGTCCTTTCGATAAGTAAGAGTGTCGAACTCAACGAGGAGCAGAAGGAAATGACAAGCTGTTTTCAGCAAGGTATTCTCTGCAAGCACTGAAATTATCGGTAACAGATAGTTTTGTGATAAGATAATTCGTAATGGGTAACAAGTAACAAGTGTAACAAAGGTGCAGCAAAGTGGCCCAATCCTTTTTGTAGCAAAGGACAAGCCTGGACGAACTCTTATGTAAAGCAAAGCGCTCCCGAGGACACATGAGAATTACTGTCAAGCTAGTTTTCATCATGCTCATATGATTCGCGTTCGTTACTTTGATAATTTGATATGTGGGTGGACCGGTGCTTGGGTGCTGTCCTTACTTGGACAAGCCTCCCACTTATGATTAACCCCTCTCGCAAGCATCCGCAACTACGAAAGAAGAATTAAGATAAATCTAACCATAACATGAAACATATGGATCCAAATTAGCCCCTTACGAAGCAACACATAAACTAGGGTTTATGCTTCTGTCACTCTAGCAACCTATCATCTACTTATTACTTCCCAATGCCTTCCTCTAGGCCCAAACAATGGTGAAGTGTCATGTAGTCGATGTTCACATAACACCACTAGAGGAAAGACAACATACATCTCATCAAAATATCGAACGAATACCAAATTCACATGATTACTAATAACAAGACTTCTCCCACGCCCTCAGGAACAAACGTAACTACTCACAAAGCATATTCATGTTCATAATCAGAGGAGTAATAATTATCATTAAGGATCTGAACATATGATCTTCCATCGAATAAACCAACTAGCATCAACTACAAGGAGTAATCAACACTACTAGCAACCCACAGGTACCAATCTGATGTTTTGAGACAAAGATCGGATACAAGAGATGAACTAGGGTTTGAGAGGAGATGGTGCTGGTGAAGATGTTGTGGGAGATTGACCCCCTCTCGATGAGAGGATCGTTGGTGATGACGATGGCTTCGATTTCCCCCTCCGAGAGGGAAGTTTCCCCGGCGGAACAGCTCCGCCGGAGCCCTAGATTGGTTCTGCCCAAGTTCCGCCTCGAGACCGCGGCGCTTCGTCCCAAAAGCTTCCTCTTGATTTTTTCTAGGTCAAAAGACATCATATAGCAGAAGAGGGGCACCTGAGGCCTAGCAGGGCGCCCACAAGCACTAGTAGAAAAAGGGCCTAATGTGAAGCTCATTAGTCCTGGTTTGTAATTGAACTGGCACTAATGTGACCATTAGTGCCGGTTCCAACGGCTAGGCGGGCAACGCTCATTAGTACCGGTTCGTGGCGAACCTTTAGTACCGGTTCGTGCCACGAACCGGTACTAAAGAGGTGGTGGCAGGCTGTTGTCAGGCTGGGGCCCCACCAGTACCTTTAGTACCGGTTCATGCCACGAACCGGGACTAGAGATGAACCTTTTGTCCCGGTTCGTATAACCAACCGGGACTAAAGATATCACTACATATAGTGCTTCGTCCAGCCCGAGCCGTAGCGCTCTGTTTTTCCCGTCCTCTATGTTTTTCTTCCCCTCTTGATCGAGCTCACCTCCATTTTTGCCAAAATTTGTGAAGATTTGAAGGCACCCCATCCATCCAAGTGATCACAAAGGTTAGCAACTTTGTCCTTTTATCTCTCATTGCTAGATTAGCTCTTGCATGCTCTATAAGTATAGTGATTTGTGGGTTTTTTAGTTTGGGAGGACTTATATGTGGTAGTTTATTTGATTTGTATGCAATTTGAGGTCAAAATAACTCTTAGTTTGCATATGTAGGTGTGGTTTACTTAGTGCCTTCCCGTCTCCGTCCTAACCACCGTTGATCGTCCGCACCGTCCCATCGCCGGCACCACCTTGTGGTGAGCCTCTTGTTCTTATCTTTTTTATATAAAAAAATCATGTTTGTGTGATTTATATATATATAGTTACTTGTATAATTATCTTACCCGACCCGTACGTTGTTTGTTATACATAGTGCCATGATTTTGATATCCGTCCCCATCGGCCCTCGTCCGGGTTATGATTCGGATGTGGTATATTCTCTTTTAAAACTATTTGTTGCATTTCGTGTTTATGACAAATTATGCCCATCAAGTTGACATAGATATTTTTATCTAGGAGGTATGTGAACCGGAAATTTCAACCGACCCTATTGTCGAGAGGTTAAATTTAGTTGAAAAAGAAAACAAGTATTTGAAAGAAAAATTGAAAAGAATTGAGGGGGAGAAGATGGAATTGGAGTTGCATGTTGCCGATGTCGTCAATGATCACAAGATCAAGATAGAGAAAATGCGCTTGAAGATTAGAAAGATTAGAAAATATGCCATCGATAGTGAGGCTTGGTATCATTATGCTGTTGGATCAATTGTTACCTTAGTTGCGATCTTGATCGCATTTGTTGTTGCATTTAAATGCTTTAGCTAGAGAGTTATTTGTATGTTGTTTTATGAGAATAAGTGTTGTATGAACTTGTATTAATTTGGTCTTTTCGGTGCTGTGTAATGAAGATGAGCCGGCAATGGATGTACGATGACCGATGCTCTCCCCAGTTCGTTAATGGCGTGCGTACTTTTCTGCTTGCGGCTGAGGCAAACAAGCGGGCAGATGGTTTTATGCCTTGTCCATGTGTTGGCTGTAAGAATGATCGGAATTACTCTAAGTCAAGAACCATTCACGTCCACCTGTTTGAGTCCGGTTTCATGCCCCACTATAATGTTTGGACCAAGCACGGAGAAAGAGGGGTTATGATGGAAGACAATGAAGAAGAAGAGGACGACGATGATAGCTATCCTGGCCATGGGTTCCCTAAATACGACGGTACAACAATGGGGGAAGAAGTTGAGCCGGCAATGCGGGAAGAAGCTGAAGAAGAGGCATCAGATGAGCCCGCTGATGATCTAGGTCGGGCCATTGCCGATGCAAAGAGAAACTGTGCAAGTGAAAAGGAGAAGAAGAAGTTGCAGCGCATGTTAGACGATCACAAGAAATTATTGTACCCGAATTGCGAAGCTGACAAGAAAAAGCTGGGCACCACACTGGAAGGCAGCGAATGGTGTATCTGACAAGGGATTTGGAAAGTTGCTGATAATGTTAAAGAAGATGCTTCCAAAGGATAATGAATTGGCCGAGAGTACATACGAAGCAAAGAAGGTTGTCTGCCCTCTAGGATTAGAGGTGCAGAAGATACATGCATGCCCTAATGACTGCATCCTCTACCACGGTGAGTACGAGGATTTGAACGCGTGCCCGGTATGCGGTGCATTGCGCTATAAGATCAGCCGCGATGACCCTGGTGATGTCGAGGGCGAGCGTCCCAGGAAGAAGATTCCTGCCAAGGTGATGTGGTATGCTCCTATAATACCATGGTTGAAACGTTTGTTCCAAAACAAAGAGCATGCCAAGTTGATTCGATGGCATAGAGAAGACCGTAAGAAAGACAGGAAGTTGAGAGTACCCGCTGACGGGTCGAAGTGGAGAAAAATTGAGAGAAAGTATTGGGAGGACTTTGCAGGTGACGCAAGGAACGTATGGTTTGGTCTAAGCGCAGATGGCATTAATCCTTTTGGGGAGCAGAGCAGCAATCATAGCACCTGGCCTGTGACTCTATGTATGTATAACCTTCCTCCTTGGTTGTGCATGAAGCGGAAGTTCATTATGATGCCAGTGCTCATCCAAGGCCCTAAGCAACCCGGCAACGACATTGATGTGTACCTAAGGCCATTAGTTGAAGAACTCTTACAGCTGTGGAATGGAAAAGGTGTACGTGCGTGGGATGAGCACAAACAGGAGGAATTTAACCTACATGCGTTGCTGTTTGTGACCATCAATGATTGGACTGCTCTCAGTAACCTTTCAGGGCAGACAAACAAGGGATACCGCGCATGCACGCACTGTTTGGATGATACCGACAGTATATATTTGGATAATTGTAAGAAGAATGTGTACCTAGGACATCATCGATTTCTTCCGAGCAGGCATCCCGTAAGAAAGAAAGGCAAGCATTTCAAAGGTGAGGCAGATCATCGGACGAAGCCTCGCCACCGTACTGGTGATGATGTACAAGATATGGTCAAGGATTTGAAGGTAATCTTTGGAAAGGGTCCTGGCGGACTATCTGTTCCGAATGACGCTGACGGACGCGCACCCATGTGGAAGAAGAAATCTATATTTTGGGACCTACCCTATTGGAAAGACCTAGAGGTCCGCTCTGCAATCGACGTGATGCACGTGACGAAGAATCTTTGCGTGACCCTGCTTGGCTTCTTGGGCCTATATGGGAAGACAAAAGATACACCGGAGGCACGGGAGGACCAGCAACGTATGCACGGAAAAGACGGCATACATCAGGGGCATGCCAGCTACGCTCTTACCAAAGAAGAGAAGGAAATCTTCTTTGAATGCCTGCTCAGTATGAAGGTCCCGTCTGGCTTCTCGTCGAATATAAAGGGAATAATAAATATGGCAGAGAAAAAGTTCCAGAACCTAAAGTCTCATGACTGCCACGTGATTATGACGCAACTGCTTCCGGTTGCATTGAGGGGGCTTCTACCGGAAAATGTTCGATTAGCCATTGTGAAGCTATGTGCATTTCTCAATGCAATCTCTGAGAAGGTAATCGATCCAGAAACCATACCAAGGTTAGAGAATGATTTGGTGCAATGTCTTGTCAGTTTCGAGTTGGTGTTCCCACCATCCTTCTTCAACATCATGACGCACGTCCTAGTTCACCTATGCGAAGAGATTAACATTCTGGGTCCTGTATTTCTACGCAATATGTTCCCCTTTGAGAGGTTCATGGGAGTCTTAAAGAAATATGTTCATAACCGTGCTAGGCCAGAAGGAAGCATCTCCAAGGGCCATGAAAATGAGGAGGTCATTGAGTTTTGTATTGACTTTATTCCTGACCTTAAGCCGATTGGTGTTCCTGAATCGCGGCATAAGGGCAGACTGGGTGGAAATGGCACGCTAGGACCGGAACAAATAATATGTATGGACGGGCATTCTCTCACTCAAGCACACTACACAGTTCTACAAAATTCCGCCTTGGTGGCTCTGTATATGGAGGAACACAAGAATATTCTACGCTCCAAACACCCGGAGCAGTCTGACGACTGGATTACACATGAACAAACGGGGACTTTTGCCGGTTGGTTGCAGACACGTGCCATGCATGACGACGCTATTGACGATGACCTGTACTTGCTGTCCCAGTTACCATCTTCGAATATAATGACTTTCAAAGGGTATGAGATAAATGGGAATATATTTTACACGATCGCCCAAGATAAGAAGAGCACTAACCAAAACAGTGGTGTCCGCTTTGATGCAGCAACCAAGAGTGGAAAGGACACATATTATGGTTACATAGACGAGATATGGGAACTTGACTATGGACGTGGTTTGAAGGTCCCTTTTTTTGGTGCAAATGGGTCAATATGACACGAGGCAGGGTAACGGAAGACCCGCAGTACGGAATGACAACAGTGGATCTCAACAATCTTGCGTACGCAGACGAACCATTCGTCCTAGCCAATGATGTGGCGCAGGTTTTCTATGTGAAGGACATGTCTACCAAGCCGAGAAAAAGAAAAGATAAGGAAGCGAATACATCATACGATGAGCCAAAGCGCCACATAGTTCTTTTAGGGAAAAGAAACATCATGGGAGTGGATGACAAGACATACATGTCAGAAGATTATGAAAAGTTTCATGAAATTGCTCCCTTCACAGTGAATATTGACCCGAGCATCCAGTTAAATGATGAAGATTGTCCATGGTTACGGCGCAAAGGGACATACGCGAAGAAAAAGTTTCACACCCAAAGATCCCACTCTGGGATGTGACCGGCTTCACTGTCATCACTTTCTTCTGTAGTGAGTTTCGGACTTATATAACTGGAAAGCCACACTTTGGACAAACCGTAGGGAATATTTGTAATAGTTAGGGTGCTTATGTGTTTTGGCATTTGAAACATGTACTTTTGTGCTTCGGACAAACGTGTACCTTTCTGACTTCATTTGCTATTTTTCAGCTCATTTACTGATTTTTTTTGAGCTAAATGACCCTGAAATTGAAAAGCACTACAAAATGAACTCTGAAAAGGTTGAAAGTTGGCATGGTTTTATCATTTCACCCACATAGCATGTTCTAAAAAGTTGAGAGGGTTACGGCAAAAACTGGATCTACTTCGTGTACAAAATGGACAATCTCTTTCGAAGTATCAGGGTTTCGGACGAAAACTCATCTGTTACAAAGGCATTTCATTTTTTTAAACTTATTTCAACTCCAGACTTTTTGTGCATTTAATATGCACCATTCAAAGCCACGTCATCAATTTTCAACCCTTTCTGACTTCATTTGCTATTTTTCAGCTCATTTACTGATTTTTTTTGAGCTAAATGACCCTGAAATTGAAAAGCACTACAAAATGAACTCTGAAAAGGTTGAAAGTTGACATGGTTTCATCATTTCACCCACATAGCATGTTCTAAAAAGTTGAGACGGTTACGGCAAAAACTGGATCCACTTCGTATACAAAATAGACAATCTCTTTCGAAGTATCAGGGTTTCGGACAAAAACTCATCTGTTACAAAGGCATTTCATTTTTTAAACTTATTTCAACTCCAGACTTTTTGTGCGTTCAGTATGCACCATTCAAAGCCACGTCATCAATTTTCAACCCTTTCTGACTTTATTTGCTATTTTTCAAGCATTTACTAATTTTTTTGAGCTAAATGACCCTGAAATTGAAAAGCACTACAAATGAACTCTGAAAAGGTTGAAACTTGGCACGGTATCATCATTTCACCCACATAGCATGTTCTAAAAAGTTGAGAGGGTTACGGCAAAAACTAGATCCACTTCGTGTACAAAATGGACAATCTCTTTCGAAGTATCAGGGTTTCGGACGAAAACTCATCTGTTACAAAGGCATTTCATTTTTTAAATAACCTAAGTATTACCAAATTGAATATAATGATAAAACACACTAATATTAAACATAAGAAAAAAGAATCACTGAAAAATCTATTTTTCAAGTAAAGTTATTCACAAACTAGTGATTCACACAAATTTCAAATAATTCAAATTTAAACTATTCAAATTTGAAAACTACTGGCACTAACAGAAAGTTTGTAATTTTTTGTACCTAAAGCAAAAATACACGAAGAAACTCTAAATACAGCAAAAAACAACTCAAAAATAAATAAAAGAAAATAAATAAAATAGAAAAGAAAAAAAAGCCCGCACCGCCCCTGCGCCAGCGCACCTTTAGTACCGGGTCATGGCTCCAACCGGTACTAAAGGGGGGTCTTTAGTACCGGTTGGAGCCACGACCCGGTACTAAAGGGGTGCGCTTCCCGCCGCTTGGTCTGGCCAAAACAGACCTTTAGTACCGGTTGGTGGCTCCAACCGGTACTAAAGGTCCATCCTATATATACAACACTTTAAAATTTTGCAGTTTCATCTCCCTCTTCGTCTCTGCTTTCGACATCGCCGCCGCTCCCCGTCGCCACCCCCGTCGCGCGCCGTCGCCGTCGCCGTCGCCGCCCCGTCCCCGTCCCCGTCGCTGCCCCGGCCCATCCCCGTCGCCGTCCCCGTCGTCGCCGTCTCGCGCCGCCGCCCCATCGCTGCCGCCCCGTCGCCACGCCCGTCGCCGCCCCGGTCGCCCCGCGCTGTGAGCCCCCTGCGCCATGGCCGCGCCCTCGATCATCCGATCGAGCCCGCCCGCACACACACACACACACTATACACACACACACACTACACACACACACACATTTTTCTTAATTATTTTCTGTTTTTTAGTTTTTTATACTTTTAGTTATATAAATGTTAGATTAATGTCAAAGTATTAGCTACATGAATTAGATTAATCTCAAAGTTTTAGCTAGATGAATTAGATTAATGTCAAATTGTTAGATGATCGAATTAGATATATTAATGTCAAATGTTAGATCAATTAGATAGAAATGTTAGATTAATGTCCAATGTTAGATGAATTAGATAGGAATGTTAGATGAATTAGTTTTTTATATCTTTTAGTTATAGATGAATTAGATATATTAATGTTAGATGACGAATTAGTTTTTTATACTTTTGTCAAATATGTTAGATGAATTAGCTAGATATATTAATGTTAGATGAATTAGCTAGCTAGATATCATATGTCAAAGTTTGAATTTTGACATATGCAATATTTGATCATATGTCAAAGTTTGACTTTTGACATAGATTTATCAAGAATGCCCCCAAGAGAATCCGTTATGTTACATTTGCATATAGAATTTGTATATAAGAAATCACAATCACCAATCATTTAAAAAATGTTACATTTGCATATAAAATCGAATTTGTTATCGACGTCAACGATATGCCCGGCCCGCATCCTTGCCGTCGACCCGTTCGCGACGACGTCTTGCTTCAGAGGAGCCATGTTCGGGACTGGGCTCCGCCAGGCTGGCACTGGGAGGTGCTACCTTCAGGAGCGTGCCGCTTGGTGAGGAACAAGGGTCCCGTCGTCGACCCGGAGCTCCTTTGGTGGCATTCATGTGGGCAACTTTCGGTGCCGAGGGAGCCGGCCCCGCCGGAGGTGGTACGTCGCCGTGTCAGGGAGGAGGACGAGCACGTCCGTCGCTACATGGCTGCGTTGGACGTCAGGTTCTTCGGGGATCTCACCCGAGCTATGATCCTGTGATGGTTCTTTCTCTTTGGGTGTCCACCGCCCGCGCCTCAGGAACCGCAAGTGAACTAGATTATTCCATAGTATTCGATATGTATTAGCTAGCTAGTGATGTATTCGATAATATTTGAGACGATGTATTCGAGATTATATATATTATTCGATAATATTCGAGACGATGTATTCGAGATTATATATATTATTCGATAATATTCGAGACGATGTATTCGAGATTATATTCGATGATGCATATTATGTACTACGATTCAGTTTTTCCTTATTGATTGCATGCATGCATTCTAATTTGAATACTAAATTGTTTTATATTTCTTCTGGATTAGTTAAATAAAAGCTAATGGACAATACCGGCAGAGAAGGAGAGGAGACCCTGTTCAACATCATATGCTCATCCCCTCGCCCAGATGAGTTTGAAGAAGATGACGGCTCGCAATATCTGAACCCTACTGGTGAGGGTATGATATTTGATGAAGACGAACGAATAGATGAAGTCCAGAACTATGATGACGAAGAAAATGTTGATCTTGAAATAACAAAGACCGGCGAGGTATATTTATATAAGCAGGCATCTGGTGATCATCACATGTTTTAATTGATTTGTATATATATTAACGAATTGATCTTTCTTCTTTCAGCCCTCCGGATCGAGCAAATCTTCTACAGGCAGTAGGACAGTGCGAGGCCCGACCAAAAAGTTGAAGGATGGCGTAAAGTACAACATCGATGCTATCAAACCTAATGGCGAACCAAGCGAGCCTAAGAAGAATGCGGGCAAGTTTGTTCGTCAGTGCGGAGTTCTTGTGAAGGACCAAATCCTGATCTCCATTCAAGAATGGGAAAAACCAGCAAAGGAACGTCCAGATCTTACTTTTGTCGACCAAAGAGCAAAATATCTGCTTTGGGAATCTCTCATGTCACATTTCACCCTACCAGATCATTTCACAGATGCAGATGTGGAGAAAGTCAAGAACGCAGCTCTTAGGAAGATGGCGGTAGCATTCAACAACCACAAGAAAAGTATATGGGCCAAGTACGTCGAAGGAGGAAAGAAGACTCCAGAATTCACGGGAACACTGGAGAAGCAAAGAGATCACTGGCCCGCTTTCGTGAAATTCAAGGAATCGGAATTAGCTAAGGAACGGTCAAGAATAAACAAGCTCAATGCCGCGAAAAAGGAGCATTACCATAAGCTGGGGCCAGGTGGCTACGCAGTGGCCGGCCTAAGTGGGATAAGGCTGAGCAACAGATGGTGGATTCAGGGGTCATTCCAGTTACATTGAGCTGGCCCCCCAGGTCCAGGACTTGGTTCTATGCACATGGGGGGACGTTGGACCCAAAGACAGGCCAGGTTTTGGAGCGGGCAAGTCTTAAGGGAGCCGACCTCAATATACTTGTTGCAATAGAAGAGGCTCGAACGGGGGTGTTCACACCCAACAGAGAGAATGACGAGCTTACGCGCGCCCTGGGAAATCCTGAACACCCGGGAAGAACACGAGGCGTCGGTGTTGTTTTGTGGTTTGAGGGGTTTGCGGACTGGAACGTCGACTATAGAAGCCATGCAAGAAAGAAGATGCAGGAGGAGAAGAAGAGGAAGCTGGAGGAGGAGCAAAGGAAGCAGGAAGCAGAACGCCTTCAAGGCCTAGAATCAAGGCACGCGGAGTTGGCACTCCAATTCCAGCGGCAGCAGCAACAGATCGATTCACTTAGCCAGGAAAGGGAGTCTCTGCAGCGGCAGTAGCTAGCGGATCCAGCATTGGATAGCACCGTCCCATCCATGCCGAGAAGCAGCGTGGGTTCTGCCCCGGGCGATGAGGCACTGCTGGATAGATACCCTAGGATGACATCATGGATAACACTAATTGTGAGCTACACTTCAAAATGAAGAACATATCTATGAAGGTGGCGGACGCCGTTGCTTATACAAATCCCCCTGAAGCAACCTTCCATTGCAACCCGATTCCAGCTGGCTATGCTCGCGTCATGGTTGATGAAGTGGTGGCACAATATTCGGGGCTAGAGCTTGACATTCCTGGAGGTGACGATGAGCACACACTGGGAGAGGCCATACATCGTATCATTCTATGGAGAAAGGATTGCATCATCTTTCCAAGGCCACCGACACCGCGTCAGCCGACTCCTCCTCGAAGTCCGCCACTGCGTCAGCAGACTCCCGCTCCTCCAAGTCATCAGCCACCACCTCAGCAGAGTCCTGCTCCTTCAAGTCTGCCACTGCCTCAGCAGAGTCCTGCTCCTTCGCCGCCTAAGCAAAAGCGGAAGAGAGCCGCCGCAGCTATGGTGGCTAGCAGTACAAGTACAGGACGCAAAAGATACCAATTTGGTCCAAGCCTCGCGCCTCTTCTGAAGAGGCCTTACGACATGACTGTGGAGGAAAATGAAGCCGAAGTGCAAGCCCAACTGAGGGCCCATTTTGGACCAAAACCGCCACCGCCGCCAAAGGAGAAAGTGCCTGACGATGTCATTGACCACTTTATTCATATGGCTGACGAACCAGCTCCCAAGCCTATTGACTCAGACTATGAGCGCCAAATCAGGAAGGCATATCAAGCAAAACAAAAGAAGGAGTCGAGCTCGAGCTCGAGCCAAGCAGCTACCAAAAAAAGCGGGAAAACTGTTCCCCAGCTGGGAGAACAGGCGGTGCAATCGATCCCTCCACTCATTGTACCAACACTCATGAGTACCGGCGCCAATCAGCTGGTAATAACCGACGATCATAGAAGGCAGGCTGCAGAGATCGGATGCACTATAGAACAACTCCTAGAGATCGAGCCCATGGAAAAGTTTACAGAGCAGGAACTAAAACGGAAATATGCCCGCGGCGAACCTCTGGTCAAGCCTGAGGAGGTCAAGAAGCTCTCAACAAGAATGTATGAATTGCATGAATGGTACATGAAAATTGCCAAGACTACCAACCGAGAGTCCCTCATGGTGAGAGTCAAGCCAGAGCATTACTACAATGTGAATGCTCTGTATGTTGAGTTTACAGAACTGTTTCAGTTATTCAATCAAGACGCACTCGACAAATCTATCGTCAGTTGCTATTGTCTGTAAGTGATTTCTTTCTGTAATTTAAGTCTCAAGCTAGCTATAGTGCTTGTTGATCATTGCCTGTAATTATCCTCACTATATTCTTTTCTGTGGTATTATGCAGAATGAAGATCTATGAAATGAAAAAAGCTGGACGCTATGGCATTGGGTTCATTGACCCAAATACCATTAATCAAGAGACATGGTCACAAGAATGGTTGAAAAAAGATACAGAGAAAACCTTGCTAGAGTTCTTGAAGCGCCTAAATACCAATCGAGATATACTACTTCCTTACAACTTCGAGTGAGTCACACTGTCTTGTACTACAAATTCTGTTTTTGCTTACTAGCTAGATGTTAATAAGTGTATAGGGTTTAGGGTAGTTGATGAGTGTTATGCACATGCCCGCTTAATTTATACATGCAAATGTGTGCGCATGCAGTTTCCACTGGATCTTGTTAATCATTCAAGTTGAAGATGGAAAAGTTGAAGTACTGGACTCACTACTTAAACCAGATACTGAGTACTCAATCGTGAAGGGGATGGTCGACAGGTAATTTCAATCATTATCGAACTATATGTCGGCCTCTTTAGTTCGTCATTTCCTGATATCAACTAATTAATAACTCCTTTATTCATTTTCTTTGCCGGCGGGCAGGGCTTGGGAAAAGTTCATCAAACAGGTTCCAGGTCAATGGAAACAAAAGCTGAAATGGCATCGACCCAAGGTAATTAATTAAGTAGTACTAGCTAGCTACCATCTCTTTAATTCTAGTTTCAATACCATTAATTATCATGCTTGATTAATTATTATCTGATTGAATTCTATTCTCGTAAAGGCCCTGAAGCAGGCGCCGGGGACTGATTTATGTGCATACTATGTTTGCGAGAACATTCGCATGATGGCATCCGAAAGGAGCTTATCTAATAGACAGCTATGGGTACGTTTGCCAGAACACTATTCACAATTTTTGCATCATTATCTAATATATACACACACAACTAATACATGCATATTGATCTCCTTCTTTAAATTTCTCGGAGATGCGGGATAAGCTCCTACCAACGGATTGCGTACGAGCAATTCAAGAGGAAATAGCGGGATTTTTGCTCGACCAGGTCATAGATCCCAAAGGAGAATTTCATTACCCGCTACCGCAGTAATGCCTCCATATATGTAGGAGAAATTGTATATACCAAATTGTATATATACATGTGTATGTGTGAATGGTGGTGCGAGACATTCGATGATATATATATATATATGATCGGTTCTACGAGAAATTCTATTTATATATATGCATAACATGTACAATATGTAGTATCGTAAAATACCAGTAAATGAAAAAGAATTAAATGGAAAACACAAAATTAAAGGACAAATAAATCATAAACCCAAAACCCCCTAAACCTTTTAGTACCGGTTGGTGTTACCAACCGGTACTAAAGGTCTCCCAGCCCCCGGCGCGGGCTCGTGCCACGTGGTGGCCCTTTAGTGGCGGTTCATGTTGAACCGGGACTAAAGGGGGGACCTTTAGTCCCCACCCTTTATTCCTGGTTCCGGTTCCAGAACCGGCACTTAAGGGCCTCATGAACCGGTGCTAAATCCCAATTCTGCACTAGTGAAGTTAGGGACGCGCGCCCAGGGGGTTAGGGCGCGCCTCCCACCCTTGTGGCCACCTGGTGGGTCCCCTCTGGTATTTTCTTCGCCCAATATTTTTTATATATTCCAAAATAATTCTCCGTAAATTTTCAGGACTTTTGGAGTTGTGCAGAATAGGTCTCTCAGATTTGCACCCTTTCCGGTCCAGAATTCCAGCTGCCAGCATTCTCGCTCTTCATGTAAACCTTGTAAAATAAGAGAGAAAAGGCATAAGTATTGTACCATAAAGTGTAATAACAGCCCATAATGCAATAAATATCAATATAAAAACATGATGCAAAATGGACATATCAACTCCCCCAAGCTTAGACCTCGCTTGTCCTCAAGCGAAAGCCGAGATCGATAATCATGCCCACATGTTTAGAGATGGAGGTGTCGATAAAATAAAATACGGACATGAAGGCATCATGATCATCTTTAGAACAGCAACATATATTGTCATATAATTTCTTATGCTAAAGTAACAATTCATTCACAAGGTAAAGTATGAAACAAGAACTTTATTGGAAAATAACAAACTCTGATCTCAGTCATTGAAGCAATTGCAATTTATCATAATGTAAGAAAGAGTCAATATAAGAGCTTTTCAGCAAGTTCACATACTCAACTATCATTTAGTCTTTCACAATTGCTAACACTCACGCGATACTTATGAGATCAAAGTTTCAATCAGACACAGAGAAAGATAGGGGCTTATGGTTTCGCCTCCCAACCTTTTACCTCAAGGGTAATGCCAACAATAATAGCTTATGAATATCTACATCCGAGTGGATATATATATATATATTTGGATCTCCCCCCAACATAAAGTGCTTGCCAAAAAGAAAAAGTATAAAAAGGAATAGGTGGTGATCACCATGACTCTTGTATTAAGGTAGAGGGTAAATAAAAGATAGGCCCTTCGTAGAGGGAAGCAGAGGTTGTCATGCACTTTTATGGTTGGATGCACAAAATCTTAGTGCGAAAGAACGTCACTTTATATTGCCGCTTGTGATAAAGAACTTTATTATGCAGTCCGTCGCTTTTATTTCTTCAATATCACAAGTTCGTATAAAGCTTATTTTCCTCACACTAATAGATCATACATATTTAGAGAGCAATTTTTATTGCTTGCACCGATGACAACTTACTTGAAGGATCTTACTCAATCCATAGGTAGGTATGGTGGACTCTCATGGCAAAACTGGGTGAAGGGATGTTTGGATGCACAAGTAGTATCTCTACTTGGTGTGAAAGGTTTGGCTAGCAAGGGGTTAGAAGCAAGCTCAACATGTTGGAGGATCCATAATAATATAACTTCTATTCGGATCTAAAGAAACATAACCCATTACGTTGTCTTCCTTGTCCAACATCAACCTTTTAGCATATAATATTTTAATGAGTGCTCACAATCACAAAAGATGTCCAAGATAGTATATTTATATGTGAGACCTCTCTTTCTTTATTACTTCCTATTAATTGCAACAATGACCAAAACTATATTTGTCAACTAACAACAAGTTTCATGCAACATACTTCTTATATGTGATGTCGTCACTTCCCATAAGATCATTATATAATCTTTTATTTTTTTATTCTTTATTTCTTTTTCTCATGATCATAGCAAGAAAGCAAAGCCCTCCACTCAAAACTAATCTTTATTATATATCTCTCGGACTCGATTACATAGAGGGAACTGAAAGTAAAACTCAAAGCTAGATCATACTAAAACTTTATTCTACTAAACCAAGATATAACCAAAAGGATCAAACTAAGAAAAACGATAAAGGTAAAGGTGTGGTGGTGATATGATACGTCTCCGTCGTATCTACTTTTCCTAACACTTTTCCTCTTGTTTTGGACTCTAATTTGCATGATTTGAGTGAAACTAACCCGGACTGACGCTGTTTTCAGCAGAATTACCATGGTGTTGTTTTTGTGCAAAAATAAAAGTTCTCGGATTGGAACGAAACTTTGCGAGGATTTTTTATACAATATATAAAAAATACTGGAGCCAAGAACCAACAGAGGGGGCACCTGGGTGGGCACAACCCACCAGGGCGCCCCCTCCTGGCGTGCCTAGGTGGGTTGTCCCTACCTGGTGGCCCCGCAGACCTCAACCCTGATACTATAAAATCACATTTTTGGAGAAAAAAATTGGGGAGAAAGAATTATCACGTTTCATGAGACGGAGCCACCGCCACCTCCTGTTCTTCATCCGGAGGCCAGATCTGGAGTCCGTTTGGGGCTCCGGAGAGGGGGATCTTCGATCTTCGTCATCACCAACCCTTCTCCATCGCCAATTCCATGATGCTCCCCACCGGGAGTGAGTTATTCCTTCATAGGCTCGCTGGTCGGTGAGGAGTTGGATGAGATTCATCATGTAATCAAGTTAGTTTTGTTAGGGTTTGATCCCTAGTATCCATTATGTTCTGAGATTGATGTTGCTATGACTTTGCCATGCTTAATGCTTGTCACTTTGGGCCCGGGTGCCATGATTTCAGATCTGAACCATTTTTGTTATCACCATTATATCTATGTTCTAGATCCGATCTTGCAAGTTATAGTCACCTATTACGTGTTATGATCCGCAAACCCCGGAGTGACAGAAGTCGGGATACTTTCCGGTGATGACCGTAGTTTGAGGAGTTCATGTATTCACTATGTGTTAATGCTTTGTTTCGGTTCTCTATTAAAAGGAGGCCATAATATCCATTAGTTTCCAATTGGACCCCGCTGCCACGGGAGGGTAGGACAAAAGATGTCATGCAAGTTCTTTCCATAAGCACGTATGACTATTTACGGAATACATGCCTACATTATATTTATGAACTGGAGCTAGTGCCGTGTCGCCCTAGGTTATGACTGTTATATGATGAATATCATCCAACGAATTCACCGATCCAATGCCTACGAATTTCTCTTATATTGTTCTTGCCAAGTTACTACTGCTATTGTTACTGTTACACTTGCTACAAAATCATTGCTATCACTGTTACTGTTACTATTGCTGTTGCTACTACTATCAAAACTATCATACTACTTTGCTACTAATCACTTTGCTGCAGATAATTAATCTCCAGGTGTGGTTGAATTGACAACTTAGCTGCTAATACTTGCAAATATTCTTGGGCTCCCCTTGTGTCGAATCTATAAATTTGGGTTGAATACTCTACCCTCGAAAACTGTTGCGATCCCCTATACTTGTGGGTTATCAAGACCTTTTTTTGGCGCCGTTGCCAGGGAAGCATAGCTATATTTGTTGAGTCACTTGGGATTATTATTATCAAATTATCACTATGAAGAATCTGAAGGATGCTAAGACTAAGATTTTTCCCTCCAAGACGAGGGGAGGTAAGGAACTGCCATCTAGCTCTGCACTTGATTCACCTTCTGTTATAAGTAGACTTGCAACACCACCACATGCTATTAATCCTGATATGTCGCAATTTATTGATGATGCTACTTTTGCTATGAATGATACTCATGATGATGCTAGTACCTTGCTTGATGATAATGTGCCATTAGGTGAATTTCTTGATGAACAACTTGCTAGAACTAAAGCTTTTGAGAATGCCGAAACTGATGAAATTATTGAAACTGATGAAGATCTTGAAACTGAAAATCTTGAAACACCTATTAGATCTAGTTCTCCTAGATATGAATTGCCTAAGATACCAGAAGGTTATGTTATGGATGAGGAGACAACTAGAGACTTTCTTGCTTGCAATGATAGGGATGATCTTAAGAAATTATTATGCAAACTGAAAGAAAAATCTTTGAATGCTAGAATGAAATGTGATCGTAAGTTTGTTACTTCACCTATCTTTGTTGACGATAAGGATTATGAATTCTTTGTCGACCCAGAGTTGATTACTTTGGTTGAATCTGATCCTTTCCATGGTTATGAAACTGAAACTGTTGTGGCACACTGTGACGACCCCGGCTTAATCGTGCACTAACCATGCATGCAAATGCACATGATCAAGCCTAAGGACTCACTTGAAGATATCACAACACAACTCTAAAACATAAATAAAGTCATACAAGCTTAATATTACAAGCCAGGGCCTCGAGGGCTCGAATACATAGCTCGATGGCATACAAGTGTCAGCGGAAGCATTAGATATCTGGGTACAGATATATTACAGAACAAAGATAAGCCTTCACAGAGGCGGGGCAAAGCAAAATACTACGATCGAAAGGCGTAGGCCTCCTGCCTAGGACCCTCCGATCCTACTCCTGGTCGTCAGTCGGCTCCTCGTAGTAGTAGTACTCGCCGGGCGGGTAGTAGTAGTGGTCGTTGACGGAGGCATCTGGTTCAGGGGCTCCGACGTCTGGTGGCACCAAATGGATATGGGGAGAAAAGGAAAGTAAAGCAAACGTGAGTACTCATCCGAAGTACTCAGCAAGCAAGGATCTACACTACATATGCAACGTTATCAAAGGGAGGCTGTATATGTGGACTGGGCTGCAGAAATGCCAGAATAGAGGGGAAAGCCTAGTCCTATCGAAGACTAGCATCTTCAACCATCTTCATCGTTCTTGCAGCATTAGAAGAGTACAGAATAACATAATGTAAAGTAGTAGTAGTATCATCAACCTCAGCCAGAGATCCTTTCTCGACTCCCTGCGAGAAAGCAATCCCAGAGCTGTACTATCCAGTTCTCATCTCAAGTTCTAGTTGTACCGATCGGGATACAACTCCGAGTGTTCGTTACCGTAGGACAGGCTATCGATAGATTAGTTCTTCCCTGCAGGGGTGCACCAAGTTACCCACCACGCTCGCTTAACTCCTGCCGGACACACTTTACTGGGTCATGCCCAGCCTCGGCCAAACGATACGCCGCAACCCGACCGAAAACTTAACAGAGAGGTCAGCACGCCGGACTAAACCTATGCCCCCAGGGGTCTTGGGCCATCACCTCGGGAACTCCTGAACGTTACAGGGCCACCGAGAGCAAACCTAGCAACCCCTTAATACAAGCGCGGTTGCGTAACCAGTCCAACTCGGCGTGCGCCGCTCAGTCGCTGACGTCCATTAAGCTCCGGCTGAAGTATACGATGCAGAACGCCCATACTATGCCCACGTGATGGTTAGTGCTATCAGGCCAGAGGCCCCTCGGATCAAATATCCAAACCATTTAGTGGATTAGGAGCGCGCGGTAATGAGTAGAGACTCACGATCGATGTGACCCCGTCGCCCCGTCTTGAGGACTTGCGGCAAGGGCTAGGAATGCCCGGCCACGCCTCGTATTTATCTCGCGGGCACCCTCCAGGTCAACCCGTCTCCACATCACTTCGCAAATATGCTCGCGTGGGTACCCCTCAGGGCCGACCCGTCTTTAGTAACATGGTACAGTGTAAGTCTCGGCATCAATAGTAACCGTGTGTCTAACGCCAAGGGGGAACCCTGAGGAATCACCCTCGATGGAATTCCACCTGATGTTATCGTCAAGGTGAACGAAGGAGGAATCACCCTCGAGGTCCACACTTGAGGTGTTGCACGACGACATCGTTATCGGGGGTGGTGTAGGAGGAATCACCCTCGCTTACCACGATTGATTAACTAAACTACAAGTTTATCATCAGAAGTGATGACGAGGTATCACCCTCGGCACTTGATGGTAACCCAGTAGTGTCGGCAACTAAAGGGGAAGTGATGTGCGGTGCCGGGGCCTGGTCTTCAATCCCGTTGATCGGGTCTTCTGATACTCCAGCGGGGCAGTCGGGATCAAGTGGGGTCTTTGATAGGTCTCTACCCAGCCTATACTAAGCAGTTTAGGATAAGCAGGAAGGTAACAAGGCAGGTTACAATAAGCGGGCTTTGCAGCAGACATAGGATAACAGTAACAGCAGCAGTTCTAATGCAAGCATAAGAGAGAAGAGAATAGGCGATATAGGCATGTTCAAAATGGGGGTGCTTGCCTATTTGCTCTGCGGCAAGGGCAAGGTCGTTAGTGGTGTCGTTAGGGACGTAGTCGTACTCCGGAGCTGCGTCTGCCTTGGGAGCTACGTCAACGTCGGGGTCTACCGAGAGAGAAGAGGGGGAAGAAACAGGTAAACATAATGCAAACAAATGCAACACAGTGCATGCTATGCTATGATGCAGTGCAGGGTTGCCTAACGATGCATCTAGGTCACCTTAGTCATTTTTAGGATTATCGTGGGATTTATTACCCGGTGTGTGTGCACTATTCATCTACCGGAATCGGGCTCGGAGTTACGAGTTCTCCTACGTAGGAGGTTCTGACATGGAAATAGATGGCACGACCAGACCACCAGACTCGTCTCGTCGTTCTGAGAAACTTTCATGTTTTAAGTTTTTCAATCCGAGCTACGGTTTAAAAGTTATTAATTTTCAAAGTTTAAATGATTTCCTGGAATTATTTTTATTTACAGAAAATGATATACAACGTCAGCATGATGCCATGCTGACATCAGCAGGTCAACAGGTCGGCTGACCAGTCAAACCTGACATGTGGGTCCAGTGGGACCCACATGTCAGTCTCTGCTGAGACTAACAGTGAGTTAATCTAACTAACAGGGTTAATTAGGGGGTGGGCCCCATATATCAGTGAGAGTTTAGTGTTTTGATTAATTAATTTGACTAATTAACCGGCTTGTATTTATTTAAAATCGTTAAATGGACAGGACCCACATGTCAGTGACACGGGGCCAGCCCAGTCAGCAGTTTACCCGGTCAACACGTCAACTGGGCCCACTGGTCAGTGGCACGGCGGGCCCCAGTAGTCAGTCCGGGTCAGCGGTGGCCGGCGACTTGCCGGAATCACGCCGGCGAGCGCGTTCGCGGCGGCGTGAGTACGGGCACCGGTCGGAAACCGCGCATAGACCACCGTTTTGGTCGCGGTTGGGTGCATTGGAACGGTGAGTCGACGGCGCGTCGACTGGCGGTGGTCGGAGTGGCTAAAACGACCGGAAACGAGCGACACGACCTCGCCGGCGCTGAGCTTCTTCGGGAGCTCTACGGGGAGACCAATTCGGCGCGCGAACGAACGGAAGAAAGAGCTAGGCGGGTGCTACGCAGTGTGGCGAATCTAACGGGCACTCGCCCGTGACCATAAGGTCACCGGAGACTCGCCGACGTCAAGCCCCGCGGCGCTGCGTTCGGGCGCGCGTGGAAAAGGTAGTTAGGATACGCGCTAGGGCCAGCAGGGAGTGGGGAAGGAAGAGGAGCTCACCGGGGAGGCACAAGGTGGCCCGGCGTCAGCTTAGTAGCAGCAGCAGTCGCCGGAGATGACGAAGTTCGCAGGCGACAGTGGTGGAAGGGGACGGCTGGCTCCGCTCGTTGTGGAGCTCTCCGGCTCCAACGAGGGGCACCAGACGACGTGGCTCTTCGCGGCGGAGTGCTACGGCATGATGGCTCGGCTCGGAGACGACAGGGACCATGAGGACGACGGCGCGCGGCGGCAGATGCATTCGGGCGGTAGATCTGAGGGGAGAAGGTGGGGCGGAGCGAGCGAGGGAGAAGGAGGGAAATGACGGAGGAGGACCAGGGGTGCTGGACGGGGCTCGCCTTTATCCTCCCACGCCCCTGTAGTGTCGGTGGGTGCCGGCGTGTCGGCGCACGAGCGCTCGGCCATGGAGGGGACGACAACGAGAGGGAGAGAGAGGGGTTGGGCCAGGTGGGCTGTGATCGGGGCACTGTGCACTTAGGCCCAGTGCACAGTGCCTCGTTCTATTTTTCTGTTTTTCTGTTTTGCTTTTTCTTTTATTCTTTTCTGTTTTGAAATAGTTAGGCCATTTGTGCACTTTTATAAAATGTGGGACTTGGCCCAAATATTACAGTGCAATGTTAGCTTTCACCAAAAATTGGTTTGGGCAAAGTTGGGTTTCATTTGAATTTGATATGATTTTAAATGGATTAAATATTTTTGTTTTGGTGCTGTTTCATCTTGTTGGAGTCATTTAACTAATCCTAGTATCATTAGTTATATTTTTTATGAGTGCTTCTGGAATATTTGCTTTTTAATGAACATTTTACCAAAGGTGTTTGAGCAAATTTATTTTGCACTTTTGAATTTGAGTTGATTTTCAGAATAGAATTGGAATGGTTTTGGTTAACCACTATGACTAGGCACTGCAAATGATATGACTTGGCATTATTAGCAGTTGATCACAGTGGCATTACACAGGGGTGTTACAAATTCTCCTCCTCTAAAAGAAATTCTCGTCCCGAGAATTTAGGAGGTGGAAGGAAAGAGGCCGGGATATTCTTCCCGAAGATGATCCTCGCGTTCCCAAGTGGCTTCATCTTCAGTGTGATTCGACCACTGCACTTTCAGGAACTTGGTCGTCTTCTGACGAGTTCGACGTTTAGCTTCATCAAGGATGCGGATCGGATGCTCCTTATAAGATAAGTCATCTTGTAATTCAAGCATCTCGTGATCCACTGCGCGATGCGGAGATTCCTTGAAGCATTTACGGAGTTGCGATACGTGGAAAACAACATGGATATGAGAGAATTGCGGTGGCAACTCCAATTTATATGCCACCTGTCCACGCCTGGCCACAATGTGAAAGGGACCAATATAGCGAGGAGCTAGCTTGCCCTTGATTCCGAAACAACGGGTGCCCTTCATAGGAGTGACACGAAGATAAGCTTGATCACCTGGTTGATAGGTCAAGCCCCATCGCTTGCGATCATAATTACTCTTCTGGCGGTCCTGAGCCGCCTTGAGATTTTCTCGGACAATTCTGACTTGTTCTTCGGCGTGTTGAATAATGTCCGGTCCCACGAGAGGTCGTTCCCCAGTTTGAATGACATAGCCACCCTTTTTGCTCATGATGAGAAAATTCGCTACTATTATATTCTCAAATTATTTCCGTTCTCATTAAAGGGTGATGCTAAGACTTGGTATAATACTCTTGCTCCTGGTTGTGTGCGTAGTCCCCAGGATATGATTTACTACTACTCTGAAAAATATTTTCCTGCTCATAAGAAACAAGCTGCCTTACAGGAAATATTTAACTTTGTGCAAATTGAAGAAGAGAGTCTCCCACAAGCTTGGGGGAGGCTTCTCCAATTGCTTAATGCTTTGCCTGATCATCCTCTTAAGAAAAATGAAATACTTGATATCTTCTATAATGGATTAACTGATGCTTCTAAGGATTTCCTAGATTGTTGTGCTGGTTGTGTTTTCAGGGAACGAACTATTGAACAAGCTAAAGAACTATTGAATAACATATTGAAAAATTATGATGATTGGACTCTTCCCGAACTACTGCCTAAACCTACTCCGAAGAAGAGGGGTATCTTATATCTCAGTCCTGAAGATATGCTAGAGGCAAAGAAATCCATGAAGGAGAAAGGTATTAAAGCTGAGGATGTCAAAAATTTACCTCCTATTGAAGAAATACATGGGCTTGAAACAACACCGCCACCACCTAAGGTGGTAGAGGTAAATTCTTTAATGAAATTCAATGACAATGACAATCCTTACAATATGCATCCTGGTCAGTGCCTTTATGAGTTTGATAATTACATTAGAAAACAAGATCACTTCAATGCAAATGTTATGAAACAATTGAAATACAACTCTGATATGATTGCTCGCTTGAGTGACTTGTTATTTAGAATTACCAATGATGTTAGAGGTGTAGGAAAACATGCCTCTATGGTTCAAACTCAACTAGAAAAAGTTGCTAAATCTCAAAAAGAATTGCTTAATGAAATGAACAATAATATCAATGATCATGTTGTCAGAGTAATGACTAGAGGAGGTAGAATGACTCAGGAACCACTTTATCCTGAGGGACACCCTAAAATAATTGAGCAAGAATCTCAAAGAATTAACACTGATGCACCTAGTCCTTCTAAAAAGAAGAAGAAGAAGAAAAATAATAGGACTTTGCATGCCTCTAGTGAACCTGAAATTGAAAAACCTCCTGATAATGATAATGATGTTCCTATTTCTAATGCTGAAACTCAATCTGGTAATGAACACTCACCTTCTGATAATGAAAACAATAATGATGAGGTTCATGAAAACACTCAAACAAATAATAAAGAACCAGATAATGATGTTGAAATAGAACCAGCTGTTGATCTTGATAACCCACAACCCAAAAATAAAAGATATGATAAAAGAGACTTTGTTGCTAGAAAACATGGTAAGGAAAGAGAACCATGGGTTCAAAAACATATGCCCTTTCCACCTAAATCAACTAAGAAGAAAGATGAAGAAGAATTTGAACGCTTTGCTGAAATGATTAGGCCAGTCTTTTTGCGTACCCGCTTGACGGATATCTTAAAAATGGCCCCTTATGCAAAGTACATGAAAGACATCATCACCAACAAGAGAAAAAATACCAGAAGCTGAAATCTCCACCATGCTTGCTAATTATTCTTTTAAGGATGGAGTACCTAAAAAACTTGGAGATCCGGGAATACCAACTATACCTTGCTCCATCAAAAGAAATTATGTGAAAACTGCTTTATGTGACCTAGGAGCTGGTGTTAGTGTTATGCCTTTCTCTTTATATAAAAGACTTGATCTGAATAAACTCACACCTACCGAAATATCTTTGCAAATGGCTGACAAATCAACTGCCATACCTATCGGTATTTGTGAGGATGTGCCCGTTGTTGTTGCAAATGTTACTATCTTAATTGACTTTGTTATACTTGAGATGCCCGAGGATGACAACATGTCGATTATCCTTGGTAGACCCTTCTTGAATACTGCAGGGGCTGTTATTGATTGTAATAAAAGCAAGTTCACTTTTCATATCAATGGTAATGAGCATACGATGCACTTTCCGAAGAAACAATTCCAAGTGAATGGTATTAATGTTATTCAAAAATCTCCGACAATCACTATTGGAAGTTTTCAACTACCTCTACCTACTGCCAAAAAGAAATATGAAATGCTTATTGTTGGGGACATTCATATCCCCGTTGAGGTAACTTAGTGTTTTACGAAAGTTCTTCGGTTTCATGCTAATCGAAGGTGGTTGTTAATAAGACTTGATCAACCTTATTAATAAATCATTTTTGAGAGGTATGAAGTTGATGAATTTAGTAAGCACTACCTTCTGTCTTTACCTTTTATTTTATGTTTTTCTTAGTTAAATAAAATAAAATGCCATGTTTTGTCTTTTTTCTAAATTTCCCGTGCAATAAAAAATGACCCAAAAATAAAAGTTCTCAAAATGCTCTGAAAATTTAATACAATTTTTTCTGAATATTTCTGAATTTTTGATGCAAATAACATCAGAGGGGGGGTGCACCAGGTGGGCATAACCCACCTGGGCGCGCCAGCACCCCCAAGCGCGCCCTGGTGGGTTGTGGTCCCCTAGTGGGCCCCCTCACTTATCTCTTTAGCCCATGTCATCACCTACCTCCAGAAAAAAATCACCATTGCTCTCTCTCTCTCTCTCTCGTGTTCTTGCTCTCAAACCCGCGGATTTCGATCTCTTTGCTCGAAACTCCGTTTCCAAAACTGTATTGGGGGATTGCTACTTGGTATGTGACTCCTCCATTGGTCCAATTAGTTTTTGCTCTAGTGGTTTATATTTTGAATAATTAGTTACTCTTGGTGCTGCTGTAGATGAGCTTGCATGTTGAATTCTTAGAGTTCTAAGTAGTTTGAATGCTTGATATGGCCTCTATGCATCCCATATGAGTAATTGCTATCAATCTTTTGAAGTTTGGTTGAGAAAAATTTTGTGGACTAAAATTTTCAGAATTTTGTTCATAGGAAAAAGATGAGTTTCTTTAGGAAGTTTGCTTCCAAGAAGAACTCCAAGGGAGTTATTGGGAGTCATCGGATAATGACCTCCACACCTGGAGAATTGCGGAGGTACGGCCGTGCGAATGGCCGCACAACCCATTCATGGATGGAGCCGGAATCCGTCAAGAGTTTGCACAATTCGCTGCTAATGCCGGCCTCACCGACTTCATCGCAGCTGAGTGTGAACAGTATCATTTCCTCACAAATTCCTTTGTGCAAAGTTTTCATTTCTTGAGTAGGAATAATCCTCCTGAGGTGCAGTTTAATTTATATGCTGAAACCCATCAGATACCACTCCCTGAATTTTGTGACATATGCTTGATCCCTTCTGACGGGGATTTAATAGAGCCTAGGCCCGCAGAGTTTGATGGTTTTTACCGCACTTTGACAGTGGGGGATGATAGAAGGGTGTCGAGTGTCACCGCCACTAGCTTGCACTTTTCTTCTGTGCATTATTTTGCTCTATTCATTGTGAAGTGTTTACTTGCTAGAGAGAAGATAGGTGCACTCAGTGCCCCAGATTTCGCTGTCTTACGTCGTGCACTTTACGGCGATAACACTTATAGCTTGGGAGCTATTGTGGCACGTCGCCTCCACATTAACAGGTCCAAGGGTAAAATTCATGGCGGCATTTATGCTACTTGCTTAGCAAGTCAGTTTAATGTTCAGATATGCCAGCATGATTATCCCTTAACCATGGTTTACCTAGATCGTCAGGCTATGGCACATCATCAATTTATTGATAGTGAGAACATTGACATTCCTGTTCCCTACAACCTGGTTTTTAGTGAGAACACTCGTGATATTATTCCATTGCCTGCACCTGCTTTGTTTGATCATATTGCCAGGGGTGGATACAGGATCATGCCAGAGGATATCATTGCCTACCGTAACGCCCAGGCAGCAGTAGAGGAGGAACCTCAGGAGTGGGACCCTCAGGTGCCCGCTCCCCAGCACTTCAATGTGGGACCTGATGGCTTTTTCGACTGGTGATTACCAAGTTAGGCCAAAAGCCTAAGCTTGGGGGAGTACGTATTTCCACCGACATTACATTCATGTTCACACATTTCATTCCAGTTGTCGGTGCTCATACTTTTTCATTGTATCATCCATGCTAGATTTATTTTCTTGCTTTCTTCTTGTGTGTTTGAAAAACTTTGAGAAAATCCAAAAAAATGTTTCTTGTTTCTTTTCGGTTTTCTTTCTAAGTGTAGTTAGTTGTAGTATTAAAAAGAAAACCAAAAAGATTTCCTTGTTCTTCTTGCCTGCTGGGAGCTTTCCCGTGTAAATAGTTTTTCTCATTTTTTGCTTTTCCTTTAATTTGCTTTCTTTTAGAAAAATTAAAAACTCCAAAAATATTTTAGTGTGTTTCTCTGAATTTCTTTTCTGTTTATTGAGCCATACCAAGGAGAAGACCACGATGAAATTGTGGAGTGGCTCTCATATGCATTATTGTTGATCTAACAAAGAGCCCATATTACCTTGTCTTCTCCTTTGAATAAAATGTTTGTAGATTCTAGCTTAGTCCATGGTACTCTTGCACTATTATTATCTTCATATCATTTGGTCATGCAAGTGAAAGGCAATAATGACGATATTTGATGAACTGGTTGTGGTAGGGAGAAATGGGTATGAACTCAACTTGTTCTGTTTTTGTAAATATGTTTAACCTAGTATCCATGATTTAGTCTATTATGATCAAACATGTTTGCAATGACAAATAGAGATTATAGTTTCTCATGCCATACTTAAGTAGCTAGGAGTGGATAATGAGTTATCTTGGATGTCAACATTGCATTAAAATGATTGTGATGTGGTATGATGATATGGTATCCTCCTCTGAATGTTCGAGTGGCTTGACTTGGCACATGTTCATGCATGCAGTTGAATCAAAACCAACATAGCCTCTATGATATTTATATTCATGTTGTTCATATCCTAAGCATGCTAGTATCCAATGTTACTTATGCATAATGCATGTTCATGACCGTTTTCGCTCTCTAGTTGGCCACTTCTCAACCTAATTGCTAGCCTTTGCCTGTACTAAGCGGGATTACTGCTTGTGCATCAAAATCCTGAAACCCAAGTTATTCCAGATGAGTCCACCATACCTGATATGTCTCTGTCGTATCTATAATTTTTGATCGTTTCATGCCAATATTATACAACTTTCACATACTTTTGGCAACATTTTATATGATTTATTGGACTAACCTATTGATCCAATGCCCAGTGCCAGTTCCTGTTTTTTTGCATGTTTTTTGTTTCGTAGAAAATCCATATCAAACAAAGTCCAAACACGATAAAATTTACGGAGAATTATTTTGGAATATATGTGATTTTTGGGAGGTGGAATCAACGCAAACGGGGGCCCACAGGCCCCAAGATACACCAGGGCGCCCCCCAGGCCCCAGGCGCGCCCAGGTGTCTTATGCCCACCTCGTATGTCAGTTGGGTCTCTTCTTCGGGCGCAAGGAAGCTTATATCTGGAAAAAAATCGTGTTAAAATTTCAGCGCAATCGAAGTTACGGATCTCCCGGAATATAAGAAACGGTTTTTGGCTAGATCTGGGGAACGCGAAACAGAAGTGAACAGAGAGGGAGATCCAATCTCGGAGGGGTTCCCGCCCGTCCGCCGCCATGGAGGCCATGTACCAGAGGGGGAACTCTCCTCCCATCTAGGGGGGAGGCCAAGGAAGAAGAAGAAGGAGGGGGGCTCTCTCCCCCTCTCTCCCGGTGGCTCCGGAACGCCACCGGGGCTAGGATCGTGGCGGCGATCTACATCAACAATCTTGCTACCGTCATCACCAACTTTCTCCCCCTCTACGCAGCGGTGTAACACCCCTTCTCCCCGTTGTAATCTCTACTTAAACATGGTGCTCAACTCCATATATTATTTCCCAATGATCTATGGTTATCCTATGATGTTTGAGTAGATCCGTTTTGTCCTATGGGTTAATCGTGATCTTGGTTGGTATGATTGTATAGTTTATTTATGCTGCTGTCCTACAGTGCCCTCCATCTTGTGCAAATGTGAGGGGCCCCCGCTGTAGGGTGTTGCAATACGTTCATGATTCACTTATGGTGGGTTGCGAGAGTGACAGAAGCTTAAACCCGAGTAGGTGGGTTGTTGCGTATGGGATAAAGAGGACTTGATACTTAATGCTATGGTTGGGTTTCACAACCTTAATGATCTTTAGTAGTTGCAGATGCTTGCTAGGGGTCCAATCATAAGTGCATATGATCCAAGTAGAGAAAGTATGTTAGCTCATGCCTCTCCCTCATATAAAATTGCAAGAATGATTACCGGTACTTGCTATCGATTGCCTAGGGGCAAATGACTTTCTTGTTGACAAAAGGTATCTACTTTTATAACCTTGCAATTTATTTGTAGTTTTATTCCCACAAAGTACTCGTAGTTTTATTCTTGAAAAATAGTTTCATACTTGTTTTAGGTAAAGCAAACGTCAAGTGTGCGTAGAGTTGTATCGGTGGTGATAGAACTTGAGGGAATATTTGTTCTACCTTTAGCTCCTCGTTGGGTTCGACACTCTTATTTATCAAAGAAGACTACAAACGATCCCCTATACTTGTGGGTTATCAAGACCTTTTTCTAGCGCCGTTGGCGGGGAGCAATAGCGTGGGGTGAATATTCTCGTGTGTGCTTGTTTGCTTTATCTCTAAGTAGTTTTTATTTCCTGTTCTAAGTTGTTCTCTATCTTTAGTTATGGATATGAAACACGAAACAACAAAAAAATTAGTGGTACTTGCTACTCATGGAGATGGGGAACCTCCTAAAACCCTCGATGCTCGTTATGTGAAAAATATTAAACACTACTTTGATAATCCTGAGAAAACCCCGTTCAACTTGATAATGGGAGACACGTTGGATCAACGTGAATACTTTAAGGATTATCGCTTGACACAAAAGGGAAACTTTTATGGGATCAAATTCATATGTTGCATTGGTATGCTTGGAATCTATGCTTGAGATATGATTATACTTGTTGCTCTAGGATGAATGCTCCACACCTTCCCTTTTCATGCAAATTTAATGATAATGAAACCTTAGCTTCTTATGCTAATGGTAGATATGATTACTATGATGTGGAACGAATAGAAGAATTTTTTGCTTTTAAGGGTGCTTATGAAATTAAATCTTTGTTTTTAAAGTATGAAGCTTTTGATGATGATGTTTATAGACCTAAATTTTTTGCCATCCTTAAATATTGTTATGATAATTACAAATACAATTCCGATATTGATATATTTATTCAGAAAGTCTCCGCTGTCCAAGAAGAGACTAATATTTTGTAGGATTCTATGGAAGACGAAATTGATGAAACTGTGAGCTCATTGGATGAAAAAGATGATGAGGAGAGTGAAGAACAAAAGAAGGAAGAGCGGATTAGCTACCCGTGCCCACCTTCTAATGAGAGTAACTCTCCAACTCATACATCGTTTAATGTCCTTTCTTTCTTATCGAAGGATGAATGCTATGAAAATTGCTATGATCCCGTTGATTCATTTGAAATATCCCTTTTTGATGAACTTGATGATTGCTATGCTTGTGGCCATGATGCCAATATGACTTATGCTTATGGAGATGAACTTGCTATTGTTCCTTATGTTAAATATGAAATTGTTGCTATTGCACCCACACATGATAGTCCTATTATCTTTTTGAATTCTCCAAACTACACTATATCAGAGAAGTTTGCACTTATTAAGGATTACATTGATGGGTTGCCTTTTACCGTTGCACATGATAATTTTGATGAATATAATATGCATGTGTTTGCTGCTCCTACTTGCAATTATTATGAGAGAGGAACTATATCTCCACCTCTTTATGTCTTCAACACGATAAAATTGCAAGAAACTGATTATGCTATGTATTAGCCTTTACTTGATGTGCATGAATTGTTCCTGTATGACATGCCGATGCATAGGAAGAGAGTTAGACTTCGTCATTGCTTGATTTATGTTGCTTTGTGCTCACTACTAAATGCCAAATCATTGTTAATTAAAATTGACTTTGATATACCTTGGGATCCGGGTGGATCCACTACTTGAGCACTTTATGCCTAGCTTAATGGCTTTAAAGAAAGCGCTGCTAGGGAGACAACCCGGAAGTTGTAGAGAGTCATTTTATTCTGTTGAGTGCTTTTATAAAGTTTAAAAACAAAAAATATATAGAGGGGAACTTGAAACTTCACAAAAAGAAAAGTGAAAGTGAGAAAGACGAACACCGTTGAAGTGGGGGACGTCCTTGAACTTTGTTCATGCCCATGGAAACTTTGTGAATCTCAATTACAGAAAATTTTCAACAAAAATAATTATCCCTTGTACAAATCCATTGTATTATAAAAATAATGTGCCAAGATTTGCCTTTAGGATGATTAGATTGCTTGTTGGTATGTGCGGTGAAAAAACAGAAACATTGGCTGTAGTGCATGATTTTATATTTTTTACTGGAACGTCAAAAGTTTCTGAAACTTTTTGCACAGTATTTATGTGTAGATTTTTTATTTTTTTTCTAAGTTTTCAGAATTTTCGGAGTAACATAAGTATGGTAGGTGTTCAGATTGCTACAGACTGTCCTGTTTAAGACAGATTCTGTTTTTTGATGCATTGTTTTGCTTGTTTTGATGAAACTATCGATTCTATCGGTGGTATAAGCCATGGAGAAGTTATAATAAAGTAGCTACAATGCAAAAACAAAATATTAATTGGTTTGCAACAGTACTTAAGGTAGTGATTTGCTTTATTATACTAACGGATCTTACCGAGCTTTCTGTTGAGTTTTGTGTGGATGAAGTGATCAAAGATCGAGGAGGTCTCGATATGAGGAGAAGGAGGAGAGGCAAGAGCTCAAGCCTGGGGATTCCCAAGGCACCCCAAGTAAATATTCAAGGGGACTCAAGCATCTAAGCTTGGGGATGCCCCGGAAGGCATCCCATCTTTCTTCAACAAGTATCAGTATGTTTTCATCTTCGTTTCATTCATGTGATATGTGCAAATCTTGGAGCGTCTTTTGTGTTTATTTTTCACTTTTCTTTTATGCACCATGCTGGTATGAGATAGTCCATGGTTGATTTATAGAATGCTCATTGCACTTCACTTATATCTTTTGAGTATGGCTTTATAGAATGCTTCATGAGCTTCACTTATATCATTTGAAGTTTGGATTGCCTGTTTCTCTTCACATAGAAAACCGTTGTTTGAAGAATGCTCTTTTGCTTCACTTATATTTATTAGAGAATGATCTTTTATAAAAAGAATTAAACTCTCATGCTTCACTTATATCTATTTAGAGAGTCAACAGGAATTGGTCAATTGCATGGTTAGTCATAAAATCCTACATAAAACTTATGGATCACAGAATATGATATGTTTGATTCCTTGCAATAGTTTTGTGATATAGAGATGGAATATGTTGGGAGGTACTAGTAAACGGTTGTGGTTAGTAAGAATATTGGTGTTAAGGTTTGTGATTCCCAAAGCATGCACGTATAGTCTCTCGTTATGCTATGAAGTTGGAGAATGATTTATTATTGATTGTCTTTCTTATGAGTGGCGGTCGGGGACGAGCGATGGTCTTTTCCTACCAATCTATCTCCCTAGGGGCATGCGTAGTAGTACTTTTCTTCGAGGGCTAATAAACTTTTGCAATAAGTATATGAGTTCTTTATGACTAATGTGAGTCCATGTATTATACACACTCTTACCTTTTTGCAATTTGCAAGCCTCTACGATACCGTGCATTGCCCTTTCTCACCTCGAAATGTGGTGCAAACTTCGCAGGTGCATCCAAACCCCGTGATATGATACACTCTATCACACATAAGCCTTATTATATCTTCCTCAAAACAGCCACCATACCTACCTATTATGGCATTTCCATAGCCATTCCGAGATATATTGCCATGCAACTTCCACCGCCTCTGTTTTGATGACTTGAGCATTCATTGTCATATTGCTTTGCATGATCGTAAGATAGCTAGCATGATATTTCCATGGCTTGTCGGTTTTTTGATATCGTTGTTATGCTAGATCATTGCACATCCTGGTACACTGCCAGAGGCATTCATATAGAGTCATACTTTGTTATAGGTATCGAGTTGTAATTTTTATTTCTCTTGAGTTATAAGTAAATAGAAGTGTGATGATCATCATTATTCATTCTTAGAGCATTGCCCCAGTGAGGAAAGGATGATGGAGACTATGATTCCCCCACAAGTCGTGATGAGACTTCGGACAATGAGAGAGAAAAAAAAAAGAAAAAGGAAAAAAAGAAAAAAAGAAGAAAAAAAAGAAAAGAAAAAAAAGGAAAAAAAAAGAAAAGAAAAAGAGAGAAGGGGCATGCTAGTTCCACACTTGTGCTTCAAAGTAGCACCATGTTTTTCATATGGAGAGTCTCCTATGTTGTCACTTTCATATACTAGTGGGAATTTTTCATTATAGGATTAGATGCACACCCACTTAGTTTCATATTGAGCTTTCATACACTTATAGCTCTTAGTACATTCGTTGCATGGCAATCCCTACTCCTCGCATTGACATCAATTAATGGGCATCTCCATAGCCCATTGGTTAGCCGCGTCGATGTGAGACTTTCTTACCTTTTTGTCTTCTTTACATTTACCCCTATCAACATACTCTATTCCACCTGTAGTGCTATATCCATGGCTTGCGCTCATGTATTGCGTGAGGGTTGAAAAAGCTGAAGCGCGTTAAAATGTATGAACCAATTGCTCGGCTTGTCATCGGGGTTGTGCATGATAAATACTTTGTGTTAAGAAAATAGAGCATGACAAGACTATATGATTTTGTAGGGATAGCCTTCTTTAGCGTTGATATTTTGAAAGACATGATTGTTTGTTGGGATGCCAAAGTATTGATGTCTTTATGTCAAATTATAGACAATTGCTTTGAATCACTTATGTCTTAATATTCATGCCATGATTAGATATATGATCAAGTTTATGCTAGGTAGCATTCCACATCAAAAATTATCTTTTTTATCATTTACCTACTCGAGGACGAGCAGTAATTAAGCTTGGGGATGCTGATACGTCTCCATCGTATCTATAATTTTTTATTGTTTCATGCCAATATTATACAACTTTCACATACTTTTGGCAACATTTTATATGATTTATTGGACTAACCTATTGATCCAGTGCCCAGTGCCAGTTCCTGTTTTTTTGCATGTTTTTTGTTTCGTAGAAATCCATATCAAACGAAGGCCAAACGCGATAAAAATTTATGGAGAATTATTTTGGAATATATGTGATTTTTGGGAGGTGGAATCAACGCAAACGTGGGCCCACAGGCCCCAAGATACACCAGGGCGCGCCCCAGGCCCCTGGCGCGCCCAGGTGTCTTATGCTCACCTCGTATGTTGGTTGGGTCTCTACTTCGGGCGCAAGGAAGCTTATATCTGGAAAAAAATCGTGTTAAAATTTTAGCGCAATCGGAGTTACGGATCCCCCGGAATATAAGAAACGGTTTTCGGCCGGATCTGGGGAACGCTGAACAGAAGAGAACAGAGAGGGAGATCCAATCTCGGAGGGGCTCCCGCCCCTCCGCCGCCATGGAGGCCATGGACCAGAGGGGGAACTCTCCTCCCATCTAGGGGGGAGGCCAAGGAAGAAGAAGAAGAAGGGGGGCTCTCTCCCCCTCTCTCCCGGTGGCTCCGGAACGCCGACGGGGCTAGGATCGTCACGGCGATCTACATCAACAATCTTGCTACCGTCATCACCAACTTTCCCCCCCTCTATGCAGCGGTGTAACACCCGTTCTCCCTGCTGTAATCTCTACTTAAACATGGTGGTCAACTCCATATATTATTTCCCAATGATCTATGGTTATCTATGATGTTTGAGTAGATCCGTTTTGTCCTATGGGTTAATCGTGATCTTGGTTGACATGATTGTATATTTTATTTATGGTGCTGTCCTACGGTGCCCTCCGTCTCACACAAACATGAGGGGCCCCCGCTGTAGGGTGTTGCAATACGTTCATGATTCGCTTATGGTGGGTTGCGAGAGTGACAGAAGCTTAAACCCGAGTAGGTGGGTTGTTGCGTATGGGATAAAGAGGACTTGATACTTAATGCTATGGTTGGGTTTCACGACCTTAATGATCTTTAGTAGTTGCGGATGCTTCCTAGGCTTCCAATCATAAGTGCATATGATCCAAGTAGAGAAAGTATGTTAGCTCATGCCTCTCCCTCATATAAAATTGCAAGAATGATTACCGGTACTTGCTATCGATTGCCTAGGGACAAATGACTTTCTTGTTGACAAAAGCTATCTACTTTTATAACCTTGCAATTTATTTGTAGTTTTATTCTCGCAAAGTACTCGTAGTTTTATTCTTGCAAAATAGTTTCATACTTGTTTTAGGTAAAGCAAACGTCAAATGTGCGTAGAGTTGTATCGGTGGTCGATAGAACTTGAGGGAATATTTGTTCTACCTTTAGCTCCTCATTGGGTTCGACACTCTTATTTATCGAAGAAGACTACAAACGATCCCCTATACTTGTGGGTTATTAAGGCCTTTTTCTGGCGCCGTTGGCGGGGAGCAATAGCGTGGGGTGAATATTCTCGTGTGTGCTTGTTTGCTTTATCTCTAAGTAGTTTTTATTTCCTGTTCTAAGTTGTTCTCTATCTTTATTTATGGATATGGAACACGAAACACCAAAAAAATTAGTGGTACTTGCTACTCATGGAGATGGGGAACCTCATAAAAACCTCGATGCTCGTTATGTGAAAAATATTAAACACTACTTTGATAATCCTGATAAAACCCCATTCAACTTGATAATGGGAGACACGTTGGATCAACATGAATACTTTAAGGATTATCGCTTGACACAAAAAGGGAAACTTTTATGGGATCAAATTCATATGTTGCATTGGTATGCTTGGAATCTATGCTTGAGATATGATTATACTTATTGCTCTAGGATGAATGCTCCACACCTTCCCTTTCATGCAAATTTAATGATAATGAAACCTTAGCTTCTTATGCTAATGGTAGATATGATTACTATGATGTGGAACGAATAGAAGAATTTGTTGCTTTTAAGGGTGCTTATGAAATTAAATCTTTGTTTTTAAAGTATGAAGCTTTTGATGATGATGTTTATAGACCTGAAAATTTTGCCATCCTTAAATATTGCTATTATAATTACAAATACAATTCCGATATTGATATATTTATTGAGAAAGTCTCCGCTGTCCAAGAAGAGACTAATATTTTGCAGGAGTCTATGGAAGAAGAAATTGATGAAACTGTGAGCTCATTGGATGAAAAAGATGATGAGGAGAGCGAAGAACAAAAGGAGGAAGAGCGGATTAGCTACCCGTGCCCACCTTCTAATGAGAGTAACTCTCCAACTCATACATTGTTTAATGTCCCTTCTTTCTTATCGAAGGATGAATGCTATGAAAATTTCTATGATCCCGTTGATTCATTTGAAATATCCCTTTTTGATGAACTTGATGATTGCTATGCTTGTGGCCATGATGCCAATATGACTTATGCTTATGGAGATGAACTTACCATTGTTCCTTATGTTAAACATGAAATTGTTGCTATTGCACCCACACATGATAGTCCTATTATCTTTTTGAATTCTCCAAACTACACTATATCGGAGAAGTTTGCACTTATTAAGGATTACATTGATGGGTTGCCTTTTACCGTTGCATATGATAATTTTGATGAATATAATATGCATGTGTTTGCTGCTCCTACTTGCAATTATTATGATAGAGGAACTATATCTCCACCTCTTTATGTCTTCAACACGATAAAATTGCAAGAAACTGCTTATGCTATGTATTGGCCTTTACTTGATGTGCATGAATTGTTCCTGTATGACATGCCGATGCATAGGAAGAGAGTTAGACTTTGTCATTGCTTGATTTATGTTGCTTTGTGCTCACTACTAAATGCCAAATCATTGTTAATTAAAATTGACTTTGATATACCTTGGGATCCGGGTGGATCCACTACTTGAGCACTTTATGACTAGCTTAATGGCTTTAAAGAAAGCGCTGCCAGGGAGACAAGCCGGAAGTTTTAGAGAGTCATTTTATTCTGTTGAGTGCTTTTATAAAGTTTAAAAACAAAAAAAATATAGAGGGGAACTTGAAACTTCACAAAAAGAAAAGTGAAAGTGAGAAAGACGAACACCGTTGAAGTGGGGGAAGTCCTTGAACTTTGTTCATGCCCATGGAAACTTTGTGAATCTCGAATACAGAAAATTTTCAACAAAAATAATTATCCCCTTGTACAAATCCATTGTATTATAAAAATATTGTGCCAAGATTTGCCTTTAGGATGATTAGATTGCTTGTTGGTATGTGCAGTGAAAAAACAGAAACTTTGGCTGTAATGCGTGATTTTACATATTTTACTGGAACATGGAAAGTTTCTGAAACTTTTTGCAGAGTGTTTCTATACAAATTTTTTATTTTGTCCTAATTTTTCAGAATTTTTGGAGTAACATAAGTATGGTAGGTGTTCAGATTGCTACAGACTATCCTGTTTAAGACAGATTCAGTTTTTGATGCATTGTTTTGCTTGTTTTGATGAAACTATTGATTCTATCGGTGTTATAAGCCATCAAGAAGTTATAATACGGTAGCTACAATGCAAAAACAAAATATGAATTGGTTTGCAATAGTACTTAAAGTAGTGATTTGCTTTATTATACTAACGGATTTTACCGAGCTTTCTGTTGAGTTTTGTGTGGATGAAGTGATCAGAGATCAAGGAGGTCTCAATATGAGGAGGAGGAGAGGCAAGAGCTCAAGCTTGAGGATGCCCAAGGCACCCCAAGTAAATATTCAAGGAGACTCAAGCGTCTAAGCTTGGGGATGCCCCGGAAGGCATCCCATCTTTCTTCAACAAGTATCGGTATGTTTTCATCTTCGTTTCGTTCATGTGATATGTGCAAATCTTGGAGCATCTTTTGTGTTTATTTTTCACTTTTCTTTTATGCACCATGCTGGTATGAGATAGTCCATGGTTGATTTATAGAATGCTCATTGCACTTCACTTATATCTTTTGATTATGGCTTTATAGAATGCTTCATGAGCTTCACTTATATCATTTGAAGTTTGGATTGCCTGTTTCTCTTCACATAGAAAACCGTTGTTTGAAAAATGCTCTTTTGCTTCACTTATATTTATTACAGCATGATCTTTTATAGAAAGAATTAAACTCTCATGCTTCACTTATATCTATTTAGAGAGTCAACAGGAATTGGTCAATTGCATGGTTAGTCATAAAATCCTACATAAAACTTATGGATCACTGAATATGATATGTTTGATTCCTTGCAATAGTTTTGCGATGTAGAGATGGAATATGTGGGAGGTACTAGTAAACGGTTGTGGTTAGTAAGAATATTGGTGTTAAGGTTTGTGATTCCCGAAGCATGCACGTATAGTCTCTCGTTATGCTATGAAGTTGGAGCATGATTTATTATTGATTGTCTTCCTTATGAGTGGCAGTCGGGGACGAGCGATGGTCTTTTCCTACCAATCTATCCCCCTAGGGGCATGCGTAGTAGTACTTTGCTTCGAGGGCTAATAAACTTTTGCAATAAGTATATGAGTTCTTTATGACTAATGTGAGTCCATGGATTATACGCACTCTTACCTTTCCGCAATTTGCTAGCCTCTACGGTACCGTGCATTGCCCTTTCTCACCTCGAGATGTGGTGCAAACTTCGCAGGTGCATCCAAACCCCGTGATCTGATACGCTCTATCACACATAAGCCTTATTATATCTTCCTCAAAACAACCACCATACCTACCTATTATGGCATTTCCATAGCCATTCCGAGATATATTGCCATGCAACTTCCACCGCCTCCATTTTGATGACTTGAGCATTCATTGTCATATTGCTTTGCATGATCGTAAGATAGCTAGCATGATATTTCCATGGCTTGTCCATTTTTTGATATTGTTGTTATGCTATATCATTGCACATCCTGGTACACTCCCAGAGACATTCATATAGTCATACTTTGTTATAGGTATCGAGTTGTAATTTTTATTTCTTTTGAGCTATAAGTAAATAGAAGTGTGATGATCATCATTATTCATTCTTAGAGCATTGCCCTAGTGAGGAAAGGATGATGGAGACTATGATTCCCCCACAAGTCGGGATGAGACTTCGGACAATGAGAGAGAGAAAAAAGAAGAAAAAAAGAAGAAAAAAAGAAGAAAAAAAAGAAAGGAAAAAAAGAAAAAAAAGAGAGAAGGGGCATGCTAGTTCCACACTTGTGCTTCAAAGTAGCACCATGTTTTTCATATGGAGAGTCTCCTATGTTGTCACTTTCATATACTAGTGGGAATTTTTCATTATAGGATTAGATGCACACCCACTTAGTTTCATATTGAGCTTTCATACACTTATAGCTCTTAGTGCATTCGTTGCATGGCAATCCCTACTCCTCGCATTGATATCAATTGATGGTCATCTCCATAGCCCGTTGGTTAGCCGCGTCGATGTGAGACTTTCTTACCTTTTTGTCTTCTTTACATTTACCCCTATCAACATACTCTATTCCACCCGTAGTGCTATATCCATGGCTTGTGCTCATGTATTGCGTGAGGGTTGAAAAAGATGAAGCGCGTTAAAAAGTATGAACCAATTGCTCGGCTTGTCATCGGTGTTGTGCATGATAAATACTTTGTGTTAAGAAGACAGAGCATGACAAGACTATATGGTTTTGAACGGATAGCCTTGTTTAGCGTTGATATTTTGAAAGACATGATTGTTTGTTGGGATGCCTGAGTATTGATGTCTTTATGTCAAATTATAGACTATTGCTTTGAATCACTTATGTCTTAATATTCATGCCATGATTAGATATATGATCAAGTTTATGCTAGGTAGCATTCCACATCAAAAATTATCTTTTTTATCATTTACCTACTCGAGGACGAGCAGGAATTAAGCTTGGGGATGCTGATATGTCTCCATCGTATCTATAATTCATGATTGTTTCATGCCAATATTATGCAACTTTCACATACTTTTGGCAACATTTTATATGATTTATTGGACTAACCTATTGATCCAGTGCCCAGTGCCAGTTCCTGTTTTTTTGCATGTTTTTTGTTTCGCAGAAAATCCATATCAAATGAAGTTCAAACGCGATAAAACTTTACGGAGAATTATTTTGGAATATATGTGATTTTTTGAAGGTGGAATCAACGCAAACGTGGGCCCACAGGCCCCAAGATACACCAGGGCGCGCCCCAGGCCCCTGGCGCGCCCAGGTGTCTTATGCTCACCTCGTATGTCGGTTGGGTCTTACTTCGGACGAAAGGAATCTTATATCTGGAAAAAAATCGTGTTAAAATTTTAGCGCAATCGGAGTTACGGATCTCCCGGAATATAAGAAATGGTTTTCGGCTAGATCTGGGGAACGCGAAACAGAAGAGAACAGAGAGGGAGATCCAATCTCGGCGGGGCTCCCGCCCCTCCGCCGCCATGGAGGCCATGGACCAGAGGGGGAACTCTCCTCCCATCTAGGGGGGAGGCCAAGGAAGAAGAAGAAGGAGGGGGGCTCTCTCCCCCTCTCTCCCGGTGGTGCCGGAACACCGCCGGGGATACACTAGAAGGATCCAGGTGTATTGCAACAAAATCGTTCGTCGCAATACATGCCGACTTGTGGCGATAAGTACCTATTGCCACGTGGTAGCCGTTGCGACTGGACACATGGTAATAGGTTATTGCCACAAAAAAGCAGCCATGGCAATAAAGTGTGCTATTGCAACAGCCATGTGGGAAGTTGCCACATGTTTTCCCATGGCAACACTCACCTCATGCCACAATTCGCTTTGTGGAGATAGCTTTAATGCAACATGTAACGAATCATGGCCACTGATAGCTCGTGGCAATAGACATTTGTGGCAATAACATATGCCAACGACGCTCGTTTTGTGGCGCATACTCTTCCGTGGCAACAGTCAATTGTGGCAATAGACTATGGCAACAATTCTTGTTTTCGTGGCATTAGGCATTTTGCCACGAACCGCTACACTTGTGGCATTAAATTATGGCAACAAATATTCCAATCGTCGTAACAGGAAATTGCAACATAGTAGTTTTGGTGGTGATAAATAGGTTTCACAGGGGGTGAAATGTTTGTAGCGAGAAACTATTGCGACAATTTAAACTTTTCGTGGTGCTAACATGTGGCAACCAAAAGTGGGTTGTGGTAATAGCCTACTGCAACCGTAAAAAAAATACAGGCATTCAATTACAATATTCAAAACCATACGTATAATATGTAGATTCATAAAATTCATAATTTTCATAGCAAATATCCACAAATATTGACACTATAAATGATGAAACAAGAATAACATGATCCAACACATGAATAATCCCAGCTGATGAAGAAGCATGCCGAATGCACATCATTGAATAATTAACCAAAAGTCAGTGTACTCACATAAGCATACTGGGACTCTGTGTTAGACCATGTTTCATTCTTCGTGTGGGTGAGTTCCCACATAGCAATACAATCTTACTCTTCTCCAGTTTCCAAGTTTCTCTGCTAGTAATATAGCAATGAGATGCTTGAAACATAAAACCATAGTTAGCAGCGAGGAATACCTATTTAGTTAGACTCATACCTTCTCAAAAATTAGTTGCAAATAAGATTTTGATCCAATTCTATCTTTTGTCTTCAGTTTCTTACGGGTATCAGTCCTCTTTTGGCTGCGTTCCTATCAAGTCATTGAAACCAAATATAACCAGTCAGACAAGCAATTTTATCTTAACACATAGTAGACAAAGAGTAATCTTAGAGATAACCTGAAATTTTGAATCAGTGCCAAAGTACTCAATCATCCATGCAACAAAGCAATTTTCTTTTCACTCTCCTAGATTCAGCTCTACGTGTAGGTGCTAACAACTTGAATTCTCCAGCAAGTATCTTATCAAAGATTTTTCTATTACATACTTTCCAAATACACCAGGTCCCAAAATGGTTATTTCCATGGAAAATAGTCTATTGATCTATTGGTTAATAATCTCTATCTCTGCCATGTTTTAGATGCCTCATCACCATGCAGGCCATAGAATGTCCCAACATTGCAAGCCAAATCAACAATCAAACAAAAGTACAACTATATGCTTCGACATGAGCGTGGCATATGGCACAATTATGATCAGGGATGAAAAAAGTTTTTTACAATGGACCAGATTTTGAGTGTGAACTTTGCTTTTAAATTGGTGCCAAGAAATACCATACAACTGAGCACTTGAGCTTGCAAGAGACTTCCAAAGCCAGCTGAAATGGGGGAGAAACTTGAGGTGCCCATCAGCAGTTTATGGTCTTTCAATGTGTGAAAAGAGCATGCGTTCATTCCACTTGTTTGACCAGGAGAGCCCTCACCTTTTAGTATGCCCACCAAAGACTAAGGAACGCCATGGAACCAGGAGCCCTGACAAATTAGTATCAATATAAGTAAGGGGACAAAGCTCATGACTAAGAATAAGAAAGCTTGTAGTTATATCATATAGCAATAGATGGATTACTATTCCCTAGAAAAGGATGGATCACATGGCGTGATGACATTGGAGCAGAAAATACATGTGCACCATGTAGCAAAGCTGGGCAAGAAATCAGCCCACTTCTATTTTCTACGTTTGTTCTCTGTGTAGATGGATTATACGATTGGAAGATAAAATGCTGGCATAACACAGTACATGGAGGATGCCTCGCCAAATCATAATGAAAGAGAACAAAATTATCAAGATTATGAGTAGTAAACAGAAATAAACATGGTTACATAGTTGATGGCACCTGTAGTGGAAATAACCTCTTTGCAAAGGAGAAGACCCTTGGTGTCGCGGTTCTCTACAGTATTTTATTCAGTTTGCCCGACGACAATTCATTCTGAAGCAAAAGAAAGAGCAAGATTAGAGCATCCACTTCACTACTCCTTGGGCAACTTGAATAATCTGGTAAGTTTACACCGACAGAAAAATGGAAATTGTGTACATTTGATAGAAATTTACATATGAATAACCCAAGAAAAGTTTAGTAAATTGATTATATTGGACCCTTTACAACTGGTGATGCGCAAATAGAGAACCATACATAACCGGTGAATATTTGCTAGAATTAGTCACAACAATAGGGACTGAACAAATGATTATTAATATAAAATCAAAAAATGATTTAGAATGGCATACCTTAAAAAGAGAACTCTACAATGCAGAAGGTAGCTGATGAGGACATCAATACCATTGTTACACCCACAGCCCCTGCTGCTATACATACTGGACCAATTACTAGAGCTCGCGCACGCCAATTAAATTATCAGGTACTTTCGTTTCTTGGTAATGATTCTAATGTTCATGAGAATATGATGCTGCCTAAATTGGATACATTTGTTTTGCTTACAAATGAAGGGCCTAGCTTGGACAAGAAAGAGGAACCTTGGAGCAAGTTCAAGCATGGAGATGATGGCATGCGCAAGGGGAACAAGAACGGAGTTACAAGTGATGATTTCAGGACTGTGAAGCCACCATAATGAGTGCAGGAAGCCTTGGACGAAATATACAAGATGCCACTTCATAAATTTCATCCAGAGGCTATTATAGGTGCTGCGTCACCTTATTATTGGGCCAGGCCCATGTAATTTCGAAATACTTGAGTATAGGCTGTTTTTAGAGTCCGTATGTGTGGGGAAACAAGAGATAGGGTTGGTTTCGGACCCCTCCTTCAAGGGCCACGAAATCCCCCCCTCTTCCTCCATATATACAGCCCTTAGGGCACCGTTTAGACTTTGGGTTTTGTTTAGATTAAAAGTTCGCCATAGCTGCAACTTCGCGTACTTCGTTTGTGTTCAACGACCAGACCAAGACGTCACAGAACCCCACCTTGATCAATAAAGCTTTCATCTTATATTCGCAATATCCAGATTGCAAATCTTAGTTTCTTGCTTGTTCTTCGTTTGCTTGCAGGAAATAGACCCTCGTGGTCAGGTTGATCGTGCTCCGGCGTGGTCAATAACCTCTCGGAGTTGGTTTAGCGATTGCTAAGGCGCGACGTCCACGCACGTTCGTAGTTGGATCGTCAAAGTCTACTCCACCAAAAACGATAGCCACCATCTCATCGAAAGACGGGACACCTTTCGCTTCTATCATGTGGTATCAGAGTTCCAGGTTGCTCAGTGAGATTTTACAATTTTTCGTAGTTTAGATCGAGTCTGTTCTTCATACCTACAGTCCACGAAAAAGCCAAAAAAAAATTAGGGTTAGTTCATCATATCCGAACCAATCTGAGCCTTTGCATAATCTTTTTAGGGTTTTTGCTTTGTTGAATTTGCGGTTGCATCATCGTGTCTAGTCCTTTAGAGTTTCGAGTTCTGTCACAGTTTGTCACGCCGCCGCCGCACCATATACCACCACCGCTGCCATATACCACCACCGCTGCCATATTCTAGCACCATATATCCACCACCAATCCGAGTTCTTTTCATATTAGGTTTGTTTTTGAGACCCATCTATTTTTCGATTCGTGTTTCCTTGCCTGAGTAGGTTTCGGAAAAAAAAATCTGGAGACCCCCGGGCAGTTTTTAGGCCAAAATTTCGGCAGTCAAAAATATTTTTTCCCTATCCTATTTTTAGGTCCCAGGGAGCGTTTTGAGACACTCGCCATCATAGTGATTTTTTGTCGCACTTTTTCGTCGTCGCTGCCCTGATTTCCGAAGAAAAAAATTGTCAAATTTTTTTTTCATGCCAATCCTGATAGTTTGACTTGGGAAGAGTTTTGAGACACTCGCCATTATAGTGATTTTTTGCAAAAAAAAAGAGAAGCGCAAAAAAAAAGAGCGCAAAAAAATCTTGATAGTGTACGAATTTTTTTTTAGAGTGTGCTCTTCCCTTGTTTATGTGCCGCGCCGTGATTTTGTTAGTGTTCTAGGCTCGCGTCTCTAGTACGGTCTTGCCTAGGACCAGCACAGTACCGTCGTTGAGCGTTTATTCAACTTTGCATCTCTGAATTGATTATTACTGACATTTTTTATACCATATCATAAGCCTTCCCAGCTCCCCATACATCTACGTCGTGCGTTTGACACCATCTGGCAATCGCTCTGTCCAATCTTTAAGAGTTTCGACTACAACGGTTGCCGATCACCACCTGCTGCTGGGTAAGAACTGGTAAGCATTTGAGATTCGCTTGACGGTTTTGTAATACACCACCACCACCACGTCCTAGTAGTCTGTAGGATCATATTCTTGTGTGTTTCTATTGCTGCTAACCATGGCAGGATCACAAGCCGATGAGACTGATTGGGAGAACATGACGAACAAACAGCTACATGATAAATTTCAGCAAATGATGAGTGGACAGGTGCAAGATGTGCTAAACAGATTTGAAGAGGCCATGGAGAAGATAGATGGAATTGAGAAGACATTCGAAACAAAGCTCGATAACAAGTTTAATGAATTGCTCGCGCGTCTTCCACAACCACCGCCGGCTGCACCTGTCGCACCTCTACAACAACAACAATGTCGCCTTCCAAATCAAGTGGGACGAGCACAGCGCGTTCCCCTTGAGCCTGGTCAAACTTCTGGTGCCGCTGCACCTACTGTTGATGCTTCTATGGCTCCTGCTGCCACTGAGGAGGACGATTATGCGGGCGATTACGAGGATGAGGTTGATCAAAATCAGAACTACGTACCAGCACCAGGTCGTCCACATGCCAATAATCGCAATGGTAGGGCTGCATTACCAGCTTAGGTACGAGATCATGACCATCTTCCTAAACTGAAATTGAATATTCCACCATTTGAGGGTAGATATGTTTCTGATATATATCTTACTTGGGAGTTAGAAACTGAACAACGTTTTACATGTTTACAATATCCCGAGGAGAGACGTGTTGCTGCTGCTGTTTGTGCTTTTACTAGTTTTGCATGTGTATGGTGGTCTGAACATTGTAGATTATATCCTATTCCAGCTACGTGGGCTGCTTTGAAAACTGCTATGCGTACTCGTTGGGTTCCACCATATTATCAACGTGAATTACTTCAAAAATTGCAGCGCTTAAGACAAGGAAAAAATTCTGTAGAAGAATATTATCAGGAATTACAAACTGGCATGATTAGATGTGGTATTGTTGAGGAGAATGAAGCTATGCTTGCACGTTTTATGGGTGGATTAAATAGAGAGATTCAGACCATTCTAGAGTATAAGGAGTATAATAATATCACTCGTTTATTCCATCTTTCTTGTAAAGCTGAACGTGAAGTGCAGGATCGACAGGCATTGGCGCGAACTAATTTTTCTGCAGGTCGATCTTCATCATGGACACCGCGTGCCTCCTCTACTCCCACACGTCCTACTACAGCACCACTGACTTCAGCCGCCAATTCCAACCGAGATACAAGAAAACAGGCACCACCACCACCATCTGCCAAGAGTACACCTTCTGGGCCTGCCCAGAGCTCTTCTTCATCTATGGCATCAACAGGGCACACACATGATATTATTTGTCGTCGTTGTAAGGGAAGAGGTCATTATGCGAGAGAATGCCAATCTCCGCGTGTTATGATTGCTACTGAGGATGGTGGGTATGAGTCCGCTAGTGACTATGATGAGGAGACTTTGGCTCTTATTACAAGTGAAGAACACGGTGGAGATGATTCTGATCATGAGACGCAATACATGGCTCCTGAAGACGCTGACAGGTATGAATGTTTAGTTGCTCAACGTGTTTTGAGTGTGCAGGTCACACAAGCTGAGGAAAATCAGAGACATAATTTGTTCCATACAGAGGGAGTTGTGAAGGAGCGTTCTGTTCGCGTCATCATAGATGGAGGGAGCTGCAACAACTTGGCTAGCATGGAGATGGTGGAGAAGCTATCTCTCACCACAAGACCACATCCACATCCTTACTATATCCAATGGTTCAACAACAGCGGCAAGGTTAAGGTAACACGTGCTGTTCGTGTGCATTTTAGTATCTCTACATATGCTGATTATGTTGATTGTGATGTGGTACTCATGCAAGCATGTTCATTATTACTTGGTAGACCATGGCAATTTGATAAAAATTCTGTACACCATGGTAGAAACAATCAGTATACTCTTGTTCATAAGGATAAACATATTACTTTGCTTCCTATGACTCCTGATTCTATTTTGAAAGATGATATTAATAGAGCTAGTAAAGCAAAACAGGAGAAAAATAAGAGTGAAAATCAGATCGTGGCAAAAGAATTTGAGCAACAAATGAAGCCTAATAATAAACCATCTAGTGTTGCTTCTGAAATTAAATTGAAAAGTGCATGTTTACTTGCCACCAAATCTGATATTGATGAGCTAGATTTCAGCAAATCTGTTTGCTATGCTTTTGTGTGCAAAGAGGCGTTATTTTCATTCGAGGACGTGCCTTCCTCTTTGCCTCCTGCTGTCACTAACATTTTGCAGGAGTTCGCTGATGTCTTTCCACAAGACGTGCCACCGGGATTACCACCTATTCGCGGGATTGAGCATCAGATTGACTTAATTCCCGGTGCTTCACTGCCAAACCGTGCGCCATACCGTACCAATCCAGAGGAGACGAGGGAGATTATGCGTCAAGTACAGGAGCTGCTCGACAAAGGTTATATACACGAATCTCTTAGTCCTTGTGCTGTTCCTATTATACTAGTGCCAAAAAAGGATGGTACATCACGTATGTGTGTTGATTGTAGAGGCATTAATAATATTACTATTCGCTATCGTCATCCTATTCCTAGGCTAGATGATATGCTTGATGAATTGAGTGGCTCTACAATATTCTCCAAAGTTGATTTGCGTAGTGGATACCATCAAATTCGTATGAAATTGGGAGATGAATGGAAAACAGCATTTAAAACTAAGTTTGGTTTATATGAATGGTTAGTCATGCCTTTTGGGTTAACTAATGCACCTAGTACTTTCATGAGATTAATGAACGAAGTTTTACGTGCTTTCATTGGACGATTTATGGTAGTTTACTTTGATGATATATTGATTTATAGTAGATCTTTGGAGGAACATTTGGAACATTTACGTACTGTTTTTATTGCTCTACGTGATGCACGTTTGTTTGGTAACCTTGGGAAGTGCACCTTTTGCACCGACCGAGTATCTTTTCTTGGCTATGTTGTTACTCCACAGGGAATTGAAGTTGATAAAGCCAAGATTGAAACTATTGAGAGTTGGCCGCAGCCCAAAACGGTCACACAAGTGAGGAGTTTCCTTGGCCTCGCTGGTTTCTATAGGCGTTTTGTGAGAGATTTTAGCACCATTGCTGCACCTCTCAATGAGCTTACAAGGAAGGATGTGCCTTTTGTTTGGGGTACCGCACAGGAAGAAGCCTTCACGGTATTGAAAGATAAGTTGACACATGCTTCTTTACTCCAACTTCCTGATTTTAATAAGACTTTTGAGCTTGAATGTGATGCTAGTGGAATTGGATTAGGAGGTGTGTTATTACAAGATGGCAAACCTGTTGCATACTTTTCTGAAAAATTGAGTGGGCCTAGTCTGAACTATTCTACTTATGATAAAGAATTATATGCTCTTGTTCGGACCTTAGAAACATGGCAACATTATTTATGGCCCAAAGAATTTGTTATACATTCTGATCATGAATCTTTGAAACACATTAAAAGTCAAACAAAACTAAACCGTAGACATGCTAAATGGGTTGAATTCATTGAGACTTTCCCTTATGTCATTAAACACAAGAAGGGTAAAGAAAATGTTATTGCTGATGCATTGTCTCGTCGTTATACTATGATTTCACAACTTGACTTTAAAATATTTGGTTTGGAGACCATCAAAGATCAATATGTGCATGATCCTGAATTTAAAGATGTATTGCAGAATTGTAAAGAAGGGAGAACATGGAATAAGTTCGTCGTTAACGATGGATTTGTGTTTCGTGCTAACAAGCTATGCATTCCAGCTAGCTCCGTTCGTCTTTTGTTGTTGCAGGAGGCGCATGGAGGAGGATTAATGGGACACTTTGGAGTAAAGAAGATGAAGGATGTACTTGCTACACATTTCTTTTGGGCAAAGATGAGACGGGATGTTGAGCGCTTTGTTGCTCGCAGCACTACATGTCAAAAAGCTAAGTCACGACTCAATCCTCATGGTTTATATATGCCTTTGCCTGTACCTAGTGTTCCATGGGAGGATATATCTATGGACTTTGTTTTGGGTTTACCTCGAACAAAGAAGGGGAGGGATAGCATATTTGTTGTCGTGGATAGGTTCTCGAAAATGGCACACTTTATACCATGTCATAAAAGCGATGATGCTGCTAATGTTGCTGATTTGTTCTTTCGTGAAATTATTCGCTTGCATGGTGTGCCAAATACTATTGTTTCAGATCGTGATACCAAATTTCTTAGCCACTTTTGGAGATGTTTATGGGCTAAGTTGGGGACTAAACTGCTTTTTAGTACTACTTGTCACCCCCAAACTGATGGACAAACTGAAGTAGTCAATATAACTTTGTCTACTATGCTTAGGGCTGTTTCGAAGAATAACAAGAAAATGTGCGAAGAATGCTTGCCTCATATTGAATTTGCTTATAATCGTTCGTTGCATTCTACTACTAAGATGTGCCCTTTTGAAATTGTATATGGTTTCCTACCTCGTGCACCTATTGATTTGTTACCTCTTCCATCTTCGGAGAAGGTTAATTTTGATGCTAAACAACGTGCTGAATTGATCTTAAAAATGCATGAGTTAACTAAGGAGAACATTGAGCGTATGAATACTAAATATAAACTTGCTGGAGATAAGGGTAGAAAACATGTTGTGTTTGCACCTGGAGATCTTGTTTAGTTACATTTGCGTAAGGATAGATTTTCTGATTTGCGCAAATCAAAGCTAATGCCACGTGCTGATGGTCCTTTTAAGGTGTTAGAGAAAATAAATGATAATGCATATAAACTTGAGCTGCCTGCAGATTTTGGGGTTAGTCCCACTTTTAACATTGCAGATTTGAAGCCTTATTTGGGTGAGGAAGATGAGCTTCCGTCGAGGACGACTTCATTTCAAGAAGGGGAGGATGATGAGGACATCAATACCATTGTTACATCCACAACCCCTGCTGCTATACATACTGGACCAATTACTAGAGCTCGCGCACGCCAATTAAATTATCAGGTACTTTCGTTTCTTGGTAATGATTCTAATGTTCATGAGAATATGATGCTGCCTAAATTGGATACATTTGTTTTGCTTACAAATAAAGGGCTTAGCTTGGACAAGAAAGAGGAACCTTGGAGCAAGTTCAAGCATGGAGATGATGACATGCGCAAGGGGAACAAGAACGGAGTTACAAGTGATGATTTCAGGACTTTGAAGCCACCATAATGAGTGCAGGAAGCCTTGGAAGAAATATACAAGATGCCACTTCATAAATTTCGTCCAGAGGCTATTATAGGTGTTGCGTCACCTTATTATTGGGCCAGACCCATGTAATTTTGAAATACTTGAGTATAGGCTGTTTTTAGAGTCCGTATGTGTGGGGAAACAAGAGATAGGGTTGGTTTCGGACCCCTCCTTCAAGGGCCACGAAATCCCTCCCTCTTCCTCCATATATACAGCCCTTAGGGCACCGTTTAGACTTTAGGTTTTGTTTAGATTAAAAGTTTGCCATAGCTGCAACTTCGCGTACTTCGTTTGTGTTCAACGACCAGACCAAGACGTCACAGAACCCCACCTTGATCAATACAGATTTCATCTTATATTCGCAATATCCAGATTGCAAATCTTAGTTTATTGCTTGTTCTTCGTTTGCTTGCAGGAAATAGACCCTCGTGGTCAGGTTGATCGTGCTCCGGCGTGGTCAATAACCTCTCGGAGTTGGTTTAGCGATTGCTAAGGCGCGACGTCCTCGCACGTTCGTAGTCGGATCGTCAAAGTCTACTCCACCAAAAACGATAGCCACCATCTCATCGAAAGACGGGACACCTTTCGCTTCTATCAGTAGCTCACCATTGAAGTATTACTTATGGGGTAGCAGCATAAATCTCCTTAGTCTACTATAGATTAAAAGTGTGATGAATTATCCAGTAATACATGCATGATAACTTGGAAAACTCAAGTGGCTAATTAAATGGAGGCAAAGACGTAACAAACCCGACCAAATGTTGGAGTGGGTTCTGAATGTACACCAATCACTGAGAAACAACATTGAAATTGATGTTCATGATAAAGAAAATTAAAAGGTGATCTAAAGCAGTAGTGTCCTGAATAACAAAGCATAAGAATAAGGAGATCCCAACATAATTTGCATAACTGCAAATATAAAAACTATGTTTGAACTGTCAAGTTTTTCTTTCAGGAAAACAAAACATATTTGTGTTAAGAAGGGATACCTTATCCATCTCGAATCTCAGTCGTGAACTCGTGATCAGCAGGTAGATGCCAATACATTGCTGTCATTCATGCAGGAGTCAACATATATATGTAACTTGCTGGTGTGGCCAAATGAAGTCAAGTAGGTAACGATCAGCTAAAAATATATTTGCTAATGTATGGAAGGTCCTGTTAGCTGACAAAACAAACCTAGAATCTACAACGAAAGTTACTAAGCAAATCAAAAAGCTTTCATAACCGGTGACTGTATCAGATATACATCCAGCTGAAACATCGATTACACCATCAGCTATAATACAGAGATCAAGTAACCATTTGGAGGCAATGATATAGTCGATGTGGTGCACTTTAATACTATGTCGTAGTCCAATGTATATCTAAAAATTTGTAGGTACAGTACCGAAACATGAGAGGCATGAAACCATCTATGCTCCTTTCTATCTTTGATATTTCAAGTGAAAGTGGCCAAAGTACCCAGCCAACTTTAGCACACAGATAATAGATCTGCAAATAACAGCGAAATAATAACAATTGTATGGATTAGTAATTACAACTATGATACTGATACTACGCATGTGCTTTTGAGGTCACCAAAGGGGGAGACACGAAGCTGATGGTGGAGACCATAGGAGAGATGCCGCTCAGCTGTTTAAAAGGGTCGATCTTAGCGGGGGCAGGGGAAGTCGTCCGAGAGCCGGATGTTTGGTTCCTTCTGGACAGCAGGACGGTGTTGGAGGTCATCCATGATGAGGCATAGTCGTCCCACGTAGAGATGGCCGGGGTTGACGCATTGAGGCTGTATGGTAGCGCACGACCATGACTCTGTGCTGCTCCCGGCGGCGGCGGATCTGGCCTGCACGTCTGGATCATGGGGGCGGGATACGGCGGCGGTACTGCATCTACAGCGCTCGCTATGGCGGTTCAGGGATGCGGCTTGGTGATGAACCTGGTCGCAGCGTCTCCACCTCCGGGTCGGCCATATGGCGAGCAACCCCGACGTAGGCAGGCCGGCACTGCGCTCGCGATGCAGGGAAGAAGACGGGAACTCCGTCGGCGCCGACACCAGACCGCATCGCTGCCGCTGGCAGCATGGCCGAGGACACCGAGACGCGGCCCGCGTCGGCGGGTGCGGAGGAGAGGGAGGAGGGTGAGATCGAGGACGACGACTCCTCGTTCTGCAGTTGACTACGGTGTGGTTCGCTGTGTTGACGCCGTGACGGAGGAACCAGGACGAGAGCTCAGATCCAATCGCCCGTGAAGACGCCGTGTGATTTGATTTAGAATAATAATCGTGGGTAGTTAGGAAGGCAAGGATAAATAAACTATTTTTTTTTGGTGGGAACACAAAATATTGGCGCAAACTACAGTAAACCGAAATTAGGTGGTGGGAAAGTAATTATTTTTGGATGGAATGTTTAGAATAATGAAATAAATTGGAAAAAAAATATTTCAAAGCAATATGAGATATATATATGCTGCTAAAAGTAATGTTACTAAAATATGTTTGTAAAAAGTTATTTCTTGTTGAAAAGACCACCAAATCCGAGAATCATGGAGGGGCGATCCGGCGCCCTCCCCTCTAACGTTCTCGCCGTCGATATTTGTATATTTCTTATTTATACATTGTTTCCCGGTTATTTAGTGTACATGTATGGTACGTATAAGTAGTTCAACGTGACCAAACCATGGCATCATATGTTTAGAGGATACCATATTTTGCATTGTTGTTGTCATTGAGTGTTTTCAAGTCCCGACAAATCGTCTCACCACCGTCATCTTCCTTCCGAACTAGGTCGGGAGATTCCCGATGAAATCGTCTCACGCCCGTCATCTTCCCTAAGTACGGCGGTAGGCGGCGTGTGGGAAGCTCGCATCCATGGCCGGTGGAGAGGCTCGAGCTCGCGGGCGAAGGTCAGGAAAAGGGACGAAGGAACTGCTTGGTCAGCACCGAGGATGGAAGAAGAGGGCGATGGGAGCCATGGCCGACCAGGAGCGGCGTGCAAGGTCAGAGGGGCGGCTCGTCGGACAGGGCTTGCCGTCCCGCGGAAGTAGGGGTTGCGACCGGCGCTAGGGCGTTGTCGACGGACGACCCGGCTGTAGGTACAACCAGGTTTGCACTACAATTTCAGAAATCATTTCAGAAAGTAGCAAAAACTTGGCCAATTTTGAACTACAGCCCACAGAAACCTCATGTGACCCTCACTTTAAAACTACTAGGTTATATTCTTGCCTTGAAACACAAGTACAGATGGGATGGGTTGATGAGACGGTCGATCTATGTCAGTCTCGATCTCACATTTTGATCTTGAGATGGGGTGATCTAAACATCTTTCATCTTACCGAACAATCCGTGGAGAGTTCCTCCGCGCTAGAGTAGGTCCAACATAATCATGTCATTTTTGTTTCAACGAAAACCATAGAGATTCAACTGTGTAAATTAATAACCAAACCAATTTCGTTCAGAGATCTTTTGTGTTAGGAACGTGTTGTTACATCATGGATCTACAATTGTGTATCTTTGTTTACTTCCTAGTTGCCATGACAAAATTCAAACTTTGAGAACAAATATTGCTTTGCAATGAAGTTAAATTTAGTCCTAGCATTTCACACACAAAATAAATCTCATCCGGCCAGCAAGAAAATTGTGTGCAAATCTTCTATGTTTCTAAGGTCCCTCAAATTGGGGTGCTGAGAGCGCTCCGGGCTATGGTCGTGTGGTGGACCCCGTCTATCAGCGCCAGGAAGCGACAACCCAAGCTGGCTTAGACATGTATTTTGTGTGTCGTTCGTGCAGGATTTTCGTATCGTCGAGTCGTCCATATGTTGTGGAAGTGCTTTGTGATTTGATTGGGTTGGGGCTTCTGATTTTGCGAGTTGCCACCTGGTCACTTTCCTGCTTTGAAGTAACAATCCTTCATTTGATACCCTCACTCTCCTGCAGTGTAGATTATTACTCATGATTAAGTTCCGCATCCTCCAGAATAGAAATCTTTCTCTGTGATTTATACTCGAGATAATTGCATCTATCGTCCTAGTAGTCGCTGGCTGGCGAGGTCCAACTTAGTCCTGGTGGTTGCAAAGTGCTTCAATACGGTCCCGGCACAAGAAAATACGTGCTCAATACGGTTTTTGAGGTTGAAACAGCAGTCCCGACTCTACACGCTGCATAGTATCTCGTATTTCTATAGCTAATGGGCCCATTTGTCTGTGGGCCGAGTAATAAAAAGAAAAAAGCGCGCTGACAAATAAAAGGAAAAAACACAACGAGGGGATTCGCACGCGCAAGCTTCTGCCCCATCGCTGGACAAGCAAGCCACCAGGCCAAATCCGTGATATGTTTAATATGGGGATGCATCGTCTATTATATAGATATCCTGTCTTTTAAAAATTTCGTAAATTTAAAAAATGTTCATGAGTTTCTTCAAAAAGGTCCATCGCTTCCCACCAGGCCAAATCCGTGATATGTTTAATATGGGGATGCATCGTCAATTATATTGATATACTTGTCTTTTAAATTTTTTGTAAATTTATAAAATGTTCATGAGTTTTTAAAAAAACGTTCAGCGCTTCAAAAACAATTCATGATAGAAAAATAAAGTCCGTTTCCACAAAAAATGTCCATGATTTTTTTTCAAAATATTCAAAACAATGTTTCGGAATTTTCAAAAAATATTTCAATTTTTTAAAAATGTTCACCTATTCAAAATAAAATTCATGAATTTAAAAAATATTCTTCACAAAAATGTTTTTGAATTTCAAAAGTTGTTCCCCAATTTCAAGGAATGTTCCCTATGCAAAAAAAACTTGTCGACGAGTTCCAAAATAATTATTAGTCCATCGTTATTGGGAATTTTATCAAACTACGCAAACTTTTCTTTTACATTGTGAAAACTTTTGAAAATTTCTCATACATTATTTGTAAACTATGCATTTTTGTTTACATTGTATAAACATTTTGGAAAATTTCACATATATTATTTGGAAATATGTGAGTATTCCTTTAAATGTCACGTTTATTTTTAGAATGGGAATAAACATTTTCTGTACATTATTGGGAATTTTATCAAACAATGCAAACTATGTACAGTGTATTCTGCAGTATGACACGTTAGCCCGGTCCTGCTCGTCCGAATGGGCCCATATGTCAGTGGGATATATGAGAAATTAAAGAAAAAACAGCACGCAAGGGGTGTCGAACTTGAAACCTGTGCGCTGGTGAAGCACGTGCTAACCACCAGACAAAGCGTGTATGTGCTATAAATGTGGAGATGCACTTCTTATATACGTAGTCTTTTCTATAAGAAATCTATTTAGGTTGTTTTTGGGTGAAAAGAAATACATTTAGGTTTTTTGAGAAAAGAAATCCATTTAGGTTTTTTTAGCAACAGAAATCCATTTAGGTATACGTAGTCTTTTCTTTTGGGCTGGACGGGCCTGTATTTTTTGTTTTGAAGCTATGGCCCAGTTGTCTTCTGTGTGCTCTGGTTTTTTGCTCGTGTTCATTTTTTGGCGGTCTCCTATTTGGCTCGAGCGACCTGGTGTGTAACCCCCCTGCACTCAGTACGTACAATTTTTTTTGAACTTGCGAATATTTTTAAATTCATGATTTTTTTAAAATGGTAAACATTTTTACAACTTGGGGTGACATTTATCGAATTAAAATTTGTTCACCAAACTGAAAAAATGTTTACCATAATTTTGAAGTTGCGAACATTTTCTAAATTCATGAATTTTTTTACAAATTCTTGAATCTTTTTTGAATTCACAAACATTTTTTAAATTGCGTACATGTTTTTGGGAACTCGTCAACAGGTTTTTTTTACATAGGCGAACATTTCTTGGCCATTTCAAATCCAAATTTAACGAGTTAAATATGTATTCCTAACAAGAAAGAGTGTTCTATCCATTTATAAACTTTTTCCACATTTTTGGTTAATTAAAATTGGTGTAATTTAAAAATATTTTAATTACTCCTTAGAGCTTGCAAAAATTATAACTTAATATCTATTAATTCGAATAATATATTTTTCCACTGTTTTACTTGTAACTAATGCAACGTCACACCGATGTTGCAATATCTTTTCGAATATTACCACAAATAGTTATCCAGTTGAAATACCTAGTCTCTATTGCAACAAAATGACTGCTTCGCGCAACGGAATTTTTTTGTCGCAATGTCGCTACCATATTGCAATGCCGATTTAGTTTGTTGCAATAGTTAGCCACTTTTTTGCAACAATATTTGTAACTAATGCAACGTCACGCCTGTCTTGCAATATCTTTCCGAATATTGCCACGAATAGTTATTCTGTTGAAATACCTAGTCTCTATTACAACAAAATGACTGCCCTCACGCAACGGAATTTGTTTGTCGCAATACCGCTGCCATATTGCAACGCCGATATAGTTTATTGCAATATGAGGCCTCTATTGCAACAAAGTTAGTACTTATCGTGACCAAATTAAGTTATGGCAATATGTGCGACCTATTACCACAACCAGCGAATTTGTGGTAATATTGTGTTTTATTGCAACAAAACGTAGTTGTAGCAATAAATTTTGTTGCAATAGACCGGAATCCTTGTAGTACTAGGATCGTGACGACGATCTACATCAACAATCTTGCTACCGTCATCACCAACTTTCTCCCCCTCTATGCAGCGGTGTAACACCCCTTCTCCCCGTTGTAATCTCTACTTAAACATGGTGCTCAACTCCATATATTATTTTCCAATGATCTATGGTTATCCTATGATGTTTGAGTAGATCCGTTTTGTCCTATGGGTTAATCGTGATCTTGGTTGGTATGATTGTATATTTTATTTATGGTGCTGTCCTACGGTGCCCTCCGTCTCACGCAAATGTGAGGGGCCCCCGCTGTAGGGTGTTGCAATACGTTCATGATTCGCTTATGGTGGGTTGCGAGAGTGACAGAGGCTTAAACCCGAGTAGGTGGGTTGTTGCGTATGGGATAAAGAGGACTTGATACTTAATGCTATGATTGGGTTTCACGACCGTAATGATCTTTAGTAGTTGCGGATGCTTGCTAGGGTCCAATCATAAGTGCATATGATCCAAGTAGAAATGTTAGCTCATTGCTCTCCCTCATATAAAATTGCAAGAATGATTACCAGTACTTGCTATCGATTGCTTAGGGACAAATGACTTTCTTGTTGACAAAAGCTATCTACTTTTATAACCTTGCAATTTATTTGCAGTTTTATTCTCGCAAAGTACTCGTAGTTTTATTCTTGCAAAATAGTTTCATACTTGTTTTAGGTAAAGCAAACGTCAAGTGTGCGTAGAGTTATATCGGTGGTCGATAGAACTGGAGGGAATATTTGTTCTACCTTTAGCTCCTCGTTGGGTTCGACACTCTTATTCATCGAAGAAGACTACAAATGATCCCCTACACTTGTGGGTTATTAAGACCTTTTTCTGGCGCCGTTGGACAAAACTCCCCCAGGACTGTTGTTGGTATGGATGGTACCCGTGGATTCGGATCAGCCGTGGAGTGTGTTTGTTGGTGGAGGGGGAGTAAACCTTTACTTTTATCTCTTGGGAACCGCCACTAATGTGTTTAGCATGGAAGATACCGATAACTAATGGTCGCGAAGTAAACAAGAAGGGTACATTTCTCAAAATTTCATTTACCTCTGTTTTAAAAACTTGAGCTCTGGCACCGCTGCAAATCACTGCTTCCCTCTGTGAAGGGACTATCTATTTACTTTTATGTTGTGTCATCACCTTCTCAAATAAGCGCCAGATCCTGAGAGCACTATTGTCATCCTCATGCATTGTGTGTAGCTAATGTTGGGTGCATCATGACTGGATCTTTTCTACCATGAATTACAATGTTTAGTCGCTGCTTGAACTTTAAAGGTGCTCTGCATTTATGTTTTGGGGTCTCAGAAAGGGCTAGCGAGATACCACTATTGTCATATTATATCATAGTTGTTTTGACAAAGTGTTGTCATTTGAGATATGTTGTTATTGCTCGCTAGTTGATTATGCCATTGATATGAGTTAATATAATTTTTAAGAGTTATTGTTGACATGGTTAGTTATAATCTTTGCTGAAAACCTGGGTGCTACTTAAGCTTATTTTTGTAAACAAGAGCAAAAGAGTTCGTAAAAGTTTGTCTTTTTCACTTTAAGTTTATCAACTGAATTGCTTGAGGACAAGCAAAGGTTTAATCTTGGGGGAGTTTATACGTCTCCGTCTTATCTACTTTTCCTAACGCTTTACCTCTTGTTTTGGACTCTAATTTGCATGATTTGAGTGAAACTAACCCGGACTGACGCTATTTTCAGCAGAATTACCATGGTGTTGTTTTTGTGTAGAAATAAAAGTTCTCGGATTGGAACGAAACTTTGCAAGGATTTTTTATACAATATATAAAAAATACTAGAGCCAAGAACCACCGGAGGGGGGCACCTGGGTGGGCACAACCCACCAGGGCACGCCCCCCCTCCTGGCACGCCCAGGTGGGTTGTCCCCACCTGGTGGCCCCGCAGACCTCAACCCTGATACTATAAAATCACATTTTCGAAGAAAAAATCGGGGAGAAAGAATTATCACGTTTCACGAGACGGAGCCGCCGCCACCTCATGTTCTTCATCGGGAGGCTAGATCTGGAGTCCGTTTGGGGCTCCGGAGAGGGGGATCTTCGATCTTCGTCATCACCAACCCTTCTCCATCGCGAGTTCCATGATGCTCCCCACCGGGAGTGAGTAATTCCTTCGTAGGCTCACTGGTCGGTGAGGAGTTGGATGAGATTCATCATGTAATCGAGTTAGTTTTGTTAGGGCTTGATCCCTAGTATCCATTATGTTCTGAGATTGATGTTGCTATGACTTTGCCATGCTTAATGCTTGTCACTTTGGGCCCGGGTGCCATGATTTCAGATCTAAACCGTTTATGTTATCACCATTATATCTATGTTCTAGATCCGATCTTGCAAGTTATAGTCACCTATTATGTGTTATGATCTGCAAACCCCGGAGTGACAGAAGTCGGGATACTTTCCGGTGATGACCATTGTTTGAGGAGTTCATGTATTCACTATGTGTTAATGCTTTGTTCCGGTTCTCTATTAAAAGGAGGCCTTAATATCCCTTAGTTTCCAATTGGACCCCGCTGCCACGGGAGGGTAGGACAAAAGATGTCATGCAAGTTCTTTCCATAAGCACGTATGACTATTTACGGAATACATGCCTATATTATATTTATGAACTGGAGCTAGTGCCGTATCGCCCTAGGTTATGACTGTTATATGATAAATATCATCTAATGAATTCACCGATCCAATGCCTATGAATTTCTCTTATATTGTTCTTGCTAAGTTACTACTGCTATTGTTACTGTTACACTTGCTACAAAATCATTGCTATCACTGTTACTGTTACTATTGCTGTTGCTACTACTATCAAAACTATCATACTACTTTGCTGCAGATAATTAATCTCCAGGTGTGGTTGAATTGACAGCTCAGCTGCTAATACTTGCACATATTCTTTGGCTCCCCTTGTGTCGAATCTATAAATTTGGGTTGAATACTCTACCCTCGAAAACGGTTGCGATCCCCTATACTTGTGGGTTATCATGATACAATACCGGGGCACCTCCCCCAAGCTTGGCAATTGCCAAGGGGAGTGCCCATACCCATGTATTTAGATCTCTTTCTTCGGAGGTGGTGATGATGGAGTTGTTGATGATGAAAGAATCTTATCCTATGTCTTCCAAGGCATAGGTTCACCATCGTAAAAAGATGAACGAATCTCCGGGATCCTCAAATCTGCAGCCAAACTCATCCTCTTAAATCTGTATTCATACTCACAGTTTTGGTTTTGCAGGTCATAGATCTGGGCTTGGAGATGCTCGATTCTCTCATGAAGCTTGAAGATGGCCTCTCCGATGTTCTTGGTGTCCAGCTTGAGGTCACGGGTAAATTCCGTGATCATCAAGTGATTGGCATTGAGTCCACGTTCCACCATCCCTTGGCACTTGAAGACTTGCTGCTCCATTGCTTCGAGCCTTGTCTCCACGCTTCCGGTCTTCTTTGGCCCTTCAACATCGGGGATGTGCAGCACCCCCTCACGCATCTCAATCGTTTGAGGGTGTTGCAGCACCTCCGCGAGGTAAGGGTTGATGACCTTCTCAAAAAAACTTGTCCTTGGGGGCGCTTGGAGACGTCATGGCGATCTAGATCTGTCTGAAAAACAACTCGAAACAAGAACAGTGGATTTTTTCGTGGTACGGTGGTCAAAACCTTCGGGAGATTATATAATGAATTTTTACCTACCAAAAGGAGTGTTCCACAAGAAAACAGAGTCCGAACGGCACACGAGGTGGCCACAAGTCAGGGAGGCACGCCCAGGGGGGTAGGGCGCGCCCCCAAGGCTTGTCGCGTACTCGTGCACTTTTCGGACTACTTTTAATTTTTCTAATTTTTTAAATATTCCAAAACGGAGTAAAATTGCCATTGGAAAAGTTTTGGAGTCGGTTTACTTACCGTACCACATACCTATTCCTTTTCGGAGTCTGAAACATTCTGGTAGGTCTCCCTTATGTACTCCTCCGGTGTTATGGTATTAATAATATTTGTCTCAACATTTATGGGAGTACCTGAGATATAATATTTGATTCTTTGCCCGTTTACCACCTTCAGGTTGGTGCCTTCGGCGTTGTTGATTTTGATGGCACCGGAGCGGTAGACCTCCTCGATAATATAAGGACCTTCCCATTTAGAGAGGAGCTTTCCTGCAAAAAATCTTAACCGAGAGTTGTATAGCAAGACAAGGTCACCTACATTAAATTCACGCTTTTGTATCCTTTTGTCACGCCATCTTTTAACTTTTTCTTTAAACAACTTGGCATTCTCATAGGCTTGGGTTCTCCATTCATCAAGTGAGCTAATGTCAGATAACCTCTTTTCACCGGCAAGTTTGAAATCATAGTTGAGCTCTTTAATTGCCCAATAAGCTTTATGTTCAAGTTTAAGAGGGAAGTGACATGCTTTTCCATAAACCATTTTATATGGAGACATACCCACAGGGTTTTTATAAGCAGTTCTATAAGCCCATAATGCATCATCAAGTTTCTTAGACCAATTTTTTCTAGATCTATTAACAGTCTTTTGCAAGATCAACTTTATTTCGCGGTTACTCAATTCTACTTGACCACTAGACTGAGGATGATAAGGAGATGCAATTATATGGTTAACATCATACTTAGCAAGGAATTTACGGAAAGCACCATGAATAAAGTGTGAACCACCATTAGTCATTAAATATCTAGGGACTCCAAACCTCGGGAAAATAACTTCTTTAAGCATTTTAATGGAAGTGTTATGATCAGCACTACTAGTTGGAATAGCTTCTACCCACTTAGTAAGATAATCAACAGCAACTAAAATATGTGTATACCCATTGGAGGAAGGAAAAGGTCCCATATAATGAAAGCCCCAAACATCAAATGGTTCAATAACGAGTGAATAATTCATAGGCATTTCCTGACGTCTACTAATATTACCAATTCTATGGCATTCATCACAAGACAAGACATACTTAAGAGCATCTTTGAAGAGAGTAGGCCAATAAAAAACAGATTGCAGTACCTTGTGTGCAGTTCTATCTCCAGCATGGTATCCTCCATAAGCTTCGGAGTGACACTTGCATAGGATCTGTTCCTGTTCATGCTCAGGTACACAACGTCTAATAACACCATCTACTCCTCTTTATAAAGGTGCGGGTCATCCCAAAAGTAATGTCTTAAATCATAGAAAAACCTTTTCTTTTGCTGGTATGTGAAACTAGGTGGTATGAATTTAGCAACAATGTAATTAGCATAATCAGCATACCAAGGAGCATTACGAGAAGCATTTATGACAGCTAGTTGCTCATCAGGAAAACTATCATCAATAGGTAGTGGGTCATCAAGAACATTTTCTAACCTAGACAAGTTGTCTGCTACTGGGTTCTCAGCTCCCTTTCTATCAATAATATGCAAATCAAATTCTTGCAGCAAGAGAACCCATCTAATAAGTCTAGGTTTAGCATCTTTCTTTTCCATAAGGTATTTAATAGCAGCATGATCGGTGTGAACAGTTACTTTGGAATCAACAATATAAGGTCTAAACTTATCACAAGCAAGGACAACTGCTAAAAATTCTTTTTCAGTAGTAGCATATTTCTTTGAGCACTGTCTAGGGTTTTACTAGCATAATGGATAACATTTAATTTCTTATCAACTCTTTGTCCTAGAACAGCACCAACATCATAATCACTAGCATCACACATAATTTCAAATGGCAGGTTCCAATCAGGTGATTGAACAATAGGTGTAGAAATCAAGGCTTTCTTAAGTATTTCAAATGCTTCTACACAATCATCATCAAAAACAAATGGAACATCTTTTTGCAAGAGATTAGTGAGAGGCCTAGAAATTTTAGAGAAGTCTTTAATAAACCTCCTATAGAAACTAGCATGACCAAGGAAACTTCTTATACCTTTGATATCTTTAGGATACATCATTTTTTCAATAGCATCTGCTTTAGCTTTATCAACTTCAATACCTCTTTCAGAGATTTTATGTCCCAAGACGATTCCTTCATTAACCATAAAGTGGCACTTCTCCCAATTCAAGACAAGATTAGTTTCTTCACATCTCTGCAAAACTCGATCAAGGTTGCTTAAGCAATCATCAAAAGAAGTTCCGTAAACGGAGAAATCATCCATGAAAACCTCAACAATCTTTTCACAAAAGTTTGAGAATATAGCAGTCATACATCTTTGAAAGGTAGCAGGAGCATTGCATAAACCAAAAGGCATACGTCTATAAGCAAAGGTACCGAAAGGGCAAGTAAAAGTAGTTTTTTCTTGATCCTCTTTTGACACATGTATTTGAGAAAAAACCAGAGTAGCCATCTAGAAAGCAAAAGTGTGTGTGCTTTGATAATCTTTCTAGCATTTGATCAATAAAAGGTAGAGGATAATGATCTTTCCTAGTAGCTTTATTCAACTTTCTAAAATCAATAACCATTCTATAACCTGTAACAATTCGTTGTGGGATCAATTCATTCTTATCGTTAGGAACAACAGTAATACCTCCCTTATTAGGGACACAATGAACAGGACTTACCCATCTACTATCAGCAATAGGATAAATTATACCTGCCTCCAGAAGCTTTAGTATTTCATTTCTTACCACTTCCTTCATCTTAGGATTTAACCGTCATTGGTGATCAACAACAGGTTTAGCATCGGGCTCCATATTAATTTTGTGCTGACATAGAGTGGGACTAATGCCCTTAAGATCATCAAGAGTATATCCAATAGCGGCACGGTGCTTCCTCAGAGTTTTCAATAATCTCTTTTCTTCATGGTCTGAAAGGTTAGCACTAATAATAACAGGATATATCTTCTTTTCATCAAGATAAGCATATTTCAGAGTATCAGGTAATTGTTTAAGCTCAAACACGGGATCACCCTTGGGTGGAGGAGGATCCCCAAGAATCTCAACAGGCAAGTTGTGTTTCAAAATAGGCATTTGGTTAAACAATATTTCATCTAATTCCTTCCTTTCATTCATAAACATATCATTTTCATGGTCTAGCAGATATTGTTCTAAAGGATCAGTAGGAAGTACAGCGATAGAAGCAAGACCAAGAATTTCATCTTTACTAGGCAATTCTTTTTCATGGGATTGTCAATGAAATTTGGAGAAATTAAACTCATGAGACACATCCCCAAAACTTACAGTAACAGTTTCTTTCTCACAATCTATCTTAGCATTAACAGTGTTCAAGAAAGGTTTAGCAAATATAATGGGACAAAAATCATCTTGTGGGGAACCAAGAATAAGAAAATCGGTAGGGTATTTTATTTTCCCACACAAGACTTCAACATCTCTAACAATCCCAATTGGTGATATAGTATCTCTATTAGCAAGCTTGATGGTAACATCAATATCTTCTATTTCAGCAGGTGCAATATCATTCATAATTTCTTGATATAAAGTAAAGAGAATTGCACTCACACTAGCACCCACATCACATAGTCCATGATAACAATGATCTCCTATTTTAACAGAAACAACAGGCATGCCGACAACAGGTCTATGTTTATCTTTTTCATCGGGTCTAGCAATTCTAGCAGCTTCATCACAGAAGTAAATAACATGCCAATCAATATTATCGACCAAGAGATCTTTAACCATAGCAATACTAGATTCAACTTTAATTTGTTCAGGGGGTGTAGGTGTTCTAGTATAACTCTTTCAAACCACAGCTGAAGCTTTTGCATGTTCCTTTATTCTAACAGGGAAAGGTGGTTTCTCAATATAATCAGTAGGAACAATAGGATCAACATTATAAGTAATGGTTTCTTCTTCAACTTTAATAGGTTCTACTACTTTCACTTCAATGGGAGGATGATATTTAAACCACTTCTCCTTAGGGAGATCAACATGAGTAGCAAATGATTCACAGAAAGAAGCAACTATCTCAGAGTCAAGTCCATATTTAGTGCTAAATTCACGAAAAGCATCGGTATCCATAAAAGATTTAACACAATCAAACTTGAGGTTTATACCTGGCTCCTTACCTTCGTCGAGTTCCCAATCTTCAGAGTTGCATTTAATTCTTTCCAATAAATCACATTTGAATTCAATAGTCTTCTTCATAAAAGAACCAGTACAAGAAGCATCGAGCATGGATTGATCATTACGAGAAAGCCGAGCATAAAAATTCTAAATAATAATTTCTCTTGAGAGCTCATGATTGGGGCATGAATATAACATTGACTTAAGCCTCCCCCGAGCTTGAGCGATACTTTATCCTTTTTGAGGCAAAAAATTATAGATATAATTCTGATCACGATGAACTAGATGCATAGGATAAAACTTCTGATGAAATTCCAATTTCAATCGGTTATAATTCCAAGTCCTAATATCATCACATAGCCTATACCATGTCAATGCCTTCTCCTTCAAAGATAAAGGGAAGACCTTCTTCTTGACTTCATCCTCGGGAAAACCTGCAAGCTTAAATAATCCACAAACTTCATCCACATAGATTAGATGCATATCAGGATGTAGTGTTCCATCTCTTGCATAAGGATTAGCTAGCAGTTTCTCTATCATACCCGAAGGAATTTCATAATAAATATTTTCAGTAGGTTCAGTAGGTTGAGGGGCAACTCTTTGCTCTTTCGGTCGGGGTGAAGATACCCCGAACAAACCCCTCAAAGGATTATTTTCCATAGCAACAAGTGGCAGTAAATTTCAGCACACTATATAAATGTTTGCTTACCAAATTCCACTTACCAAAGGCGCTTCACTCCCCGGAAACGGCGCCAGAAAAGAGTCTTGATGACCCACAAGTATAGGGGATCTATCGTAGTCCTTTCGATAAGTAAGAGTGTCGAACCCAACGAGGAGCAGAAGGAAATGACAAGCATTTTTCAGCAAGGTATTCTCTGCGAGCACTGAAATTATCGGTAACAGATAGTTTTGTGATAAGATAATTCGTAACGGGTAACAAGTAACAAGTGTAACAAAGGTGCACCAAGGTGGCCCAATCCTTTTTGTTGAAGGACAAGCCTGGATGAACACTTATATAAAGCAAAGCGCTCCCGAGGACACATGGGAATTACTGTCAAGCTAGTTTTCATCATGCTCATATGATTCGCGTTCGTTAGTTTGATAATTTGATATGTGGGTGGACCGGTGCTTATGTGCTGTCCTTACTTGGACAAGCCTCCCACTTATGATTAACCCCTCTCGCAAGCATCCGCTACTACGAAAGAAGAATTAAGATAAATCTAACCATAGCATGAAACATATGGATCCAAATCAGCCCCTTACGAAGCAACGCATAAACTAGGGTTTAAGTTTCTGTCACTCTAGCAACCCATCATCTACTTATTACTTCCCAATGCCTTCCCCTAGGCCCAAACAATGGTGAAGTGTCATGTAGTTGACGTTCACAAAACACCACTAGAGGAAAGACAACATACATCTCATCAAAATATCGAACGAATACCAAATTCACATGATTACTTATAACAAGACTTCTCCCATGTTCTCAGGAACAAACATAACTACTCACAAAGCATATTCATGTTCATAATCAGAGGAGTAATAATTATCATTAAGGATCTGAACATATGATCTTCGACCGAATAAACCAACTAGCATCAACTACAAGGAGTAATCAACACTACTAGCAACCCACAGGTACCAATATGAGGTTTTGAGACAAAGATCGGATACAAGAGATGAACTAGGGTTTGAGAGGAGATGGTGCTGGTGAAGATGTTGATGGAGATTGACCCCCTCTCGATGAGAGGATCATTGGTGATAACGATGGCTTTGATTTCCCCCTCCGGAAGGGAAGTTTCCCCTGCTGAACAGCTCCGCCGGAGCCCTAGATTGGTTCTGCCCAAGTTCCGCCTCGAGACGGCGGCGCTTCGTTCTGAAAGCTTCCTCTTGATTTTTTCCAGGTCAAAAGACATCATATAGCAGAAGAGGGGCACCGGAGGCCTGCCAGGGTGCCCACAAGCTAGGGAGGCGCGCCCAGGGGTAGGGCGCGCCCCCCACCCTTGTGGCCACCTGGTAGGTCCCCTCTGGTATTTTCTTCACCCAATATTTTTTATATATTCCAAAATAATTCTCCGTAAATTTTCAGGACTTTTGGAGTTGTGCAGAATAGGTCTCTCAGATTTGCACCCTTTCCGGTCCAGAATTCCAGTTGCCGGCATTCTCCCTCTTCATGTAAACCTTGTAAAATAAGAGAGAAAAGGCATAAGTATTGTACCATAAAGTGTAATAACAGCCCATAATGCAATAAATATCAATATAAAAACATGATGCAAAATGGACGTATCGAGAGGTTCTCGATGCAATTTCTCAAATGAAACCAAATAAAGCACCGGGACCAGACTGGTTCCCTGCGGAATTCTATAAGAAATGTTGGCATATTATTAAGGTTGATCTTATGCCTATGTTTCATGATTTCTTCAATGGCCACCTTGAACTGTTTCATCTTAACTTTGGTATGATTACGCTTTTGCCAAAGAAAGAAGAAGCGGTTCGCATCGAGCAGTTCAGGCCGATTTGTCTTCTCAATGTGAGTTTCAAAATATTCACGAAAGTGGGTACTAATAGACTGATACGGATGCCCATTCGGTGGTGCAACTGAGTCAGACGGCTTTCATGCCGGGAAGACATATCCTAGAAGGGGTTGTTGTCCTCCATGAAACTCTACATGAAATCCATTCAAAGAAACTAGACAGGGTTATATTCAAAGTGGATTTCGAGAAGGCTTATGATAAAGTTAAGTGGCCTTTCCTTCAGCAGGCAATGCGTATGAAGGGATTTAATGAGACATGGCGGAACCAGGTGGGTTCTCTTGTCCAAAAAGGTAGTGTCAGAATAAAGGTTAACGATGATATCGGACATTATTTTCAGACCCATAAGGGCTTGAGACAAGGGGATTTGATGTCTCCTCTCCTGTTCAATATAGTGGCAGATATGTTGACCGTTCTGATCGGTAGGGCCAAGGAGAACGGCCAAGTTGGTGGACTTGTCCCACATCTAGTTGATGGGGGAGTACCCATACTGCAGTATGCCGACGACACTATCCTTTTCATGGAGCACGGCATTGCCAAGGCCCGGAATATGAAACTAGTGTTATGTCTTTTTGAACAATTGTCGGGACAAAAAATTCGCAAGAGCGAATTGTTCTGCTTTGGTAGGGCAAAAGAGGAACAAGATGCATATAGACAATTGTTCGGATGTGAATTAGGTTCTATGCCATTCAGTTACTTGGGCATACCGATTCATCATCGCAAACTTTCGAATAAAGAATGGAAATGCATCAAAGATCGAATTGAGAAAAAGCTTAGCTGCTGGAAGGGCGAGCTAATGTCGTATGGAGGTCGGTTAGTGCTTATTAATTCAGTATTAACTAGTATGTCGATGTTCCTGCTATCTTTCTTCGAAGTACCCAAAGGGGTACGGAAGAGATTATACTTTTTTCGGTCTTGGTTTTTTTGACAGTCAGATTAGGCTAAATAGAAGTATCGCCTGGCCAGATGGGATATCATCTGCCGGCCTAAGGACCAGGGAGGTCTCGGTATTGAGAACCTGGTAATTAAAAATAAATGCCTCATGAGTAAATGGTTGTATAGATTATCAGTTGAGATGGGGGGTATGTGGGCCCAGATATTACGCAACAAATACTTGTGATCTAAAACTCTTGCCCAAGTGACCATGAGACCTAATGATTCACCTTTCTGGAAAGGGCTTATGAGAACGTAAGATTTGTTCTTCCATAGGGTCAAATTCTTCGTTGGTAATGGAATGACAACAAGATTTTGGGAGGATACGTGGTCAGGGGAGACGCCTCTAGCCATGTAGTATCCCACCTTATATAATATTGTACAACGTAAGAAGGATTACGTGGGCACAGTATTACAATCGATACCCTTAATTATCCAGTTTAGGCGATCTTTAATTGGGGAGTGTTGGAACTCCTGGATGCACTTGGTACGGAGATTGATGGAGGTTCAACTATCCGACCAACCTGATTTGTTTCATTGGAAGCTAGCTAGAAACGGTGTGTTTACGATCAAATCGATGTATGTGGATCTAATTAATTCTGGCCCAATCCCGAGATCGGTACATATCTGGAAAGTTAAGGTTCCCTTGCGTATTAAAATCTTTATGTGGTTTGTCCACAAGCAAGTGATCCTCACCAAAGATAATTTACTAAAGTGACGTTGGGTAGGCAGTGCATGATGTTGTTTTTGTGATCATGATAAAACAATACAACACCTATTCATAGATTGCCCTCTCGCGAAATTACTTTGGCGAACGATTCATATAGCCTTTAACATTCTTCTTCCAGTTAACATTGAATCATTATTTGGGACGTGGTTAGCTGGAGTAGATCATATTACTGTGTCTCGTATTCGGATTGGAATATGCGCACTTATTTGGGCTATATGAAACTGCAGGAACGACATGATTTTTAACAGGCAACACATCTTAAACTTTTTGCAGGTCATCTTCAGAGCTATGGCATGGATCCGTACGTGGTCCTTACTCACTCCTATGGACTCCAGTGAGCCTTTGGTTACTGGGTGCAACCAGTGAGAGATGGTAGCACGGGTTATATTCAACCGGTTTGGATGACGGTCTCATAATAGGATAGGAGTCTAGTGATCTTGTCCTATTATACATACCGGTTGTGGTATTGAGCTTTATTTTTGCTTTTTTGCTCCTCTTGCGAGCTGTAATGAATCTAAGACCTTGTGCTCTTTTCGAGACTTTTAATAAAATGGTTGCATGCATCGCTTAGATTTTCTAAAAAAATAAATAAACAGTGCATGGTATAGATTGTAGATTCTAGTCCATAGAAGGACATATTTCCCATGGCCAACAATTGATAGAGGTGGTTTAGTGGCATAGTAGGACGGATGGTCTCCTCGTTGCCATGTCTTGGGGCAGTCAGTGGTGAGCGTTGTCTTCGTCAGAGGACAGAGGGTTGGCGCCGGGAGGCTGAGAAGGTCTCACTATGGTACAGCCGTCTGTTGCCTCTACAACGTTGCCTCTTTTGATGTACATGAATCTTGCCGTATGCACGAGTACGCGTTCGAGACTTCAGCCATATGTATGTACATAGCTGTATTTTTTACGGCATGATTGTACATATACGATTTAGACGGGACTGCATGACCTGATACGTCGAGGGCTCTACTAAGACACATGTCGCTCCTTACTCCATCTCACTTGGAAAGTGCAACATCTCACTCTTACAAACTATACAAAATTATTTTTCATCATCCACAAGCGAATGGATCGGTCAAACCAAAAAAAATCATCATGCTGGATTATAAAATTTAATTTTATATGGCTACAACTTGTTGTAATTTATTTTATATGGCTCATGTGGGCGGACACAGTAGCATTTGGATGTTCAAATTGCACTTGGCTGCTTGGGATGGACCCCCCCCCCCCTCCCCCGGCCCCAAACACAAAACACGCGCAAACGCCAAGCGGAAGGTGTGAAACTGAGGCAACAGCCTTTGGAAAGACAGACACATGACAACTGGTCGTGGTCGGGCAACCTCACCAGAAAAGGCTTTCCTGCTCCTCCCTTCGGTGCCACCAGCGGTCCGCCTCATCTCCGGTGCCCTTTGGGCCATGGAGGTGTAGAGGACTTCACCCACCTGCCAGCGGGAGGGACTCTGTTCTCGTTCTTGTTTAGGTTCAACGTCTTGGTTGGGGGTTGTGTGGCGCAGCGATGCCCCTTAGTAGGAATAAATACCTCCCACGTTCTATCCCCATTCCGATAGTGTGTCGAGCTTTGTTGAAGGGCGTGTGGAGGTGTGTCTTTGTTGGATCTCACAGGATTCGGTCGGTGCTAGTTTTCGGTGGCTCTATTTGGATCTGGTCTTCGTTCATTTTCGTCTGGGTGTTCACAGGTTTGATCCTTCCAATCTATGACTTTTTCATCAGTGAGTTTTGCTGCTCTGAAGCGCTGGTCCTATGGGGTCTTAGCACGACAACTTTCCGATTCTCTACTACAAGAAAGGTTGCCCGGCTCAGGTGAGGGAGGGGCGATGACAGCGGCGCGCCTTCGGCTCGCTCCAGTGATTGTAATCGTCGCTAGGTGGTTCATGAACATGGTTGTAATTTCTTTTTTAGGTTTTTTACTGCCATGACCGAGAATTAATAGATTGGAAGTTTTCTAAAAAAAAAGGTTGGGCAACCTTTTATTTTGAAAGAAACCACATGTTCATAATAAATCATGATTACAACACCACACGCAGCCCAATTCTAGACAGAGCCAGGAGGACATATATCCCGATACAATTGCAAAAAAGACCCCGCTAAAATAGAAAATACAACCGACTACTAGGGGGTCACTACAAAAAACATCCATCAACCATCGCCAACCTCCGCCATCACTGAAGCGCAGCCGGATTGGAAGGAGATGAAGAACCTTCAAGCCATGGTCCAGAGGAGCACCATCGCTACAAAAATCGCTTTGTGAGCTGATGAAATTGTCCGTCGCGAGCGACAGAACCATCTCCTATGTGGCATGTCGGCCGGGGTACTTCCCCGTGCCTCCCACTAGACGCCAGCACCACCGTCTTCAATCGACGAAGTCGAAGAAAGGCACAAGGGCTGCCTGCCGTCAACCACAAACCCAGCATCGAGCCATCTGCAATCCCGCTCAGGCCGTCGCAGCAACTGTCAAAGAGGACGGCAACTGCCAGCCCAGACCAAAGAAAACTAACCTCGTCGATCCGAGAGACCAATGAGGAACACACGCCAACGACTCTTCGACGCCGCCATGGACAGTGACGTCGAGATGGGGAGAGTCGCGACACCATTATTCGCCGGTGCGTCACCGCTGCCGCCATCAAAGCCACCACGCCACAAAAAACTAACGCTAACCTATCTACAAGCTGACGACGAGGCACCGGGGCTCCCCAACCCTGCCGCCGCCGGAGCGGCAGACGGAGGGAGGGAAAGCCCACAGCCTCGCCGCCAGCGCTGGACTGAGGGAAACGGATCTCCTTCCTTTACGCCACGTCAGGAGCGAGAGCAAAGGAAGGGACGCCCTTGCGGTGGTTACTGTTACGCCCTTCCGCCTCTCCTGCGCATATGCATGCAGTCTCGTGCCGGGAAAATTCCACAAGTTTACCCACCACAAATCTCAAAGGAAAAAAAAGAGGCAGGATTTACACAATCCGTGTCATAGAAACGCCGGCCAATGGCAGGGCGCGAATTTACGCAGAGCGATCCGTGTCACCATCGATCTCAGCCGTCAATTATTTTGAATCTGCAACGCCAGTGCCAATCAATCAATCTATATATAGCGCAAATTACGGCAGGTATCTAACCCTAGTAAGTCGGTTCGTTCGTGTGCCTGCTACCGGTAGGCTCGGACCACCTATAAATACCCCTGCCCCTCGCTGCTTCTTCCCACAGAAGACATAACGGGGTCTCGACTAGCCTGAGTCAAAGGGGGGTGTTTGGTTCGCTGCCCTGCATGTGGCTCGCATCCACCATGAAAAAATTGGTTGTTTGGTACGTTGCATGGGCTTTTGAGCCTGACCCAGTGGATGCAAAATTAGGCCTCTCAGCCAGGCTGAGGGAAACGTAAGTTTCGAGCGTAGCTCGCGTGCAGGCTCGTTCCCTTCTTTTTTCCATCTTCTATCCAGCGCCGCCACCTAGACCTAGCGCCGCCACCGTCCTCGTCAAGCGCCGCCGCCGTCGATCGTCCTCCACCAAGCTCCGTCGCCGTCCTCGTTCGTCCTCGACTAAGCTCCGCCGCCTCCATCCTCGACCAAGCGCCGCCGCCGCCCTCGACAAGCCGCCGCAGGCCGGATCCTGACGCCTCGCGCCGCCTCAGGCCAGATCCTGACGCCTCTCGCCGCCGCAGGCCGGATCTCGCCATCTGCAGCCGCCACCGCGCCTTCTCCAAGCGCCAGCGCCGGCCATGCCAAAGTGCCGCAGTCCTTGGCCGTCCTCATCAATCGCCGGTGCCGCCCTTGCCCAAGCTCTGCCGCCAGCCTCTTCAAGGGTAGCAGTTCTTGGCTGCCCTCGTCAAGCGCCGTCGCGGCCTTGTCCAAGCGTCGTCAACAGCCTCGTCAAGTGCCATCTGCGCCATCTCGAGTTTACCTCGTACATCCATATGATGCAAAGTTCACCAAACATTATCTCGGCTCTTTCTTGCATCAGTCCAACCAGGCCACACTCACCAACATTCTCCATGCGATGCAGCCTAAAACTACCCAGGGAACCAAACACGCCCAAGGTGTGCGAGCGCAAGGCATAGCAACCGTGAGAGGTACACAATTTCACGTAGTGTAATTCTTGTGGTTCTAGATTAGCCTTGTTAATTCTTCCGGCGGTAATTTTTTGTTTGCTTTCACTGTGTCGGTCGTCACTCGTTTCAACATGTATTCATAGTTTAGCCCATGCAGCACCTCTGTTTTTCTAGCTAACGACTGCTGATATAATCTGATCGATCTCCATTAATAAAACATACGAACTGGAAGAAATTCGCCAAAGTAAAACTAAATTTTATTTTATATTGCCTAAAAATTCAACTTGGTCCCCGCAAAAAAAATTCAACTTGGTACAAAAATTTATGATATTCCAAAAAAAATCTACCATTGACATTTAAGTATCGTTTGTAAAATTCCAATCTAACATATATTTCTAGTCGAAGTCTCATAATTTTGGCTTCATGTCCGGAAAACAACAAATTTTAGGCGACTGAGGGGTTACATTTGATTCAGATGTACGGCAAAGGACAAGTCACTATGTATAGTCTTGCTTGTTTGTTGGAAGATTTATTTTTATGCATGATTTGCAATGTTGAAGAACTAGAATTCATTCATGAAATCCATCAAAATAAACTTGAGTTTTCTTTTATAACACTTAAAAACTCAATTTGATAAAAAAAAAGATACTATGATAGCATTTTCAAGAAAATTCTACCGTTGACATTTACACACAAGATGTAAAATATCCAATCCAAGATATATTTCTAGTTGAAGTCTCAATATTTGTCCTTCTATACACCTCCAAGAAAAAACAGATTTTAGGGGAGTGAGCGGTTACATTTGTTTCAGACGTCCTACAAAAGGATGTGTCGCTATGCTATAATCATATTGTGATTTTTTTTAACTTTTATGCAGGACTCATTGTTTTGTTTGCAGAATGGCTCGAACCAAGTGTACAAGAACTTGCATGAATTTAACAAATTCATACACAATCTTGAAAAACCCACAAAATGATGCACCAGCTCGGTCGCGGTAACGTTTGACTACAAAAGAGGCATGCCATGTCGAAAATGGGCACGCACCAGGCTATGTGCCTTTTACAAAAAAAAATAAAAAATCTAAGAGGTCAAGTATTATCGCAAAGACGTCCTTGGTCAAGTGGCCGATAGAAATCTTTCGAGACGAACCCCATAATAGCATAGATTCGTAAAACGACCTCGCAAACCCTCCCTAAAGGCCTAAACCCATGCCTTTTTCGTCTCCCACCTTGAGCTCTCCAAGGCGAATGATGTTGTGCCGGTTTGAACTCGTCGGAGGTGAGCAAGGCGGCATGTGGACGGTCATAAGGGTCGCGAATGAGTCTCGCATGCATTCCCACCGGATGTATATGTCGGGCCCCTAACTAGTCACTAGATAACCACAAACTATACCTGGCCATAACTCGGGCTGGGCCGGGCCTATGTAAGCCCGCAGCAGAAAACCTAGGCCCAGGCTCGGCCCAACCGTCGTGCCTAGTTTTCGGGCCCAAGCCCGACCCATGAGTGGAAAAGCCCGTCGGGCCTTAGGCCTCGGGCCAGGCCTCTTCCTTAAAACGCATAAATGGCAAGCCCAAGCCCGGCCCGACCTAGCACTCGGGCTCAAAAACTAGGCCCAGGCCCGGTCCGCGGGCAAGGCCGGGCCGGGCGGATCGGGCCTGGTTTCCCATGGCCAGGTTCTACCGCAGCCTAGTAATTAATCTCCTATTAATATCTTGTGATAGCATATAGGTCGTCATTTCTCCAAAAAGAGGGTATGGGAAAGGATACACATGCCAATTTACTTGGCATGATTGACTTTTTGACACTTCAGATTGACTCGAGCGAGGAGTAGGTGGTGCCCAATAATCAAGCGCTATTATATGTATTAAAAAGGGGAAATAAATTGGCATGAACGTCAGGGGTCAGACGAAGAAATATTTTTTTTGGGGAGGGGGGGGGGGGGGGGGTCGGTGGACGAAATAAGACTCCCGAGGGGTCATTTAGTAAAAATAACATTGGTTTCCTATGCGGTCGGGCTTTGCAGCTGGGTAGACATGCTGACTAGGGATGGCACCCGCCGGGTTTGGGTACGGGTGGAGCCTCCCCATACCCTTACCCATCCCCTTTGAGTTTACCCATCACCCGTACCCATACCCGTCAACGGATAAAAAAATTCCCCATACCCGACACTCGACAGGATAAATGGGTACCCGCGAGTAAAAATACATATGTTTGCAACACATCAACTCTAGCAACACATAGTCAAAAACAAGTACATATAGTCATAGATTATAAACAACAGTACACCATAACAACAACCACATACTTACAAACAACAACATACCAAATAGTATCATGTTCTCATAAACAACAAATTTTACTCGAAATAACAACACTTAAAAAACAACATCACATAGTCATACATTTAAGTTCGGAAACTCACGATAAAGTTAGAGATATTTTGGAAGTACATAAAGTTACGAAATAAGAATTACAATAAAGTTTCAACATTGCAACGACTTCGACCAAAATACCGAGGCCCACTTGTCATACTTTATAAGGGTACATGGTCGGGTATGCGGGTATGGGTTATACAATCTCATACTCGTGCCCTCTCCACCTGATGGTTTTGATATTTCCCTATTTTATGAACCCATGAGCAATTTATTGCCCCATACCCTTACCCTAATAGGTTTTTTACCCACCGGATACGTGGTAATGGGTACCCATTGTCATCCCAGCAGAGGTAGTGCTTTGGATAGACTGCGTCCAGAAGCCAAAAGAGGTGGTGCCTTTTCTATTCATAGGTTAGCAAAGCAAAGAAATGAGAGATGCGAGAGAACATGCTTGTCTCGCCATGTCTTTGACTCTTGATTTGCAGAGTGATAAATTAGTAGTAGGGTATGCACAGCTATTCTAAGATGGTATTTTCCTTATGCAATGCATATCATGTAGAGAAAATAAAAAAATGTTATTAATAAATTATCTCTTAGAGTTATCTCTGACCATTAATGTTTAACCCAAATGATAAAAATTTGATGTCACTTATCCTTTTTACCGTTGGATCATCTAGCACGAATCACAGAGCAAGGTTAGTGCCTCGTAATCTTTTTGGAATCGTTTGTGTATTGTGACCAACAAGCGAACGCCCTTTCATCCTGACCCCCCCCCCCCCCCACAGCCACCTGCTTTCCTCTTCCCACTTTCCAGTGCCGACCAGTACATATCCCGTCGATCCCGGTCGAGGTGATGCGGCGGCAACCCGCAGATCACGGTGATTCCCGGCGTTTCTCCAGACGCTCGGTGCAGGGTAGAGGCAGGGTGGGCGGAGGCCAAGGCTGCGTGGTGGCTGAGGTCATGGTAGTGTGGCTGATGTGTGAGTCAAGCGGTGTGCGGCGGTGGTGGTTGTTGGTGGCGGCGATTTTTCCGAACACATACGATCATCTCCAATCACGTGATTGGCCGCATTTGATGTAATGTACTTGGTATGGTAAACTCCAGGTGAATGACTTGCACCGACTTCAGTCGATGCTAGCAATGACGGTGAAAGGATCGATATGGTTGACTAGAGGGGGGGGGGGGTGAATAGGCAACTGATACGTCCATTTTGCATCATGCTTTTATATTGATATTTATTGCATTATGGGCTGTTATTACACATTCTAGCACAATATTTATGCATTTTCTTTCTTATTTTACAAGGTTTACATGAAGAGGGAGCATGCCGGCAGCTGGAATTCTGTGCTGGAAAAGGAGCAAATCTGAGAGACCTATTCTGCACAACTCCAAAAGTCCTGAAACTTCACGGAGAATTATTTTGGAATATATAAAAAATATTGGGCGAAGAAAGCACCTGAGGGGACCCACCAGGCAACCACAAGGGTGGGGGGCGCGCCCTACCCCCCTGGGCGTGCCTCCCTACCATGTGGGCCACCTGACAGGCCCCCGATGCCCATCTTCTGCTATATGGTGTGTTTTGACCTGGAAAAAATCAAGAGGAAGCTTTCGGGACGAAGCGCCGCCGTCTCGAGGCGGAACCTGGGCAGAACCAATCTAGGGCTCCGGCGGAGCTGTTCTGCCGGAGAAACTTCCCTCCGGGAGGGGGAAATCGAAGCCATCGTCATCACCAACGATCCTCTCATCGAGAGGGGGTCAATCTCCATCAACATCTTCACCAGCACCATCTCCTCTCAAACCCTAGTTCATCTCTTGTATCCGATCTTTGTCTCAAAACCTCAGATTGGTACCTGTGGGTTACTAGTAGAGTTGATTACTCCTTGTAGTTGATGTTAGTTGGTTTATTCGGTGGAAGATCATATGTTCAGATCCTTAATGCTATTCAATACCCCTCTGATTATGAACATGAATATGCTTTGTGAGTAGTTACGTTTGTTCCTGAGGACATGGGAGAAGTCTTGTTATAAGTAATCATGTGAATTTGGTATTCGTTCGATATTTTGATGAGATGTATGTTGTCTGTCCTCTAGTGGTGTTATGTGAACGTCGACTACATGACACTTCATCATGATTTGGGCCTAGGGGAAGGCATTGGGAAGTAATAAGTAGATGATGGGTTGCTAGAGTGACAGAAGCTTAAACCCTAGTTTATGTGTTGCTTCGTAAGGGGCTGATTTGGATCCATATGTTTCATGCTATGGTTAGATTTATCTTAATTCTTCTTTCGTAGTTGCGGATGCTTGCGAGAGGGGTTAATCATAAGTGGGAGGCTTGTCCAAGTAAGGGCAGCACCCAAGCACCGGTCCACCCACATATCAAATTATCAAAGTAACGAACGCGAATCATATGAGCATGATGAAAACTAGCTTGACAGTAATTCCCATGTGTCCTCGGGAGCACTTTGCTTTATATAAGAGTTTGTCCAGGCTTGTCCTTTGCTACAAAAAGGATTGGGCCACCTTGCTGCACCTTAGTTACTTTTGTTACTTGTTACCCGTTACGAATTATCTTATCACACAACTATCTGTTACCGATAATTTTAGTGCTTGCAGAGAATACCTTGCTGAAAACCGCTTGTCATTTCCTTCTGCTCCTCGTTGGGTTCGACACTCTTACTTATCGAAAGGACTATGATAGATCCCCTATACTTGTGGGTCATCAAGACTCTTTTCTGGCGCCGTTGCCAGGGAGTGAAGCGCCTTTGGTAAGTGGAATTTGGTAAGGAAACATTTATATAGTGTGCTGAAATTTACTGTCACTTGTCTGTTGGGGAACGTAGCATCCAATTTCAAAAAAATTCTACGCTCACGCAAGATCTATCTAGGATATGCATAGCAACGAGAGGGGAGAGTGTGTCCACGTACCCTCATAGACCGAAAGCGGAAGCGTTAGGTTAACGCGGTTGATGTAGTCGAACGTCTTCACGATCCAACCGATCCAAGTACCGAACGTACGGCACCTCGGTGTTCAGCACACGTTCAGCTCAATGACGTGCATCGAACTCTTGATCCAGTAGAGGGTCAAGGGAGAGTTCCGTCAGCATGACAGCGTGGTGACGGTGTTGGTGATGTGATCCGCGCAGGGCTTCGCCTAAGCACTACGGCGCTATGACCGGAGGAGTAAACTGTGGAGGGGGGCACCGCACACGGCTAAGAGAATATCTGATGTCCTATGGGGTGCCCCCTGCCCCCGTATATAAAGGAGGAGAGGGGAGAGGGCCGGCCTAGGTGTGCCCCCAAGGGGGAGGAGTCCTACTTGGACTCCATGTCCAATTCGGCCCCCCCTTCCTTTTTCCGGAGTGGGAAAGGGGAAAGGGAGAGAGAAGAGGAGAAGGAAAGGGGGGCGCGCCCCCTCCCCTAGTCCAATTCAGACTCCCCATGGGAGGGGGGCGCAGCCACCCCTTGTGGGCTGCCTCTCCTCTTCCCTATGGCCCATGAGGCCCATTACCTCTCCCGGGGGGTTCCGGTAACCTCCCGGTACTCCGGTAAAATACCCGAATCACTCGGAACCATTCCGAAGTCCGAATACAACATTCCAATATATGAATCTTTACCTCTCAACCATTTTGAGACTCCTCGTCATGTCTGTGATCTCATCCAGGACTCCGAACAAACTTCGGTCACCAAAACACATAACTCATAATACAAATCGTCATTGAACGTTAAGCGTGCGGACCCTACGGGTTCGAGAACTATGTAGACATGACCGAGACACATCTCTGGTCAATAACCAATAGTAGAACCTGGATGCTCATATTGGCTCCTACATATTCTACGAAGATCTTTATCGGTCAAACCGCATAACAACATACATAGGGCTGCAAATGAGTCGAGTTCGAGTGAGTTGGCCTAGGCTCAGCTCAACTCATACTAAAATTCGAACGAGCTCAAAATGTGCTAAGCTCAAGGTCGAGCTGTAGAAAGTGGTTCGTGCTTAGCTTGTAACGATCTCGAGTCAATCTCGAGCTAGTTTCGAGCTAAATAAGATGATTTTCAAAATCCTTTTAAGGCAAATTTTAAAGTAAGATAGGCCACAACAGAAAAAAATCACAGTAAATTCGACTTATTCTCTCTCAAGTGAAGACTAGTATTAAATAACAGGAGATCATGGATAGAAGACGATGAAGGTGCGCATAATCTCAAACTTTGACCAAAATAATAAGATATTGAACACACGGTTGGCCACATGTCATATTGAGACAAAAATTTCTCCATGCTTAATTTTCATGTTTGCTAGTAAGTAAAGTGAAGAAGAAAATACCGTACAGAACATATATGGAAATTAATGATCTTAATTCTTGTCAATAGATATAAATGTTATTTAATATACTTATATGATATCGAGCTATCGAGGTAAAATCGAGCGAGCCAATGCTGGCTCAAGATTGGCTCGTTTCTCGATCGAGCTACATAAAGTGTTCATACTCAGCTCATTTCTTTTCGAGTCGATCTCAAGTCGAGCTAAAATACGAGTCGATCTCGAGCGGCTCACGAGTCTCGAGCTTTTCTTGCAGGCCTAAACATACGTCATTCCCTTTGTCATCGGTATGTTACTTGCCCGAGATTCGATCGTCGGTATCATCATACCTAGTTCAATCTCGTTACCGGCAAGTCTCTTTACTCGTTCCGTAATGCATCATCCCGTAACTAACTCATTAGTCACATTGCTTGCAAGGCTTCATATGATGTGCATTACCGAGAGGGCCCAGAGATACCTCTCCGATACTCGGAGTGACAAATCCTAATATCGATCTATGCCAACCCAACAAACACCTTCGGAGACACCTGTAGAGCATCTTTATAATCACCCAGTTACGTTGTGACGTTTGATAGCACACAAGGTGTTCCTCCGGTATTCGGGAGTTGCATAATCTCATAGTCAGAGGAATATGTATAAGTCATGAAGAAAGCAATAGCAATAAAACTTAACGATCATTATGCTAAGCTAACGGATGGGTCTTGTCCATCACATCATTCTCCTAATTATGTGATCCCGTTCATCAAATGACAACACATGTCTATGGTCAGGAAACTTAACCATCTTTGATTAACGAGCTAGTCAAGTAGAGGCATACTAGGGACACTTTGTTTTGTCTATGTATTCACACATGTATCAAGTTTCCGGTTAATACAATTCTAGCATGAATAATAAACATTTATCATGATATAAGGAAATATAAATAACAACTTTATTATTGCCTCTAGGGCATATTTCCTTCATTGTCACTAAGGAAAATAATCCTTTGAGGGGCTTGTTCGGGGTATATTCACCTCGACCGAAAGATCAAAGAGTTGGTCCTCAACCTACTGCACCTACTGAAAATATTTATTATGAAATTCCTTCGGGTATGATAGAGAAACTGCTAGCTAATCCTTATGCAGGAGATGGAACATTACATCCTGATATGCACCTAATCTATGTGGATGAAGTTTGTGGATTATTTAAGCCTATAGGTTTGCCCGAGGATGATGTCAAGAAGAAGGTCTTCCCTTTATGTTTGAAGGAAAAGGCATTGACATGGTATAGGCTATGTGATGATATTGGATCATGGAACTACAACCGATTGAAATTGGAATTTCATCAGAAGTTTTATCCTATGCATCTGGTTCATCGTGATCGGAATTATATTTATAATTTTTGGCCTCGTGAAAGAGAAAGTATCGCTCAAGCTTGGGGGAGGCTTTAGTCAATGTTATATTCATGCCCCAATCATGAGCTCTCAAGGGAAATTATTATTCAGAATTTTTATGCTTGGCTTTCTCGTAATGATCAATCCATGCTCGATACTTCTTGCAGTGGTTCTTTTACGAAGAAGACTATTGAATTCAAATGGGATTTATTGGAAAGAATTAAACGCAATTCTGAAGATTGGGAACTCAACGAAGGTAATGAGTCAGGTATAAACCTTAAGTTTGATTGTGTTAAATCTTTCATGGATACCGATGCTTTTCATGAATTTAGCACTAAATATGGACTTGACTCTGAGATAGTAGCTTCCTTTTGTGAATCATTTGCTACTCATGTTGATCTCCCTAAGGAGAAGTGGTTTAAATATCATTCTCCCATTGAAGTAAAAGTAGTAGAACCCATTAAAGTTGAAGAAGAAACCATTACTTATAATGTTGATCCTATTGTTCCTACTGCTTATATTGAGAAACCACTTTTTTCTGTTAGAATAAAGGATCATGCTAAAGCTTCAACTGTGGTTCGTAAGAGTAATATTAGAACACCTACACCCCCTGAACAAATTAAAGTTGAACCTAGTGTTGCTATGGTTAAGGATTTCTTGGTCGATAATATTGATGAGCATGTTATTTATATCTGTGGTGAAGCTGCTAGAATTGCTAAACCTGATATTAAAGATAAACATAGACCCGTTGTTGGCATGCCCGTTGTCTCTGTTAAATAGGAGATCATTGTTATCATGGTTTATGTGATGTGGGTGCTAGTGTGAGTGCAAATCCTTATACCTTGTATCAAGAAATTATGAAAGATATTGCACCTGCTGAGTGATACGTCTCCAACGTATCTATAATTTTTGATTGTTCCATGCTATTATATTATCTGTTTTGGATGTTTTATATGCATTAATATGCCATTTTATATTATTTTTGGGACTAACCTATTAACCTAGAGCCCAGTGCCAGTTTCTGTTTTTTCCTTGTTTTTGAGCCTCGCAGAAAAGGAATACCAAACGGAATAAAACTTCACGATGATTTTTCTTGGACCAAAAGACACCCAAGGGACTTGGAGTACAAGTCAGAAGAGCCATGAGGCGGTGACAAGGGTGGAGGGCGCGCCCTAGGGGGGGCGCCCCCTACCTTGTGGGCCCCTCGGGACTCCCCTGACCTAGATCTTTCACCTATAAATTCACATATATTCTAGAACCACTAGAGGCATCCACGAAAACACTTTTCCACCGCTGCAACCTTCTGTTCCCATGAGATCCCATCTTGGGGCCTTTTCCGGCATCCTTCCAGAGGGGAAATCGATCACGGAGGGCTTCTACATCAACTCCATTGCCCTTTCGATGAAGCGTGAGTAGTTTACCTCAGACCTACGGGTCCATAGCTAGTAGCTAGATGGCTTCTTCTCTCTCTTTGATTCTCAATACCATGTTCTCCTCGATGTTCTTGGAGATCTATCCGATGTAATCTTCTTTTGCGGTGTGTTTGTCGAGATCCGATGAATTATGGATTTATGATCAGCTTATGTATGAATACTATTTGAATCTTCTCTGAATTCTTTTACGCATTATTAATATCTTTGTATTTCTCTTCAAATTATCGGTTTGGTTTGGCCAACTAGATTGGTTTTTCTTGCAATGGGAGAGGTGCTTAGCTTTGGGTTAAATCTTGCGTGATTTCACCCAGTGACAAAGTAGGGGTAGCGAGACCCGTATTGCATTGTTGCCATCGAGGATAAAAAGATGGGGTTTTCATCATATTGCTTGAGTTAATTCCTCTACATCATGTCATCTTACTTAAGGCGTTACTCCTTTCTTTATGAACTTAATACTCTAGATGCATGCTGGATAGCGGTCGATGTGTGGAGTAATAGTAGTAGGCAGGAGTCGGTCTACTTGACATAGACGTGATGCCTATATGTATAATCATTGCCTTGGATATCGTCATAACTTTGCGCTCTTCTATCAATTGCTCGACAGTAATTTGTTCACCCACTGTATTATTTGCCTTCATGAGAGAAACCTCTAGTGAAACCTATGGCCCCCGTTGCAATCTTTTATTTTCAGATCTAGATACCAAAAAACCCAAAAATATTTTATCTTTTATCTATCAGATCTCACCTTTGCAAGTGACCATGAAGGGATTGACAACCCCTTTATCACGTTGGGTGCAAGTGTTTGATTGTTTGTGCAGGTGTTGGTGATTTGTGCGTTCTTCTCCTACTGGATTGATACCTTGGTTCTTAACTGAGGGAAATACTTACCTCTACTGTGCTGCATCACCCTTTCCTCTTCAAGGGAAAAACCAACGCAAGCTCAAGAAGTAGTAGGAAGAATTTCTGGCGCCGTTGCTGGGGAGATCTACGCCAAGTCAAGACATACCAAGTACCCATCATAAAACTCTTATTACATTATTCGCCATTTGCATTACATTATTCGCCATTTGCCTCTCCCCCACTTCTAAAACAATTTTTGAAAAGATTTGCCTTCTTATTTGCCCTTCTTCCGTTCGTCTCTTTCGTTTGCTTTTTGTTTGCTCGTATGTTAGATTGCTTGCTTTGTCACGATGGCTCAAGAGAATACCAAATTGTGTGACTTTTCCAATACTAATAATAGTGATTTTATTAGTACTCCGATTGCTCCCACCACTAGTGTGGAATCTTATGAAATTAATGCCGCTTTGCTGAATCTTGTTATGAAAGATCAATTTTCCGGCCTTCCTAGTGAAGATGCCGCATCCCATCTGAATAGTTTCGTTGAGTTGTGTGATATGCAAAAGAAGAAAGATGTGGATAATGATATTGTTAAATTGAAGCTATTTCTGTTCTCACTACGAGATCGTGCTAAAACTTGGTTTTCATCTTTGCCTAAAAATAGTATTGATTCATGGAACAAGTGTAAATATGCTTTTATTTCCAAGTATTTTCCTCCCACTAAGATCATCTCCCCTAGGAACAATATTATGAATTTTAAGCAACTTGATCATGAACATGTTGCACAATCTTGGGAGAGGATGAAATTGATGATACGAAACTGCCCAACTCATGGTTTAAATTTGTGGATGATCATACAAATTTTTTATGCCGGATTGAATTTTGCTTCTAGAAATCTTTTAGATTGGGCCACGGGAGGTACTTTTATGGAAATTACTTTAGGAGAGGCTACTAAACTCCTAGATAATATTATGGTTAATCATTCGCAATGGCATACCGAAAGATCTTCTACTAGTAAAAAAGTGCATGCGATTGAAGAGATTAATGTTTTGAGTGGAAAGATGGATGAACTTATGAAATTATTTGCTAGAAAGAGTGCTCCTATTGATCCTAATGATATGCCTTTGTCTACTTTGATTGAGAACAATAATGAATCTATGGATGTGAATTTTGTTGGTAGGAACAATTTTGGTAATACCGCGTATAGAGGTAATTTTAATCCTAGGCCATTTCCTAGTAATTCCTCTAATAATTATGGTAATTCCTACAAAAATTCTTATGGAAATTATAATAAGATGCCCTCTGATCTTGAGAACAATATTAAATAATTTATTAGTTCGCAAAAGAATTTCAATGCTAGGGTTGAAGAAAAATTGCTTTTGATTGATAATTTGGCTAGGAACGTGGATAGAATTTCTCTTGAGATTGATTCTTTAAAAATTAGATCTATTCCACCCAAGCATGATATTAATCAGTCCTTGAAAGCTATGAGAATTTCTATTGATGAATGTAAAGAAAGAACCGCTAGGATTCGTGCTGAGCGAGATTGGTTTGTGAAAGCGTGTTCTTCTAGTTCTTGTGAAAATAATGATGAAGATCTTAAAGTGATTGATGTGACTCCTATTGAATCTTTGTTTTCTAAAATAAATATTGATAAATATGGGACTGGAGATGAGTCAACTTTAGTTAGAAGGCGTCCCAATGATTCGGAGTTTATAGATCTTGATGCAAAAATTGATAAAAGTGGGATTGGAGAGGTCAAAACTTTAAGTAGCAATGAACCCACTCTTTTGAATTTCAAGGACTTTAATTATGATAATTGTTCTTTGATAGATTGTATTTCCTTGTTGCAATCCATGTTGAATTCTCTTCATGCTTATAATCAAAATAAAGCTTTTACTAAACATATTGTTGATGCTTTGATGAAATCTTTTGAAGAAAAGCTTGAATTGGAAGTTTCTATCCCTAGAAAACTTTATGATGAGTGGGAAGCTACTATTAAGATTAAGATTAAAGATTATGAGTGCCATGCTTTGTGTGATTTGGGTGCTAGTGTTTCCACAATTTCAAAAACTTTATGTGATGTGTTAGGTTTCTGTGAATTGGATGATTGTTCTTTAAATTTGCATCTTGCGGATTCCACTATTAAGAAACCTATGGGAAGGATTAATGATGCTCTTATTGTTGCAAATAGGAATTATGTGCCCGTAGATTTCATTGTTCTTTATATAGATTGCAATCCTACATGTCCTATTATTCTTGGTAGACCTTTCCTTAGAACGATTGGTGCAATTATTGATATGAAAGAAGGAAACATTAGATTTCAATTTCTGTTAAGGAAGGGCATGGAACACTTTCCTAGAAATAAAATTAAGTTGCCATATGAATCTATTATGAGGGCTACTTATGGATTGCATACCAAAGATGACAATGCCTAGATCTATGTGTTTTTATGCCTAGCTAAGGGCGTTAAACAATAGCGCTTGTTGGGAGACAAGCCAATTTTATTTTTGTGCTTTTTGTTTTTGCATCTGTTTTTGAATAAAATACACATTATTACCTCTGTAGTAATTGTGTTTTGGTGTTTTAATTAGTTTTTGTGCCAAGTAAGACCTTTGGGATGGCTTACGGTGATAGTTGATTTGATCTTGCTGAAAAACAGAAACTTTAGCGTCCAGTCACAGAATTTTAATAATTCACTGGAGCGTGGAAAAACACCTGAATTTTTTACACAGGATTTATATACAAATTTCCTCTGTGGTCCTAAATTTTCAGAATTTTTTGGACTTACGGAAGTATTAGAACAATTCAGATCTTCGCAGACTGTTCTGTTTTTGACAGATTCTGTTTTCTTTGTGTTGTTTGCTTATTTTGATGAATCTATGGGTAGTATCGGGGGGTATGAACCATGGAGAAGTTGGAATACAGTAGATATTACACCAATATAAATAAAGAATGAGTTCACAACAGTACCAAAAGTGGTGATTTTATTTTCTTATACTAACGGATCTCACGAGTTTTATGTTGAGTTTTGTGTTGTGAAGTTTTCAAGTTTTGGGTAAAGATTTGATGGACTATGGAATAAGGAGTGGCAAGAGCCTAAGCTTGGGGATGCCCAAGGCACCGCAAGGTAATATTCAAGGACAACCAAGAGCCTAAGCTTGGGGATGCCCCGGAAGGCATCCCCTCTTCCGTCTTTGTCTATCGGTAAATTTACTTGAGGCTATATTTTTATTCACCACATGATATGTGTTTTGCTTGGAGCGTCTTGTATGATAAGAGTCTTTGCTTTTTAGTTTGCCACAATCATCCTTGCTGTACACACATTTTGAGAGAGACACGCATGAATCGTGATTTATTAGAATGCTCTATGTGCTTCACTTATATTTTTTGAGCTAGGCAAATTTGCTCTAGTGCTTCACTTATATCTTTTTAGAGCACGGCGGTGATTTTATTTTATAGAAATTGATGAACTATCGCACTTCACTTATATTATTTTGAGAGTCTTTCTAAAAAGCATGGTAATTTTCTTTGGTTATAAAACTAGTCCTAATATGATAGGCATCCAAGAGGGATATAATAAAAACTTTCATATATAGTGCATTGAATACTATGAGAAGTTTGATTCCTTATGATTGTTTTGAGATATGAAGATGGTGATATTAGAGTCATGCTAGTGAATAGTTGTGAATTTGAGAAATACTTGTGTTAAAGTTTGTGAGTCCCGTAGCATGCACGTATGGTGAACCGTTATGTGATGAAGTCGGAGCATGATTTATTTTTTGATTGTCTTCCTTATGAGTGGCGGTCGGGGACGAGCGATGGTCTTTTCCTACCAATCTATCCCCCTAGGAGCATGCGCATAGTACTTTGTTTCGATGACTAATAGATTTTTGCAATAAGTATATGAGTTCTTTATGACTAATGTTGAGTCCATGGACTATACGCACTCTCAACTCTCCGCCATTGCTAGCCTCTCTTGTGCGAGCGCGGGCGGAGCGGCGGCACGGGGGCGCGGTGCGCGCGGCGAGGTGCGGGAGCAGAGAGGGGGGGAGAGGCCCGAGGCCTCACCGTGATCCGTAGGGACGGGGCAGCGGGGGTCGGGGTGGTCGACAGGGACGACGGCGATGGGGAGGCAGGCCGGCGGGGACGAAGCGGCGACGTGCGGCGTCGGCGGCGAGGTCGTCGCGGCGTCGGGCGACGGGATCGGGGGTTTGCCCCGATCCAGATCCAGTCGAGGGAGGGGGCGACCGAGCGCCAGGCGGCTGGTCGGGGAAGAGGAGAGGACGGGGCGACGTCGGTGTGGCGGCGGCGTCGGCGCTGGCCGATCGGCGCGGGAGCGGGGCGGCGTCGGCGAGCGGCGTCGGGGGATCCCGATCCAGATGGGGGGGGAGGAGAAAGCGAGGGGGGGATCGGCTAGGGTTCGGCCGGGGGCCTTATAGGCCAGGGGCGACGCAGGTGGGCCGGCCGGCTGGGCTTCGGCCCAGTGGGCGCGGGGGGGGGGGGGGGGGGGGGGTGTTGCTCTTTTTTTTCCTCTTCTGTTTCTTTTTCCTTTTCTTTATTCTCTTTTCTCCACTGTTAAATGCTTAGGCCCCAAATGGCTTTTGTAAAAAGTGTGACCTATTTCATAAATACCAGTGCATTATTCCCTAACACCCTAAAATTATTTTGGACAAACATAATTCCATACTTATTTCAGATTTAATAAATGGTTATTAAATATTATCTTTATCCACTGTTTGAGGTTGTTCGAGTCACTTATCCAATTCCAATGATGTTGGTTTCAATTTTAGAATAGCCTCTGGAATATTTGTTACTTATCTGACATTTTATTTTCTATGTGGACAACTTTTTATTCCACTTTCATTTAAATTTGAATTTGGCTTAGGAGTTGAAATGCAATATGATGCTAATGATGATTATGCACTATTAATCATGATGACCATGGCCTCATCAAAAGGGTGATCACTGTAGCTTAATAAGGGGGTGTTACAAATCTCCTCCACTACAAGAAATCTCGTCCCGAGATTTAGGAGGTAGAAAGAACAAGCGGGTATTCATCGCGAAGACGATCCTCGCGTTCCCAAGTGGCTTCATCCTCAGAATGGTTTGACCACTGAACCTTGAGGAACTTGATAACCTTCTGGCGTGTGCGATGCTCGCTTGATCGAGAATGCGGACCGGATGCTCTTTATAAGAGAGGTCTTGTTGCAGTTCAAGCAATTCGTGATCTACTTCCGCGGATGGGTCTTTGAAGCAGCGGCGGAGTTGTGAGACGTGGAACACATCGTGAACCTGAGAAAGGTTCGGTGGAAGTTCCAACTGATATGCCACTCTACCACGCCTTTCAAGACATTGAAAGGACCAATATAGCGAGAGCTAGCTTGCCCTTGATCCCGAATCGGTGTGTACCTTTCATCGGTGTGACTCGAAGATAAGCCTTTTCGCCAGGTTGATAGACCATATCTTTGTGTTTGCGGTCATACTGACTCTTTTGACGTGACTGAGCATCTTTCAAATGCTCGCGACAACGCGAACTTGATCTTCGGCAAGTTGGATAATATCCGGACCGAAGAGTGGACGTTCCCCAGTTTCTTTCTGACCAATTCAGAGGGGTTCGGCACTTTCGTCCGTACAATACTTTGAAGGGGGCCATCTTCAGACTGGCTTGATAGCTGTTATTGTAAGAGAATTCGGCATATGGGAGAGATTCTTCCCATTTCCTTCCGAAGGATATGACACAAGCTCGAAGCATGTCTTCGAGAACTTGGTTGACTCGTTCAACTTGTCCTTGAGACTGAGGGTGAAAAGCGGTGCTGAAGGACAGATGAGTTCCCATAGCTTCTTGGAAACTTGCCCAGAATCTTGAAGTGAATAGCTGCCACGGTCTGAACTGATAACCAGTGGAATACCGTGAAGTGAAACAATTCTGGACATGTAGAGTTGCGAGCTGACTAGCGTGATCGTCTCTTTGACGGCTAGAAAATGTGCAACTTTGGAAAGTCGGTCAATGACGACAAGAATAGCATCATTACCTTTCTTGTGATTTGGGAAACCCAGTGATAAAGTCCATTTCAACATGGTCCCATTTCCATTCAGGAACAGCAATTGGTTGCAGAGTTCCGGCGGGCCTTTGTTTCTGCTTTGACCGAACGGCAAACATCACATTCAGCAACATAGCGACAATGTCTTGCTTCATGTTTTGACCACCAGAATCTTTGACGGATGTCTTGGTACATCTTGGTACTGCCGGGATGAATAACAACGGAGTGTCGTGAGCTTCTTGCATGACCTCCTGAGTCATACCCAGTTACCTTTAGAGGGGACCACTAGACGACTTTTAAAGAACAAGGTGCCAGTATCATCAATAGTGAAGAACAAGGCCTTCCTATCAGCGAGATAGCGCTTAATCTTGTGGGCTTGAGAGTCTAACCCTGCAGCGTCTTGATGCTGTCCACGAGATCTGGTTTAGCAACCAGGGTATTAAGAGACCCTGGGAAACACGTGGAGGTTCATTTTGTAGGAACCTCATGGGGGAAGCGAGTGCTCCAGGAGGAACAATGTGGAGATTCAGCTTTCTGAATTCTTCAATAAGCGAAGGTTGAACTTCGTGAAACTGGAGGTGACTGCAATAAGACTTGCGGCTCAAGGCATCGCCATTACATTAGCCTTGCCAGGGGTTAAGAATACCCAGTTAAAATCCTCTACGGTCTCCATCCATCTCTGTTGACGGAGGTTCAGGTCTGGCTGAGTGGAACAGATACTTCAGACTTTGATGATCGGTTTAGAATCTCGCAACGATTACCGAGAGGTAATGTCGCCACTGTTTTATTGGCATGGATGACGGCAAGCTCTAGGTCATGTTGGGTAATTCTCTTTCTTGTGCGGACGCAATTGACGCGAAGCATAAGCAATTACTCTGCGGTCTTTGCATAGGACACCGCCTAAATCCTTGACAGGGATGCATCACAATAGATGACAAAATCCCTCTGGGAATCGAGGGGCAAGCACTGGGGCAGAAGTCAGCTTGTCTTGGCGTCTGGAAACTTTCCTGACACTTTTCCGTCCATCGAACCTGACGCCTTTATGAAGCGGTTAGTCAGGGGCTTGGCGATCTGGAGAAGTTCTCGACAAATCGACGGCAATAGCTGGCGAGTCCGAGAAACTTCGAACTTGCTTGACGTTCTTTGAGAGCCCAATCAAGAATAGCCTGAACTCGCTCGGGTTGACGGCAATACCATCCTTGGAGATGACATGCCCAAGATGTTACTTTCGGGAAGCCAGAATTCACACTTGGAAAACTTAGCATATAGTTGATGCTCTCGAAGTTTTCCCGAACAAGTCGAAGATTTCAGCATGTTCCTCTTTGTTCTTGAGTATACTAGGTATCATCCAGGTAAACCACGACGACTTGTCAAGTATTCCATGAATATATAATTCATCAGGCGGAGAATGTGGCGGGAGCCATTGGTTAAGGCCGAATGACATGACAGTGTACTCGTATGAGCCATATCGAGTAACGAAGGCGGTCTTTGGATATCCTCTTCACGAACACGGATCTGTTGGTAACCCAACCTTAAGTCGAGTTTAGGAACACTGATGAACCCGCCAGTGATCATACAATCGTTTATCTCGAGGAAGGGGATTTTTGTTCTGGATAGTTGCTTGGTTAATAGACGTAATCTTGGACCCAATCGGTTTTTGATCCATCCTTCTTCCTGACAAAGAGAGAAGGTGCTCCCCAAGCAGAGGAACTTGGGCGAATGAAACCCTTACGAAGTGAAGCGTCGATTTCCTCCTTAAGTTCAAGGAGTTCAAATGCGGCGGCATCTTGTAGGGTCGCTTGGCGATAGGAGGGTGCCTGGTTTCAAGTCGATGACAAATTCGACAGCTCGAGCAGGGGGTATCCCTGGGATTTCTTCGGGAAAACACCTTGGAATTCGCGAACAACTGGAATGCTCTCTAATGCCCTTCAGTGGTGGCGTTTAACGCATTCAAGCATAAAGCTCGCCTCGGCATTTTGGATGATTTGAGCCTGGTACTTATTATTTCATAGAAGGGTGTAGAAGATGGACGATCCTTCGTGGCGCAAACTATAGAAGCAGTATGCGCTTTCAACCAATCCATTCCGAGAATGAGGTCGATACTACAAGACTTTAGTATGAAAGGGGAGGCGTGAAACTCCAGCCCTTCAATTTCAACGGTGACGTCGTTGCTACCCATGGAGGTTTAACATTGACCCGCGGGGGTGTGTATTACTATTGCAGTGTTCATGACCTCACATTTAATGTCGTGTTTGTATGCAAATTCTTCGGACATGAATGAATGCGATGCTCCCGAATCAAATAAAACAGAAGCTGGTACTGAATTAACAAGGAGAGTACCCATCACGGTGGCAGGCTGGTCCTGAGCTTCATTGAAATCGGTGTGGTTGGCCTGAATACGCCCATAAGACTTGGCATTGTTGTTGCGAGGCTGATTGTTCCTACGGTCAGTTGCTGGAAGTGCCAGTTGGTTCTGGTTCTGAATGCAGTTCCTGGAAAAATGACCTGGCTGCCCACACTTGTAGCACAGACTATCATTGGGATTGGGAGCAGGAGCTCAGGGTGGTGGAGCTGGAAGTCCTGGCTGCCTAGGTGGTGGAGGCAGACGTGGTGCAGTATAGGACTGTCTTGGAGCAGGTGCAGCTGGACGGTACACGCTGTTTGGAATCCAGATCCGACGCTTCTGTGCAGGCTGGCTCGAAGATGAACCAGTGTCACGGTTGCGCCTAAGAGATCCCTGGTGCGCCTGCAGACCAGTCTCGACCTGGATAGCCTTGTTCACCAAGATGGAGAAATTATCAAATTCATGCACAAGGAGCGCTAGCTTGATGTCAGCTTGAAGTCCTTCGCGAAACCTTTCCTGACGGCGAGCATCAGTGGGAATGTCTTCTTCAGCATAGCGGGATAATTCCAGAAACTCCCGCTGATAAGCTTCCACTGTCTTGTTGCCCTGGGTGAGGTTGCGGAACTCTTGCTTCTTCCGGTCCATGATTCCCTGAGGAATGAAACGGGCACGGAAGGCAGCTTGGAAATCCGGCCAAGTGATGACTGTGCCAGCTGGTTGAGTGCGCCTGTGGCTGTCCCACCATTGAGCGTGTGCCTATGGCCCGGGGCGACGCAGGTGGGCCGCCGGCTGGGCTTCGCCCCAGTTGGGCCGGGGGGGGGGGGGGTTGCTCTTTTTTTTCCTCTTCTGTTTCTTTTTCCTTTTCTTTATTCTCTTTTCTCCACTGTTAAATGCTTAGGCCCCAAATGGCTTTTGTAAAAAGTGTGACCTATTTCATAAATACCAGTGCATTATTCCCTAACACCTAAAATTAGTTTGGACAAAACATAATTCCATACTTATTTCAGATTTAATAAATGGTTATTAAATATTATCTTTATCCACTGTTTGAGGTTGTTCGAGTCACTTATCCAATTCCAATGATGTTGGTTTCAATTTTAGAATAGCCTCTGGAATATTTGTTACTTATCTGACATTTTAGTTTCTATGTTGGACAACTTTTATATTCCACTTTCATTTAAATTTGAATTTGGCTTAGGAGTTGAAATGCAATATGATGCTAATGATGATTATGCACTATTAATCATGATGACTATGGCCTCATCAAAAGGGTGATCACTGTAGCTTAATACAGGGGGTGTTACAAATCTCCTCCACTACAAGAAATCTCGTCCCGAGATTTAGGAGGTAAGAACACAGCGGGTGTATTCATCGCGAAGACGATCCTCGCTTTCCCCAATGGCTTCATCCTCAGAATGGTTTGACCACTGAACCTTGAGGAACTTGATACCTTCTGGCGTGTGCGATGCTCGGCTTGATCGAGAATGCGGACCGGATGCTCTTTATAAGAGAGGTCTGTTGCATTCAAGCAATTCGTGATCTACTCCGCGGATAGGGTCTTTGAAGCAGCGGCGGAGTTGTGAGACGTGGAACACATCGTGAACCTGAGAAAGGTTCGGTGGAAGTTCCAACTGATATGCCACTCTACCACAGCCTTTCAAGACATTGAAAGGACC